>CM046877.1:209014483-210228826 GCA_025667525.1 Glebionis coronaria | reverse complement strand
ATATATATATATATATATATATATATATATATATATATATATATATATATATATATATATATATATATATATATATATATATATATATATATATATATATATTAATCAAATCAAATTAAATCAAATCAAATCAAAAACCCTTATATAAGAAGGATAGTGAAACAATACTTTAAATACAAAATTATATAACAATTACACATGTAATTCATTAAATGGTTTCCATAAAATGCTTTAAAAAGAAAATAGAAATTACAAATGAGGCTTTTAATACAAAATTCTATAAAGGTGACACATGTAATTCATTAAATGGTTTCCATAAAATGCTTCAAAAATAAAATAGGAATTACAAATGATGCCTTAAATATAAAATAGGAAGATGGTAAAACAATGTATTAAATACAAAAGTATATAAAAATAATACATGTAATTCATTAAGGGGTTTCCATACAATGCTTTAAAACGAAAATAGGAATTACAGTTGATGCCTTAAATTTAAAATTTTATAAAAATGACACATGTAATTCATTAAAAGGTTTCCATAAATTGCTTCAAAAAGAAAATAGGAATTACAAATGATGTCTTAAATATAAAATTATATAAAAATGACACATGTAATTCCTTAAATGGTTTCCATAAAATGCTTCAAAAAGAAATTAGGAATTACAAATGATGCCTTAGATACAAAAAAAGAAGATGGTGAAACAATGACTTAAATATAAAATTCTATAAAAATGATACATGTAATTCATCAAGGGGTTTCAATAAAATGCTTCAAAAAGAAAACATGAATTACAAATGATGCCTTAAATACAAAATTATATAAAAATGACACATGCAATTCATTAAATGGTTTCCATAAAATGCTTCAAAAAGAAAATAGAAATTACAAATGATGCCTTAAATACAAAATTCTATAAAAATGACACATGTAATTCATTAAAAGGTTTCCATAAAATGCTTCAAAAAGAAAATAAGAATTACAAATGATGCCTTAAATACAAAATAGGAAGATGGTGAAACAATGCCTTAAATATAAAATTCTATAAAAATGACACATGTAATTCATTAAGGGGTTTCCATGAAATGCTTCAAAAAGAAAATAGGAATTACAAATGATGCTTTTAAAAACAAAAATCTATAAAAATGACACATATAATTCATTAAAGGGTTTCCATATAATGCTTCAAAAAGAAAATAGGAATTACAAATGATGTCTTAAATACAAAATTCTATAAAAATGACACATGTAATTGGTTTCCATAAAATGCTCCGAAAAGAAAATAGGAATTACAAATGATTCACAATAGTTTGACTTACTAAAATGAAAATATTTTTAGATATTCAGACTGTCATGTTTTGGACTAGGCTATATACTTTTGCTATATTATACACGTGACAAAAAATAACACCATGAAGGAGTTTTTTGGGCTTACTTTTGCTAGAATACACTTTACCACAAAACTTACAAAACAAAATCATTTCTAAAAAATATTTTGTTAATGCAATGATGCCTAAAAACGTTACTTGCATTTTTCGGTCTTAGTTTGTTTTGATTACGACAAAATATAAAAACAAGCATTTACGAAAACAACGAAAAACGAATTCTTGAGTTCAAGTATTTTTCATTTCAACCATTATCACTTAAGGTATGAATAAACAAGTTTTTATCTTAATTAAGTGATTAAGGATTTAAGTTTTCTTAAAACTCACTTTTTATTAAATGTGACAAAGTTTTTTATTAAACTTTATTTTTAAAAAAATGTTTAATTAAATTAAATATTTGAAAATTTGAAAATGGCATATTCTATTTGGTTTTAGAATATCCTTTGAGGATAACTATACCACCAGATGTGACTACCCCACTAAAAGACAAAAGGGTGTGGAGTCTACGAACACGGTCCTTTAAAGGCCTATGGGGTCCCTTATCAATAAGGCACTGCGGGTACCAATAAGGAACCGCGCTCAGATATCGCCGTTGGACTTTTGTCTTATAAATAGTGGACCATTCTCAGATTTTCTCTTCACCTCTTTTGCACATATATTTCCATATTCAAACATAGAAGTGAATCCTTGGTTATTTGGTTGATTACTACTTGTTTAGAAGTGAATCTTTCTCCTCTTATCTCTTCCTCTCCAAGTGCAAAGAGAAGAACACTTTCATCCTTGAAGTGTTGAGTCTACCTCAAGATCTATTGAAGATCAAGTTTTATTTGTTCATTTTAGTTGTTTTGTGAAGATCTAAGTAGTTGTGTTATTTGGAAGTTGTGTTGTGAAGATCCAAGTAGTTGTGTATATTTGGAAGTTGTGTATGTAGTAAGGTTAGTACTTAGTCCTCAAAGTATATTGGTGTAGATTGGTCCTAGCTAAGATTAGGGCTCGACTATTAGCTTAGAGTCGGAAATTGGTTAAGCGACGTTGTGTACGGTTTCTCCATCTTAAGGAGTTTGTTGGTTAAGCGACGTTGTGTATGGTTTCTCGTCGCGATGATATATATTTTAGTTATGGCACAAACCATATTCGATCTTCAAAGTAAAATATAATTGTATAAATCATAAGTGTGGGTTAAAGTTCATATAGTTTAATTAAATTTATAATGTTCAACAGATGAAAGATATGGCAATAAAGGTTTCCAGCTCTTCAAAGTGAAAGCCCCCAACAGGACCAAGCGGCTTCAAGAAAGGACACCAACCCTATACAGACTTTGACACCATATCTAAAGGTGTACGCCATCCTTATATGCAAACCTAGAGGCTCAAGTTCAACACCTGATTGGGACATTAACAATACAGACGGAGGGTATGAACCCATCGACAGTCTGGTCATTTGGTGTTGGATGATGACAATGCTCCTATAGAATGGATGGCTCAGGTGGAACCTGGTGTTCAAATTACTTTTGTCTTCTTTATGAAGCTGTGGGAATGTTTGAGTCTATTGGGAAATTTGACTCTGCTGCATTATGTTATTGTGATTCAGGAAGTAGCAGTGCCCCTACCAGTTATCATCCAAATGCAGATAGCAACGCTTATGCTCAAATTGTCCCAGCAGCACCTGCAAATATCACACCATCGTTAATCCATCAGCATATCCACTGTCAGACATTGCGGATGATGGTCCGATTCACTACCCATCAATTGATTATACCCCTTCTGATCTATCTGAGACAACATCTGCTGCTACGACGGGCGAGAAGGATAAAATGGGCGCTGATTCTTCATGTATTATATGTTTGGATGCGTCAGTTGAGGGAGCTTGCATTCCATGTGGTCACATGGCTGGATGCATGTATTATCATTTACATCTCACTGCTAAGTGATTATAGTGTTATTGCGTGTGTATCATATTTATAATAATCGAAGGGATTACCTGTGGTATCGTGACTTTCTCATATCTGGTTCACTCACAGACCACTTCCACGTTGTTACAACACTGTTAACCAGAATGAGCCAAGGGAATGGAACGGAGAACCTGGTTTGAACAGTAAAGTGCATACTTGATGTTCTATAATATTAGTATTACACGGAAAGCTAAGTATTATAATAGAGCACATAAAGCCTGGTATAAAAAGTGTGCAAACTTGTTAAAAAATGCACAGAAAGCTGTAATATTAGTTTCCAAACACCCCTTTTGTCTTCTGTCTAAACAGCCAGTACGTCCAACAATTAAGGGATCTACTACAATTTAGGATGCGCCTAAACGATCATCCTTGGGCAATGCTGACAAAGATGCGAAGGGCACATGCTTCAGCCACTCTCGTTCCCGCTGCAAATGTCAGATTTGAAGCAAGATGATATGCGTTCAAATACACTTCTAGAAAATAAAATTCGGAAACCAAAAAACCTACCATACAGTCCAACAGATAGTGTGTTTACCCCTAGAAAGATTATGCGTCCAAATACAGTCCTGGAAAAGATAATCAAACAAAAACATTACTATTGTAGAACAAATGAAAATATAACAATTTTAATATACCCATCATATTAACTCCACTCTCATCACTCACTGTGTTAACCTTTTTATCCATTTACTTATAAATGTGTCGATATCGGGTATTTTCGGTGCACAGTCCAAGTGACCACATATTAAGGCAATTTACAGACAGAACGAAAGTGTATGAAACATGACCGAAATTAAAGGTTAATTACCAACGACCATGCTCCTAAAAACCCAATCCAATGATTCACCAAAAGCTTGTTGGTAACTCCCAGAAGCTTCATATTTTTTCAATTCCGTCAACAAAATAAGAAAACAAAATAAACAAAACAAATAACCCCCCATATCCACTGCTTGAACCGTCAACTAACTATAACTATCATTTCAACGTAAAATACTAACCATTGTATCACTAAAAGCAGAGTTCAAATAAGCAAACAAAAATAAATAACCTGCAACAGATTATAGTATTTAGAGAAAACCACTTCGCTTTCTCAGCTACAATCCGTTCAATATCATGATGTTGGAGTTCAAGCTCCTCTTTAAGAATAGCCAGGTGAGGAGGCAAGTACCTGCATCTAGAATATATTATAATGTTTTAGCTCCTGCTATGACTCCTGCTTCTGCTCGGACTCATGCTTTTGCTTTCGTGGCGTTGAAATCAGTTACCAACAATCTATGTGGTAGCAAAGATAATTTAATTTTACCAAAAACTTTGTACCAAAGAGTAGAGACTAACTTGTAAAAAAAACTAACCTGGATCATGACAGCCTCTAAGTTATAGATTCGGAGTATCTCCTGACAATACTTGACCCGCACATCAGCAAGAAAAGATCCAAGTGCCATTGAGAGACCAAGCTGTTTCATTTGTTATAAGAGAGTTATATTAATAGTGTAGTGATTACGAATACATCATGAAACATAACTGAAGTCCAGTTACACGGACATTCAAGACATTCAAGATCATAACATTGTGTCTTAAATAAAAATTACCAGACCAACACCACGAACTCTATAAATGGCCACACGATTCACATTTCAATCATCAATAAACCATATGATCAGATTGCTGAATACTTCTCCATAGTTCTGACATGTAAGGTTCAGTTGGCTCGGAAATTTGAGGAAGCTCTTAAAGTTGCATAATTGATCGTAATCATAAGATGCATAACAACCATACAAAGTTAAAAGGAAATACACGGTAAGTAGAAATCATATAAGAGGGACATAAACATGTACTCTTGGCTATAATCCATATAGGCTTCTATATTTATTCATGCAAATGGTCTAATGAAAATGCAATTACAACTACCTCACCAAAGGATCATCATTTCTTTTGTTTCAATCTATCCCCAGTAACTATCAATAATATTTTATTATTCCAAGTAAACATAACCACACTAGCATTAATAGTACTTGGTCTATTTTTTGGCGAGGTATTGAACTTTTCATACCCATGTCCATTGGACTTGCAGGTTTTGGAATGTAAAAAATAAATAACTGCTGGGACTGACAAAGAACAATAGAACTATAATTGAAATGAAATTTCCGCTTCACCAATCTGAATGTTGCAGACTACCACGTGAGGTCACTTCAGGTGTGATGGTAACCTGCACAAATCACAAAAGATTCAATCTCAAGTTAAAAAAATAGATTATTTAAAAATATAATTCAACAACAGAAACTCACATCAGATTAGTGTAAATCTTTTTCAGTCATTTCAGCAAAGAAGTGGTTCGCCTTAAAAATTGCAGCATTTTCCGAAGACAACTTTTCCTGTGCGTAAAGGGAACCTCAGTGCTTTGCTAGAAGTAGATGCAGCCTGAACAATTGCTGTTTGTCTTCCACTGTGCTCATGCTCCTCGCACCCTGATCTCCTGGAGATGGGCCATTACTGTGCACCAAAGGACTCACACATGTGGAGTACAGGTATATGAAAACATTATATTAATATAACCAAAATTATAAAATTATTAAAAAACTATACATGTGGAGACTCAGGACGATTGTGGAGTCGGGGTAGAGTGGAGGTTACCTGTGAACATGTTCAATGTTAGATTGGCTAGGAAACCTCGGATAAACACTTAAACAATGAGAAATTTTCAAGTGTCTTATTCTGGACTATGGAGTATTACATAAAGGTGTCTTCATAAACAGGACAACTGTTTATTGGTATATTTTAACCTCAAAAAAAAGTTGAAGCTAATGTTAGATGCAACTTACTGCAACTTCGTGATACTCGATTCCAAGATCTTCCAGGGAACCTAATCCATTACCATCCCTGATTCATATAACTTCCTCAAGTGCATCACATAGAGCAGGCGAGCAACAGTAACTACCAATAGTGGATAAAAAAGACCAGCTCATAATATAACTCACACACACACATATACCACTAAATGGAAGAAAAAAATATGAGCAAGTACCTCATCCTATTCGAATAGCACCCTGGACGCCAAAGTATTTTGGTGGTTTCTTGTTTCGATATAGTCAACAATAAACGGGTAAAACCGCTTTGTTGCAGAACACCATGAGCAAACTGTGGTGGCTTTTTCTTCCTGTCACGATTTCAGAAAAAGTGAACGGCAGTTAAGCATAAGGAGAAATTCAAAAAACACTGTTCTAAATTAAATCTGAATTTTGACCATCAATATAAAATTTGGTTGGTCCCACGCGTTAAATTTGCTTCTTTGTTTCATCACTTTGGTCTGCAAGATATCAAAGAGGTCAGAATTTGCTTCTTCGGTTCATCACTTGGCGAAAGGAACTATTTTCAGACCCACATCATAATAAACTACATCAATAGCAAAGAATCAAAAGTGAATACAAAAAATAATTACCAGTATTCCATATTCGTGAATCACCATTTCTCCTATGTTTGGGTTCATAGGATAAAACCGCTACAAAAAGTGAATAAAAGTAAGCTTATGACCATTCTGAAAATGACCCTAATCCTAAACTAAAGCATACCAATTAATAAAAACACAAATACAATCAAACGCTCATTTACAATAAAAATCCCTCACAACAATAGTGCTACTATTTAGTGCTACACCCTTCAGAATCCTATACCCACCTCCAGGAAACTTTAGTTGCATTTAGATGTTGGCTATATAATTGTTCCTTTCTACAGCACTGATAATTGAATCCCATAGTATAGGCATAGTTAAACTGATTCCAACTACGAGTCTACTTAAAATCAGTATAATTTATTAAAGCATTACCTGTGATTACCTTTGAGCAACGACGAACTAACACCCCAACTATCCACTCCTTGAAGATCACAGTAACCACAACAATAAGATCAATAGAACGCATAACTGGTACATTGAATCACCCTGGTAATTAGAAAGAGCCATCAGTAAAAGGATAAGACGAACAAATATTTCCACCTATACCCTCTAACATGGATATAATATGGTTAAAGATCAATCGAATACGATTAGGGTTTAAAAAATGGATTAAAGATCAAATACGATTAAAGATCAATTGAAACTGGAAAATGGATTAGGGTTTCAAAGATCAACCACGATTACCTGTATATAATACGATTAAAGATCAATCGAATATGATTAGGGTTACAAAAATGGATTAAAAACTAATACGATTAAAGATCAATTGAAACTGGAAAATGGATTAGGGTTTCAAAGATCAAACACGATTACCTGTATATAATATGATTAGTGCTTGATTGCTTGATAACTCTGATCTTTCAAAAAATATGGTAGATCATGAATTAGGGTAACATGAAAAAAATAAAAAGACGATTGAGATCAAAGATCAAAGATATTACGATTGTCCTATTTAAGGTATCACAATTGATTGTGAATCAAAGATCAAAGATCGATTGATTTTGTATGTTTTTTAGATTAGGGTTTACCCGTAGTAGTTTAGAGAGACATGGAGGTTTAAGTGTGTGTTTTGGTATGGTGCAAAACTGTGTGTGTTTTCACCACCCCGTCGCTGTGGAGAATGAGAAAAATAAAGGTGTATACCTTTATTTATACTCGCGGTTTCATAACGCGATTCTGAAAAAATTGCATTTCAAAAAACTGCGTTCCGCCCAAAACGAGGTAAATAAGGAGAAAAAGTGAGATTTTTTAGCAAATACTCAAATCTTATTGGTTAAAAGATGTGACTGGGATATGACTGGGATTAAAACTGTGGTTTCAAGTCATAACTATACCTATATATATATATATATATATATATATATATATATATATATATATATATATATATATATATATATATATATATATATATATATATATATATATATATATATATATATATATATATATATATATATATATATATATATATATATATATATATATATATATATATATATATATATATATATATATATATATATATATATATATATATATATATATCTTTACATTATATATAAGAGGAGGGATATGCCACATAAGCACCCCATAATGCCATGTCATCATTATTTTATAAAAAATTTCGATATTCTAAAAATTTGTCTTGTGCATGATTCGAACAAGGGTTTACGAGTCCACAAACCTATGCTTCAACCATCCGAGCAAGTTGGATATTGTGATAGACAGACCAAAACCAAATTCATATACTCACGATGAAAGGTAAATTTTTTTTTAACACTAAAAAAAAAACCTTTTTTTCTTGAAATTCGGATATGATTCAGAACCTTTTACTACGACTTATTTTTCTCTCTATACCCTAATCTGCAGGTAACATAATCCCGCACGAATCAACGAAGGTGTTGTAAAATCAATAAACGATTTTTATGTAGATGTCTTGCGGTAATTTTTTTAATTGAAAATCCTAATTAGATTTTTATTATCAATCAGAGAGTAATTTTTGATTTTATTTTAATTATAACCTCTTTTTATATGAAATTTATTCAATCAATAATCTATGCTATATAATTGAAAACCCCAACACCCGTTATTCAATTTTTCGTTAATTATCAATTATGAAGGGTTTTTATTTAGATTATTGATGCATTAATGATTTTTCTTTTTTCCTTAGGACTCTTTTCACATTAAGTTGGTGATCCGTTAATGATTTATTCATTGTTGATAAAAGGTACTAATGTTGTTTATTGTTTTTGTTTTAATTTGAAAACTTTTACAATATATTTTTTAATAATATTTAGTTTAGTTTATTTAGTGGCATTGCTGCAATCTTTCTGGCTATAAGTCGCTGATAAATTAATACATATTAAGTTATTAGTTACTCATTAACAATTGTGGTTATAAGTTGCAGGTCAGCGTAATTGCACGGAGAGGATGGAGCACATTCTTGAGACTATGAAGGCGGAGCACATGGAACCGACTTTCAATATATATCTGACTATCTTATTCCTTCATTGGCTCGTAGTGCTGATGTTTTTTTGTTTACATTTGCATTGACATTCAATAACAGTTTGTTACTACCCGTTCCTTGATTTTTATTCCTTTACTGAATGTACTATTTTCTAATATATAACTGATGGTATAGGGACATATGAAGCCTACTTATTCTATATTCGAGGAACCACGTGATGAGTGAAGGGGAACATTATTGTATTCTCCGCAATACAGAGGTAGTTCAAGAACAATTACACTAAAGGTCTCACCATTCTTTCAAATTTTACAACGTAAAAAATATATGTTTTGTAACAATATTCTTTTCGAAAAGCTTAGCGTCACTGTTTTGCATACACACTAGCTGCACTTTTATTGACTAACTCTCATGGGCCGTGCATCATTAACTCGGAAACAACTCTATAGCCTTCAGGATCGAGCCACTGGTCTGGTAACTCGGGCTCTCGGCAGATATGTACATATCCACATCTTCATATTTGTTGACTCTTGATCTTCTGGAAATCCACAACAACAGAAGACAGTGGGGCATACCTCTTTTTTTATAATTTAACATTGTATAGAACTACAAAGTCAGAACGATTATTGGTAAGATATTATTTTGTTACGCTTACTGATTTTGTATATAAAAAATGCATTAAACTACTATATATGTAAAGGTTAAATAAGGTACTTATCTAAAGGAAACACTTATGAGTACCTGTTGTTGCATCTCTAAACAGTTCTAGATCTCGCAAATATGTGATCAAAATGTAATCAAAATGTCCCAAAGTCCCATGGCGATATACAAACTCTTAGTGCTGCTGGAACTGGTAAGCTTTGTTTTTCTTCATTTTTTATAATTATTGATACATCGGCCACGTGTACATGAAACACATGAAAGGTGAGTATGTAATATGGCTAATGCGATAAGGATTCGTGTTTAATAGCTTTGCTTAGAACTTTGACTTTAAAGGCCAAGGGAATTAAAAGAAGTATGGAATATAGGAGCAGTTAAACCAGTTGATAGAGGATTCAAGGTAAACAAAACAATGGAAAGAGTAGCAGTGAGAGTGAGGATCTTCACCCTGAACAAAACTTTCTCGGAATGTGTAACCAAGAACTTCTTGCTCGGGTTAGCGAGTTTCTCAAACGCACCCGCAATGGTACATATCAGAATTCTCTTTTAACATCTTCCACACACAAATATATGAAATAAATCAAACAATGGGGATCTCAATGTAGGTGAGTTACACTGAAAGATTGTATCGTTTTATATCCACCGGGCGGTGAAGTGATGCTAAAGATGAAAAGAAAACACGTTGGCTCTACAATCATGTAAAAGAAGAAAAGTATGTGTTTTAGTTACAAGTAATTATTGTTTAATTGAGATTTAATTTGCATCTATTAACTACTTGAATATTTCAGATGTCATTTGGGAGGTTATAAAAAATATTTAGGCTTAGCCAGGGAGGATTTCGCCAACACACTTATACGGTTATAGCATAAATCACCAAAATACTGAAACCTCAAATTTATTACAGT
This sequence comes from Glebionis coronaria, assembly GCA_025667525.1. Taxonomy (NCBI): domain Eukaryota; kingdom Viridiplantae; phylum Streptophyta; class Magnoliopsida; order Asterales; family Asteraceae; genus Glebionis; species Glebionis coronaria. The sequence continues at coordinate 210,218,012 of CM046877.1, read as the reverse complement.
ATACGCTTTTGTCAAATCCATTACACGCTTTTGTCATATCAAAGTCCTTCAATGATTTAGTTCTATATGGTGTCATTTTTTGATATCCAACAAACATTACACATTTCATTGTCAGTTTAGGCTTTAAGAACTTTCAAAAGTAAGTCCTCGGGCAAGGTGTCTTCTTTCTTTTTAGATGAAGCACACAAATATATGACACGATCCTTGAACATTGGCTTTATTGTATGGCTTTGTTGGTTCTTGGTTTAAACATATCTATGATGGGTTTTGTTGTTGCAGGTATTTAGCTATATGGACCAAAAGGAGGGGGAACCAAAACAATCCCAACAAAACACCTTGCATCATGTGCTGGAACAATCACTCACAACATCCATTGTAGGTTATCTGAGACAAGATTTCAAGTATGTTTCTTTGTCCTTTTATATTGATAACGTGCTTAATTACGGAGGCATACGCGTAGTGAGAAGGCTAATACTTCTTAATTACAGCGTTGTTGCTTATTTATCATTTAAAACAGATTTGTACGTACTAAGCATCTCTGAATCGTACACTCTTTCATAACGTATATTTTTCATTAAGATTTTCATTTATTCAGTTACATTAGCCTATAGGTCGCCTAATAGTTCAAACACACATTCATAAATTGAGTTTCAGCATTTAAAAATCATGCAATTATGTTTGTTGGTTCTCTATAGTGAAAAAGGTATTATTTCCAAATTGTGTCAAAATGTGATCGGATAGATGCAATCTGATTTACTATGGTAATGGTGCATTGTAACATGCCCATAATCCCATATCAATTCTACCCATGATCATTGTAGTTGTACGAAACTATTTCTGGCCCTCCACATGAAAGTAAGGCACTAGATCATTATAGGAATGGTACATGTCGGCATACTAAATAGTAATTGTAGTTGAATATTCGTTGTTTGGAAATGGCTGTAACTCCTTTTCCATATCCTTCTGAGTTCTAACTTTCTTTAGGACCTTATATTCTTCAATCTATCAAGTTACTGTTACCTTTATAGCAAGTGTTGCCTTTTGCAAGTTCATGTCTATATCTATACTTTTCTCACTTGCATTACTTTTTCGTACTTCTGCCGCGATCTGACTTGGTTTAGAGATCATAGAGTTTATTCAACTTATCTAGAGTTGGAAAAAATACACAAGCCGCTCAGAATATAACTGCTACCATGTATAGGTACAAATTTGAAAAAGATGAGCATCTATAAAGCCTTCTCCCATTTTGATACATATATATGCGGGTTTGTTCCATTTTAATATCGTTTCGTTTGTAAATTTCACTTTTCTTTAAAATGGTTATAAATGATGGATAAAATCTTTATTTTTCATACAGTTGCTTAATGAGTTTAGGATTTATCACTAACTTAATGTGGGTTTAAACTTTGAAAAATATTGGCATGAATATCTTACCCATTTTTATTATAGCAACAGCTACCATGTTAAATATCAAATCTAACAGTGCTATAGTAAACAAGTCTAATTTCAAATGGTCTAATTTACAACTTATAAGCATACGCATATATTCTAATCAAGTTTTTATGTATATGCATGGTAGCCATGACCCGTTGCACATTGATTACAGTTAACCATGATTCATAATTGTTATGATTATTTATTAGTAGCTCTATAATCACAGCATTATGATCATATATCATTATTTCCTAATCATGATCGTTCTTAGAATTGAGTACTCCCTTTTGTTAATTCCTAATATCACATAAGTCTTCTGTGATCAGATAACATCTATGGATATAGCTAATCACCAAATAAGGGTTAACGTGATTGCTTATAGACTACATATAGATGATCAATTCAGTATCAGTGGGGAAAGACAAGGTACAAAAGATAACTAAAACTTCATATTATTTTCTTGATCAAGAAAGATATAAATAACCCGTGCCACAGTCCATAATACAGTATCATAAGCATATTGCGCGTATACATTTGGCCCAAAATTCTAGACATGTGATACTTTGGAAGCTGGCCATACCCACAAAATTTGAGGAGGATAGATTGACAATCTTAAAGTGTGCTTTTTGTTCCTTATTTATATAGCAAATAGGCTATTGTGACGTGTGTAGAAAACCAACTGGCATCCTACAAGTATTAGAGCATTTTTCACCCACAAGTCCACATGGCTGATTATACATTGTTTGACAATGCATTCTATATGTTGCATCAACTTTTTTGATATGCAAGATAAAATTTCATTTTGTTCACTAAACGAAACTTTATGACACGGGTTGCGGAAGGCTGAACGGACACACCAAACACATGCTGAAGTAACAAACTGAACTCACGCTCAACAAACACGCTGAACGCAAAGAAACAAATTGTGTGTGTTAGGTTTTTCATAATTTTTTTTGTTCTTTCGGGTTAGCTTTTTAGGAACATTATATATATGCGGGTAATACGAATTCTTAGATGTTGTAGACGCGGCTTGCGGCTGTTGTTGACGAATCTTACTGCTGATGCAGTTACACTATTAAATTTTAAAGGTTGCTAGCCCTTATATTAATCATAATTGTTTCTGTATGCAATAACAGGAGGGGCAGGGTATTGCAGAAGGGTATGTTTGGTTGTAGAAGTGTATTTATCGTCAACAGCAGGAGAGATACAAGAATAAGGATTAAGATCAACTTATTTGAATGCAGTTTTGAGGCAAGAAGGGTAGCCTATTTTGACTTCAATGTTATACGCACAACGGGTTACTGTTACCTGCCAATGATAGTCTTATCATTCAAGACTTCAGAAGTGAAAAGGTATGTCTTTGATTAAAGGTGGGAGGCATTGTTTGTTTGGCCGAATATGCTGATTATTCTCTTATGTGATGATCATTTTAAGAAGTTAAGTATACTATCTTGGCAACTATGGCTTATAGCATAAGTAAACATAGTGATTCTGCAAAATGCATTCAAAGATAGACACAATGCAACAGTATTAAAGAAATCCATATCTCCTATAGGCATCCTAAATCCCAATCTTATTTTCTATCCAAGTTGGTAATATCTCCTAACTTGCTTACGTCTGATATCAAATATTGCATGCAGATTTCCTCAACGGCACAGTCTAAAGTTCAACTTTGTCATGGCTCATATAATTCTAACTCGCTATTTTTTCACACTAAGGTAAGATCAAAATATATTGCCACTTTAGGTTCTTTTTTGACATTATACAGTCTAAACTTCGTCTGAGGTTGCAATCTGGGCAAAGATATATTGTGGTGCATTTGATCGAACAACCATTGTGAGTTGTTTTTCATTCCTTTTATATATTCAAAATTCTATATGCCCATGTTGTCCTTCACTGAGCAATTATTGGTACAAAAACAAAGATAAATTACAAGACCAACACTAATCTTCTAGATCCGTGAGCTCTGAATTGGTAAGAGCACCTGGGATGTTTCTCAGGAGGTTGGTGGTTCGAATCCACCCAGATCTATCACCTACAAAGTTTCTACAGTGGGCTATTGTTGACTTTGAATTGATCTGTTATTGAATTCTTCTACTGCAATTTGCTGCCAACTATGTTCATTCTTCAATCACGGGTAAAATAGAATTACGGATTCTTCCATCATAGTTTGAGATACTTTTATCATCGGTTCTAAACTGTTTTTGACATTCTTAATTGTTGATGTGGACATAATTTAATCGGAGATTGGGATGATGGACCAAACCGAAGCAGCTTTTGAGAAGATTATAAATGTGAGCTGCAGCGTGTCTGAAAATTGTTCCAACTCAGTCTCATGAATGGGTCAATTTGGTATATTCATTTATTTCAAACAACTCATTTTCTTGATGCTAAGATCTGATCTTTTTGTATTGGTGAGGAGGAGGGGGATGATGAAGCTGTAGCCTTAACCGCATGCAGTAGCGCAAAGGATAAGAAAACCAACCGAGATCGGCTGACCTAAAATAGTTTCAGGTAAGCTATGTGAACAAACCAATGTAGTGAACCAGTTATCATTTTCACTACACTATGAAATCAGCGGCGAATCATGGATATGTATAATCAAAAACATGGTTATCACTTTTAAATTTTAATACAAAAATACTTAGACAAGTAGTGAGTTAGATTGAAATAATGTATAATACCATGTATATGTCTGATATTGTGAATGTCATGAGAATAAATCACAGGTTATCCTTTGAACATGAGGCTCTATTTTCATCTTCCCTTTTGAATGAGAATGAAGACGACATGTTGGAGCTATGGCCTTGATACAAGTTAAGCTTGCTACTATTTTGAAAATCTCATTTTGTATTTGTTGGCCTTAAATTTTTATACTGGCATTTGGGATAAACATTCTTTGTTACTATTACGAGTGTTACAAGCAAAATATTCTGATAAATCACGAGTCGTTACTAAAGGAAATCCCGTTGATGGGAACAATGAAAACATGTCGGTTAGCAATGAAGTAATGGTGGAAGGGTTTATGCAAATAGTTTCTGAAGCAATATTATCAGTCGGACAATTTTGTAAAACCCTCCTGGCTCAGATTGATGAAGAAGATACTACTTTAATGTATAATCTAAACTCGAATCTTCGACCCGATAAGTTATCTCTAAACTCGAAGTGTTTAAAAGCAGTTGTGTCATCTAGAAGCGATCATAAACCAATCGCTTTACAAAGAATTTTAAAACTGCGTGTTCCGACTGGTGCCCAAAGCTTTTTGGACCCACAAGAACGCCAAGCACAATTGTCTTCCTTTTCTACACCAAGAAACTTGAATTAGAATGAGGTTTTAAGTAAGGAACAAAGTATTACAGTGAAGAGTTTAGTAGATTTTGTGATTAGAAAATGAGCAGAATTATAACGGAATTAAACTGTATTCGACCATGCTTAGAGTAGCTTGCGTAAGTGGTTTTTGAGGCAGGGTAAGAGTATATGGTTGTTACATTTATTGGCGTTTTCATTTAGTCCAGCATTGGGGATTCTCAGGGTTGATGATAATAGAAGCTTTCATGGTGTGTTTTTAGCATTTTCAAGTTAAGGAAATCACGACAACGGATGGATGGAGAAATCAAACAAGTGTAGGAGTCCACATCACATAACTAGTCACATAAATTATGGCTCTATTCTGTGATTAATATATAGATATAAGTATATTAAAATACAAGATACAATATATTAATCACATATATTGTTTATGTCAATTAGGGAATTTGTCATATAAGAAATATTTGTAATTATTTTTTAGAAGATAGGAGTAGTTATATGATCAGTGTGTATTGATCACATCAGAAATAGAGCAATAATTTATGTGAGATTTCACATTTATTTGGATTGCTTTAGTAATAATTAAAGGATAAAAAAATAAGCATTTATACTCTTTATTAATTATATAAAAAGGCAAATTACATAAAAATACTATCTTAAGTCTAAATTTAATTAAAAGTATTTAATTTTTTTTCTTAATTCAAGGTATCAATCTTTTTTTGTTGCAATGTTGAAATAATTAACAAATTTAAAGGTTATATATTAACGACCGTTTACATAATTAGTGCATCGTCAGTCTTTTATATTAACGACACTTTATAATAAAATTAAAATTCGTTTTTCATAGGTTTCTATTTTTTCTTCTGATTTTTACCATTTTCGTCAACTTTATACAATTTTCGGATGAACGTTGTAAAACGGGCCAAAACGATTAAAACTGAACGAAAACGGTAAAAATCAGACGAAAAACGTTAAAAATGATCAAAAGCAGTAAAAAATGAAGTTTAAGTTCATTATAAGGTGTCGCTAATATAATGGACTAACGATGTAATAATCAAGTAAAAATAAGAAAAAAGACCGATACCTAACTTGAGTACATTTAATTAAATTTTGACATAACATTAGTATCTTTTTATGCAATTTGCCCTATATAAAACTGTTTATTTGTTGTTAAGATCAATAGATAAACCGTTAAAATGTGAATCCTAAACAACACTATGAGACGACTTATATAAACTATTAACGTGAATATATGTGAAATAGCAAACAAGACTATGATTCGGCGATTTACGATTAAAAAATTTCATAAGTTTGAGATCTTTTAAAATGGTATACAACGGATTTATTTGGTACATTAAAGAAAAAATATATAACAAGTAAATTATTTAATAGAACATGAAAATGTGGTAGATAGTTTAATAGTTTAATGGACTTTTTGTAATTACATGTACTGTTTTCAAACTAAAAAACTATTGTATTATTTTCAAACTAAAAAACTTGAATACTACTAACTTCATTAAGTAATAAATTTTAAATGAGCTAAAACGAAACTTATTATCAAAATGTAGAGAAAGTAGTGAGAAATATTTTAGGACCCACAAACAAACACCTACACTGATGGTCGTCTCTCTCATCTTCAAATAAATGAATAATACTATGCATTTCTAACAAAAAGTGATCTAAAAACGATATCATCCGATATCAAAGATGCTAAAAGAGAGTGACGGTGTAGGAAATCAAACAATGATCGGCATTGGCCGATGATAAATGGTGGAATCCGACAATGTCCATCAATTGCAATGGTGATGGAGTCAGATTCGATGTCGAATTTGTTTGAATTTTTAGACTCTTATCATGGAATAGTTTTGAATGCTTGTTAAAGTAGTATAGATAAACGCAAATAATTTGACAAACATTACTAATATGTTTAAATAAAACTTCGTATAATACATAATTTTTTAACATCAATATTTACCTAAATAAAAAGAATTAAAACAATAATTACAACCCCTTCCCGCCATCAGGCTGTCCAATAATTCACTAATTTTTTAAACACCAATATATAATAACATCAACGAAAATAATAAGTAATGCCCTCCCATCAATCAAAAGTCACATTCGTCAATGAGGCATGAAAAACAAATATTTACCAAACAAAAAAATTAAATGACAATCAGAAGTCATACCCGTCCATCGGACGGGTTTTGCCACTAGTATATATATATATATATATATATATATATATATATATATATATATATATATATATATATATATATATATATATATATATATATATATATATATATATATATATATATATATATATATATATATATATATATATATATATATATATATATATATATATATATATATATATATATATATATATATATATATATATATATATATATATATATATATATATATATATATATATATATATATATATATATATATATATATATATATATATATATATATATATATATATATATATATATATATATACTAGCCTTTAGACCCGTCCGATGGACGGGCTAGCTTTAAGTATATGTTTTTTAATAAAAATCGAAGTTATGTGTGTTTGTATTAGAATTTTAGTATATGTATTGTTAGTAATGACATTAATATTTTAATAATGTAGCATATAATGGACAAAAATAACGTAATTTAAGATATTTTATTTATTTAAGAATTTTAGGAGCTAATTGAATTTGCATATATCAACATTATGAATAAGTTATTACATTAAAAAATTTTAGAATTTAATGATATTGTATAAAATATTTTATGTATTTTTGAATTTATGAGGTAATAAATTTTGTATATGTTAATGTTATGAATAACTTTTCTACATTTTTTGGAAATTAATATTATTGTTAAGTTTATGGAGTTTTATATTTAAGACATTGTTTCAGTATCATTTTATGGAAACCCTTTGTATTTAAGGCATTGTTTTACCATCTTTTTATGGAAATCCTTTAATGAATTTCAAATAGAAACCCTTTGTATTTAAGGCATTGTTTCACCATCATTTTATGGAAACCCTTTAATGAATTTTAAATGGAAACCCTTTGTATTTAAGACATTGTTTCACCATCATTTTATGGAAACCCTTTAATGAATTTCAAATGTTAATCCTTTGTATAAGGTATTGTTTCACCATTATTTTTCAAATGGAACCCCTTTGTATTTAAGGCATGGTTTCATCATCATTTTATGGAAACCCTGTAATGAATTTAAAATGGAAACCCTTTGTATTTAAGGCATTGTTTCACCATCATTTTATGGAAACCGTTTAATGAATTACATGTGTTATTTTTATAGAATTTTGTATGTAAGGCATTGTTTCACCATCATTCCTATATAAGGGTTTTGATTTGATTTGATATATAAATTTTTGGATCAAATAAGAACTAACTTAAAGTTATAAATATGAGAATCACTCTATAACCAATATAATTAAAGCAAATAGCAATCAAATGCAGTGTAATTAATACAAGAAATTAAAATTAAAAATATAACCATAAATGTATTATAGTTATTTTTCATTTTTATTTTGACTAAACATAAATGCTCTTTGATTTTAAAGATATTATACGTATCGGTTATTTTCGAGATATTATACCACGGCGTATAAGTTATTTTTGAGATATTGTATCACGTCGCATCAGTTTTTTTCAAGATATTGTACCATGATGCATCGGTTATTTTTTAGATTGTATCACGATACATCAGTTATTCTTGAGAAATTTTACCACGACGTATCAATTATTTTCGAGATATTGAACTAATAGATGATGAAAAAAGAATGCAGTAAAATATATTTGAAGCTATATTTAATGATCATAATTTCACTCATTTAACATCATTCTCATTTAATACAATATAACAGATCCAACGGTGTAGATTTGTTCTTATTTTAATAACTTTAAGAAAGCTCTCACGTTATCTCTCTCTCTCTCTCTCTCTCTCAAGCTCTCTCTCTCTCTCTCTCTCTCTCTCTCTCTCTCTATATATATATATATATATATATATATATATATATATATATATATATATATATATATATATATATATATATATATATATATATATATCATACAAAGAATTTCTCAACTTACATAGTGATCACAACTTACTGTCAACTAATTCGAACATACCCCTACAATACTATTGACTACTCTCTCTTTATGTACGCAACATCGCGTCACTATTTTTTAGCTTTTTATATGGATTAGTTTGATATTGTTCATCATTTTATTAAAGTTAATGAAATCTAATATTCTCGCTATTGGTGATGCTATTTCAAGAGACAACATAAAATTGAAAACACTCTTTGCCAAAAAAATTATTACATAACGCTCGCCCCCACAACACATATATATACCCTGCTAGTAAAGGATGACGTAGCACCAACATTACTATCACACATATAACCATATCTATGTCAACTTTACACACTGTATGGTGTCACATTACATCGTAGAAAACTAACATAATACAATATAGAAAGGACTTAGCTACGGGTTCGTTTTTAAAGAAGCACTATTTTCCTTTTGTCGAGAATATCAAATAAGTGTCTTTTTTTTGCTCTTATGTCCGTAAGCAAGAAGAGAAAATTAAAGAAGTGCATTTGTTTTTTTCTCTTATGTCTTCAAACATAAGAAGAGGAAATGAAAGAAGTGCGTTTTTTTCCTCTTATGTCCATTCGATAAGTGATCCTAGTCTCTGGTAGGTGATGAAGAGTTCTCGGTAGCATCGGCTAGCAAGCACATAGACGTAAGCTTATGCTTATTGGAAAGGACGCCTACAAGATGGAGTAAGTTAGTTCATATTAAAGTAAATATATTCATTTGGAGAATAACATTGAATAAGCTCTCATGTAGGTTTAATATGTCATAGCGGTGGTTGGAAATTCCCTTTATAGTAGAGTGTTAGTTTGTCTCATGGGGGGGGGGGGGGGGGGGGAACTACAACCTTTTCTTCTTATTTTGTTTGAATGCTACCGATATAACCATTCAAATTTTATTGTGGTGGGGGCTTTCGACTGTTAGGCTCTCCCATTTCCTAGATTTCCAATGGTGATTGATGGGTTGAAAATTAGGCGAGAGGTGAAAGTTTATATTGAAGCCACAATTTCGTCTAGTGATGGATTATATGAATTTTTCGGAACAAGCTCATTTCCACGTCAAATGTGCTTGCAAAGGCTTCTTTAGTTGATCTAATTATTCACTACTCTTTTGTATGGTGTAAGACTAAAGCTAGAAGAAATCTAATTTAAGTTGATTGACTAAAGGCCCGTTATAAGCTTTTTGTAATTTAATTTGAGGTTTTAGCTAAGCTCTTTAATAAAATTGCTTTTAAAAAAATGGCACAAATAATTTTTTTTCTTATTAATTTTGTAAATTCTTAGTAGTTCTACCTTAAACATTGACATTTTATTTGACAAACATGATTTTACATATCAGACATTTTGCATTTTTATTTTTGCTCACATGCTAAAAGACAAATGCCTATCATTTAAACTAATTATGGAAAATAATTTATGATTAAAAAAACACGAAGGGATCATTCATGTCAAAATGTATAAAAGTTTTAAAAAACCAACAGAGGGACTAAAGTTGTAAATATGACAAAATACTTTTATCACTAGTGATATTTGATTGCTTTTGTCACTAGTAAAATTTCACTAGTGATAACAAGTTTTCATCATATTTAAAACTTTAGTTCTTGTATCATTGTTTTATAACTTTTGAACATTTTGGCAAGAATGTTCTTTTTGTATTTTTTATAGAGGTTTTAATCTTAGATAATAACTTGATAGAATTAGTCTCTTAACATGTAAGAAAAAAAGAGTATACAAAATAACTCAACTCATTAGACATCAAACATTAAAAAACAAAAGCAACCTTAATTTGTAAATATATTATGACATTGACATTTCTCCTTTTAAAATGCTTTAGGCTAGGGGAATAGAGAGAAAAAAATTCACCACCACCTCAGCGCCACATCAGCTTTCTCTCTCCTCTTACTAACTCATCAAAAATCCACTTATCAAGGTTAATAAAAAAAACTCACCTCCATCCCACTTTCACCCCACCTTTCCACTATCACTTTTATTCTTATTCATTAATTAAAACATTTATTTCATCAAATAAAAACATTACATAAACTTCAAATATTAAAAACACTAAAATTAAATCAGAATTTTAACATCATTATTAGCCAAGTGTTGATTAAATCGGCTTGAATGTTATGATGCACTTGGGGAAATCGGACGTACCCCATAACATCATGAATTTGAGTATGGGTTCGTACAAGATTGTCCGGTTGATGTGCTTCTCTCGGATACCATCTGGGACTTATAGCATATTCTTTGTGTTTTCGAATCATATGATGTAATATGACGCATGCATAAAACATATTAATAATTTTTTATTTTCTCATCGCACGTGCATGATTGGCGATTATGGCCCATTTTATTTAGAACACCAAACGCATGTTCTACTTTTTCCTTGCCAATTCGTGCTTCTTTTTACACAATATTCGATTATGGTCGTCGTCAAAGGGTTTCAGAATTGTTTTAAAAAGTGGAACTAATTCGGGATATATCCCGTCTACAAGATAGTATCTGAATGGGTAAGTAACGAGGTTAGACACAAAAGGAAACTCTCAAGCTCGTCCGGTTTTAAATTGTTAAACAAAGGATGTAGAAAACTAGAAGGGGGTTGAATATTTTTTATCGTTTAGTTTTAATTACTTTGAAACCTTTTCGTGATCGTTAATGGATATAGACGAAGTATGGATTAACAAAGTAATAGACTTGAAGTAATAAAGAAACAAACCACAATGCGCAATGATTTATAGTGGTTTGGCCTAGCAAGATCACAAATATCTTGCCCCTACTTCCACTCCTCGAGTATCCACTTGAGAGTTCTACTTCACTAGTAAATGAATCTCCTTTAAACTAGTAGAGAAACCTTCACACTTAAGCTTACAATCTTTATTGTAACCTAAGCTAAGATTTCTTGTTCTTTACAAAGGCACAACAACGCCTTATACACTATACACTTGCGGCTTACAACACCAACCACACTATTACACAAGTAGATGGATGAATGGGTACAACAATAGTGATTGTGTAGGTAACACTTAACACATTTACGTAAAGTAAAATCTTGAAGGATCAACGCTTAGAGTTGACATTTCTCGTGACCGATCTTGATATGAAAAAGGATCTAAATCACAAATAAGAAGAGAGTAGACAAGAGAGATTAAAGATTTAGAATATGTGCTGAGATTATAGAGAGGATAGATATAAAGGGGTGAATCTTAAGCTTTGGACAAGCTTAGTATTTATAGGCACTCATCAGACATGGTCGGAACCCGTCGGCCCCCTTACCCAGGGGTCCGCCGGGGTCCGGCGGGTCTGACTTTTGTATCCTCATAAATGTTTGTCCAATATCATAATCAAACATTGTATCTATCATTGGTTAACTTTATAAGTATAACAAGAAGGTCTAAGTCAACACATTGGTCCATTTTGTTTTTCTATTTTTTGTTTAAATATATTGTGTAAACTTTTATAGAAAGTTTAGTATATGAGTTCATGGACCTAAAAGACTTTATATGTTGCATATAATTCAAACAGAAAAATATGTTTGATGTTTTGTCATTAAAAAACGTTAAGTACGATTAAAACGTAAATATCGTTTAAGTGTGATATTTGCATTTACAATCTCCCCCTTTTTGTTGAAGACAAAACATGAACTTATTTTTAGTTGGTATGTACATCAACATATAAGTTTTTAGAAATATGGACTTATATTTTTCTTCTCCCCCTTTTTATCGAAATAAAAGGGGAAGGTTTTAATGGAAAAAGGTTTGAGAGAGATGTTGCGATATCATGATTAAGCAAGATAGATATCAAATAATTTTTCCATGTACCCTCCTCGGTTTAAAATCCCCCTAATTTAGAGAACCAGAAGCCATGGCTTATGAAAATACTGCAAGAGAAGGGTTAAAAAGATACACAATATTTTTACATGTACATGAGGTAGCCCAACATTGGACTATACGAATTTACACATTTTGTACAAGATAAAAAATAAATATGTAAATTATGTTGTGAAGATTGATTTAATCTTATGATACTCCCCCTAGATTTATGTCCATGTCTGTAAGACAATTCCTGCAAATGAGAGTTAGTTTCTCGAGTCAAAAAGTCAAGATAGAATATGAGCACACAATATTCAAACACATTTATCAAAAGTGTACAAATCATAACTTAAATAAAAAAAGGTTCATTCATCTTGCCTCAAAGTAAAATTACATCGATTAAGCATGTGAAACATTTGGTTAAGATAGATGAGTTACATGAAAGAAAAAAGAAAAGTAAAAATCAAATCAGCAGACCCACAGACCCTTGTGGGTGACGAACCCCTGTTTGAAGGGGTTTGACGGGGTCCTTGGGGGACTGTAGACAGAAACATAGAAATGTAGTCAATGAAATCATGGGAGCTTGTAGACTTAATGCTACTAAGAGGGATTATGTAGGATTGCCTCGATGCCACAAGGACATTATGAAGATCTACACGTATTTCTTGACGAACATCCATGATTAGTGAATGGGTGTAACACAATGGTCACATTGTGGGGAAATAACTAGATTGGTGGGATGAAGGAGGGCTTCTTGATTTGATGAGGAAGGTGAGGGTCCATGGAGGAAATATGTTGTTTTGTTTCTCGCAAATTCCTACGGAGCATGTCATGGAAGGCTTGTTGTCGATTGAAGTTTTGTTGTGTTTGAGTGGTAGGAGGTGGTAAAATACTAGTTGGAGAGGAGTAAGATGGTGAATAGCGGGAAGAGTTCTCTTCAATCCATAAGGAGTCATCCAAGCCTATGAAGGATGAAGTTGGAGGTGTAGTGGTGAAGGAGATGTTGCGAATAGGAAGTGTTTATGGTGGTGGTGCGGAGAAAGGCGATGGATTGTATGGAGGTGGTATTGGAAGAAGAGGTGATTCACTTGTAGCATTTGTTACAGTAGGTTGTGAGTGGAGAGGTGATGTTGGTAGTGTGTTGAGGGTTTCTATCGGTGATGTGAGTGATAAGATTTGGATGATGGGAGGAGAAGTATTGGATGGAGGGGAAGTGGTGATAGGTGAAGTAGCATAGGAGGAATGTGGTGACCTTGAGTTCCTTTGAATATCTCCTAATTCTTGAGAGATTTCTTGGTGTATAGGTGATTCACGAGGGTTTTGAGAGGAGGATGGTGGAGTTGAGGGTTTAGGGAAACTGAAGCACGAAGTACAAACACTTATATGTGCCATTTTCCTAAGAGGTTTGCTAGAGGAAGAAGAACCTTTAGTCATGATAAGTTTTCTGAGATTTGATAAGAAAATGACTGAGTGAGTGTAGGAGTTTGAGAAGAGAGATGGTTCTTCAAATAGTGATGAGAAGGAAGATGTGAACTGAATGGTTATTGAATGTGATTGGAAGAAGAAGGAAGCAAGAGTTAATGTTTGATGAAAGTTAGTTATGAAGATAAGAAGTTGAAGGGGAAAGAGTTTTGAGAAGTGAGTAATTAATTATTGTTAATGATGATCTTTTACTTTTGAAACTACAGACCCGCGGAATGGGTCAGACCCTTTGGCAAGGGGTCCGAATTAAAACGGGCAAAATTTTGAAAATTTAAATTTTGAGGGAAAGACACGCAACCGGCCGGACCCTTTGGGGAGGGGTCCGACGGGGCCCGTATGTGTATGAGACCCTAAATTTTTATAAGATACAAATGAGAGAATTTTATAGCATAGTGATTTTAAGATTGATAATCTAGAGGGAAAATGTTTCACATGAGTTTAGCTATAAGTTAACTTGTATAGGGAAGAGAATGTAACTTTGTGCTTTACAAGTCATTGATAGTAGTAAAAATACGCTTTTAGGAAAAAGACGTATAAACGGCAAGTATTAGATATCACTTTTTAGGAAAAACGCAAAACCGAATAAATGTGAGTTCGTTCTCAAAGGAGGTGTGCGTTGTGTGCCAATTATATAAAAACAATGTTTAGATTAGTAACGTTTTTGGTTGTGAGAAGAAAGAAAATTAAAAGACGAGTTACACTAATTATAAACTACGACGAAAATTAAGACGTATACGTAAAGATACGTAAAACGCGACGAAATTAAAAATTTAAACTAAAAGTAAATTAAAAATCAAAATTAAGTCTAAGATAATATAAATAAGAATAAAAATTCAATAAATAAATTTTAAAACTTATTATTAATTAAATATTTAATTTTAAATTCTAATTAAAGCCCTAAAATTAAATATAATTAACATAAAGCCTATAATTATATTTTATCAAACCAAAATCTTACTTATATTAATTAAAAGCTAAAAATTATTTTTCCTAAATATTTAAAACTATTTTTCTATTTTTAATCAGCTAAAAACACTTTTTAAATTAAAATAATGCTAAAAAATAATAAAATAATATAAAAATTAAAATTACTTTTTCAAATATTCTAAATTACTTAAATGAATAGAGACAAATAAAAAATGTAAGAAAAGTTGATATTAACCCTAATAAGACAAAAAAATGAAAATGGTAAAAGTGACACTGGTTTGCACTAATAGTGGCAACTGCTGGTGGTTTCAGTGGGAACAGGGGTTCCCACCGTTAGTTTTAACTGCCTAGAAAATGAAAAAGGCTTGAGTTCAAGCCCGTTTGTGGTTTTCTTGTGGAACAGAGGGCACCCCTACAAGCATGGACTTTGGGGGAGTCAATACCAAGCAAAAAAACACACACCCTACTAAGCTAAATAATCCCAGATAAGCCAATCACTGAAAAATAATCAAAACAATCATAGAGACTTTTATAGTTCGATATCCTATTAGACAACGATCAATCTGTTATCCGATATCGGACAACACTAGAAACACTCGATCTTGGACAAGTCACAGTCCGACAACAAACAATGCACAGACAGAAGGGTTAGTTTGCTGAACTTCTTGACGTTTTGACGAATTTAGGCAAGCAAATAAGACCATAATAAGCAATGTAACTTGAAAAAAACTAGATGCAACCCTTAAACAACTTATACACTAACAGTATACAAGATTACACACCTTGATTCACAAGATCATAACCTTAACTTCTAACTGATGTTCATTGGCAGATTTTATGCACTTTTCACAAGTAATGCAACATTACTTTTTACACCACAAATCTTAAAGTAAACCACCAATTTACCTAATACTAATCTATTTTGGCATGTTTAAGTTGTTTATACCTGATTCTTGTGTCACCCAAGGTAAGTAAACCACAGATCCAAACACCCCTATAATTTGGCAGTTTACACAGCTTCTTGGCAGTTTGAGCCCCTCACCTTTACAAACAAATTCACAGCAAGTTTACACAGCTTTTTGGCATAATCCTTTGTAAATAAGTTTGACCAAATGACATTTTGGTTCTCCAAACTTTATCAATCTTGAATAAGGACTTTTCTTGTAAATTAAACATTCCTCAAGGGTTGTTTTTGTAATATCTTTAAATATTAAGGAACCAAATGTAATTATGGAATTTTACAAGGGTATAATATGACAAGTCTTCAAAAGTTGAGGGGCCATTCTTGACAAATCTTCAAACTTCAAGGACTTTTTTGGAAATTCATCGTTCGGGTCCGGTTCTTTGTGCGGCTTCATTTCCCGTGTTCGTTTTTACTTTGTTCTTGTGATCTTTTGTTGATTTTACGATATCTGTACCTAAAATACACAATGAACAAATACAAGCATATTTTGGGGTATTTTATGATATTTTTAAGCATTTTAAGCCTGATTTGGATGATGAGACTATGTATAAATGCAGTCTCATCAGTCACGATTCGCCAAATATGAATGACAAGCAACAATTCTTATTCATTGTTGATAATCCTAGCATCAATTATCCACAATTGTTGGAGTAATAAGAAAATGCAAGAAAATAAAATAGAAATGTTAAGCATATTACAACCACCATTGTTTAAAGTTTGGAACAACGTATATTTGTACCTATTCATACCATCATTCTTCACTTGTTCTTCTTTTGTCCATATTGGTAAGAAAACTTCCAAGGCACTTGAACATACCTTTAGTTTGCTTGAACTCAATGGAGCCGTTTGGAATTTTGGGTAATCGGCTAAGGTATTCTAAGGGAGATAGTCTAGAGTTAGGAAGACCATCGTCTTCACTAGCGGATGATGAAGAACTACACGGATGTTGAGTTCTTTTTCCCTTACCCCTAAATTGAGTTGCCATGACCTGTATCACCCTCTGATCACTAGTTGGGGTCATGACTCGCAAGGTGATAAATACCTACTCGGCCATTTGGACTAGGTGGAATGGGTGTTATGTAGTGATAAAGGCGGGTGAGCAACATACCATAGGGAAGAACAGATGTGACAAGATTCTGAATGTGGGACATCCTATTGGCTATGTAATAGGCAAGGTTAAATGGTTTACCGGTTTCTAAACAATAAAGCATGTAGCTTTCACATGCATTTATGTGATCTTTATTACCTACTAAACTCATGACGTTGCATCTTAAAATTCTTTCCCACTTTTTATATTTGTCCTTGAGTTCTTTAGCCTCCATCCCGTACGGGTCTTTATGGATAACCCTTCTTGTGTTTAAAAGTCTAGTGTCCTCGATTCTGGGATTGAAGTGTTGTTTTAACGAGGTCCTTGTCGTCAAGCATAGTATTGTACCTAACTTGAGCACCTCTAGGTATGTTGGTATTCTCAAGAGTTGTGAGAGAGTGGAGGTCGGAATAGAAACATGCTCTTTCACTGGGTATTTTAAGAATATTAGCATAATGATCTAAGGAGTATGAGTATATATTAGCGTTTGTCTCAAAGTTCACTAGGAGAATGTGGTCTTCGTCAAAGGTGACATTAACAGTCATATAAATTTTAAGACAAATTCAGGACAGATTTTCTCATCTATATCTAGAAGACAATCAAAGTTGATCCTAGAGAAGACTTCACAGATGAAGGTGTTATCCGTAAAGGAGTGGTGGACAACGCGACCTTCGTGGAAGGTGCGCTTTTCTAACTCCTTGCACAACTCTCTTTGTGCGGAGGTGAAGTGTTTAGACCTATGGTGTTTTGGTATGTAGCTAGCGGTGTCTTTGTGGTCATAAGTCCAAGCAGAAGGCATTTTGATCCTAAGGCATACTTTATCCAAATTAGTCGATTTTAGGAAAATGATTATGTGAATGCCCAGTGTGTGCCTATATGAAACAATGTGGAGGTACGGTTATCTCGACCCAAAAAACATTTTATCAAAGAGGTGAAAAATGCATAGTTTTTTAGATAACCCAAACGCTCCTTATGTTCAATGTAGCTTCAAATGAACGTACCCAAAAATACATATGAATTATGCAATTCCTTTAGCATTCATGAGTCTTTATGCTATGATTAAAACATTATTTTTGGATATTTGTTATTTACAATGTTTGAAAAATGGTTTTTCGGCATGACCTAAGTTGTGAGAATGATCTTTTAAATTTTTTTGATCAATTAGGGATTCCTAGCAATTCTTAGTGATTTTGTTAATGGGTTTATGCATACAAAGTATTCTAGCAACGTAAATGATCAATGCATTGGTTAATTTTACTAACCTAGTTTAATCCCTAATTTTAATTTTGTACAATTAAAAAGAACCCTGGACTCAGATTCCAGATAATGTGATGATAAAAGAATGGAAAAAGATAGAAACACTTACAGTGATTGATTAGACAAAGAATATGGTTAATTTTGCCTTAGGATGGTAGAGATATGAGATTTTGGTGATGGTGGTCGTGTTTTAAAGAAAAAGTGAAGTAGGTTTTTAGTTTATGGGTGTTTGTTTAACTGTTTTACTGTTTTGCAATATTTGCAGATCAACGGACCCTTTCACGGACCCTTGGGGGAAAAGGTCTGACGGGTTTTGTCTACACAGGGGACAGCCTACTATTTTTCTTAACAAGAAATTTACATTAATCCTAAACCTAGTCTTAATAGATTAAATGGCTCACGTTTAAGTGGTTTGATTAGAATATCGGCTATATTGTCTTCCGAGGATACCTTTTCTATAGAGATATTACCTTTTTGAACATTGTCTCGTAGAAAATGATGCCGAATTTCGATATGTTTGGTTCGAGAGTGCAAAACGGGATTTTTGCTGAGATCAATGGCTCCGTTGTTATCACATAGAATTTTTATGTCTTACAACTTGATTTCATAGTCAACAAGTGCTTGTTTCATCCATAATGCTTGTTGTCATGATTTGCCTACCGACACGTCGGCCTCGGTTGTAGAGATGGCAGGTGTGGTTTGCTTTTTCGAGAACCATGAGATGAGACAACATCTAATAAATGTACATACACCACTTGTGCTTTTTATATCGACATAGTCACCGACATGATCTAAATCCGTGTAGACAACGGTTTCCATTCCCGTGCCTTTGAGATACCATAGTCCAAGGTGGGTTGTTCCTTTGATGTATCTAAAAATTCTCTTGACTGCTCCAAGATGTGACACATTCGGGTTGTCTTGTAAACGAGCATACATACAAACACTAAACATAATATCCGGCCTACTAGCTGTAAGATAAAGTAAACTGCCAATCATGCCACAAAATTTTGTGCTATCAACATAATCGTTAGTATGGTAGTACTATCTTTGGTTAGTTCAGTTTCGGTTGACATTGGAGTGTTTGTTGGTTTAGATTCTTCTAGTCTAAATTTCTTAAGCATTTCTTTTATGTATTTAGATTGGTTGAAGAAAATCTCGTCTTCCATTTGCTTAATTTGTAAACCTAAGAAAAAACTAAGTTTACCCATCATACTCATTTCAAATTCGTCATGCATAATTTTGGAAAACTCATCACATAGTTCTTGACATGTAGACCTAAAGACAATGTCGTCAAAATATATTTGGACGATAATTATGTGTGACCCCTTTTTCTTTGTGAACAACGTATTGTCCACTAGACCTATTGAGTATTTATGTTCAATTATAAGTGACTTAAGTCATTCGTACCATGCCTTGGGTTCTTGCTTGAGACCATATAGAGCCTTTTTGAGTTTATAAACATGATTAAGTTTTTCAAAGTCTTCAAAATTGGGACGTTGTACGACATACACTTCCTCATTTATAAAGCCATTTAGGAATGCACTTTTAACATCCATTTGATAAAGTTTGAAATCGTGTGCACAAGCATAAGCAAGTAAAATTCTTATGGACTCAATCCGAGCAACCAGGGCATAGGTTTCATCATAATCTATACCTTCTTGTTGATTATACCCTTGAGCAACAAGTCTATCCTTGTTTCTCGATACTACACCATTTTCATGAAAACCCCATTTAGTTCCAATTACCATTTGATTTTTAGGTCTTGGTACCAAATACCAAACATCATTAATCACAAATTGATTTAATTCTTCTTGCATAGCAAAAATTCAACTTTCATCAATAATAGCTTCACCAATATTTTTAGGTTCAATTTATGATAAGAAACAAAAGAAATTACTTTCGTTTTGAGCTTGTGATTTCAATGTTCGTTCATTTAACTTATCGATGAAATTTTCTAAAGACTGTCCTTTTGATTCCTTGATGTTTAAAGGTTCAATTTTTAATAGTTCATTTTCCTTGTCTTTTTCAAGGTTAATTTGTTGGTTATTGGTTTGACATTCAACTAGATCATCATCTACCAAAGGTGATGTTCTAGAGAGAGGTGGTCTTTCGTCTAAGTTTATGTTCAACGATTTCTTGACACACATGATTTAACACCCCGAAATTAGATTGCGCAGCGGAAATACACATTTGAGTGCTAAACACAAACATCATTACACAAGACACTTTGAACAATCTCAAAATGATACATTTGAAATATAAAAGAGTATAATTTAACCATTGTCTAAAACCTTCGATCCCAAGTATATTAGTTTTAGAAATATCAGAGCAACATTTAGGTCCCCCAAATATCTCGACCAGTCAACAAACATTTTTACCAAAATACATGACCATACATTATTAATTTTATAACAAAAGGGAAAGAAATTTGTTTTAGACCAATCACCACAAAAGCAACCCGCAATCCTTCTCCAGCAAGCTCCGTCATCGATCAACTTTAATCACCTGAAATACATGTTTAAAATCATCAACACAACGGTTGAGCGAGTCTATAGGTTTTCCAAATCATCATTTGAACACAACAGAAAAATCAATCAAGATCATTTAATAGAATTCCTACGTATACAATCTATTAATCAGGCATTCTGGCATATAGCAATAGCTATTGAATTGTATTAAGCTCATGAAACTGACCCCTTAACTTAGTCACCCACGCCTAAAGCCGTCATGACTAGATGAATTCCAATGCCCCTACTAGGGTATCAATCGCAAGTATACCACATTCTTATTCTCGTAAATTATCCTTCCCAGAGGTTACTCAGCGTAAAACCCTGGTCTCAGATAGGGTCGTCAGCCCAATAGTACTATTATTTGAATAAGCGGCTATTCTTAACTCACAACATCAAGTCAGAACATAGTTAACGGCTCATGAATTTAGGGGCTTTTGCGATTTAGGTACTTATACAAATCAAGGCAACATCAGGCAACAATAGGCAACATTCGGGTCCAAAAAATCATTCATGACTTGTGTTCATTTTATTTTCAAACAGCATGTATCACCCTCATGGGTTTTAAAATCATTCAAAACAAGTACAAAGCGAGGGTATAGACTCACCTTGAGTAATAGCAGTAGCAAGACGACCTTCGACGATTGTTGATGCCCGATAAACACAAAAACTGCAACCTATCAAATAAGACGCGTTCATTAATAATAGACTCGAATATAACCCATACATAATAACATGAAACTCAAAATGATAATATTGCGACAAACCCGAAAGAAAACAATACAAGTGACCTATTACTTCTTTTTATATGTTTACTCTATTAGACTATTCTTTCGATAAAAATCTTCCGGTACATACCAAATGTACGAGCTCATTTACCCCACTTAGACACGTCAAATATTAATGGTACTACTCAAAGACCTCACTTACTATCTATAGAAAGTCCTCTTAAAAGCCCATCAAAAGATTTTACTATTAAAGTTCCCTGCCCGACACATCTTTGAACTACAAAAACCGGACACTTTTACGTCACCGACTCATACAACCATTTTGACCTTCTAAGCAATCGCGTTTATAAATCCGACACTTGAGTTTAAAAATAGACTCACAACCCTAAGTTTAGAACCTAACATCAGACCTTGACTATTTTTACAACTAATTCTATAGTCCCCGAGATTCGATCCAAATATCCACAACAACTTCGGATTGTGTCGATACTCGTCTCTCGGTATACGAACAATCAAACCATCATAACTTCTCGCTCGTTTGGAGCTAGAAGCTCTACTTTATATCAAATTGAAGCTAACAAAATTCTCTACAACCCTATTCCATTAGTTTACCCATTTTCAAACAGTAAGATACCCAAAAATTACCTTTTTCTCACTGATCTAAAACAACTCCTAAAATCTTACACCAAATCATCTTTTTGATCAAAATCAAACACTTTTATCATCAATCTAAACCCCTAATAACATCATAATTCATCCCTAACACTTGTATAAATCTCAAAATAAAAACCCAAAAATCAAAAACAAGTTTTTAACAAAAATTTAACATGATCATCTCTTGATCATCACCAACAACACATGCATCATCATAAACTTGACCTACCAACTCTTAGAAAAATAACCTTCATGCATGTTGAAGATTTTTATACCAAAAGAAGCCTCTTTTAATTTTATGATAGGGACTTTGATTGTTTTTAAATGGAGCAAGCTAGATTTTGATAGAAAATTAATTGAAATGGTGAAGGGGGGGGGGGGGTGACGGTTTGCAAATTAGAGAGCGGGGTGGTGATGTTTTTGATGTAACTATGTTATCTATGTGAAAATTAGGTGAGAATTTGGTTTATATATGGTGTTCCAAGGGCTAGTTTTGCCAATTTGTGATAGTTTTGTTACAAAATGCAATAAAATAGTTTAAAAGGTAGAAAATGTAAATTGTCAATTTTGAAAATATTTACGAGGCTCAGGTTTCGTAAAAATACATTTCAAAGTTAAAACGCACTCAAAAAATGATAATTATATGATCCCGGTTCGACTTAATATGCAATTAAAATAAAAACATAAAAAATATAAACATTGAAACAACAAATAATAAAACAAAAAATCTCAGGCATCCGTCGATATCGTGATCACTAATAATCCTCGCTATTAGTAAAAAGGTAAAAATAAGACTTCCAACGTCGGTTTTAAATTAAACCATCAACCGTCATATCATTCAATTCATCAAAAATTTCAAAATTATTTGTAAAATAATATTAAATAATGACCGTGAATTCGGGTTATCACATCCTACCCTCCTAAAAGAGAGTGACATCCTCGCAGCTCGGCCGCTCTTATACTCACATTCGATACTACTAGAATAAAAGAGAACTTTTTTCCTTAAAGAAATCCTCATTCTTCCTTCGCAAATTCATATCTACTCCCATAATTCTTGTATCCTCACAATATAATTCTTACTATGCTTCAATCTCTTAAGAACTCTTCATAGTTCTCTCTATGAAAAGCAACTTATCTTCAAGTTGAATTCTTTCCTTGTTGTTCTCAAAACAAATTTCACCCTTCATAACGACACCTTAAGCATAACAACGTTTCCCAATTTCAAACTCCATCGATTTACTGCGATTGCCAACATAAATCTTCTGATAACTCCTTGTTACTAATAAATGATCCTTAACCTACACAATCTTATCAATAGTTGCCAACATCAGTTCTAGTTTAGTCATTCAATTCCACCAACATTTATGCAATACACCGAAAACCTAACTTACGTCCATAACTCACGATATTTAACCTTCACAAACTGAAGTTCTTTATGGACCTTCAAATAGTACAACCTCATTACTTAGCATGATAACCATTTTCGTATAAGAATTCCAACAATTCCTAAGTCAATCACACACGTACAAGTATATCGTCCATGAATCGTCCTTTTACTCTGTCCATCAGTCCCTGTATAACACACAGTACTCAATTCAACTTTCACCTTTACCCAAACCAAAATGTATCAATTACTTGACTTGTGAGATTCCTTCATCACTAAGTCTCACTCCCCCAACCCAGGTATGTTAGGAGTGCTCAATATATCATGTCTCACTTGACTTTACAATAAAATCCTTTCCATAAGTTTGACAAAATGTTAAAATCACTTACCTTGACATCCTTCTCAAGTCAGACCACTAACTTAAAATTTCAATATCCTTTCTATCAAGTCCACTCTTCTTGTCATCACCAAAACTCAAATTCTAGAGACTTTTTCCTTTTACTTCCTGATAAGTGCATCAGCTACCACATTCGCCTTTCTCGGATGGTAGCATATCTCGTGGTCATAATCACTTACAGTCATAACCATCAACATACTCAAATACTAGAATATACAACTGGTAATCCTCTACTCATTTCCTTTATCAACCCAAAAAATTAATTATGAAGCAAACTCTTATGATCCTTAATTAGTACACGCTTGATTCCATACAAGTAATATTTCCTACAATCTCAAAGCAAACACCACAACTACTGATAGGTGTGTAAACACCCATCTTTTCTACCACTTAATTACTATAATAACCGGACCAAAACGTGTATTTTATGTCTTTTATGTCGGGATTATGCGTGGTTTGTGTTTTTGTTGTAATTTAGGACGAAATTGTGAAAAGTGGAGAAAACACGGGAATTCACGGGCATTCATGACTTTTATTGAAGAAAAAGATGAAAGACGGAGTCGAGAAGTCAAAAGTGGAAAAAGAACGGAAGTCCAAGACCAATTCTGAAGATTTATCGAAGAAAAAGTCAAAAGACGGAAGTTTATCAAAAGTCGAGAAACTCAAGTCTATTTTACTGAAGAAATTAAAGACGAGTTCAAAAGATATCCCGAGCCACAAGTCCTTAAAGTCCAAATTTAAAAGAAAGATTAGAAGAAAAGGACTAATGGTGCAATTAAAAGAAGATTAAAGAAGAAGGGACTAAGCATGCAATTAAGGAAGCTTCCTAAGCAAGCCTTAATCTCCCCTATATATAGATTAGATCATTTTCATTTTCCTCTTGTTGGCTAGATTGACAAACTAGTTCTTCCACCTTTATTTTATGCACCTTTAATTACTTGTCATTTTAAATACATGTTTTGCACCTTTAATTACCTTTAATTTCAAGTAAGTGTTCTTTTAATTACTTGCACCTTTACTTTATCTTGTTAATCTTCTTCTACCTTTCTTTGATTTACACGTTTTTAACTTGTTGATTTGTTAAAGATTTGATTTTTATGCTTTTGATTGTTTTAAATCTCTTATTTTTATAGCTTATTTGATTTATTTTCAAGTTTATATAGTTTTTACAAAAGTTATTTTTATATAAAAAGTTGTTTTTCTTAAAGTTATTAAATTCGTGTCTTAAAAGTTGTTAACTTTCAATTTTATAGCTTATTTTTACACGATTTACCTTAAGGATTTAGTCTAGTGCTTATTAGAACAATAGCTTATTCACTTAGCTTATTTTTAGTTTTCTTCTACGTTTTCCGATTGGTTAAATCGGAAGAGGGTTATACTTTCCGATTGGCAAGATCTGAAAAGGGTTTTAATATTACGATTGGTGGAAGATTCTTGGTATTCCGATTGGGACAAGCTAGTGGTATTCCGATCGTATGTGAGTGACAAACATTATGATTGGTTCTCCTTCCCACATTCCGATCGAGGTGCATGATCAGTATTCCGATTGGGACAGTGACAGTATTCCGATCAGTGGTTTCCGATCATCATTCCGACCAGGTCACCCATATTCCGATCAAGGTAAGACACATTCCGATCTGAAGGTGTTGGGTATTCCGATTGGGTGAGTGACAGCATTCCGATTTGGGGTCAGCCATCATTCCGATTGAGGTGATTGTGTACCGATCGGAATACGTTCCGATTTGGAGTTACTTTTAGTACTTTGTCTTGTTTTATTTTTTCGTTATCATTTTCTATACTTGTCCAATTTTAATTTCCGTCACACGCTTTAATTTTTAATCATTTTAATTAACTTACTTTTCAAAAAGTTTTTAAATACCTGCACCATTATTTTAATTAGATTTAGATTTTTATACTTGCCCTTTACTTTAACGACATTTACTTTTAAGTCTTTGCACATTTAAATTTAAAAATCAACCAAAAATATTTGTTTCCACCAAAATAAACTGTGTCACATAGAGAACCTAGATCAATTCGATTAGACACACATCAACGAACACATAATTTTTAATTAGGTAAAAACCTAGTTATTAAATGGCGCCGCTGCCGGCTCTTTTCGTTAAGATCAACAGTTTTCTGTGAGAGACGCGTTGCTTTTTGGGATCCGTTCACTTGTGAGCGTTACTTTTCTTGCATAAAAAATTCAAAAAATCATAAAAATTAAAAAATTAATAAAAATCCATAAAAAGTAAAAATTTCAAAAAACCCAAAAAGATTTTATCTTTCTTGTGTATATATATTGTCTTTGTGTTTGGTTTTGTTTTCTTTTGCATTTTCAGGTGTATGCGTACTAGATCTTCTAATTATCAAGAGCCCGAGCCTCAAGAAGATTTAGATATGGCAGGTGTTAACAACAACATGCCACCGCACCTCAATAATAATAATAACAACAATGCTCTTCCACAGCCCGATCTTCGGACCATGGAGGAACTTTGTCAACCAACAATGTTTGGACGAGGAGGACCGATTGCGCCGATGCAAATCAACGCTCCTGAGTTTTCGTTGAAGCACCACATGATTCAGCAAGTACAAACAAACCCATTCCGTGGATTGCCTGATGATGATGCCAACAAACACCTCGACAAGTTCATTACAATCACCCAAAGCATGAAGTTGGCTTGTGCCACAATGGATGAACTTCGCCTACAACTCTTTCCACACACTCTATTACATCATGCCGAGAAATGGTTTGATCGTCTCCCGAAGAATTCTATTCACACTTGGGATGATATGACTCAACGCTTTCTATCGCGCTACTTTCCACCATCCATGGTCACTAGCCTTCGCAATCAGATCAGCGGTTTCATGCAAGACCCTGATGAATCTCTTTTTGACGCTTGGGAGAGATATAATGTCTTGATCGACCGTTGTCCAAACCACAACATGCTTCCCGTCACATTGATTGATACTTTCTACAACGGATTGACTTTTCGAGATCGTGATACGATCAATGCAGCCGCCGGTGGCACATTCATGAAAAGGAGACCCGAGGAGTGTAGAGAGTTAATTGAGAACATGACTACTCACCACAAAAACTGGGATTCCTCTGCATCTTCAAGGAACAACCCGAGAGTCAATGTTTCCTCAACCTCAGCAAACCCTGAGATGACCGAACTCACCCGCATGATGACTGAAATGAGCAAAAGTATTACGCTTCTCGCTTCAAACCAACAGCAACAACAAGTTAAAGCAGTTGCTAATCCTTGTGAGACATGCGGCGGTCTTCACTCATACACCGATTGTCCTTCGACACAAGGAAATCCGGAAAATGTGTATGCAGCTTATGGTAATTATTCACCGGAAAATTACCAAGCTAGACAACAAGGGGATAGAAATCTGCTGAGCTACCGTTCAAACAATTACCTTTCACCCGGTTTTTCTCCTCAAAACCAAAACCCCGCCAACAACTACACTAGAAGCAACCAAATCCCACCAAGAGCTTCTAATCTTTATCACCCACCCGCCCAACAAAACCCACCCTGTAATCCGGATGTTGAGGCCATCATGAGAACACAAGGTGAGCAAATCAAGAATCTGCAGAGCCAAATTATCAATCTTAAAGGAGATATCACAAAGCAAGGAAATGAGATAAGATCCGAGCTTCGAAATGATATTCAATCCTCCTTCATCAATCAAACCAATGATTTGAAGAATATGCTTGCTAGTTTCTTGCCCGCCGCTCAACCTTCTACTTCAAGTTCTCTACCTTCAAACACCGTCACTAATCCGCGAGCCAATGTGAGTGCTATTACTGCCCGTAGTGGAGTCACCATCATAGGACCACAAATCCCAACCCCATCATCTACACCTCCTCCACCACCATGTATCCCTACTCCTCCTACACCTAGTATTCGTGCACCATTACCGTCACCGCCTCGACGTGATGAAGTTCCTACGAATGATCCTTCAACATCTCAACCTTTACCTACTACACCTGCACCCTCACCACCCAAACCTAATATCCCTTATCCTTCTCGCTTGGGCAAGAACAAAATGCTAAACAAGGAGGACGCTCAAGTGACTAGCTATATCAAGATGATTTCTCAAATGAACTTCAACATTAGCTTTCTTGAGGCACTTGTCCACATGCCCAAATTTGTTAAAGCATTTAAGGAATTGCTTAATAAGAAGGAGAAGCTGATTGAACTCGCCAACACACGATTAAATGAAAACTACTCTGCAGTTATTCTTAAAGAACTTCCGGAAAAGCTTGGAGATCCCGGTCGTTTTGTGTTGCCTTGCGTGTTCAACAAAACTGAAGAATTTACTGCCCTTGCTGATCTCGGGGCTAGTATTAATTTGATGCCTTTGAGTGTTTGGAAAACACTATCATTGCCCGACCTTACTCCAACAAAGATGACTCTTGAACTTGCTAATCGCACTCTCGCTTACCCCGTTAGTATAGCCGAAGACGTGTTCATTAAAGTTGGCACATTTACTTTCCCGGTCGATTTTGTCGTAGTTGATTATGAAATGGACCCTCGTATTCCTTTAATACTTGTTCGGCCATTCTTGATGTGACACCCTAGAATCGAGGTCATTAACGATACCCTAAATTACGCTAAATTTTGAAATTTTTGATAAATTTTAATTTCTATAATTATAAGTATTTTGGTTAGAGCCGATGTTCGAGGTTATAATTTTTACGGTTGACGTTTTGAGAAGGACGATGACGATTACGATCCCGGGGGATGCCCAATTTTATATAATTTTTGACGATTTATCGATAATGTAATTTTTCGAGAATTTTATTTACGGTTCGTGTTAAGTTGAGTCGTGTGAGTTTTATAGCCTTCCAAGTACATTTAAAGTATCCCAAAAATATTTTGGAGCATTCGGGAAGATTTCCGACTCCCGTAAAATTTTCAAAATTGACAAATGAGCCAAACCCGCAAAGTTTTGAGGTTGTTTTCTATTTAAGGACAAAAGAAACCCAATATTGCACTTAGGTCCCTCCTAACTAACAAAAGGGGGCAAAGTGAACAAACACACAAACACACACAACATTTTACAAGAAAAATCAAACCCACACTCTCCTCCCTCTCTCTCTAAACCCACGGTCACACCCAACTCAAACAAAAATCCACCTAAAATCTTTTCTACTTGATTTTTCAAAAATCTAAGGTTAGACCACGCTTAGTTTGGTCATTACCCACCTATTCATGTAATCAAATCCAACATGCATTGATAAAAATTTTTCAAGATTTTTCATATGATCCAAAATTCGTTTTTGTGGCTATTTGAGCTAATGCATGTTAATTTTGAGTGTTATGGAAGTATAAACACCATGAAAACCCACCAAAATTAATTTGGTTGTGGTGATTTGGTCACCCAAACCCCACGGCAAAGGGGTGTTTGGGGGAGCCATGGTGGTTGATGAATATGCATGTTATTATAGTGTTTGGTTATTTGTTTTATGATGATTTACATAGGTGTTACTACTTGCATGTGTATTTTTCTTTGATTTTGATATTGAGATTGGTTGATCAATAGGGGTAGGATGGAAGTTTGATGTTAGGATATGTTTGGGAAGTCTTAGGATGATGTTTAGTGTTGGTTAGAAGTCTTGGAATCGAGTCTAAGCATGTTTTTGGTATAGTCATTTTTAGGCAGAAACATTTGGTCTATTTTGGAAAAATGATTTTTGTTTCAAGTCTTGAAAACTAAATATAGTGATAGAGGGTTTTTCTAGCTTTAATTTGGTATAAGGTAGAGCCCGTGACTCAAAACGAGCTAAAAGTTATGACATTTTAAAGATCGGGTACCGGGAGACGAGGACTTTCACAATCCGGATTTGTGCAAAGTTTTAGTCAAATCCCGAGGGTCACAAGTATAATTTGGTGAATGATCAAGGGTCAAAACTTGGTCCCTAACCTGTACAAATGAGTCTATATGTTGACTTATGAGTCAAGGAAGTCAAAGGTATTTTTCATATAGGTCAAAGTGGTCAAAATTGGTCGAAGCGCAATTTCAGCCCGTAAAATGTAGTCGTGGAAATGAGTTGCGTGACGGGTCGTAAAAGTGAAAACTTTTGTTGGACTTAAAAACATGTTATCTACAGGTCATATAGGATTTTTGGAAATTTTGTCAAATTTTATAAGCATGGTTTAATAAGGTAAAACAGCCCGTACTTTAGTCAAGTACCGGCGAGAACGTGTAAAAATGGACAACGTAGGTTATAAGAACGAATGGTATAAAATGAATGATACTTGTTGTTTTTGTTTTTGGCGTGAGTTATATTGGTCTTAAGTGACTTATATATATGTATTTTATACAGTACCGTAAGTATTTAAATGAGATTACTCATTACGCGTTATTTGTGATAGGTGTTGAACTACCCGGGCATCCGTAACATCGTCAGTGAACACTCCTCGAACTACCGACTACTTAATATCTAAGGTGTGAATTTATAGCCTCGCTTATATTATTTCAAATTGTTTTACCCGCGAGGGAAATGCATGCTAGTTTTTAAAAGGAACGTATATCATGAATGATTGTTAGACCCGAAAGTTGCCTTAGAAATTGTGTTGAGTACCAAAGTTGCAAAAGTCCCTAAATTCATGAACTATTAACTATTGTCTTGCCCTTGCGAAGGGGGAAATAGCCGCTTATGCAATTTGTAGTACTACGGGGTTAACGACCCAATGCTAGCCGAGAAGCTGTACTTATAGTAAGTTCTGCGGTAGATTATTTTGTATGAGAAATAAGGTATAATTGCAACTGATGCCTTTAGAGGGGCACTGGTTTCATCTGAATCATGCCGGTATATTTACGCGGGTGATTGAGTTAACGGATTAGTGTCATGAGCTTAAACACAATTGTCAGTATCCTGATTATAGTTTGTTTGATCGACAAGACTATAAATGATCACGAATGGTTTTTAATATATATACGTTCAAATGGATTGAAAAACCTATGAATTCCACTCAACGTTTTCGTTGACCAAATTTTTGGCATGTATTTCAGGTAACCGCTGAGCAGTAGGATGGAGCATGCATGGGATGGATGTTGTGTGATCGGCTTGGTGTCCGCTTGTTTTTCCCTCCTTTTCTACTTAAACAATTTTTATGTTTAATGTCATGTGTTTGTAAAACTGAAGTTTTTGGGGTTGAGATTCATGGGGACCGAAACGCTAAACTCTGTGCACTATTTGGGGTTGGAAAAACTGTGGACATGTATTATCTAACAATTTTAAATGTTGAATTTTTAAGTCGACGTCTTTTTAGCGTCGTTTGATATCTCTTGTGTGCAATGAATACTGTGTAGCACCCATTGTTGTAGTTCCGCTGCGCATAACAATTGTGGGGGTGTTACAGATTGGTAATCAGAGCCACGAGTTATAGAGAACTAGGTCGTTTTTGAAAATCCTAAACTATAACTTTTGGTGTCGTAAGAAAAGGGTCCAAGCACACACAACTATCCTGCATGGCTCCGGTAAGATTTATTGTTGTATTTATGGCATTTGACGTATACTTTTGAGTAAAGTATGTATGTGGGTAATTATTATATAAGTATGGAATTACTATATGTAGACGTTAAATTTTACGTGAAATATCCGACATCGTAATTTTCATATTAATCATGCATGAGCATCATATTATTACATTTCGGGCATATGTACCACCTTTGCATTGCATTTGCATGCATATATTTATAATTATTGTATAATTACTTATGTACCCTCCGAAATTCGCTGTTATTGCAGGAATGGCCGAGGTACCGCCCAACGATAACGGTAACGATGTACGAGCCCAGGACCCCGACTCAAGGAGAACTACTTGTCCCACGCCTATGCGTACTTCCCATCTGGTTGGTGTACCAGATATCCCCAGAAGAGCCGAAGGTGCAATGAGCGCAAATTCTCTTCATCAAGGCATCCCAAGAATTTGCTGTCCCGGACCGAGGGATTATCATGACGTGCGACGGACTGTGAGAGGTTTGGAAGGATCGATGTGCATGAGGTATGTAGTGGAATCAAGAGTGGTCAGTAGATTCGATGAGAATGACAAGG
The DNA here is from genome assembly GCA_025667525.1 of Glebionis coronaria. Taxonomy (NCBI): domain Eukaryota; kingdom Viridiplantae; phylum Streptophyta; class Magnoliopsida; order Asterales; family Asteraceae; genus Glebionis; species Glebionis coronaria. The sequence continues at coordinate 210,185,864 of CM046877.1, read as the reverse complement.
CGGACGAAAGACTGTTGGAAAGGACTTCAAGAATTGCGTATGATGGGATGATGAACACAAGTGCCATCAACAGTTTGAAATCAATGGTTGCGAATTTAAGTGCTAGTCTTGATCGTGTGAGGGAAGATCAGATGAGGTTGTCGAGGATGCAGAGTTGGGAGCATCGTGTGAGGGATTCATTGCCCCCGGATTGGAGATTCGTGGACGATGTGGAGATGGAGGCGAATGACTTCATGGTTCAGCCGCCTACTGGAGGTGCTTGTATTTCGGTGGGAAATCAAGGAGCGATTGAGCATGGATCCACATCAGGGACGAGAAAGGAAACAGAATGTGGGCCAGATGAGAAAGGAAAGGGAAAAGTGGATGATGTTGACGAGGACGTGAGTGATGAGGAAACCGAGGACGACGACGAGCCGCCATCCAAGAGGCCGTGTGGATCACCACATGCCTAGTTACTTGTTTTGTATTTTTCTTTGATCATTGTAATAGAACTATTTTAGACCTTTGTATGATGGTATTATGACGAGAAACTCAAGTACTTGATGTTTTGTGGTGAATGATTGTAGTGGCATTACTTGTCACGATTTTGGTTAACTATCAATACAATCTATGTTACCTTTCATGATCCGTGATATGTCTTAAATTTGATCTTTTGTGGTGTGAATTGATGAATATTAGTAACTCCGTAGGGATGTGTCGTTGTATGTATTTTATGTCTGGGAAACTTGATATGAATACTTACATTGTTTTTCTATTTTTCTTGTCTTGCAGAAAGAGATATTCGATAAAACAATGCCTCCAAAGTTGACTGCCGATCGTGTTAACAACATGATTCAGGAAGCGATAGCTAATGCGTTGGAAGCGGACCGAGCTGGGAGAAATCAGGATCCAGGAAGGAACGCGGGGAGACAACCAGCCCCGAGAGTGTGTACCTATTCAAGCTTTATGAAGTGCGGTCCTACGCAGTTCCGTGGATCGGGTGGAGCCCTAGAACTTAGGCGATGGTTGGAAAAAGTTGAGAGTACGTTTGAAATCAGTGGTTGTGCAGAGGCGGATAAAGTAAAGTTTGCAGCAGCTACATTTCTGGATGATGCGTTAAGCTGGTGGAATACCCAGGTAGCTACGGTGGGATTGGCTGTGGCAAATGCGAGAACGTGGAATGCGACCAAAGCTTTGTTGACAAAGAAGTTCTGCCCAGAGGAGGAATTGGGGCAATTGGAGGACGAACTGAGACACTTGACCTTAAGGAACAACGATATAGCTGCTTACACCAGGAGATTCAATGAGTTAAGTCTTTTGTGTCCGGACATATTTGCCAATGACGCCAAGAAAATGAAGCAGTATATTAAGGGTTTATCTAGCAACATCAAGGGTGAAACAACTTCGTCGAAACCTGGAACGTTTGACGAAGCGGTTCAAATGGCACACGCTTTGATGGACGTTAAGCTTCAGGATAAGCAGAATTACATTGCTGAGGGTAACAAAAGAAAATGGGAGGCAGCACAAGGTAATCAATCCCAAGGCCAGAACCGAGGAGGAAATCGAAACAACCAAGGGCCGAACCGTAATCAGCAGTTTAATCAGAGAAGGAACGAAGGAATGAGGGCCGTGACAAACCCTAGAGGTGTGAAAGTGAATCCCCATTGTGGAAAGTGCAATTTGTATCATGTTGGAAACTGCCCGCAGGCATGCGTCAAGTGTGGAAAGGCAGGTCATAGGACTGCTAGTTGTCGAATGGGAGGAGTAGCCACTGGGGCTAATGCTATCAGGATGAGAGGATGTTATAGCTGTGGAGAAAGGGGGCATGTGCAAGCAAATTGCCCGAAGGCAGGGAACAGACGGGGAGGAAATAATGCGGCAGCTGTGTATCAAGTGGGAACTGCTGATAAACCACAAGGTCCCAATGTGGTTACCGGTACGTTTTTGCTAGACGCTTGTTATGCTAGTATTTTATTTGATTCTGGCTCCGACAAGAGTTTTGTAGACGTTAGATTTAGTCGTAATATCGATAGAGAACCGGTATTGTTAACGACTAGTTATAATGTTGAATTAGCCGATGGAAAAATTGTTAGTACGAATTCTATACTGAAAGGGTGTACCTTGAAGTTAGGAAACTACGCTTTTAAAATCGACTTGATGCCTATAGAGCTAGGATCGTTTGACGTGATTGTGGGAATGGATTGGCTAATGGCGCATAGTGCTACGATCGTCTGTGGTGAGAGATTGGTGCAGATTCCGCTGAGGAATAGGGTTTTGACGGTTAAGGGAGACGAATGCACTTCTCGTTTGAAGGTGATTTCGTGTTTGAAGATGATGATGTATATGAAAGCAACCGGTGTAGTGCTCCTGCGTTTTGTTGACGGTTGCACGAGCACCTTATCGCTTAGCACCATCTGAGTTAAAGGAGTTATCGGATCAATTGAAGGAATTGATGGACAAAGGATTTATTAGGCCGAGCTCATCACCTTGGGGAGCGCCGGTGTTGTTCGTAAAGAAGAAGGATGGTTCGTTTAGAATGTGTATCGACTATAGAGAACTCAATAAGCTGACGGTTAAGAATCGGTACCCATTACCGAGGATTGATGATTTGTTCGATCAATTACAAGGTTCCAGTGTATACTCAAAGATCGATTTAAGATCAGGGTATCATCAACTGCGTGTAAGAGAGGAGGATATTCCTGTAACTGCCTTTCGTACGCGGTATGGACACTTTGAATTTCGAGTGATGCCGTTTGGGTTGACTAACGCGCCTGCTGTATTCATGGATCTTATGAATCGCGTGTGCAAGCCGTATCTAGATAAGTTTGTTATTGTTTTCATCGACGACGTACTTATTTACTCTAAGAGTAAGGAGGAGCACGAGAAGCACCTGAGAAAGATTTTGGAGTTGTTAAGGAAGGAGAAGCTGTATGCAAAATTCTCTAAGTGTGAGTTTTGGTTGGAATCAGTGCAGTTTCTAGGTCATGTGATTGATAGTGAGGGAGTTCGTGTAGATCCTGCTAAGATCGTAGCAATCAGGGAATGGTCAGCACCGACGACGCCGACTGAAGTTCGACAATTTTTGGGTTTAGCTGGGTATTATAGAAGGTTTATTGAAGGATTTTCGTTGATTGCGAAACCATTGACGCGGCTTACCGAGAAGAATAGGGTGTATGAATGGGGAAATGAGGAAGAGCTTGCTTTCGAAACGCTCAAGGATAAGTTATGTTCCGCGCCGATTTTATCGTTGCCTGAAGGAACCGAAGATTTCGTGGTGTATTGTGATGCGTCTCGTAAGGGTTATGGAGCAGTGTTAATGCAACGTGAGAAGGTGATAGCTTACGCGTCGAGGCAATTAAGGAAGAACGAGGAGAACTACACGACGCACGATTTGGAATTAGGAGCGGTAGTTTTTGCGTTGAAGTTGTGGAGACACTATCTGTATGGGACAAAGTGTGTTGTATTCACTGATCACAAGAGTTTGCAGCACATTTTAGATCAAAAGGAGTTGAATATGCGACAAAGGCGATGGGCACTGAACTGAGTTTAAGCACGGCTTATCACCCGGAAACTGACGGCCAGAGTGAACGAACGATTCAAACGATGGAGGACATGCTCCGAGCGTGCGTGATTGATTTTGGAGGAAGTTGGGAACGACACTTGCCTCTGGTGGAATTTTCGTACAATAATAGTTATCACGCGAGTATCAAAGCGGCACCGTTCGAAGCATTGTATGGAAGGAAGTGTAGATCGCCCGTGTGTTGGAGTGAAGTAGGGGAAAGTCAATTGACTGGACCCGAAATGGTTTTAGAAACGACAGAGAAGATCGTGCAGATCAAGAACCGACTACTTGCTGCGAGAAGCCGACAGAAAAGTTATGCTGATAACCGAAGGAAACCGTTGGAGTTTGAAGTTGGAGATATGGTTATGCTCAAGGTATCGCCATGGAAGGGTGTAATTCGTTTTGGAAAGAAAGGAAAGTTGAGTCCGAGGTATATTGGACCGTTTAAGATCGTTGAACGAATTGGACCAGTAGCGTACAAGTTAGAATTGCCGACCGAGCTTAGTGCTATTCATGACACGTTCCACGTATCGAACCTGAAGAAGAGTTTGGCGGACAAGGAATTGGTGATTCCTTTGGACGAGATTCGACTAGACGACAAAATGCACTTTGTGGAAGAACCTGTGGAAATCATGGACCGGGAGGTCAAGCGGTTGAAGCATAGTAGGATTCCTATTGTGAAGGTCCGATGGAATTCTAAGCGTGGACCGGAATACACCTGGGAACGTGAGGACTTTTTCAAGGAAAGGTATCCTCATTTGTTCCAGTAAGACGAAATGTGAGCCCAAGAAGAGGCGAGCGCCGGGACGTCGCTCTCTTTAAGGAGGGGTGGATGTGACACCCTAGAATCGAGGTCATTAACGATACCCTAAATTACGCTAAATTTTGAAATTTTTGATAAATTTTAATTTCTATAATTATAAGTATTTTGGTTAGAGCCGATGTTCGAGGTTATAATTTTTACGGTTGACGTTTTGAGAAGGACGATGACGATTACGATCCCGGGGGATGCCCAATTTTATATAATTTTTGACGATTTATCGATAATGTAATTTTTCGAGAATTTTATTTACGGTTCGTGTTAAGTTGAGTCGTGTGAGTTTTATAGCCTTCCAAGTACATTTAAAGTATCCCAAAAATATTTTGGAGCATTCGGGAAGATTTCCGACTCCCGTAAAATTTTCAAAATTGACAAATGAGCCAAACCCGCAAAGTTTTGAGGTTGTTTTCTATTTAAGGACAAAAGAAACCCAATATTGCACTTAGGTCCCTCCTAACTAACAAAAGGGGGCAAAGTGAACAAACACACAAACACACACAACATTTTACAAGAAAAATCAAACCCACACTCTCCTCCCTCTCTCTCTAAACCCACGGTCACACCCAACTCAAACAAAAATCCACCTAAAATCTTTTCTACTTGATTTTTCAAAAATCTAAGGTTAGACCACGCTTAGTTTGGTCATTACCCACCTATTCATGTAATCAAATCCAACATGCATTGATAAAAAATTTTCAAGATTTTTCATATGATCCAAAATTCGTTTTTGTGGCTATTTGAGCTAATGCATGTTAATTTTGAGTGTTATGGAAGTATAAACACCATGAAAACCCACCAAAATTAATTTGGTTGTGGTGATTTGGTCACCCAAACCCCACGGCAAAGGGGTGTTTGGGGGAGCCATGGTGGTTGATGAATATGCATGTTATTATAGTGTTTGGTTATTTGTTTTATGATGATTTACATAGGTGTTACTACTTGCATGTGTATTTTTCTTTGATTTTGATATTGAGATTGGTTGATCAATAGGGGTAGGATGGAAGTTTGATGTTAGGATATGTTTGGGAAGTCTTAGGATGATGTTTAGTGTTGGTTAGAAGTCTTGGAATCGAGTCTAAGCATGTTTTTGGTATAGTCATTTTTAGGCAGAAACATTTGGTCTATTTTGGAAAAATGATTTTTGTTTCAAGTCTTGAAAACTAAATATAGTGATAGAGGGTTTTTCTAGCTTTAATTTGGTATAAGGTAGAGCCCGTGACTCAAAACGAGCTAAAAGTTATGACATTTTAAAGATCGGGTACCGGGAGACGAGGACTTTCACAATCCGGATTTGTGCAAAGTTTTAGTCAAATCCCGAGGGTCACAAGTATAATTTGGTGAATGATCAAGGGTCAAAACTTGGTCCCTAACCTGTACAAATGAGTCTATATGTTGACTTATGAGTCAAGGAAGTCAAAGGTATTTTTCATATAGGTCAAAGTGGTCAAAATTGGTCGAAGCGCAATTTCAGCCCGTAAAATGTAGTCGTGGAAATGAGTTGCGTGACGGGTCGTAAAAGTGAAAACTTTTGTTGGACTTAAAAACATGTTATCTACAGGTCATATAGGATTTTTGGAAATTTTGTCAAATTTTATAAGCATGGTTTAATAAGGTAAAACAGCCCGTACTTTAGTCAAGTACCGGCGAGAACGTGTAAAAATGGACAACGTAGGTTATAAGAACGAATGGTATAAAATGAATGATACTTGTTGTTTTTGTTTTTGGCGTGAGTTATATTGGTCTTAAGTGACTTATATATATGTATTTTATACAGTACCGTAAGTATTTAAATGAGATTACTCATTACGCGTTATTTGTGATAGGTGTTGAACTACCCGGGCATCCGTAACATCGTCAGTGAACACTCCTCGAACTACCGACTACTTAATATCTAAGGTGTGAATTTATAGCCTCGCTTATATTATTTCAAATTGTTTTACCCGCGAGGGAAATGCATGCTAGTTTTTAAAAGGAACGTATATCATGAATGATTGTTAGACCCGAAAGTTGCCTTAGAAATTGTGTTGAGTACCAAAGTTGCAAAAGTCCCTAAATTCATGAACTATTAACTATTGTCTTGCCCTTGCGAAGGGGGAAATAGCCGCTTATGCAATTTGTAGTACTACGGGGTTAACGACCCAATGCTAGCCGAGAAGCTGTACTTATAGTAAGTTCTGCGGTAGATTATTTTGTATGAGAAATAAGGTATAATTGCAACTGATGCCTTTAGAGGGGCACTGGTTTCATCTGAATCATGCCGGTATATTTACGCGGGTGATTGAGTTAACGGATTAGTGTCATGAGCTTAAACACAATTGTCAGTATCCTGATTATAGTTTGTTTGATCGACAAGACTATAAATGATCACGAATGGTTTTTAATATATATACGTTCAAATGGATTGAAAAACCTATGAATTCCACTCAACGTTTTCGTTGACCAAATTTTTGGCATGTATTTCAGGTAACCGCTGAGCAGTAGGATGGAGCATGCATGGGATGGATGTTGTGTGATCGGCTTGGTGTCCGCTTGTTTTTCCCTCCTTTTCTACTTAAACAATTTTTATGTTTAATGTCATGTGTTTGTAAAACTGAAGTTTTTGGGGTTGAGATTCATGGGGACCGAAACGCTAAACTCTGTGCACTATTTGGGGTTGGAAAAACTGTGGACATGTATTATCTAACAATTTTAAATGTTGAATTTTTAAGTCGACGTCTTTTTAGCGTCGTTTGATATCTCTTGTGTGCAATGAATACTGTGTAGCACCCATTGTTGTAGTTCCGCTGCGCATAACAATTGTGGGGGTGTTACACTTGAGAACCGGACGAGCTTTAGTGGATGTTGCCGAAGGTGAGTTAATCTTAAGAGTCGGGGATGATGCACAAATTTTCAAAATGAGGAAGCTTACAGGCAAATCCTTTGGAGGCCGAGAATCAGTAAATATGATAAATGTGCTCGATGACTTTACCGTCTCTGACAATCCTCTATTCGATTCTTCCACTGATAATCCACTCTTTGAAGATGATGTGGATGATTCTCCCCCCAATTTGGAAGCTTCTCCCATTTATGATTCACCACCGGTCTTTGATGCTTATGATGATGATGATTCTAGCTCAGATTCGGATGATTTTGATTGTACTTCTGAGTATCCCGAGCTGCCTACTTTCGATGATTTTGATGAGGCTGATACTCTATCGAGCGATTCTTCACATGATGAAGATCCTCCGCCATCACTCGATCCTACTTTGGACGATTATTCATTTGAGGAAGATTTCTCTGAATTTCTCAACACATACTTCCCTCATGAGAGTGATGCTCCTCCTTTGGACTTTGAAGATTATCGTCTTGATCCTACTTTGGATTTGAAGAGCATTTTGTCAAAGGAGAAGAAACCGGTCGACACCGAAATCCGTTGTACGTATGATTTGACACCTCTTTGTCCCACTTTTGAGGACGAGGTTGTGCTTCTTTGCGGATCTTCTTCACACTCGGCTGAGCCTGAGTGCTATTTTCCATTAAAGGAAAAGGTGTTCGACCCCGGTATTGAAGTCTTTAAGCCATCTCAGTATCCACCTGATGAAATAAAAGGAAAAATCTTTGGACCCGTTGAAGACATGCTTGCACCACTTCATCCTTTCTTCTACTGTGCTCCATCACTGCTTAAGGGAACCTTGCCGCTTCTCTTTTGGCTTGCCTTGTTCGCCTTAAGTTCTTGTTATTTGATGGATGAAAACTATGTCTTTGATCCTGGTGGATATGTTTCATGTTTCTTCCGTTGATGATCAAGGTCGAGTCAGGCTCACGACTCGGTTAACAAAAACCAAGCGCTTCTTGGGAGGCAACCCATGCATCTATCTTTTCGCTTTCTTCAGCATAAGTGTAGGGGGACCCTTTGGTTTGCTATTACCTCTCCTCACTTCTTAATCAGGTATTCGAGCTTCAATGATCCACTCTTGATGATTCTTGACGACCCGTGATTCCGTGTTCTACTTCATCCCGGTTCTATCCTAAACTCTTTTCGATTCACTATTTTATATTTTCTCAATATTAAAATAGGAATCTCTTTAGTTGTCTTTTCCTTAGCGAGATTTAAACAACGTGCACAATGTCCTAAGTGTAGGGGAGTTTACTCCCACATGCTTAAACATTGAGGACAATGTTTATCTTAAGTGTAGGGGGGACTTCTATCGAAGTTAAGTGGTTTTTTCCTTGTATTTGTCCTCATTTTAACCGGAAAATCAATTTTTCGACATTTTTCAAAATTTTTGATCTATATTGGCCTATTAGTTTTCCCCTTTTGTATAGTTATTTTCTTTCTTTGCTAGAATAAATATTTGAATAAGTGGTTTTAATTTTCAAACGTTGTGAATCTTTTGACTCAACCCGAGTTTACTCTAGCTAGTATCCTTAACGTGTTTAAGTCAAGTTTTGCTAGGCTTTTATATAGGGAGCTATAAAACGCGAAAGTCTTAACTCTCACGGGTTAAGAACAAGAACTTTTCGCAAGTTCCTATAATTGATCCTAGAGAGTCGTTTATCAAGGGAACTTTAAAATGCGATTTCTAAACTTGAAAAAGTCTATGAATTTGCAAGATCCTATAGGCGACTCGAAAACCCAAAACTTTGATTTAATAGGCTAAGCATCCACGAGTCTCATTACTTGAGATTTTAAACTGTGGAGAACGAGAGATGATAGAGCCAATTATAAGTTCGGTATTCTTTCGTGAATTTATGTGAGTTAATTATAAGCCTATTCTCCCATCGCTTGCAAATAAATTTATCTGCTAATAAATAAGGTTGTACGATTTGAAAAGTTACTTAGCTTCTAGCACCAGATCGTTTAAAAGTTGCTCGGTAATGACGAGAGTTCATAGCCAAGGCATAACTTATGAAGCGGGGCGCAAAGATTGGCGAGTCCGAAAAGGCCCTAACAAGGCATGAGGGCTATGTTTTGTTGCTAAAGATCCGAAAGTGATGTGAAGAATCATTTATCAAAAATCAATATGAAGGATCGAGACACACGACGAAAAGCAAAAACTCCCAAAAAGTCATGGAGAAGTGTATCCGAAAAGACCCTAACAAGGTATGAGGATAAATAGATCCAAGTCAATAAAGGAGGCGGATCGTTGTATATCAAAATCCAAAATAAAGATTGGAGAAAAATGAAGAAGTCGTGGTCCATATATGAAGAATCTCTCAAAAGTTCCAAATGAAGAAATTCCAACTATGAAGAGAAGACCATTATTTCATGAACGTCTCTCAAGATTTGAAGTATGAAGTCGCTGCCAAATATCGGCCCGAGAAAGGTCTCAAATCGCGAACCAAGTTATGCCAAGATATGAACTTTTTGATATCCCGAGAAGCAGTTTTAAAAGATTTGGTCCTCTAGCTAACTATAGATTAAATCGTGCACTTTATTTTCAGACTAAATAATTATCGAAATAAGGCAAACAATGCATCTTCGTGATCATTCAAGACAAATAATAAAATATAAGAGATACCCATAGGAATAAGGGAGTCTACGTGAATAATTGGCCCACATGAGTTCGTGTTAGTTTACTAACTTATAATAACAATGATCTCGTTTTTAAGCTTGGTTTGGAGAAAGTGAAAAGTTGAGGATGATGATTATTCATGACATTTTCAAAACCCAAGGTATGCTTTTAATTTCTTTGCTTTGCATTTTTATAATTTTCTATCTCTTTAATAAAGGCCAATATGGATTGATTATGATGAAAAGTGTAAACATGCTTTGTAACTAATGCATTGCATGAGGACATTGCAATGGTCAAGTGTAGGGGATTTGATAGGTGTGTAAACACCCATCTTTTCTACCACTTAATTACTATAATAACCGGACCAAAACGTGTATTTTATGTCTTTTATGTCGGGATTATGCGTGGTTTGTGTTTTTGTTGTAATTTAGGACGAAATTGTGAAAACTGGAGAAAACACGGGAATTCACGGGCATTCATGACTTTTATTGAAGAAAAAGATGAAAGACGGAGTCGAGAAGTCAAAAGTGGAAAAAGAACGGAAGTCCAAGACCAATTCTGAAGATTTATCGAAGAAAAAGTCAAAAGACGGAAGTTTATCAAAAGTCGAGAAACTCAAGTCTATTTTACTGAAGAAATTAAAGACGAGTTCAAAAGATATCCCGAGCCACAAGTCCTTAAAGTCCAAATTTAAAAGAAAGATTAGAAGAAAAGGACTAATGGTGCAATTAAAAGAAGATTAAAGAAGAAGGGACTAAGCATGCAATTAAGGAAGCTTCCTAAGCAAGCCTTAATCTCCCCTATATATAGATTAGATCATTTTCATTTTCCACTTGTTGGCTAGATTGACAAACTAGTTCTTCCACCTTTATTTTATGCACCTTTAATTACTTGTCATTTTAAATACATGTTTTGCACCTTTAATTACCTTTAATTTCAAGTAAGTGTTCTTTTAATTACTTGCACCTTTACTTTATCTTGTTAATCTTCTTCTACCTTTCTTTGATTTACACGTTTTTAACTTGTTGATTTGTTAAAGATTTGATTTTTATGCTTTTGATTGTTTTAAATCTCTTATTTTTATAGCTTATTTGATTTATTTTCAAGTTTATATAGTTTTTACAAAAGTTATTTTTATATAAAAAGTTGTTTTTCTTAAAGTTATTAAATTCGTGTCTTAAAAGTTGTTAACTTTCAGTTTTGTAGCTTATTTTTACACGATTTACCTTAAGGATTTAGTCTAGTGCTTATTAGAACAATAGCTTATTCACTTAGCTTATTTTTAGTTTTCTTCTACGTTTTCCGATTGGTTAAATCGGAAGAGGGTTATACTTTCCGATTGGCAAGATCTGAAAAGGGTTTTAATATTCCGATTGGTGGGAGATTCTTGGTATTCCGATTGGGACAAGGTAGTGGTATTCTGATCGTATGTGAGTGACAAACATTCCGATTGGTTCTCCTTCCCACATTTCGATCGAGGTGCATGATCAGTATTCCGATTGGGACAGTGACAGTATTCCGATCAGTGGTTTCCGATCATCATTCCGACCAGGTCACCCATATTCCGATCAAGGTAAGACACATTCCGATCTGAAGGTGTTGGGTATTCCGATTGGGTGAGTGACAGCATTCCGATTTGGGGTCAGCCATCATTCCGATTGAGGTGATTGTGTACCGATCGGAATACATTCCGATTTGGAGTTACTTTTAGTACTTTGTCTTGTTTTATTTTTTCGTTATCATTTTCTATACTTGTCCAGTTTTAATTTCCGTCACACGCTTTAATTTTTAATCATTTTAATTAATTTACTTTTCAAAAAGTTTTTAAATACCTGCACCATTATTTTAATTAGATTTAGATTTTTATACTTGCCCTTTACTTTAACGCCATTTACTTTTAAGTCTTTGCACATTTAAATTTAAAAACCAACCAAAAATATTTGTTTCCACCAAAATAAAACTGTGTCACATAGAGAACCTAGATCAATTCGATTAGACACACATCAACGAACACATAATTTTTAATTAGGTAAAAACCTAGTTATTAACTACATAACCCTTATGAGATGCATCATAGCAAACTACAAACTAAAAATACTTCGGATCCTTCTAATAATGACCACATCGGTGCATAACACAACTTACCCTTCAGTGTTCAGAATATAGCTTCCTCATCTGATAAGGATCAGATCTCGAAACTTACAATTTAGATGTATAAGTGGGACTCAAACATCTAATTCTTCTTAGTCAGCTTAATTATGGTTTAACAATCAATAAAAACCTTTCGATAAACCTTCGATTATTCCCAGCTTGGACCAAGCAATTAACAGATTTCCGTGGGCATCGTTGGTACCGACCAATCCTTAATCGTTTCAATCTCGTCAAGATCTTCACGAATACCTTTATTGTCACTCAACTTGCCTTAGAAAACGCAAATATTTCAACCAACTTCATACATAGGGAACTTTACATACAGCTTCTCTTTTTTCCAATCATTCCAAAATTATCCTCAGATATTACTTATGTTCCTCCTTTCCTTTTGGAATAAAATAGAATATCGCCAATAGATACAATGACTTACTCATTCTAGTACATCTTACATACATAATTTACCAAGTTCATGAATACGGCAGATGCGTTCGTCAATTACAAAAACATCACTTGAAACTTAAAGTACCCACATCAAGTACGAAAAACAACTATAGTAATATATTCCTCCTTAACTCTTAGTTAATGATAACCAGAACTCAAAGCGATCTTTGAGTAAACACTGGATCCTCGCACTTGGTCAAATTACTCAATATGCCTAGGATTGACGTCTTATTTGATAAACTCACGATAGTCGATACACCTCCTAAACGATCTATCCTTCTTGACAAACAACACAGGCGATCACCACTGCAACGAAACTTAATCTAATACATCCCTTATTCGTCACTTCTCGCAGTTCACCGGATAACTCATTCTACTCTGACGGTGCCAAATAATAAGGCATACAAATACTAGTCAACGAAACGCAAAAGCACTACACAACGAAATGCAGGAGCACTACACCTATCACTTACAACACTCAATCGAAACGATCTCCACTTCATGAGACGGCAACAACTCTGCAAAACTTTAGGAAAAATCTGAGAATACTCTCGAATCATTAACACGTCTGCCAACTTCTTCTCAACTACCCTATCACTAATTACCTGAGCTAGAATTAGATCACATCCCTCTTCCACCTACTTCCTTATTTTCCAACAAGACACACTTCTCAAACAGAAAGTTCACTCATCATCTTTCACAGTCAACACTCAGCTTCTCAGCAAAATCTAAACCAACAACGATCAATTTATGGTGAAGATTGGTTCGATCTGAAGCATCAGCACTACGCACAACTAACCAATTCATACCAATAATCTACATTCAAAGATCCCAACTCTTTGAGCATCTAGTCGATATTAAACACTTACTTCCCTAAATTCAAGGAACACATTCTTAGTATAGAACTAATACTAGCAACCTTTCCATCGGTTAACTCCACATCATAGTTAATTGTCATTCTTACTAATTCTCCATTGATAAAACGACTGAATCTTTACATTTCTAAAGTTTCTACCTGATCTGAAATCAAACAACATACTAACATAAAGAACATCAAATAAGAATATACCATTTACAACATTTAGACCTTAAGGTTTGTCTGCATCATTCAAAATGTAAGCTGGAGCGGCAGCATTCCTATCTTGTCAATTTCCTCTCCTTGGACAATTCCCTTGCTTGTGTCCCTTCTCGCCACGGCTAAATCATATCATAATTCCAGAGGTACTAATTCCAGTAACTAATTCTCTTGTCCCACACTTAGCAGCTTTATGACCAGGTTGTCCTAACTCTAGTTGAAAATGAGTAAAATCACCTACATGGTATAGAGTACAGCATACACACTTGGAATTTATCTTGTTATTTCAAGACAAAGTGGCAGCACAAATTCCATCATTCCTTCCATAGTTTAAATGTTGATTTTGGTTTTGTCTCTGGTTATTATTGTTACGGTAATCCCCATGATTCTGACCTTGATTCTGGTTAGACTGAGCAGATTTCCACTTTCTCTTATTGTTTCCAGTAATGCTATCTTTCTTATCTTGCACTTTTCCGTCCATTAAAGCATACGCCATCTAAACAGCTTCATCGAAAGATTTAGGTTTTGAAGAAATAGTCTCACCCTTGATATCACTAGACAATCCTCTAATGTACTGCTTCCTTGCCTTACGGTCATTTACAAAAGTATCAGGACATAGCAAACATAGCTCAGAAAACATCCAAGTATTAGCAGTAATATCATGGTTCCTTAGCACTAACTGTCTCAATTCGTCTTCCAACTATCCTAGTTCCTTCTCGGGACAAACTTAACAGTCAATAGTCCTTTAGTCACGGTTCATGTCCTACCATTAGCCACAACCAATCCTAAAGTAGTCACTTGGTTATTCCACCATCTTGGTGTACCATCCTAAAATGTAGCAGCCGCAAATTTTACTGTTATTAGTTCTTGAACATCCACTAATCTCAAAAGTACTCTCTTTCTTATCAATCCACCTATGCAATTCTAATGCACCACTAATACCACAAAACTGTGTAGAACCACACTTCTAAAAACTAACATAAGTACATTCTCTTAAACTTGCAGAACAGCAACAACACTACCATCTAGATCAGCAGCATCATCATTATTCTCATCAGCATCATCATTATTCTCAGCAGCATCATCATTATTCTCAGCAGCGTCATCATTATTCTCATCAGCATCAACTTCAGCACCATTATCTCCAGCACAACTAACTCCGACATCTTGATTCCCTGTAGCATGATCAGCTTCATGTGCTCTAGCAATAACTTGTTCAATCATAGTGTTCAAAGTAGCAGTTGTTAGCTTTAGCGACATATTTTAAGAAACTTAGTCACGTGAATCACCACTAATGACAGAAATATGATTCCTCTACTCCTTCTTCTATTATCACAGAAGAAAGAAACATGATAAGTATACATATCAAGATAAAAGAAGGATTTCTTTATCAGGACATCTCATGGATACTACATGCACGAACAACATAAACTATAATGATTCATCAACCAAAACTCAAAAGAGTTAATAAAGACACATCATAGATCATAAGGGTAATTTAGATTGTGTTGAGGATTCAACAGGATAGTGGCCGTGTCTGTCACTACAATCATCTACCGAACAAACTTAAAAGATAATAAGTTCCATCACAATGCTACGACACAAGGTTTAAACAAGTTCGATCACAAAAAGAAAATAAGATACAAATAAATCCATCACGCGATTAATTCCTTAGACACCAGCTCCTCGTCCTCCTTATCATTGTTGTCAGCTTCATGACACTCGTCTATTTCCCCTTTTCCACTTCAAAGTCGAATCCCTAACATGGTGGCAGCTCACTCTTAAAATTCAAATACTCACCCCTACAAGGCAGATTAATCACAAGGCAAATCTCAGTACGACTTTTAACATTCCTAAACTTCCAAGCTTGACTCAGAATTGATCTCACATGAGACTCCCACTCACTCATCCTTTCAAACCTTACCTACTTCTCTTTAAACCTTTCACTTCAAGCACACAAATTCATCACAATCGACCTAAGACTAGCAATCTCATCCATCTTCCAAGTCCTAACAAACTCAAATCTCCACATACCAAATACAATCTTTAAAACAACTTTTCTTTCACATCAACCTTCTAATCACACCAGTTTCAACCACATATCTATCATATATCAACTTAATCAAACTTCCTCATACCCGATACAAGTCACAAGAAATCAGTTGTAAAATCGATCAACATCTGGTCTACTGTCCTAGACCCTCGGCAGTATATATGGTCATTATTTAAAATTATATACATAAGCATTACATAAAGAAATTTACGTTAACAAGTACTCAACGCACTTTCAACGACATCAATACATCATCATAGTATTTACTTAATAAATACTCTAAAAATCATTTCAATTTTAAGGGATACATCTAACTATGAAAAAATAGAAAATAAATAATCTTACCGGAGCCTTGCGGAGAAGTTGCGTGATTTTGTAAAATATTTTCGACACCAAAGTTATAGTTTAGGAAATTTTTTAAAAATCGACCTAATTCGCTATAACTAAAAGCTCTGATACCAATTTTAACACCCCCAAATTACATTGCGCAACGGAAATACACATTTGGGTGCTAATCACAAACATCATTACACAAGACACTTTGAAAAATCTCAAAATGATACATTTGAAATATAAAAGAATATAATTTAATCACTGTCTAAAACTTTCGAACCCAAGTAAAATAATTTTTGAAATATCAGAGCAACATTTAGGTCCCCCAAATATCTCGACCAGTCAACAAACATTTTTACCAAAATATATGACCATGCATTATTAATTTTATAACAAAAGGGAAAGAAATCTGTTTTAGACCAATCACCACAAAAGCAACCCGCAATCCTTCTCCAGCAAGCTCCGCCATCAATCAACTTCAATCACTTGAAATACATGCTTAAAATCATCAACACAACGGTTGAGCGAGTCTATAGGTTTCCAAATCATCATTTGAACACAAGAGAAAGACCAATCAAGATCATTTAATAGAATTGCTACGTATACAATCTATTAATCAGGCATTCTGGCATATAGCAATAGCTATAGAATTGTATTAAGCTCATGAAACCGAACCCTTAACTTAGTCAACCACGCCTAAAGCCGGCATGACTAGCTGAATTCCAGTGTCCCTACTAGGGTATCAATCGCAAGTATACCACATTCTTATTCTCGTAAATTATCATTCCCAGAGGTTACTCAGCGTAAAGCCCTGGTCTGAGATAGGGTCGTCAGCCCAATAGTACTATTATTTGAATAAGCGGCTATTCCCGACTCACAACATCATGTCAGAACATAGTTAACGGCTCATGAATTTAGGGACTTTTGCGATTTAGGTACTTATACAATTCAAGGCAACATTCGGGTCCAAACAATCAATCATGACTTGTGTTCATTTTATTTTCAAATAGCCTGTATCCCCCTCGCGGGTTTTAAAATCATTCAAAATAATTACAAAGCGAGGCTATAGACTCACCTTGAGTAATAGCAGTAGCAAGACGACGTTCGACGATTATTGATGCTCGATAAACACAAAAACCGCAACCTATCAAATAAGGCGCGTTCATTAATAATAGACTCAAATATAACCCATACATAATAACATCAAACTCAAAATCATAATATTGAAACAAACCCGAAAGAAAACAATACAAGTAACCTATTACTTCCTTTTATATGTTTACTCTATTAGACTATTCTTTCGATAAAAATCTGCCGGTACATACCAAATGTACGAGCTCATTTACCCCACTTAGACACGTCACATATTCATGGTACTACTTAGAGACCTCACTTACTATCTATAGAAAGTCGTCTTAAAATCCCATCAAAAGATTTTACTATTAAAGTTCCCTGCCTGACACATCTTTGAACTACAAAAACCAGACAGTTTTACGTCACCGACTCATATAACCATTTTGACCCTTCTAAGCAATCCCGTTTATAAATCCGACACTTGAGTTTAAAAATAGACTCACAACCCTAATTTTAGAACCTAACATCAGACCTTGACCATTTTTACAACTCCTTCTATAGTCCCCGAGATTCGATCCAAATATCGACAACAACTTCGGATTGTGTCGATACTCGTCTCCCGGTACACGAATAATCAAACCATCATAACTTCTCGCTTGTTTGGAGCTAGAAGCTCTACTTTATCTCAAATTGAAGCTAACACAATTCTCTACAACCCTATGCTATTAGTTTAACTATTTTCAAACAGTAAGATACTGAAAAATAACCTTTTTCCCACTAATCTAAAACAACTCCTAAAATCTTACACCAAATCATCTTTTTGATCAAAATCAACCACTTTTATCATCAACCTAAATCCCTAATAACATCATAATTCATCCCTAACACTTGTATCAATATCAAAATAAAAACCCAAAAATCAAAAACAAGTTTTTAACAAAAATTTAACATGATCATCTCTTGATCATCACCAACAACACATGCATCATCATAAACTTAATCTACCAACTCTTAGAAAAATCAACCTTCATGCATGTTGAAGATTTTTATACCAAAAGAATCCTCTTTCAATTTTATGATAGGGACTTCGATTGTTTTTAAATGGATCAAGCTAGATTTTGTTAGAAAATTGATTGAAATGGTGAAGGGGGGTGACGGTTTGCAATAGGGAGAGAGGGGTGGTGATGTTTTTGATGTAACTATGTTATCTATGTGAAAATTAGGTGAGAATTTGGTTTATATATGGTGGTCCAAGGGCTAGTTTTGCGAATTTGTGATAGCTTTTGTCCAAAATGCAATAAGATAGTTTAAAAGGTAGAAAATGTAAATTGTTAATTTTGAAAATATTTACGAGGCTCGGGTTTCGTAAAATACTTTTCAAAAGTTAAAACGCACTCAAAATACGATAATAATATGATCCCGGTTCGACTTAATACGCAATGAAAATAAAAACGTCAAAAATATAAACATCGAAATAACAAATAATAAAACATAAAATCTCGGGCATTCGTCAATATCGTGATCACTAATAATCCTCGCTATTAGTAAAAAGGTAAAAATATGACTTCCAACGTCGGTTTTAAATTAAACCATCAACCGTCATATCATTCAGTTCATCAAAAATTTCAAAATTATTCGTAAAATAATATTAAATAATGACCGCAGATTCAGGTTATCACACATGATTTGTTTATTTAACATGATGTAAGCTTTGCTATTTCGAGAATATCCAAGAAATACTCCTTCATACGAATTTGGGTCAAAATTAGTGAGATAATCCTTAGTGTTAAGAAAAAAACATTTACTTCCAGACACTTTAAAATATCCAATGGTCGGTTTTCTTTCTTTTAATATTTCATATGAAGTTTTATCTAGAAGTGGTCTAATTAAAACCCGATTTAAAGTATAAGTTGAGGTATCAACCGCATGACAACAAAACTTTTGAGGCATGTTTGACTCATTTAACATTGTTCTACTCATTTCTTGAAGTGTTCTATTTTACGTTCAACTACCCCGTTTGATTGAGGTGTTCTTAGAGCCGAGAAATTGTGAGTGATACCTTTGGTGTCACAAAATGCTCCAAATTTCACTTCATTGTCAAAATCCCGACCATGATCCGTTCGCATTGACACAATTTGACAATTTAATTGATTTTCTATTTTCTTACTTAAAATCTCAAAATGGTCAAAAGCTTTATTTTTATTATTCAGAAACTTTGTCCAAGTAAACCTTGGATAGTCATACACGATAAACAAAGTGTAAAGATCACCTCCGAAGCTTTGTACCGTGAATGGACCAAACAAGTCCATATGAAGGAGTTCTAGACACTTGGTTGTGGTGACCACTTTTCTAGCCATATGGCTTGCGTGTGTTTGTTTTCCGATTTTACATGCGTCACAAAAATGTTGATAATATTTTACTTTTGGCAAATTTCTAACAAGATCTTTGTTGGCTAAAGATTGTAAAAGACCCATGTTGATATGATCGAGACGTCTATGCCAAAGGGTGGAGGTGTCATCTATGGTGGCAAAGCAAATGGCGTCCTTTGATGAATCAAACTTCATCATATATATGTTATTTTTCCTAATTTCTTTTGCTATCGTTATTCCGCCTTTTAGTATTTTACTACCATTTTCTTCAGATATAACTTTGCATTTATTGCTACAAAGTTGACTAATACTAAGTAAATTAAATCCTAATTTTTCGACGTGAACAACATTATCTATAGTGATATGGTCATTAGAAATCATACCTTTGCCGATGATTTCGCTTTTGACGTTGCCACCAAAAATAACATTACCTCTGTCCGTTGGTGTGTAGGTGCTAAACAGGTTTCTATTACCTGTCATATGTCTTGAACCTCTGTTTTCCTTGATCCATTCATCTGGTTCAAGTCAAACCTTCAAGCATACCGATACATTTTGAAACTTAAACGTTTGGTCCCCATCGTCTCATGGGTCCGTTTAGGTTAAACATACTTCTCATGGCAATCCCGATTGGAGTGTTTCCAAATACATCCCATGGTACCAAATTTCCCATTGAAAATTTGTTGTGGTAGTCATAGTTAAATGGTACTTGACTACACATTCCTAGCACACTCTGGTTGCTTTCTAAAAATGGGCGTTTGGGGAAAGAAGGTTTAGGTCGAGTTTGCATGTTTCTAGCTTTAGCATTTCTTTCTATATTCTTAAAACTTGTATTATATATTTCCAGATTAAAAGGTTTAGGGTTTCTAGACACAACAATGAATTCGGCACGGTTTTTCTTTTGTTCATTTGTCAGACCCACGGACCCCTTGAAAGGGACCGGACCCTTTTGTAAAGGGGCCCACCGTGTTCCTTGGGCTTCTGTAACAGCATTTTTTAAAATGTAGCTCGTGTTGTTTTATGGTAGTGTTGTTGAGCTAGACTCTACATTTTGTTTCTCGAACCCTGACCCTGATTTATCTTTGCTCTTTCTTTGACACTTCGGCATTTCATCAATGCAATTTGTGTTTTCGTATTGCAAATTTTAGGCTTTGTTTGGTTAACACCTCTTGACTAGTTTTACGTTTCTCAATTTCAATGTTGAGCTCTTGACACATTTCACATTTATCCTTAGGTATTTTTCCTTGTTCTAGTTTTTGTAGTTTAGCCATTAACTCATAAACTTCATTTTCTAAACTTCCATTTTTAGCTTTCAAGAGTTTATTTTTGTCTATGAATTTAAGGCTTAACTCACACATTTTGTTATATTCAAGTTGTAATGTGTCATCATCTAATGAGGAAGAATAACAAGAAGAGTCAGGATGTACCTCATTAGTTTTGTGTGTTATAAGAGCTAGCTCCTCCTTTTTGGATTCGTCGCCTTCATCATCGCTAGCACTACATGTTCCACTCACAAAATCTCTTTGCGTCTTTGGCTTTGCTTTTGTACAATTACCAATAAAATGATTTGGATCACCACATTGGAAGCATTTTCTTTCATCCTTGGCCTTTTTGATGTCAAAGGGCTTTTGAGATTTTTTCTTATTTTCTAATGGTTTCCTTACGAGTCTTCCTTGCCTTTTGAAGAATTTCTCGAAGTCACGAACGGCCATGGCATATTCTTCGTCATCATTGTTGGACTTTTCATCATCACTAGATTCAACTCTAGCTTTTAATGCTAGTGACCTTTGTTTTTCTTTCTTTCCTTTGATGATTTCAGAGTCTTTTTCCATCACTATTTCGTATACCTTGAGGTTCCCGATGAGTTCGTCTAGTGACAAGCTTGAGAGATCTATAGATTCTTCAATCGCCGTGACTTTATCTCGCCATTTTGGATGGAGAGCGCTTAGAAATTTCCTGACAAAGTTCTTGTTAGAGAAAGATTCGTCAAGTGCTTTAAGTAATGTTATGATAGTGTTAAACCGAGCAAATCCCACATCAATTGACTCTTCTTCAAGAATAGAAAATTGTTCGTATTGTTGAACAAGTAGATCAACTTTATTATCCTTGACTTGCAAATTTTCTTGATGTGTGACTATAAGTGAGTGCCAAATTTCATTAGCGGTTTGACAAATGAAGATTCTTTCATACTCCTTTTTAGGTTGAGCATTGTAAAGCATCATTTTGGCTTCATTATTTTTCGCCAACATTTTCTTTTGATCATCAGTTTGCTTTTCGCGTGAAACCGATTCAAATTGGTTAGTGGTGACATTTCTAACCGTTGGTGCATAATCACCTTCAATGATTATATACCAAAGGTCTATATCCTTAGACTTCACATAAGTTTCAAAACGATTTTTCCAATAAATAAAACAGTCGATTTCAAAGAGTGGTGGTCTTTTCATAGATTGTCCTTCTTTGTAATTTTCAGAATCTATGTATCGATTCAATTTTTAAAGTACAATATACTTTAAAGATCTTGAGTACGTAGCTCTGATACTAATTGTAGAAAACTAGATGGGGGTTGAATAGTTTTTACCGATTAGATTTAATTTGTTTGAAACTCTTTCGTGATCGTGAATGGATATAGACGAAGTGTGAATTAACAAAGTAATTGACTTGAAGTAATAAAGAAACAAACCACAATGCACAATGATTTATAGTGGTTCGGTCTAGCAATATCTCACTTATGTTGCCCCTACTTCCACTCCTTGAGTATCCACTCGAGAGTTCTATTTCACTAGTAAATGAATCTCCATTACATCAGTGGATAAACCTTCACACTTGATGTAACACCCCACTTGGATAAGTGGACCGTTACGTGTATTTATGGCGTGTCATCAAAGCATAAGGTAAATGTCCTAAAACATTAACTGACCATAAAGGAAATACCGGAATCAAACATCAGCAATCCAAACATAAGCCTAAAACATGAAAAGTAAAATACTGAAGGAAAGGACTAAGCAATGTCCAAATAAGCAGAATAATGTAAGTACATAAAGTAGGAAGTCTGGATAGCTTCCATCCAAATGCACATGCTCCCAGAATCCTAAGAGCGTCCTGGTGTACCTGCCGTTAGAACATGAAAGGGAACTACGGCTGAGCATAACGCTCAATGAACGGGTATAAAGCATGATAAGGAATTACTGAAATGAAACAGATGATGAAATACTAGAGCTATAAGACTGATAAGTAAAGTTGCAGCGGAAATCTGTGTATAATCTGTAAAGTCTGATTCATAAATAATAAAGCTGAACTGTTATCTGTTAAATCTGAAAACATGCATTTACTGTATTTTAATTACTAGAGCTTATATAGGTCACGTGCTGTAACAACCGTGCATGAATAACTGGAGGGGTGACCTCGTCATGCTGTAGAGGGGTGACCTCTAAATAACTGTAGAGGGGTGACCTCTAAATACTATGCTGGGTGGAGGGATCAGCTCCAATGTGAAGGATGTAGAGCACACACCACATTCACCCTGATAACTTGTAAACTGATAAGCCTAGGATGCATCCATACGCCCCACTAAACATACTGATAAAATGGCCAAACTGAACATGAGTGGGCCGATGCAGGATATCACTCTCCCTCATGTGAGTCACGACACCGGTGCCTCTAGTGCCGTGGTTACGGTACCTCCGTAACTAGCACATAAACTGGTCGTGCTTGTATATAATTCTCAGACAATTTATTTAGTTATTAACATGATTACTGATAAGTTTAAACACATACTGGGGAAAAACATTTGGCTGAAGACGGGAAATCCTAATCATGCATAGAAAGGGAGTCCTTACTGAAAGGACGGAAAATCCGTACCTTGTGTCCAACCTCGATGCTTAAGTATATTCCCACTTATTTTCCACAAAGATGATCTACACCAAGTAATCAACTACTAAGAATTAATATAAAGAATAGGTTAATCAATGTTTTATTCGTTAACTTCATAGTCATTTTCTCGCTTTCGTCTCTATACTCGTTTAGACAAAAACGATCTTGCCTATTTAGAGTAAATTTTGACTATTCACGACGAAAGTCATTTGTCATATTTATACATCCACAACCGTTTAATATTTTTTTTTCTAAATCATCGAATTTGATCAAGATCGTCTAAAACCGTATAACTTGCAAATGAGTTTTAGCCCATGATACTTCTTTTTACAAAGCAAATACAGTATCATTTAACTTTACTTTTAGAACTTGATTTGACTTATATTTTGAGTAGCTAAGAGATAGATAAGCTTAACAATAAGATATTCAAATCATTTATAAAAAAACATGTGTTGCTATAATGTAGTACCTTATTTTTATAACTCAAAAACTTTATCCATGCATGTTAATGGTGTAACCTAATCATGCATGGTTAATTCTTCATCCATGTGAACATTGACGTGAATCTAATGATCATATAAAGGTGAAATACTAAAACTAGCCTACGATAATTGGTAGAGTAAAATTCATGACTTACCATCATACAAAACGAGAACTGAGATCAAAATCGAAAACGAGACAAAAACCAGTCGATTCGATCACGGGCACGAACACCACCTCGTGACGTAACTAATCATAATATAAAGCTCACTTGAAACAGAACACGTACTCAAAATAATATTGATGATCGAAACCTTCTCATATTTGATGAAATCGGATAGAAACGCAAAGCCAATGACCAACAAAAATCTTGGTTAGACGAGATCAAACCTAGGACCCGAACTCAAACTAGTAAGAACTCAAGCATGTTATTCAAGGCATGCATGAGACCATTATAAACTTCACTCGAGCGCCATCACAAACAATATCTCGGCTCTAGCAATCCCCTCGTGTAACCAAAGATGCGAAACCGAACCAAAACTTGATAAAAAAATAAACTTAATACGAGGAAAGGTTAACGTGAATGTATTTCGGTGGACATGTTTGTAGTATATATCTTAGATGTTTGCATTATAATTTTAGAGGTTAAGAGATGGTAAAAGGATGATGATGTTATATAAAATTATTCTACAGCAAATCACGCCTTAATAAACGGAAACTCTTGAGATGATTTTGTTCAAGGCTCATGTATAGATGGCATGTATATCAGCCACTAATTTGTCGTATACTGATATTAAACCTGCGTTACATCGCCGATTAACTAGCATAAAATATTTACTGCTTTGACCAACATTTAGTAAAAAGGTATGATAATTAACTTGTAAACCTGAGGGTTGTAAAAGTGTTTTGGTTAGTTTATTTGTAAACGGGTCAGGCTTTGGGTCTTATATTATTTATTATCTTGATTAAGTAATAAGATATGTATCGTTTAATTAACTCTGAGACTGCATATTTAATATAAACGTTTAATTAAAGTTAAATCTGAGACTACGCGTATTTAATATTCGAAGATTTAAAATACGGGTTTTACAATTCTTCCCCTCTAAAAAAATAATTCGTCCTCGAATTAAGGATGCGATTATGCCGTGGTTTTACAATTCTTCCCCTCTAAAAAGGAGAAATTCGTCCTCGAATTAAAGGTAATAAGCTGGTGAAGTTATAAAAGCTGAAAAGACATATGTGCTGAAAGAGCATGACGGCTGAAAAGACATAATGTTGTTGAAAGGGTATAAACATGACATGACTGAAGTAAACATTGAACGTCTCCTGGCTGAAAAAGACAGGGAACGTAACATGACTGAAAGATCTTAACGAAATTTTTAAAGGAAAGGATGAGAGGTCCGGATGGACTCCTCCGTTTCGAGTGGCCTCCCGCTCGAAACGATTCCTGTAAAGGTCTAAACATAATAAATAAATAAATAAAATTATTGGTCCTGATGACCCTGTCCTGATAATGCTGAATAGTTTCTGGTTGCATACTTAAGATGGATTTTCTGAATCTGATAGAATGAATAAGCTATAGCATGTAGTATACATGAAACGGTACGTATAATTATCCTGAAAATATAACACTTATATTTCTGGGCAAGCTGCTAAAATATATATAAGGACAAACTACGTGAACAATTGTGAACGTGCTACGTGAGCAATTGTGAACGTGGTTCACGATTATATGAGGAATGATGGGCATGGAATATATTGTGCCCGATGATACATGAAACATACTGTAAACGTGATGCTAGGACATATCATGAACATATGCTGACTGAGGAAAGAATGACAAACGATATGGCCTGAGACGTGAAACGTCTGCCTGGGTATGGAGAAGCTCTGCTAACTTGAGTCTAGTTTCTTAAGCTTTCTGTATCTGTATTCGGTAATGAACCGTGAAACGTGTATTGCGAGATGGCACACGAACTTGAACGTGAACAACGTTACCAACGCTAACGTGAGCTTAAATCATGAGATAGCACAAAGCATGAACTGAAACAGCATCATACTGCGAATGAGACTTAAATGTGAAAGTAAAAATAAACGTGAACGTAAATGTGAACGTACACATGATTGTGAACATGAACGTGAGCGTGATTCGCGAACGCTAATTTCGATCTGACAAGATTGTTGATGGAATACTTTGGAATCATATGACATATTGCTGAATTTCCTGCAGCATGTCAGTGTCCTATCTTGAACTTGGGGTATGTCAGGCATCCAGATATAAACATAGTTGCATCAATTATGTTATACTGCTTCTATCAAAATTCTGCCTGGGATTACGGTACCTTCTGGTGGAATTTGAGTGATTAGTCATGAAAGAATTTTGAGTCTGGGTAAAATAGATCTCTCGTAGCGTAGGATCTTATGGAATACAAAATTTTAGTGTAGGTCCTCTCCTTTATGCGAAAGCTTAGCCATAGAAAGCTAATCATGAGAACTTACAACAATTTCTGCGGTAGTAGCCAACTGAATTTTAGAAATTTTGTACTTCGTTCACCGGCGTCGGTCGTGACCATCTGGTGATGGCCTTCACCTTTGCAGGATTGTATGAAATTCCTTTCTGCTGAAATAGTGTGGTCCAGAAATGCCACCTTGTTCTACTGGGATTCATATCTAGAAAGCTGCGTATATAATTTTTCTCCTCTCGGAGAATCTATACAACTGTGAGAAGATGATTATCTTGTACCTCTCTAGAATTTAGAAGATCAAAATGTTATCAAAGTACATACTGACGATTTTGTCTGCGAAGTCAAAAAAAATTTATTCATAAATTTCATACTATAGCTGGAGCATTAGGGAGCTCAGATGTATAATTCCAAAATTTTAGAGTGACTATAATATGTCTCTCTCACCACTGATGGTGACATGATCATGAATTCTTCTAGAAAATATATAAGAAGTCATAGCAGATCAGATAAACCTACTATTCGTGGAATGAACATCGTTTAAAAAATGATGATCTTGTCAAAATATCGGTGGTCGATACATGATCTCATGTTACCAGCCTTCTTCCTGATAGACAGAAACGGTACACCTCATGGTGGTGCGCTAGGGCGAATAAAGCCTCATTCCGATAACTCTTGCAGCAATTGCTGCAACTCTTTTAACTTAGCTGAAGCCCTGGAATAAAGAGTTTTGAAAACCGGTTCTATTCTTGAGACAAGCTTGATGTTACATTTTGTCTCGTGGTTAGGAAGGGATTTCTGGAACACCTTCTTAATTACTTCTGGAAATGCTAAAAAATATGCTGATCATAAATTTTAAGAACTTCAGAAGTGGATTATAACTGGTGGCTAGAAGGTCTTCGTAGCTATGGACTGATAGGTCACACGCTTGTAAGGCAGAAACAATTTGTACTGATTTTTCGGCAGAAAACATAATGACTATATTTGGGATTTAGTAAGACAAATCTCGTCTTAACTGAAGGAAAAACCTTTATAAATATGGGTGATAATGTGGAGTCTTTTCTGGCTCGGAGGTTGGTAAATATCTTATTTAAGATAAAGCTGACATAGGAATACGTGTAGTAACGTGGCGAATTTCACTAATGTGTTTGACTGTAACCTCACAGAATGAATACTGCGTGTCTAACCTGAATAACACCCAGTGGCGGTAACTGAATTGTAAGGGTATGATTTTATGCGTGGCATAACAAAACGGCATTCCCTTTTGGAGGGTACCTTGAATTATTGAGGACATGGTTTAGAAGACAATACTGATATTATGAGTCTTGACTCGTGTCCTGAGAAGATATTCGTATGACGTGTACCCTGACTCATGTCTTGACAAGTGTCATCCGAAATGATACTTGAGACATGTGTCTTGACTGTTGTCTGGACATGTATTTTAGTCGATGAATCTGGACAAGGCTGACAATTTTTGGTAACTGCTAGGATTGGCGGACCGGTTAGACTATTGACCTATGTATTTCTGGTCACGTCCATACCGGAGTTCCGATGGTTACTGGCTGATTAATTATAAGCACGGTGGTTGTCACTACTGCTTTGTCTGTCAGTTTCCTGATGGTCGTTATCATGACCGTGATTCATGTAACTTTTTCTGCTGAGTGGTCGGCTGGGTTCCGGTTCCCACTCTTCTGAATGAAAGGTTAGCTGAGTGAAGTGTGACATCAAACTGAGAAGGTAAAAGCATGGAATGGAATGATAGTGTCTGATGGTTGAAATTTATTCTTGTCAGAAATTTCAAATTTATAGTTTTCGTCCTTGTTCTACAGAGTCTTCATAGTATAAACAGCATCTGCATCTTGAGAAATCTCCAAAGTATCAGCAGCATCAGCATTTGTGAGGTCTTCAAAGTGTTAGCAGCATCAGTATCTGGTAAAATCTTCAACTTACGAACAATATCAGCATCTGGTAGAATATCGACAAGTAGAAACGCCTATGATGATTGAGGATCGATTAGCAATATTCATGGAGTAGGGTACCTGGAGTACACCTGGACTACTGTACGTGAAGTACACGATGAATACTATTCATATGGTACCGCTGAAGGTTTGTTGATATGTTCGATACTGTTGTAAACCGTCTGACACGGTCAACAGAAAATAATTTGATTTAACTGGTTAGCAACTGAACCGAAGCGGTTAACATGATAGGCTGAAAATTTCTGCGTAGACTTAATGCTGGTTGTATAGAGCCTGAAAAGTATGATTAAACGGAGTTTCATCAATGTTCAGTATAAAGACATGATTGATAAAGACCAGAACATGATTTATCATGAAATAGTATTTTACTATAATCCTTCTGTATCTTAGCATGAAACATTATCATTATGTTGAAAACATAATCCTTGTAAGGAAACATGAAACTGAATCCGCCTGAAGGCGACATCAGCTTGAGATTGTGAAAGTGGATTGTTACAAAGAACATAAGAGTATGATCAACTGAGGTTTAACAACAACTGGTGTGGATGGCTATAGTTCAGTCCACATAATTCAAGGAAGAAAACATGTGACTAAGTATGGGCGATTCTGGTTTAATCCATACTAGTCAAAGTTTCATGAGAACTGTCATGTATAAAAATTTACAATCTGGGACTAAATATAGTTGGATGTCGTCCAACACATACCAGACAAAACTTATAAAATATCATGACATGAAAAAGGTGAACAACTATGGATTGGTTCATAAAATATCCTTCGACTGAAAAGCATGAAATTTGATCTGAACATTGGTGAATATATATGGGCTGGTTCACCAAGTAATATTCGACTGAGAGCATGAATCTGTCAAGAGTAAGGATGAATGCCATTGGTTCGGTTCACCAATACAAAAATCTGAACGGGCAAGGGTGAATGCCTATGGGTCGGTTCACCAAAACAAAATTCGCAGAAAAGCACATGCGACTAAATATGACCAGTCCTGTACCAACCATTTACTTAGTAAAAAACGTTAAGAAAACTGACTGATAATTGAAGAAAACTAACTAATAAAAATGCATGAGAAACATGAAAGATAACAACGCCAAAATCTGGGAAGTTCCTGGTGACTACCTACTAGTCACAGGTTAAGTTTTAGAGCCTACAGGTCGAACCTTGCGCTCTGATACCATAATTGTAACACCCCACTTGGATAAGTGGACCGTTACGTGTATTTATGGCGTGTCACCAAAGCATAAGGTAAATGTCCTAAAACATTAACTGACCATAAAGGAAATACCGGAATCAAACATTGGCAATCCAAACATAAGCCCAAAACATGAAAAGTAAAATACTGAAGGAAAGGACTAAGCAATGTCCAAATAAGCAGAATAATGTAAGTACATAAAGTAGGAAGTCTCGATAGCTTCCATCCAAATGCACATGCTCCCAGAATCCTAAGAGTGTCCTGGTGTACCTGCCGTTAGAACATAAAAGGGAACTACGGCTGAGCATAACGCTCAGTGAACGGATATAAAGCATGATAAGGAATTACTGAAATGAAACAGATGATGAAGTGAAACAGATGAACGGATATAAAGCATAAGGTAAATGTCCTAAAACATTAACTGACCATAAAGGAAATACCGGAATCAAACATCGGCAATCCAAACATAAGCCCAAAACATGAAAAGTAAAATACTTAAGGAAAGTACTAAGCAATGTACAAATAAGCATAATAATGTAAGTACATAAAGTAGGAAGTCTGGATAGCTTCCATCCAAATGCACATGCTCCTAGAATCCTAAGAGCGTCCTGGTGTACCTGTCGTTAGAACATGAAAGGGAACTACGGCTGAGCATAACGCTCAGTGAACGGATATAAAGCATGATAAGGAATTACTGAAATGAAACAGATGATGAAATACTGGAGCTGTAAGACTGATAAGTAAAGTTGCAGCGGAAATCTGTGTATAATCTATAAAGTCTGATTCATAAATAATAAAGATGAACTGTTATCTATTAAATCTAAAAACATGCATTTACTGTATTTTAATTGCCAGAGCTTATATAGGTCACGTGCTGTAACAACTGTGCATGGATAACTGGAGGGGTGACCTCGTCATGCTATAGAGGGGTGACCTCTAAATAACTGTAGAGGGGTGACCTCTAAATACTGTGTTGGGTGGAGGGATCAGCTCCAATGTGAAGGATGTAGAGCACACACCACATTCACCCTGATAACTTGTAAACTGATAAGCCTATGATGCATCCATACGCCCCACTAAACATACTGATAAAATGGCCAAACTGAACATGAGTGGGACGATGCAGGATATCACTCTCCTGCATGTGAGTCACGACACCGGTGCCTCTAGTGTCGTGGTTACGATACCTCCGTAACTAGTACATAAATTGGTCGTGCTTGTATATAATGCTCAGGCAATTTATATAGTTATTAACATGATTACTGATAAGTTTAAACACATACTAGGGAAAAACATTTGGCTGCAGACGGGGAATCCTAATCATGCATAGAAAGGGAGTCCTTACTGAAAGGACGGAAAATCCGTACCTTGTGTCCAACCTCGATGCCTAAGTAAATTCTAACTTATTTTCCACAAAGATGATCTACACCAAGTAATCAACTACTAAGAATTAATATAAATAATAGGTTAATCAATGTTTTATTCGTTAACTTCATAGTCATTTTCTCGCTTTCGTCTCTATACTCGTTTAGACAAAAACGATCTTGCCTATTTAGAGTAAATTTTGACTATTCACGACAAAAGTCATTTGTCATATTTATGCATCCACAACCGTTTAGTATTTTTTTTTTCTAAATCATCGAATTTTATGAAGATCGTCTAAAACCGTATAACTTGCAAATGATTTTTAGCCCATGATACTTCTTTTTACAAAGCAAATACAGTATCATTTAACTTTACTTTTAGAACTTGATTTGACTTATATTTTGAGTAGCTAAGAGATAGATAAGCTTAACAATAAGATATTCAAATCATTTATAAAAAAAACATGTGTTGCTATAATGTAGTACCTCATTTTTAAAACTCAAAAACTTTATCCATGCATGTTAATGGTGTAACCTAATCATGCATGGTTAATTCTTCATCCATGTGAACATTGACGTGAATCTAATGATCACATAAAGATGAAATACTAAAACTAGCCTATGATAATTGGTAGAGTGAAATTCATGACTTACCATCATACAAAACGATAACTGAGATCAAAATAAAAAACGAGACAGAAACCAGTCGATTCGATCACGGGCACGAACACCACCTCATGACGTAACTAATCATAATATAAAGCTCACTTGAAACGGAACACGTACTCAAAATAATATTAATGATCGAAACCTTCTCATATTTGATGAAATAGGATAGAAACGCAAAGCCAATGACCAACAAAAAGCTTGGTTAGACGAGATCAAACCTAGGACCCGAACTCAAACTAGTAAGAACTCAAGCATGTTATTCAAGGCATGCATGAGACCATGATCAACTTCACTCGAGCGCCATCACAAACAATATCTCGGCTCTAGCAATCCCCTCGTGTAACCAAAGATGCGAAACCGAACCAAAACTTGATACGAAAATAAACTTAATATGAGGAAAGGTTAACGTGAATGTATTTCGGTGGACATGTTTCTAGTATATATCTTAGATGTTTGCATTATAATTTTAGAGGTTAAGAGATGGTAAAAGGATACTGATATTATATAAAATTATTCTACAGCAAATCACGCCTTAATAAACGGAAACTCTTGAGATGATTTTGTTCAAGGCTCATGTATAGATGGCATGTATATCAGCCACTAATTTGTCGTATATTGATATTAAACCTGCGTTACATCGCCGATTAACTAGCATAAAATAATTACTGCTTTGACCAACATTTAGTAAAAAGTATGACAATTAACTTGTAAAACTAAGGGTTGTAAAAGTGTTTTGGTTAGTTTATTTGTAAATGGGTCGGGCTTTGGGTCTTATATTATTTATTATATTGATTAAGTAATAAGATACGTATCGTTTAATTAACTCTGAGACTGCATATTTAATATAAACGTTTAATTAAAGTTAAATCTGAGACTACGCGTATTTAATATTCGAAGATTTTAAATACGGGTTTTACACTTGAGCTTACAATCTTTAACGGCACCTAAGATAAGATGTCTTGTTCTTTACAAAGGCACAACAACGCCTTATACACTGTATACTTATGGCTTACAACACCAACCACACTATTACACAAGTAGATGGATGAATGGGTACAACAATGGTGATTGTGTAGGTAACACTTAAAACATTCAAGGAAGGTGAATCCTTGAAGGATCAAATCTTAGAGTTGAGATTTCTCGTGACCGGTCTTGATATTAACAAGGATCTAAATCGCGAGTAAGAAGAGAGTAGACAAGAGAGATTAGAGAGTTAGAATATGTACTGAGATTATAGAGAGAATAGATAGAAATGGGTGAATATTAAGCTTTGGACAAGCTTGGTATTTATAGTCACTCATCAGACATGGCCGGAACCCGTCGCCCCTTACCCAGGGGTCCGCCGGGGTCCGGCATGTCTGACTTTTGTTGCCTCACAAATGTTTGTCCAAGATAATAAGAAAACATTGTATCTATCATTGTTTGACTTTATAAGTCTGACAAGAAGGTCTAAGTCAGAAGTTTGGTCCATTTTTTTTCGTTTTTTGTTTAAATATGTTGTGTAAAATTTTATAAAAGTTTAGTATATAAGTTCATGGACCTAAAAGACTTTATATGTTGCATATAATTCAAACATAAAAATATGTTTGATGTTTTGTTTTAACAAAATGTTAAGAATGATTAAAACATAAATATCGTTTAAGTGTGATATTTTCATTTACAAAGGGGATCGATGTAAGACATTGATGTCGTTGTTAGACCTAGAAACACCAAAGAAAGCATGTCATATCCACAAGTCTTGCGACATAACAACTTCTAACAAAATGAACGGATTCCATACATGATTACGCCTAACAAATTTCCCTTTATGGGCGTACGGACAAGCAAACCACTCCAAATCTGTGCAATTTATACTTCCTAACATCCTTGGGAAACCGTGTTTCTCTTCATGATTTTGATATATTAATTCAACGTCACTCACCGTGGGTTTTCTCAGATACCTTGGCCCATAAACATTCCTTATAGTAGTAAAAAAATGATCAAGACTCTCTAGTGAAGTTCTTTTAGCCATTTACAGATATTCATCTAAAAAACCAAGAACAATACCGCCGGCTAATGACGAATTGCTTGAAAAACGACATCGCTCTTGCAAAAAACCTTACCCGAGGGTTATTCACCAATGTTTCTTCATCGTTCATCTTTAACGGGGAACATAAACGTATACTCATCCATGTTTTCCATGTTGAAAATTTTGTAAGAACAAAGAAGATGTATATAAATTTGATTTTAGTGTGTTTTAAAATAGGTTAAATTAGTGAAGTAAAAGATATTAAAAATAGGGCCCACATGATGGGCTTTACAACTTTAATAAAGCTATTGTTAGTGAGTTCTGATTTGTCTGAGAAGCCTAACCCAGTTTGGGGTTGAAGTGAATTTCTTAGTAATCCCACGCGTAGATTTTGCCACATGTACCCTACGAGTAAGTTTTTCTCCCCACTTTCCGAGTTTTATTTCTTAGAGCCCAGGGTACAGTGGGCTGGTGGCTCGCGTCGTACCCTATGGCGCCAAAAAAGTCGCAGCGTACCGCAATAGAAACTGGTGCCAAAATTCTGGCGCAGTAGTTCCCAACCCAGAATTTTGGCGTTATATTTTTTTTAATTAACAAAGTGAAGTACATGTGGACTCATGATACCACTTTTTAGTCATATGTCACTACTTTTTTATGGTTTACCACACTTCACAAAAATGATGTCATACACATTCTCGTGCCATATTTTATGTGACAACACTTTTTAAATATAAAATCATTTTTTACTATAGCACCACACCATTGTACCATGTGCTCTTACATTAGTCGTGTTATACTTTTCATCACAAAAAGTTGGCATAACAAAGCAAGAATAGACGAGTCGAGCTTTAATTTTATCATCATTCAGGTTATGATGTATGCAGTTGAATTGAAAAGATAAAAAATCAACTACTCATTTAGTCATTTATTGCCTAATAAATCACATAAAAACGTTATAGACGAGCAGTTCATTAAATGTATATTTATTGACTATAGGATACATTCCTCTATATATCATCCCTATGTATTCACATTCACACAACCAATAACCACCCACACAAGTCTTGATCATTCCAAAATGCAAAAAATATTGGTCCCAGTCCTCATCTTCTCCCTATCTTTCTTCGTTTGCAACTCCAATGTGGCGTTAGGCCGACAAGTCCTCGCGGGCGGCTGGAAGCCTGTCAACCCGAGTGATCCTGAAGTTATTGAGATCGGGACGTTTGCTGTGAATGAGCACAACAAGGAGGAGAAAGCATCACTCAAGTTTACGAAACTAGTCAAAGGAGAGAGCCAAGTGGTGGCCGGGATGAAGTACAATCTCACGATCAAAGCAAAAGACGGCAATGTTGAGAATAACTATGAGGCTGTTGTTTGGGACAAGCCTTGGCAAAAGTTTAGGCAGTTGGTTTCCTTCAAAGGACCAGTTTAGTAACTAAGTTTAGGCCTTTATGTTTTCTATGAAATGTCGTGTTGAGATTTGGTATGAAACTATAAATAAAGAAAACACAAGACATTTAGTTTGGTTTTTGATAATTTTGGATTGAGTTACCATTTCTTGATTTATTCTTGCTAAAAAAAGATTTATGTTTATCAATGTCTTAAAATTTGGTTTTTCAATTAATTGATTCGATTGAGTTACCGAATCATGTATCGACCAATTTAACTGATAGCTCGACCGTATTTTTTGGTTAAAATCGTAGTCTGATCGTTCGACCGGATCACGATTCAATCGACTAGATCAACCCGAGTTTTAAAACAATAATGTTTATTCATAATATTATATGTTTGTTTAGCATTTGAATTAATTCAATGATATATCACTAAAAGTTTTTGTCTATTTTAGCATATTTTGTTACACTTTTTTTAATAACGTGAAAAATATTTTGAGTTTATTAACAAATATAAATATATAAAAAATTAATTAAATAAATAAGTGTGAACAAATTTTATAACACAACATATATAATAGTTGTAAAAAAAATCTCACACTTTTTTTTGTGTGAAAACTCATCACTTATTTGCACTTTCAAGTATGAAGTATGAACCATATTTTATTGCACTCATATTTAAGGGTGAGAATCAGGTGGAGTCGAATTCGAGTTGAGGGTAAAAATAATTTACCCGAACCTGGCCTGAGTTCAACTCGGGGGTTAGTCGAGTTCGGGTCTATTCGAGTCAGATCTACACAGGTCGGGTCTATTTGAGTTCGGATCAACCCGAATATAGGTAATATTTTAAAAAATCTTTTAAATTTTTTTCAAAATAGAAATTAAAAAAAATATTAATAAAAAAAATCTATTCGGGTCAATCGGGTTGACCCGAACCCGAATTAGGTATAACTTATTTAACCGACGTTCGACCCGATTGTAATTCTAGTTGAACCGATTAACCCGAATCAAATTTGAACCCGAGTAACCCGACCTAAATATACTCAGATCGGGTTCGCATCAGGATTTATTGACACCCCTACTCATATTATCCATGCTTTCAAAAAATAAGAAGTGTAGATAATATGTGTGTATTGGGGTCCAGACTTAAAAGTGTAAAAACCTTCAAAATTTGTTCACACATACTTATTTAACTAATTTTTACACAATTATAAATGTAAACAAACTCAAAATAATTTATACATTTATTTATATTGTATACCAAAAGTGTGAATATCTTTTTTGTAGTATATGCGACCTAAGTCTTGTTTTATACATGTGAAATGGAATCCGTGAGATAGATTGCGTAGGTTGTAAGTAAATGTTGTTGAAAATAAAATAAAGCAGGGATTACAAGATTGATTAATTGTCATCTATGCGTTACAGGTTATCATTCTAACTAATTTATGTAACAACACTAATAAATGTCATGAATAACGACGGTCAATAGTGGAAGTTACCGAAAACTTGAAAATTTAGACGAAAGCATCCAAAACTTGTTTTGATCCCTTATAATAGTTGTTTGAAGCTTTTACAAGTGTTTTTAGAAAAAAAAAACTTTTCGAAAGTATCTAAAACTTGCAAGAAATACTCAAAACTTACTGAAAATATTAAAACTTTGTCAGAAATATTAATCTAATTTATCTCATCTAAACCGATTACAAATTATAAAGTAATCAGTCGCGTAACTATCTATTCACGATTTTTATAATCTCGTTAAAAATAAAGTAAATGAAAATTGAAAAGAATCAAAGATTGCCCAAACGCTTTGTTCAATGTGCAAGGTGAGTCTTTGTTTTTTTCTAAGGTGCACTTATCATATTTGAGGTAGGGGTGAGCAAAATATACCGACAACCAAAAACTGACACAAATCGATCGAAACTAACATCGACCGACACAACCCGACCTTAGGCGGGACTCGGTTCGATTCGAGATTCAGGATCGCACAAAGAAAACAACATAAATCGGGATTAACTCGGGCTTAACTCGATTCGATTCTAATCTCGAAATTAAATTAGATCGAGATTCGATTTGAGTTTTTTACGATATCGATTTTGAAATGAGTCAGAATCGAATCAGTTTCGTCTCGATGCTCATCCCTAGCTTTAACTGTTCGTACATTACTAAAATATTTCAGTAAAATGAAATCTAAGAATGTGCTGATAAATTGTCATTACTCATTCGTATGTGTCCGCACAATATAAGTTTTACTTAAAAAGCAACCATTTAATACAAACAATGAAGTCCTACTAAAATTTAAAAGTGTGTAAATCATTTCTCTTTACTAACGCATTCTTCCTACCAATCAAAAATTAAATGACTATTTAATATTCATTCCGTCTTAAAATTATTGTTTAATGTTGATTTTTGAAATATTAATATTATAACTTTGAATTTAACTACTCCTCCCGTCCTAAAATTAAAGTCCTACTTTAACTTTTTTGGTCTTGTTTTTCCAACTTTGACTTTAAATATTTGTGTTTGTGTTATATAATACTTGATAAAAATTATAATAATGAAAATACATGTAAAAATTAATCAATTCATATATTTTTCATTAAGTATTATATAACACTGATATGAGCAAAATCTCATATCAATAAGTCAACAAATCACCCTAAAACACATAGCAAATACCTAACTTTTATGACATAAAGAAGTATTATGTGGTATGTTTTGTGTTTGTGCTTAATTAGGTAACAAGGATACAAAATTTGAAGCAAACAAGTGAAATCAAGCTAAAAGATGATGA
The DNA here is from genome assembly GCA_025667525.1 of Glebionis coronaria. Classification (NCBI taxonomy): domain Eukaryota; kingdom Viridiplantae; phylum Streptophyta; class Magnoliopsida; order Asterales; family Asteraceae; genus Glebionis; species Glebionis coronaria. The sequence continues at coordinate 210,148,300 of CM046877.1, read as the reverse complement.
AAAGACAAGAGAAGGATCAAAAATGACAAGCCATGAGAAGATAAAGGACCTATCTTGACAACAGTCAAAAGTTGAGGGACTAAAGTGCAATTTTGATAAAGTCAAGATCAAAGTCAAACCTGGTCAACTCTCAAGTCAACCAAGTCAAAGGACTCAAATAATCAAGAATGAAGATCAAAGGACTAGTTTTGCCAAAGAAATGAAGATTAGAGCTCAAATCATAAATCTACCAAAGTATAGGGGCTGAAAGTGACAAGTTTACACTAAGATTGGTCTTAATCCATGTGATAACATTTCCACCAATGGGAGGCCATGAAATGAGGCACTCGGATCACCACCTCAGCTGCTAGCTGGGCCACTAACAGCCGTCTCATTTATTACCGAATCTCAAACAGTGGAGCGCACTTTCTCCTTTTCAACCAATAAGAAGACGCCAACCCATAATCATTTTATCCACTTTGGATAATAATCCATGTGAGAGGAAGAGGGCCAACCAGAGGAAGCGACGTGTCACTTTCAAACAAGAACGCACCCATAACCTATATTGAGCTACAATGCATCTCAGATCAAGTGCCATACATGAAAAAGACTCGGAATCAAGCAAGGAGTCCATTCCACACACTTAATTGGATTGAAAATCATTGGATCAAAAACCCCTAATTGTGTTCTTGAGCCGAATTATACAATTAACAAGAAGAGGCCACGTGGAGCTCAGAGATTGGCTATAACACGTCATCCACCCCAACTGATTCTCATTTCAACTCTATAAATAGGACCTTAGCCTTCATTAATACTTGTAGACTTTAGGTGTGATAAACACATACTTTATTTTTCTCTCTCAATTCTAGTCTTTCATTTTCAGTTAGAACAACTCTTAGGTGCTTGACACACACCTAAGAGTTAGTTAGTTAGTTACCAACTTCTTGTAACCACTTTTCCCTCCAATAAATACAATTCAACTTTTAGTTTCAATCACTCTCATTCTACTTCATTCATTACTGCAATCTCAGTGATATTGTGTTGTTTCTATTGATCTTCCATGATTAATGGAAGCTTGTTGATGAATTGGAGCATTATAGCTATTAAGAATTCCAATTGTAGTCCATTTTCATCCATTTGCAAAGCTTGTAGCAGGGGTGTAGATTGTAGCTGATCATGATGATGTTGATGGTTAATATTGATTTATTAATGGTGGTTTAGTGTTTGCTAGAAGGCTCAACGCCTCTCTACTCCTACGACGGAGGCTTCAAGCTAAAAAGTTCCAATTTTCTTATTTTTGCTCCTCTAAAATGTCTTTGCATGCTACATTCTTAGTGTAACTACTATTTGTTGAACTGAATGTGTTTCTAGCTTTCTTATAATCTGATTGAGTTAGTTTGATAGAGAGTTTGTTGTCTTATAGCTTTTCCATTAGTCTTACTTGGCAAATTTGAGAATTGTCATTAGTCATTGATCATTAGACTCATTTTATGGTTAAATCTGTTTACATGCTTGTTTTTGGTTCAAACACATTTCAATTCATCATTTGAACTAGTTCTGATAAGTTTCTAAACATGTTTTATACTTGTGGTCAAAAACTCTTTGTAAAAGTTCCTTAATAGATTTTTAAGCAGCGTTTGGTTTAAGTGAATTTTGGTGATTCAAGTTTGTAAAATTCTTTGTTTAGTGTTCATTTAAATTTGGTAAGCTAGTGAAATCATTTTGGTAGAGTTTTGAAGTCAAAATAATAGTCAAGCAGGCAAATGGTAGTTAAAATCTTTGGGTCAAAGATTTTCAAAGTTCATCAATGAAAACTATCTTACTTTGATTCCTTGTCATTTCTTTGTTACTGGACCAAATTGCCTGAAATTTGTTTCAATTTGTAGTTTAACATCTGAAGTTTAAGTGTTTACTTAGAAATTATACAGTATCAAGAATTGAGAGAGTTTTCAGCTTATTAGCAAACTTCATTCTTTGTGATGAAACTCAAACTGTTTACTAGATCTCCAAATCTACTTCATAAACTTCTCAATTTTCTTTCACAAATCAATTTGCCATCATGTCTTGAGTGGATTTTGAGATTTTCAACTTTTTGGATTTTTGGTCAAATTTGGTCAAATAAGGCAATTTTAGCTTATCAAAGATTCTGGCTTATTCAATTGATCATTTTCGAAACAAAAAGACATTCCAAGCTTTTTGATAGTTGATTAATCAGTTTGTGCAAGAAAAACGTTTTGTGGTTGACTAGTTTTCAAATGAGCTTATTGTTGGCTTATTGATACAAGCTAATTTGAGATTTACAAGCTTATAAGCAGAATCCTGTTACTGGCCTAGCTTAGTTTTCATTCTAAACATTTTAGTGAAAACCATTTTGAATTTGGTTGAATAATAAGCTCTATCCAGCTTATTGAAGTCACTTAACCCGTTTTTCACAAAACTTCCCTTTTAATTGCACATAGGTCCTTGGTGTTTGTTACTTGCTGTAATCAATGCTAATTTTCCAAGTTTTTAGGTTTTGCATAAACTAGTCCCTGGATTTCTAGTAGTTACAATTTTAGTTAGTTAGTTGTGGAAATTTGTTAAGTTGGTTAACTAGTTTGTTACAATTTACTTATTTGGTCCTTTTAGTTCCTAATTTTACATTTCAGTCCTTATACTTTCATTTAGTGTACATTTCAAGCATTTTACTTTTATGCATTAGATTGTTGTACTTTGTGAATAGTAATTGGTACTTGTACTTTGTTTTACGGATACGTAGCCTTAATATTTTTCATCTTTTTACGTGTTGATTGAATTACACATAGAAATCCAAATACCCTTAACAACCAAGAATAATTTAAAGCTCGGTATTTTTAGGCCTTTCAATTTGTCAAGAATTGAGAATAAACGAACTTACAAATACTAAATTTCAAATGGCGCCGCTGCCGGGGAAATTATACAAATTTGAAAGAAAAAGACCGAAAAAGTCAAAATGGGACAATAGTTTTGAGACGGGGAGAGTATTACTTATTGTGTTATACGGAATATAAAAGTTGATACAAAATATATAAATAGATTGTATTTTAAATGTATATTTATTAGTATAATTTTCATAAAATAATATATGAAACAAAAACAAAAATTTACAATCAAACTTTTGATATAAAAACTTAAAAAGTCAATAATACAAATTAATTATGCGATTTTACCGACAACTTAAAAGCATCCACCATGGTGGTTTATAGAAAAGTTTATAAATGTTTGAAGCAAGGTTGTCAAGATCCCGATCTTGATCTTAGGATCTTACGATTTTACGATACTACAAAGCAAAAATGATCCGGATCTTACGTAAGATCTTTGCATGTTTAAGATCTTATAGGATCCCGATCTTGATCATAAGATCTTAAGATCTACTACGACCCGATCTAATTTTTCTCGAGCGACAAACTAAAAAATTACAAATTTATAGGTTTCATCTTGTATAATCTAAAAAATAACATGTTAATCTTCTTATACATTTCATAATCATAATTGAGGACCATATTTTTATGAAATATTCGTATAATTTTATTTTTACAATGTATATTAATTTGGAAATTTGTAAAATATTGCGAAGACTACTAAGAAAATTACATTATAGTAGGATCTTACGATCCCGATCCTATTTTACAATCTCGATCTTGCAACGACGAAAACGATCCTAGGTAAGATCCCGATCTTAAAAACCTTGGTTTGAAGAGGTCTATAAAAGTTTAAACCATAATGAATATATATTTTAATCATATGTGGTATGAATAGGTGCAAGATCTTGAAAGGTCTAAAATTTAATTTTCTTAAAAGATGTGTTTTATGACATGAGAAAGGTTTATGAATAAGTTAATCATAGTGAAAATAGGTTTATAATATGAAAAAGTATATAAATTAATACAACATTAATTGTATAAACCTTTTATTAGGTTCACCATTGTAGATGCCCTAACATCAACTTTCGCTTTTAACTTTAATTTCCATTTATTAACACTCGTCCCTTTTGTTATTTTCTCATATTATACTACACCTTGTTTTGATTTGGAATTAAAGTCTATAAATACTCTACTTGTGTTTAGTACAAAAATTGAGATTCCATGTATTAACACTCGTCCCGTTTATTATTTTCTCATATTATATTGCACCTTGTTTTGATTTGGAACTAAAGTCTATAAATACTCTACTTGTGTTTAGTACAAAAATTGAGATTTTGATATTACATAAACAAAAGTCTCATTTAGTTAATAATAAGTAGTCTCAATTTTCCTACTTAAACATGAAGGAACATTTTAAAAATTTTTTACACAATAATAGAATTAAATTATTTGACAGTTTTAATAAAAAAATAGAGGTGAAATAAAAAAATAATTAGACCAATCAAATAGTTTGATTTTGACAAATAAATAAAATCGAACAATGTGTTTGATCAAAAAAGTCAAAATTGTATTCAATTTAGTCAAAGTAAAAATTTTGGTTAGGAATTTGATTATAACACAAATAAATAAAATATGTGTCATTTCGGAAAATAACAACTTGAAAACGAAGAGATTGTTGGAAATTCACATCTTAATACATTTTCTTAATAAAAAACTTTGTTAGGAAAAATATTGTAAGAAATTCTACACGACGTCCCATGGGGGAAGATTGTTGGAAATTCACGTTATGTGATGACATTTAAGAATTCCCATTAGTTATCATAGTCACACACGCTTAGACTAGACTAGGAAACAATGTATAGTTTAGGTGCGGTATGTGACTATATATACCCCTCCAAGGCTTCCAAAGAGGAGTGTTGCTTGTGTTTCATTTGTGTTTCTTTTCCATCTTAATACATTTTCTTCTTTTTCACGCACAACCTTTTCTCTCTCAACTCATCCATGGCTACCACCATCTACAACCCTACTAGACCACCGGATTAGTAAAAGCAAACCCACAATTGGCATCAGAGCTACGGTTCAATCCTTGGATCGTGTGTTTTTGTTATTGATTTTGGTGGTCTAAATTTTTTTTTGTCTCGTATCTATCATTTTTGTCACAGGTTGTGTTTATGTTCAATATTCATAACTTTTTGTCCTAGTCTGTTAACATGTTAAAGATTTTATCAAATGTATTCGTCATGTTGTCATGTGGTGTAATTAGTCACGGGTCTCATTAGTCTCGTTTCTTGTTGGTTTCATCAGTCCATGTCTAGTTTTTCGAGCTTATCTTATTGGTCTACACACTTTTCTGAAACAGTTTGCAAACTTATCATAATATGTCTACTGTTTCTGATTTCACTTTATCAGATCTAGTGTCTACTGTCTACTATCTGGTCAAAAATGCATGTCTAGGGTTTAATTTTTATAGGTTTCTTTATTATTTTTATGAAGATGAAGGTGAAAACCCAGATTTTCCAGAAAATCAGACCCAGAAACAAGTTCCTGGAAAAACAAAAAAAAGGACATCTCTTGGATAAGATCACATTGATTGCGATGGATGGACTGCGATGGTACCATTGCGATAGAACCATTGCGATGGAACCATTGTGATGGTGTTCATTGCGATGGTGTCCATTGAGATGGTGTCCATCTAGACTGCGATGGCAATATTTTTTAGACTGCGATGGGTTTAAAAAGCTAGACTGCGATGACCATATCACTTATGTTGCGATGGGTTTTAAAAACTCGCTGCGATGGACTCACATTGCGCTGGGACTGCGTTGGTGTCCATCAGGTTACGATGGAACCATCGAGTTGATATGCAATATGAATGCGATGGCAACATGTATACGATGCAGTTTTGACAAAAACAAGAACATGTAGTTATTAAAACATACCGAGCCAAAATCCTTTGACACAACCGATTCGACTCTACCATTACACTCCCACCTTTTCACTCCAACCAAATCCACGTCTAATCCTATTCCCATTGACACCTAACTCCATCTAGTTATTCAAACAGAACGTCATTACAAGAGATCTCAGATTATATCTCGTTCGTTAATTTCAAGATTCGTCAAAGATCTTTACGAATCGAGATCTATAAGAAGCACATCTTCTTTTTTAATCTACGAATATAAAGATTAACCATAACAAGTTTGTCTAGTCCAATCTTTGTTTCGATTTATAAATCAACACATGCAATTCGAATCACTTATGTTAAGGCATACACCTTAATTAATATACGAAAATTAAGGACGAACCATAACAAATATGTTAGATTCGTTCTTGTATTCATTTTAATTACACATAAAACATGCAATCATCAAATAAAATCCTACCCGAGACCATTACACGATGATCTTGAATCCTTTTTCAACAAGAATATTCACGTGAATTAAATCAGAAAGATTAGTTGATGGGTTTAAGATTCGAGTTGTGCATGTCAAGGATTCAAGTTTGTATTGATTGTGTTGCGATATATGGATTAAAGGATGATTCGGATTTGTTTTGTGGGTTAAAATAGATGGGATTGATGTTTGCTTCAGAGATTGGAGTTAGTTTGAAGGATCATGAGAGATGTTTTCAATGGTGGTTGGGATTTAGATGAAAAATGGGGCGGAGTAAAATAGATTAGGGTTAACAGTTTTATTTGGTGGCTTAGATGATGTTTGAAAGACAATGGAAAAAAGGGGACGGAGGTTACGAAGGGGGTTTAAGAGTGGCTGTGTGTTTTTAGAATGAGATTAGGGTTGTTGTCTTTTATAACTAATTTTTAGGTATAGTAAAATATGGATCGGGTTTACTGTCGTTTGAAGTGGACTGGGCATTCTAGCCTAACTCATTTGAAATTTATAATTAAACATAGGGTAGCAATTAACTTCGGGTATAGTGTTTTTCTGAGTGGGTCGTGTATTAAAAGTGTCAACGTAATTATTTATGTCCACAAATACCATTTACGCTATAATCTTGGGTCTAGTCTTTATTGAACCACGAAATTAGATGTCTGGGAATCTAATTTTTGTTGATCTTTTATTCAACTCGTGGTGTCAACTATTCATACCAAATGGTGTTGGACTTAAATGGTTTAATTTGGCAAGTGATACTTTGGTCATGAAATGATCATAGTTGTTTTTTAGGCCGAGTATTATTAAATGATGATTAACGGACAAAGACAAAGTGATGAAACAAAGTGACGAGACAAAGTGGCAAGATTTATTTTGACGAGACCAAGGAAAGATGGCTATATTTTTAGTGGCTACGGATATTTGATCGGGTATTATTAATTTGAAGTTGAAGAAGGATTTTTCGAAGGCGTGCACTTATTTTATCTTTCAAAGATAACTTGCTCGTGCTTAATCGAAGAATGAAGACTTGTTTATCTAGTTTTCGGGTTCGGGTGGTTGGTTGATGACTCGGGTAACTATCACTTAAAGGGGTTACATTGTTGTACTCAGTGTCACGCGCTTAGTCGACGTGGATAATTTCAAGAGGTGTTGTGCTTATATACTTCTTTAGTGATGTAGTGGGTACTTAGAGATTTCTCCACCGTCCCGCATTCAACAATTGTACAAGCTTAAGTCACAAGATCGAGGGATTCTTATTCAGTTTCATGTTTGATGTATCTGGTTCATTCCATCAGTGGCCACTTCAAATTGCTTATAAGTGGGTTGGTAAAGATGGCCATGGAGAGTTTATGAGTAGAGAATTTCGATCAATAACTGATTCTCACAAAATATATAATTCGGCTTATTTATTATTCTCACGAGATTTCAGGTGCATGTGCGTACGATTTATTGATGGTTCCGAGTTTCGAAACCATCAAGGGGAAGAAGAAGACACATTGAACGCACAACGAGTACACATGATGAACTTCATACCTTCTTTTGATTTGAAGACATTCTGGGAAGACAATTGTCATAACCGCAGAGAAAATCAGTGTTTTAACTCGTGGCGTTATCAATCTCTAAATGGTACACTACTGATTCGATGTTTAATTGTTTTGTTGTTGCAATTATTCATCATCATTATCCTATATGGAGAGATATGCATTCCCGGGACTTAATTGACTCTGGTGCATCTCTGGAAGAAGATATGTGCATTTCCGGGACTTAATTGACTCTAGTGTTACGATGTCAACTTTATGAATGGGATAAAGTGTCTACTTCAGTATTTGAGCTTCATACTTGGGATTGGTTTATTTTCTTCAACTATGTGGGGGAAGAAATGTCTTGATTCTTTCTAGTATGCATAACTTGAACTCTCAGGGGGAAGAAAAATTCAGAAGAATTATTCAAGCGTGAGAAGAGACGTTGTTGATCTACTTGGTGTGCCCTTTACTTTCAATCCCTCATAGCAACATTATCATGTTATATGATGGGGTTTGCTTTTTAAATTCCGCTTTGCGCTTAATCATTCTAAGCTTTATTGAATGCTTTGAAGTTGCTTACGAGGATTGTCGGTTTAGGGGGAAGCTATTTAAAAGCTTCTACATCAAGTTTATGTGGCATGAATTAGGGGGAAGTTAATTCAGAAGCTTCTCCTTAACAAGAAGTATATGGATTACTTAGCTCGTGTCGTTACAGTATTTCTACTACAAGTTACTTTAAAGATGAGTCGTTTTGAAGTAAAGACTTGAAGTCAAAGGCCTCAGAAGACATCATCAGCATTAGACGCTTCATGAAAGCTTTTGTTCTTAATCATTATGTACTTGTTAGGAAAAATATTGTAAGGAATTCTACACGTCGTCCCATGGGGGAAGATTGTTGGAAATTCACTTTATGTGACGACATTTAAGAATTCCCATCAGTTATCATAGTCACACACTCTTAGACTAGACTAGGATATAATGTATAGTTTAGGTGCTGTGTGTGACTATATATACCCCTCCAAGGCTTCCAAGGAGGGGTGTTGCTTGTGTTTCATTTGTGTTTCTTTTCCATCTTAATATATTTTCTTCTTTTTCACACACAACCTTTTCTCTCTCAACTCATCCATAGCTACCACCATCTACCACCCTACTAGACCACCGGATTAGTAAAAGCAAACCCACATGATTAATAAATCTTTAGTGATTGAATTCTAAATTAGATAGACTTAAGTGTGAACTTATAATTTTTCATATTTGTAGTAGCTTTTGAAAATAAACAAAATACTTCTTTAAACTTTTAGACTTTATATTTTAAAATACAATATATTAAAAGATTAACAAATCATATGATTATAAATATTCAAGTAAAATTACAAATTATTGTATATTTCTATTTTGGCACTTAAAAAAGTCAAGCAATGCAATATACGGAAATTATTATTGACATGAATATAAATATCAAAATGGATGCAGAACTTCAGACATCGGTGTAAGATGAAAATAAATAGACAGAATTCTACATATTACAACATCATATATTTTTTAAAGGTCGTTATGTGTTACTAAACACACAATGTCTAGAAAAATAGCTACCATTTTAATTAAACAAAGTCAAATCCTTTATGCAACAAATATTTATACAAAATATCAATTAATATTATCACATAATGAATAATCATGTAAAACTTGTAGATCAATGAACATCGTAACTATTTAAGTATTAAAAATTTGATATTGTCTCTCAATTGGAGGTCGGTCGGTCCTTATTTCAGCGGTTCTTGGTTCGCTTCCTACTTATTATCTTTCTCATTATCGTATGCCTCGAACAATTTGCAATAAACTGGAGGCTATGCGATCTAAATTCTTTTGGGGGGCCGAAGACATAAATAGGAAAATTCACTGGGTTAAATGGGATTTGGTTTGGCTAGCAAAGATCGTGGAGGTCTCGGGATTGGTAGCATACGTTCGCTTAACTTGGCTCTTTTATACAAATGGAGGTGGAGATTCAACAAATACCCTAATGCTCTATGGACTAAAATTATAAAAAAAACTTGTATCCTTTTTCTTGTGAAGTTCAAGGTTGGGACCAGGTTAAGAAACAAGTTGGGCCTTGGAATATAATTATGCAAGTTGTATATGATCTTCATAATGTAGGTTTGGTTCCGAGATCTTCTTTGAAAAAAAAAGATTGGAGATGGTATGAGTACTTTATTTTGCCATGATGTTTGGAAAATGACAATCAATTGGCACAACAATTTCCTCATCTATATTTATTATAAGAGTGCAAAAATGCTATGACTAGGGATCGTTGGAATTGATCGAGTTTCTCTTGGAATTGGAGATGTCCCTTGCATGGTGGTATTGAACTTGATCAATATCTTAGGATTTGTGATATTGTCAAGCAGGTCACTATTGCCGAAGTAGAAGACTCTTGGAGATGGTCTTGTGGTACAATGGATTCGTTTTCGGTTAATGGGCTACGAAAACACATGGATTGTTTGTCCTTACCTAGTCATTATTTGTCAACTAGGTGGAATAAGCTAGTTCCTAGAAAGGTTAATATTCATGTTTGGCGTCTGATTAAGGATCGCTTGCCTACCCGTTTTAGCATATGGTTCTGTGGCTTCGATAGCGTCTCCCTTTTATCTCCATTGTGCAATAATGGTTTGGAATCTATCTATCATACAACGTCTGAATGCATTATTGTGGTTATGGTGTGGAAATCGATTGTTAAGTGGTTAGACATGAATCTCCCTTTTCATCTTCCCTCTAGTGAGTTTCTTGATTCTTTTAATAGTCAGGGTAATTTGGATAAGGCTAAGGATATTATGTACATTATCATTTATACGACTTGGTGGGAGCTTTGGATATTCCGAAATTAATAAATTTTTCGGCCTGGGAAAAATAGGGACTTTGATATCGTGGGCTCTATTATTCATTTTTCATATCTTTGGTGTTGGAACAGGGTTATGAAAGTGAGTATTTATTGGAATAACTGGCTTAAAAATCCGCGTTTTTATATAATCAAGGTGGTGATCCTATGGTGCGCAGACTATTTGCATATTCTTCATGGTTGCTGATGTGGATTATTTCTTGTTGCTGGGAGTTTCGAGCTAATCAAGACTGTTTGGATCATTTGTTAACATGTTTTTTTGTGGTGTAACTGTTCTCCAGAGCTTGTATGGGACTGCATATAATACACCGCAGAGTGAAAACCGGTGGCATGGCCTCCGTGAGTGAGGATTTTTCTCTTGTCTTAGTAATTGGCAAGAGTTTTTCATCATTTTTGTATTCCTCGCAGTTAAAGTCCCGGGTAGAATCAAGATTTTGTAGCTTTGTTTATTTCTAGATTTGTATGTGTACTATTTGGCTTCTAGTGTTTTTCTAGTAGCTAATTTTATATAATTCTGCCGTAAAAAAAATTGATATTGTTATAAAATAATATTAAGCATTACAAAATCACGAATTTATAGATCTATTACGTGTAAGATTGATGTAAATGATTTCTTGATTGATAATTAAGATATAACTATCTAAAATAAAAATATCGAAAGTAAAAAGAGTATGGAATTCGAAAAATAAAAATTGATGTGGGTTATATTAATTTACATGGTGCACAGTAAAACAACAACATAATCCAAATATAAATGTTAGATGTTTTTAAAAGAATATATAATTTATATAAAATCACAATAACGAAATTATAACTTAATTTATTGTTTATGTTCAAGTCTTATGCGTGCACGAGTATTAAAACTAGTATATTACTATTAACAAATAAATGTGAAGTAATTTAAAGAAAATGAGAGCATGTTGAGTAAATAGAATTTAAGAAATTAGAAATGAAATAAAGAATAAAACTTGAATAAATAAATTGATTAAAAAATTTATTAAATTCTATTGTTTAATTGTGGCAGATAATTAAATAAAAATAATAATTAAAAAAAAGTTCTTTGTAAAACTTCTAAATATAATAGTACAACTGTAAAGCGATAACTAAAAAAAGTCAAAACGTTTTAAACATCAAATATTGCATGTAATTTATTTGAATTTTTTTTAACAAAGTTTTTGTTGTATAATTGGTCTCAGGACAAAGACGTTTGCTTGGATGTTACGGGTGTCTCTCCGTTTGTTAGTGTGGGTTTGGATTCTTGGGTCCCCGGGGTTGCTTTGCGGACTGCTGTTCAGAAGAACAGGAGGAATTATTCTCTATTTGTGCAGAGCATTATTACTCGTTCATTCCTTTTGTCTTCTCTACCTTTAGGGAGCTTGACGAGGAAGTCTTGGTTACTCTTTCGCGCCTCAAGCGCTTATCTGTTTGTCATTCTAATGATGTTAGGAGTGGTATTTTTCTATTTTCCAGACTTGGTTTCTAGTTCAGAAAGGGGTGGGAGTGCAACTTGTTTCTCGACTCCCTTCCAATTTTGTGTGTTAATAAATCGCAAAAAATAATAAAAAAACATTTTATCTATCTATATCTATACTACATATAAAAGAGATTAATATCTCTTTCTTCATTTAATATTAAGTAGTACTCCCTCCGTCCCAAAATTATTGTCACCAGACAAGAATCACACAGTTTAAGAAAAGTACATTTATTACAGCCTTCTCTCTCTTACTTTTTAGCATAATGACAGTTTTACCCTTAGTTAATTAATTAATTCTTCTTTAAAATTTGTAATAACAATTTCACGTAAGGATAATATAGTAACTTTATCAAGTTTCTTTATTTATTTTTAGTATTGGACAATAATTTTGGGACAACTCAAAATAGAAAGATGGACAATAATTTTGGGACGGAGGGAGTACAACTCTTAAACCTTATAATACAATTGTAAAATGCATAAAACTTAACTTTAAGTAACACAACTTATGAAGCTTATGTTACAAACCATTTATTTATTAAATGTCTTTTAAATTTTAAATATAATTAATACATATAATAAAACATAATGTAACAATACAAAAAAATTAGATACACAAACTAATGTTATTTTTAAAACACCTTAAAATAAAAATATATAAATGTTACAATCCATCTATATCTATCAATACTACATATAAAGCATTTAAATCTTTTATTAATAGAATATTTGAAAATTCTAGTTACATCTATTAGTTTTTTTAACGACAGTTTGGTGCAGCGGAGTATGTTACGTGCCACCGAGGCACCAAGTCTCTCGACCCGAGTTCGAATCATCTCACGAAGAGAATATCAACCCCATGCTAGCCATCAAATTTTCCATTAAGGGACTTCAAGGCATTCCCATTAAGGGGCTTCAAGTTACATCTATTAGTGCATTATGTACAAATAAAACAAGCCTAAAAATTAAATTAGCAAACTTTAACACCTCATTAATACAAACACAATTTAGTACTTATATTAAACCTAATTAATACACAATTGAAAATAAAAATAATAAATATTACTTAATATATAATCAAAACACCACTTAATTTAAAAGTATATTATATATTCACGTTGTACAACAACTTAAAACATATATCTACAAAAATATACTTATGTTGTCTACTTAAAATGACGGTGTATATAGTTTTAAAAATTGAACCGTGCCAACGGATTCAACCGAAAATCAAAGTCACCATGGGTTCGGCTAGCCAGTTATATAAAGTTACTCAAAAACTAAAATTGTCGTTTTTCGAGATATCGTTGTAAGAAAAACGTAAAATTAAATTAAGTTCACCGAAAATTATGATACAAAGTACCCGCCGCCACAACGCGCAAATACCCTGCTGGTCATACAGAAAACAACCTATTTCTTAAAATTCTTTGTAAAAACAATAGAAATGAGGCTACCCAAATTACACTAGTCAATTTTCTGTGTTTCTTCACCAAATTCTTTTCAATTCTTCATTTTTCTCCTCGTTATCAAATTTCATATCTTTTGTTTCGTTTTTCTTGTGTCATTTCTCTCTATCATAACCTGACCCGGGTATCATGACGTATTTCTCACAAAAGTCGGGACACAAAACTTGCTCAAGCCAATTTAAGATGGACACAAATTGGCTCAAATCGGGACACAAAACTGAGTTCATTAGTTATATAATTATTAGTATTATTTTAGTTTTTAATTATATTTGTAGTATTGTATAATATTTTATATATATTTTTTGTATGAAAGAATAAAAAAAATAAAAATGAAATTAAAATAGTGAGCTGAGGGCCTTTCGGCTCAAGCCACGAGGGAAAGGATATATTCATGTATGACTCAGTTGTGTGAGTTGGTGATGCTTGCTCCAGCCAGTTTGAGCCACGGTACCTAGGTGTTAAAAAGCCGAGAAATTGCTGAATCGAATCAAACCGCTTATTTTGAAATTGAAAACCTTGAAACTAAAAAAAACACAAAATCGAATGTACCTGCTTATCACGATTCGATTTTGGCTTTTTAATCTTATGTGATTAATTGAACCGAATCGTGCGTATTATACTTGATTTTTTTAATAAATTATTAATGAGTATTAACCATATTTTCGCAATACTTTTCCGTATAACGACTTTTTAGCTCTTGATATTAACATTTTCAAAACATCAAAATTGATTAACGTGATCGTAATCTATAAGTGTCAAATAACATTTTGTAAATAGGTTATATATGAATATTTGAATGCAATAACTCTAAAGGAATATCTTTCATATCACTTTTATGTATACATTGTCATTTAATCTATACTACATTAGAAAATATTTAAAATATTTTTGTTTTTAGTCTTAAAAAACAGCCTATAACATTTCTTCCTTTAGAAATTAATTTTATCAATCCATCTCTTTTATAACAAACTTTTCTAATAACTTTTGTAACAAACTATTCAAAAAAACTTTTGTATTTAAATTAAAATATCTTTTTATTTATTTATTTTTTTTTATAATCTAATTTCACCATATTTCCTAAAATTTCGCACTCTTTAATTCAATATACATTTTAATATATTTTGATTTAATTTTTGTTTTTTCATTTTAAGTGAGTTTATTTATTTAGATTTAACTTTTTATAATTTTAACTTTAATCTGAATACTAAGTTGGTGGGTAAAAGTATAACATTTATTCTTAAAAAAAATAGTCATCTGGTACCCGTCGCTGCATTGCGCGGGTACCATGCTAGTTTACTATAGTGACATTTTTGTTTTACATCATATTATTGTTCGCACTGTTAAACTCGATTGTTACGTAAAAAAATTACTACGTAGTTAATAATGACGCAAACTGTAGGTAACCGCTCGCTTTGAGTACCATATACCCGTACGGTATGATTCTGTTTCGTGTTTCGGAGAGAAATTAATTACCCAAAAAAAGACGGATAGTTTAAATCTTCTGAATAACCAAACCGAACCATCCTGTGAACTCCCCTTACCAAGTGCTCTAATGTGCATCATAACTAACGAGGTTTTATCTATCTTACCATGCCGGATACCTTGAGCCGCCGGTTCAAAAAGTCCAAAATATATGCCAAATGTAAAACAATAACTCTAATTCACAAAATAACATAAATTATAACTTTTCAATCGTGTAATGCTTTATTAATATACAACAAAGTATTACAAACTGTTATGGATGATACTTGTTATGTAAAGCTACCCTTTGAACAAGTAAATTTGATAAACTTGATATGTAGATCAAGTTTATAGGCAAACTTATGTATGTTACTAATAGCATGAGTGGTGTACTGTGTAAGTTCTTAGTAGAGCGTAAATGCATAAAGTAAATTACAATAATAAGTGACGAAGCATTTGCTCACACAAACATTCTACATTTATATTGGTACGAGGTTTCATCCTTAGTAGGTGGAGGTAGTTGATAGTGTTGACTTCTGGGTAGAGGAGACACAATATATCTATTGCACGTCCATTCTTGGGAATACTTTAAACAACTGTTCACAGTTATCACTAGATCGTATTAGGCACTCCTGCTTTATTTATTATATCGAATCTTCTCGCCTAAACTATAACTAGACAAGGCTAAGCCCAACTTGCCTATATTCAAAGGGTAATGAGTAACCTCAAGGTATTGCCACCTTTGAAGTTCTCTAACCATCATCAGCACAATCCTTCTATATACCAAATGTTATCTATCTAAGCTTATGAGTATATGTCTTCAACTAATTTTCGACTTCCTTGACAATCTGTGTTATGATATCACGTCGGCCAACTATGAGAATGGTTGATGGTTTATAAAGTCCATGTGTCCCCTCCTTAAACAAGCTAGATTTTTGAGTGAGTTCTACACTTGGGACTTGTTAGTCCCTTATAATTAGTACTATACTTAAGAGTTCTAAGTATAGTCCTAACTCATGGTAAAGTAATATAACTACACAAGACAATATAAAGTAAATGACACAAAAGGTTTTCAACGTTTAACTCTTATTATTTAAAGAATTATGCCTTATTGTATGTGAAGTTATAATAGGGATTGAATAGACAATGTGTGTGTTTGTGATCTCCTCACTAACAAACTAAATCAACCCTAACGATTGATAAGCTTGACGATTAAGACAACGGGAGTTTAGAACTCAAGTGCTTTTGATCGTATTTGGAAGAGAGAACTGTTTGTGAATGTCTAAAGAATTTAGTGCACAAAATTAAGTTCTCTCTTTTACAACCATCCTATTTATACTAGTAAAGGGTAGGTACATGACAAAGAATTTCTATGTGTGTAACACCCATCTCTACTGACGAACCATTTCAATAGTACGGGTGCTGTCGTGCCACTTGGGGTGTTACTTGGGTGGATCGATAGCACACAATATATAGAGCAATGATCATATTAGTCATTTAAAACATATTACATGAATTAATTGTACACACTTAATATCTTGTCTGTAAAACCACATTTATTATAAAACTGAAGTAAATGTCCCAGCCTGATGGTAAACATGATGCTTCTTATAATGCTGGAATCCAATGCATGAACCTTCTTTATTTTCTTGAGAAAACATATAGAGTAAAATGTGGGGGCCAACACGAAGTTGGTGAATTCATAGGTTTAATTAAATAAATAAATAACTAATATGCCAAACACCACGATCATAGTAGGACAATCACAGCCCAATACTATAGTAGTTCCTACTGCCCTATAATAGAAGCTAGACAATGATGCTCAGTACGCCCATTTGGGTCTATCCTGATGATGTTCCCTCAGTCCGACAATGAAATAAACCTGTTGCTTGGCCTAAGCGTTTCGTGATAGCAAGTCACACAGGCCAGGTGTTGTCAATACCCGAATAGATCTATTCATACATTTCGCGCTACACTATTAACTATTATAGTCCACGGGTATGGGGCAAACAATAGGCAATAAATGGTTGTTGTTATCAGTGCGTGTTTGCATATTTAAATATATATATAGTTTTTGTATGTTTTCTCCCTCAGTTATAAAACAGTAAAGATGGGGCCATGAACTCACCTTAGTGGTAATGATGTGAGGGTGATGTCAGTGAATAAACTGACACAGTATGATCACGAACTGGAGAAATTACCTAAGTAATTTAAATGCCTTAGTAAATGCAAAATAACAATGCGTGATGAATGTACAGATGAAAATGCATGATCACGAGTTAATAAGTTATTACGATTGTTTAAGTGTTTATACATATATTGAGTTGTAAATATATATATTTTTAGTTTCTAAAAATATATATAAATTGTCCAGTAAAAAGGGGTAATAAATTATATAAATAGATTTTTATTTCATTTAATTTATTGTAAGAAAATAAATTACTATTTAATTTTCTTAAGGCTTCAAAAATATAATTAACGTGATTTGTCAGTTTATAAAGTTTCGTGAATAAACTTAGTAATTTATTAAATTATCCAAATGACCAAGTTAATTCATCAATAAAATAATTTATTAATATTTTTAATTAAATAAAATTTACACTTGGGTCCTTGTTAAGTATAATAATCTACAAAAATAACCTTTAAGGTTTCGTTTGTTAAGTATATCGCGTCGTTAGTCCTTGTCCGTTTTATTTATTTTCAAAAACGCCCCTACGGTTTATAAAACTTTGGGGAAATGACAAAACACCCCCTATATCTCGGAAATAATTAAATAAAGGGTTAGGGTTTGTATTAAGTTTCCAAAGTGACACTTTTAGTCCTTAGAGTCTCAAAATATTTAAATATAAAGTTAGGGTTTGTATTAAGTTTCTAAAATGACACTTTTAGTCCTTGAAGTCTCGAAATATTTAAATATAAGGTTAAGGTTTGTATTAGGTTTCCAAAAGTGGCACTAATGGCCCTTGATGTCTCGAAATATTTAAAAGGGAAAACTAGGGCTTATATTAAGTTCCAATAATGGAACAATTAGTCCTTGTGGTTTTGTTTAGCTCACGGCTTCAACACACACGCATCCTATACTTTCAAAATTGCAGTTTTGGTCCTCTTACTTCTTAAAAGTCACGAAGTATTTATATAAGTTTTTTTAAGTTACATATTTGACCCTAACTTTCACCAATTGGCTATAAATGCACGAAAAGTCTCCAACAATAAGTTTTGGGCTTGGTTGGCCCAATAGGGTCTCGGCTTGGATTATATGGGCCTAGTGGGCTTGTTTAATTAACTTAATAAGTTTTACTAAGTGGGCTAGTAATTATAACTTACTTTTTGGGCTTATAGCTTAAGTTTTACTTGGCTTATAAATAAGTTTGTGGCTTATTCCCATTCGACTTATATTTAAGTTTATGGCTTATTTAATAGGCTAATTAGTGCTTACATGACTCGGCTTATTTAATGTTCTTAGGGATTATATGAGCTAGCTTATACAAGTTTCTAGGTCTCGGCTTATATAAGATTTTAGGGTTTCAATGACTTGGCTTATATAAGTCTCTAGGTCTCGGCTTATATAAGGTTTTAGGGTTTCAATGACTTGGCTTATACAAGCCTCTAGGTCTCGGCTTATATAAGGTCTTAGGGCTTTAATGACTAGCTTATATAGATCTATACTTATATGATTCATGGGCTTATATAAGCTTATATGTTTCGACTTATATAACATTTTATAGGCTTTTATGACTAGGTTAACTACTTAGGGCTCATGTTATGTTTTATATGCATGTTCTTACTAATCCCTAGTGTTTTGAAGCAAGATTGTCCATGAACATCATATAAGCCGTGAGCTTATATGTTGTTAAGGACATATCTAAGAGTATTATACGTATGCATGTACTCCTAGTTTCATTTCCATAGTTTTTACATGCATGACAAGTAAAAATGAGTAAGGAAAAGGTTTAGGGAGGTCTCATACTTACTTGTTTCAAGAAAACGTGGTAATGACTATAGATTAGGACTTCTATGCGTCAGGCTCTTCTTATACGTGACCTAAGGAGATCTTGGTTCGTCTTGAATGCTAAATATCTTGAATAGCATGTACTAAATGCTTGGTGAAGACCAAGAATATGTAGAAGTAAATGCTTGATCTCGTCTAGGTGTTTTTTGAGGGGATATCCGGATGTGGAAGTGTGAGTGGTATGTGAAGTCTAAGTGTTTAGCTAAATATCAAGTTGGGGATTGTATGTGTGGCTTAAGGGTTTGCCACGGCAAGAGAGAGGGTTCCTAAGATGTGACAATCTAACAAAGTACTTAACATATCTAGTTCCTAGGATTTGAGGTACAAGGTTTTAATTGCCAAGTTTGTACATTGCCCCTAAGTATTACTTCCTAGCCGTCACATATTTAACAAGCCAATGGGACAAAATGTGACTTGCATAGTATAGCAATTTATAGAAATGTTGTACAAGGTAATTGGATGTGTGGTTTGGTTCTATCACACGTCTAAGGTAAAAGGATGTGTGCTAGGTGTCTTGATTTCCCTATACTTGCATAACTAAGTCTTACATTTTTAGTACATTCCTTTAATGCTAAAAATGTACATGGTTTCTTGGTTTTGGTATATAGCCAGCGGTTTTGGCTTAGTCAAAGGAAAAAAGAGTGTGCAAATAGTGTATGGTTTAATGTAGTGTGTTGTACCAAGTCTAGGAAGTCAAATGAACATTTGGTAAAGGTTTTAGGTATGTAATGTTATGCATGTTGTATATATTCGGCTAATAAGTGAGTCTAAGATAGTTTTATGTTTAAATCTTATGTCTAAGTATAGTTACTAGGTGTGTAGGTATATTGTTGTGTGAGCAGGTTTAAGTCCAGGTTGATTTTGGTTAAGTTTGGGATCCTTGGTGAAAATATGGTCATAATTAAATGAGAGTATAATTTACTTCATAAAAAGCATAAGAACTTAGTTTAAATAAGTTAGGATGGTTATAGGTAATGTTTAATAATAAAAACAATTGAGGTCATATCGTAGTATCATTCATGAGGTGAGAAAAAAAAATAAAAAATACATATATATATATATATATATATATATTTAAAAGCTTAAAATAGTTTTTAGGTAAATGTTATCAATTGTGATCATGAGTTTGGATTTTCTTATAAATCAGTATGATGAATGCTTAAGATCATAAGTTCAGGTGACTTAGATGTCCTAAAAGAAGTGATTGTTTACTGTCCCGCATGCCCATATAATGTAGCCATACAAATGTGGCTGTGTCCTTATGATTAAATACTCATAATCATAATGTAATGCTATGTGATCAAATGTTTCCATGTTCTGATGATTAAAATAATGTATGCCCATGTATGATGCATATGATTGCTCAAAAGTTTTCATGCAAAGGTGGTAATATATACAGATATTATGAGGTGACGTGTACAATGATGACATAGTCAAAACCTGAAATTTACAGGTTTTACTAAATTAACCCGTTATTTTAGCTTTGTCCTCAAAGCTTAAGATGACGTTACTGCTCAGTTGACAGGTGTGGGTACTTAGCTCTAAATGAGTCTTCGCGTTCCCAAGTGAACTCATGACCTTTCCTAGAGTTCCATCGTATCTTAACTAACGGGATTTTGCTTCGCTTTAGCTTCTTGACTACTCTCTCCATGACTTCTACCGGCTCTTCTATGAATTGAATCTTGTCATCAAAGTGGACTCCCTCTAATGGCATGGCTAGCGGTTCATCCGCGTAGCTTTTCATTAGGTTCGAGACATGGAATATAGAGTGTACCCGGCTCAACTGTTGGGGCAACTCTAAACGATAAGCGACTTCACCGATTCTGGCAATCACCTTGAAAGGTCCTATGTAACCTGGATTTAGTTTCCCACGTTTCCCAAATCGTACAACGCCCTTCCAAGGTGATACCTTTAGCATAACATGGTCACCTACTGCAAATTCCATAGGTTTCCGTTTCCTGCCTACATAGTTCTTCTGTCTATCCTGGGCAGGCTGAATTCGTTGTTTGATGAGAGTGATCTTCTCAGTAGTCTCTTGGATTAGTTCGGGTCCAGTCAGCTGAAATTCCCCCACCTCTGCCCAGCATACGGGTGATCTACACTTGCGGCCATAGAGGGCCTCAAATGGTGCTGCTTTGATACTTGCATGGTAGCTGTTGTTGTAGGAGAATTCAACTAATGGTATATGTTCGACACATCCTTTCCCAAAGTCGATCAAGAATGCCCTTAGCATGTATTATAGGGTTTGGATTATTCGCTCACTCTGATCATCAGTCTACGGATGATATGCGGTGCTCATGTCCAAGTTTGTTCCTAAACTTCGCTGAAAAGCCTTCCAAAAGTTTGACGTAAATCTACCATCTCGATCACAAATGATTGAGACTGGTATACCATGTCTAGTCACGTTTTCATTCAGGTACAGCTTGGCTAACTTGTTCAGAGAGTCATTTTCTCTGATGGGCAGGAAATGAGCTGATTTTGTGAGTCGATCAACGATTACCTAAATTGTATCGTGACCGTGAGATGAAGTAGGAAGTTTGGTAATGAAGTCCATGGTGATGTTGTCTCATTTCCATTTTGGTATTTCGGGTTGGACTAACAAACCGGATGGCGTCTGATGTTTTGTCTTCACTCTGGCACAAGTCAGACATTTCTTCACGTATGTGACAATGTCTGCTTTCATGTTTGGCCACCAATATAATTTCTTCACGTCCTGATACATCTTTTCAGATCTGGGATGTATGGAGTACTTGGACTTATGAGATTCGTGCATGATCACGTTTCGCAAGTCTCCGTAACATGGTAACTAGCTTCTTCCGTGCAAACATAACGTTCTGTCTGCTCTAGCTTCCAACTTCTCCTTGCTTAGGTCAGTCCTAAGCATTCCTCCTATGTCTTCCTTTCTGATGTTTTCAGGCTTATGTGCTTGGAGTTGAGCCTCTAATATCTACTTGGGTAGATCCAAGCTAAAGGTCATAACTAGGGCTCGAACTCTCATGGGAGGATCAGTTCCTTTTCGGCTTAGTGCATCTGCAACTACGTTGGCTTTACCTGGGTGGTATTTGATGTTGTAGTCGTAGTCACTGAGAAACTCTATCCAACGACGCTGCCTCATGTTCAGCTCCTTCTGGTCTAGGATGTGTTGCAAACTCTTGTGATCGGTATGCACTGTGCACTTTGTTCCATATAGGTAGTGTCTCCAAATTTTTAAGGCAAAAACTACAAATCCAAGCTCTAGATCATGAGTAGAGTAATTATGCTCGTGCTTCTTCAATTGTCTTGAAGCATGGGCAATAACTTTCTGTCTCTGCATTAGTACAACTCCCAAGCCTTTGTGTGAGGCGTCACAGTAGACAACGAAGTCTTTGTTTCCTTCTGGTAGGGCTAAAATGGGTGCAATGCACAATTTCTGCTTAATGGCTTGGAATGCAGCCTCTTCTTTTTCTCCCCAATCAAACTTTATGCCTTTCTGAGTAAGCTTCGTCACAGATTTAGCTATCTTAGAAAATCCTTCTATAAATCTCCGGTAGTAACCAACAAGACCTAAGAACTGGCGAATCTCCTTTGGTGAAGTGGGTGATGCCCAATCCTTCACGGATTCGACTTTCGCAGGGTCCACTTGAATTCCTTTGTTATCGATCACATGAACGAGGACATGAACTTTAGGAATCCAAAAATCTCACTTTGAGAATTTTGCGTACAGCTTCTCTTCCTTATGTAATTTTAGTACTTGAGCAAGATGTTCTCCGTGCTCTTGCTCATTCTTGGAATAGATGAGTATGTCGTCAATAAACACGATCACGAACTTATCCAGATAGGGTCTGCACACTCGATTCATGAAGTCCATTAATATGGCTGGAGCGTTGGTCAGTCCAAATGGCATGACTTGAAATTCATAATGACCGTAACGAGTTCTGAAAGCTGTTTTTGGTATGTCTTCTTCTCTGACCCTCAACTGGTGATACCTGGATCGTAGGTCGATCTTGGAGTATACACTTGATCCTTGTAACTGATCAAATAGGTCGTCGATTCGTGGTAGTGGGTAACGATTTTTCACAGTCAACTTATTCAGTTCTCTGTAATCGATACACATTCGGAAAGATCCGTCTTTCTTTTTGACAAAAAGCACTGGAGCTCCCCAAGGTGAGGAACTGGGTCTGATAAAACCTTTGTCTGGCAGTTCTTGAAGTTGTTCAGAGAGTTCTTTCATCTCGGTTGGTGCTAATCGGTATGGTGCTTTAGCTACAGGTGCAGCTCCTGGTATCAAGTCGATTTGAAATTCCACTTGACGAGTCGGAGTTAAACCAGGTAAGTCGTCTGGGAAAACTTCGGGATAATCACGGACAAACTCTGGTTCCTCTTCTTTGTCGGTTTTTGAAATATGTGCTAAAAAGATAGGGCATCCTTTTAGTATATACTTCTGGACTTTAGTGCATGAGATAACACTCAGTCTGGTGTCCGTTCTATCTGAATTTCCTTCTCCTCGGACAATCAAATTCTCTTTTCCCCATGGTATACGGACTAGCTTTTCGTTGCATACAATGGTTACGTGATATTTGGCTAACCAGTCCATACCAATGATGACGTCGAAACTACCCAAAATTACAGGTATCAAATGAATATCGAATGGATGATTTAGAAGATTTAAGGTACAACCTCTTAAAATATTGTTAGTTTCTATGATTTTACCGTCTGCTAACTCGACTCTGTAACAATCGTCTAGTGGTGTAGGTGTGATGTCTAGTAAGCTACTAAACTCTGTGGATATGAAACTCCTATCGGCTCCCGTATCAAATAAAATAGTTGCATAGCAATTGTTTAGAAGGAATGTACCGGTAACCACATTGGAGTCGGGGTTGGTCTTGGTGTCTCCTATAACATAGACTCTAGACGGTGCTCCTCCTCTGTTCTCGTTCCTAACTGCTCTCTTTGGGCAATCCGGCTTGATGTGCCCGATTTCCCCGCAACCATAGCAACGAACTTTCCTACGAGCCATGCTACCGCTGCCAGTGTGCTGGCGGTTTCCCTACTGTCCATTTCTGTAGAAGTTCTGACTATTGCCATTGTGGGGCTTGTAGTTGGTACTGGAGTTGTTTCGGATGGTTGGAGCATGGGAGTTGCCCTGTCCGGGTCTTCGGCATTGAGCAGTAGAGTAATGATGGAAATTGCACTTGGAGCACTTTGGCTTGTTGCCTACATATGATGGTGGTGCTGAGGAAGCAACACTACAGATCTGATCCAAGTTTTGTCTCTTTGGTGGCTAGGCCTGGTGATGACTACGGTAGGTCTCCTCAACTTTTCTCTTGTACTCTGACTGTCTAAGCACATGATCACGTCCCCGTTTGTTCATCAGCTCCGTGGAAAATTCTATGGCACCCTCGACCGTAGTGGGTTGGGATGCGAGTACACTGTCATGAACAGAGTCGGGAAGTCCATTGACGTACTTTTCTATCTTGTCCTTACGTCAGGGAACATCCGAGTACACATCGAAGTTAGCTCCTGAAATCTCTGATTATAAGCTGTGATGTCATGATTTGAGCATTTGAGGTTCCACAAGTCAATCTCTAGTTCCTTGATTTCACCACGAAGACAGTATTTCGTGGTAAGTCTTTCTTTAAATGCATTCCAGGTCATCCCATAGGCTTCATCATGCCCAAGGGTAGCGACTAGAGAGTTCCACCAGGTGAGAGCATGTTCCAAGAGAGTACAGGTGGCAAATTTCACCGTGTTTTCTCCGGTACAATCACTAATGTGGAACACTGTCTCGGTCCTTTCAAACCATTGCATGAGTTCTACTACCCCGTCCTTGCCCTTGAAGTAACTGGGCTTGCATTTCAGGAAGTCGGGATAGGTACACCCTCTGGCAGTTCGATCACTGGCATTTGAGTTTTGACTGTCGCCCTGGTTTCCGCTGGGGTGTGTTTCCCTGGCGGCTAGGGCATCAGCAATGCCTTGAACGATAAGCACTCTAAGTTTTGCTTCTGAAATAGTCGCTGAGGGAGTAGCGTCGGGATTCTGTCGAGTGACTCTTTGTGCCATCGTTCTATCATACAAAAAGATGAGATTTATTAGTTGGTCAGTAGGATTACTATATTAAGCTGCATGAAAATAGGTATGCATAGAATTCACAACAAATTGGATAACATGTCAAGAGTTAATAATAATATAAATTCAAACAAACAAGTAAGTGATAATATGTCAATACTGGTGAACATCAATATGATACAAATACAACCAATCTAAGACAGAGATACAACAATCCTATCTGATATAGTGGTACACATGTTTGTAGTACAACAAAAGATAACCTACCTACTAAGGTTAGGTGCTACGATACGGATACAACTGAAATGAAAATACAAGTACAAAAGACCTAAATCATGCGAGCTGAGATGCAACTCAATGCTTGTCATGATATACAAAGGAATCTAGCCTACACTAGTATGGCTGTCTGCAGGTGTGGGTGGTCCAGCTGGTGGTGTGGGTGCACGATCATCCTGCATGCGAATCGTCGCTCTCCTGGTCTCTCGCGTGAATCTCATGGTCTCGAGCAACTGGTGCTGACGTGCAGTATCGGCACTCTGTAGATAATCCCTTTCTGCAATGACTCCCTGGTGGCGAAGATCTGCCAGGTCTATGAAAGTCCGAAATGTCTCCTCCTGTGTGAGGATTGCAGCCTGGGTCTCGTACGAGTGACCCTCTAGTAAAGCTAGTCGGTAACGGAGGTAAGCAACCTCATCCAACAACCACTGTATGGTTCCCTGGGTCATACCCAAAGAAATCTGAGTGGTGTGTGACTCACCGACCACAGTCCAGTAGAGAGAACTAAATCTCTCCTGAAGTACGGCGTGACCCTGCTGGTCCGCCTGTAGTAGGGCATGAATAAGTGAAGTATCCTGCGCCTGTCGGGCCACAAGTGCGTCGACCTGTGCCTGTACGACGCCAAGACTAGCCTGTCCAGCTCCTGATCCCTCTCCTATCTCGACGGTCGAGTCGGGAATATAGTCACGCCTCCTCTTGCGAGGTGGCAAGGCACTGGTGGGGTAAGAGAGAAGTGCGGAAGGTGGTGGCAAAGGTGGTAAAGAAGGTACAACTTGATCCATATCCCTAGGAGGAGATGTAGGTACGACTAGCAGTGGTGAAGTAAGGGATACAGTAGGTGGTGATGGGGTAGGAGAATCCGAAAGTATAATGACTCCATCTGGCTGGTCATCTCTGGACTCCGTGTCGGATGCGGGTCCAGCAAGTACCGATGTCGGCGATAATGGTGCGATGGTAGGAGCCATGAGCTCCTCGAAAGTAGTCACAATGGTAGGTGTCGTCATGATATCTGAAAATAGCATTTCAAAGTTGAGTAAGTTTTTAGCTTACACAATTCAAAAAGTTCTCAAAATGCATATGCGATGCGGTTTATGTCTTTTAACTATGCTCGTTAAAAGTATGCGTGGATACTTAGGTGATATATTAACTTAAAGGTTATAAATCGGTGTGAGGTTAGTTCACATAATATGCACGCTCTATATGCTACATGCCTAAGTTATGAAGGTTCCCCAAAATCAACTTTCTTTTTATTTCATTGATTTTTAAAATTTCAGTTATAGTCCAGTTTAAATTTTTTTATTATATTTTAAAATTTTTATTATCTATCTGGTTTTCTATAACTATGCGCTCCGATACCATTTCTGTAACACCCACATGATGGTCAAATGCAGCGGAATAGTACTTGGGGTGTTACTTAGGTGGATCGATAGCACACAGTATATAGAGCAATGATCATATTAGTCATTTAAAACATATTACATGAATTAATTGTACACACTTAGTATCTTGTCTGTAAACCACATTTATTATAAAATTGAAGTAAATATCTCAGCCCGATGGTAAACATGATGCTTCGTATAATGCTGGAATCCAATGCATGAACCTGCTTTATTTTCCTGAGAAAACATATAGAGTAAAATGTGGGGGTCAACACGAAGTTGGTGAATTCATAGGTTTAATTAAATAAATAAATTACTATATGCCAAACACCACCATCATAGTAGGACATTCACAACCCAATACTATAGTAGTTCCTACTGCCCTGTAATAGAATCTAGATAATGATGCTCAGTACACCCATTTGGGTCTATCCTGATGATGTTCCCTCAGTCTGACAATGAAATAAACCTGTTGCTTGGCCTAAGCGTTTCGTGATAGCAAGTCACGCAGGCCGGGTGTTGCAATACCGAATAGATCTATTCATACATTTCGCGCTACACTATTAACTATTACAGTCCACGGGTATGGGGCAAACAATAGGCAATAAATGGTTGTTGTTATCAGTGCGTGTTTGCATATTTAAATATTTATAATTTTTGTATGTTTTCTCCCCCAGTTATAAAATAGTAAAGATGGGGCCATGAACTCACCTTAGTGGTAATGATGTGGGGATGATGTCACTAAATAAACTAGCACAGTATGATCACGAACTAGAGAAATTACCTAAGTAATTTTAATGCCTTAGTAAATGAAAAATAACAATGCATGATGAATGTACAGATGATAATGCATGATCACGAACTAATAAGTTATTACGATTGTTTAAGCGTTTGTACTTATAGTGAGTTGTAAATATATATATTTTTAGTTTCTAAAAATATATATAAATTGTCCAGTAAAAAGGGGTAATAAATTAAATAAATAGATTTTTATTTCATTTAATTTATTGTAAGAAAATAAATTACTATTTAAATTTCTTAAGGCTTCAAAAATATAATTAACGTGATTTGTCTGTTTATAAGGTTTCGTGAATAAACTTAGTAATTTATTAAATTATCCAAATGACCAAGTTAATTCATCAATAACGTAATTTATTAATATTTTTAATTAAATTAAATTTACACTTGGGTCCTTGTTAGTATAATAATCTACAAAAATAACCTTTAAGGTTTCGTTCGTTAAGTATATCACGTCGTTAGTCCTTGTCCGTTTTATTTATTTTCAAAAACGCCCCTAGGGTTTATAAAACTTTGGGAAAATGACAAAACACCCCCCTATGTCTCAAAAATAATTAAATAAAGGGTTAGGGTTTGTTTTAAGTTTCCAAAGTGACACTTTTAGTCCTTAGAGTCTCAAAATATTTAAATATAAAGTTAGGGTTTGTATTAAGTTTCTAAAATGACACTTCTAGTCCTTGAAGTCTCGAAATATTTAAATATAAGGTTAGGGTTTGTATTAGGTTTCCAAAAGTGGCACTAATGACCCTTGAAGTCTCGAAATATTTGGAAAACTAGGGCTTATATTAAGTTCCAATAATGGCATAATTAGTCCTTGTGGTTTTGTTTAGCTCACGGCTTCAACACACACGCATCCTATACTTTCAAAATTGGCAGTTTTGATCTTCTTACTTCTTAAAAGTCACGAAGTATTTATATAAGTTTTGTTAAGTTACATATTTGACCCTAACTTTCACCAATTGGCTATAAATGCACGAAAAGTCTCCAACAATAAGTTTTGGGCTTGGTTGGCCCAATAGGGTCCCGGCTTGGATTATATGAGCCTAGTGGGCTTGTTTAATTAACTTAATAAGTTTTACTAAGTAGACTAGTAATTATAACTTACTTTTTGGGCTTATTGCTTAAGTTTTACTTGGCTTATAAATAAGTTTATGGCTTATTTCCATTCGGCTTATATTCAAGTTTATGGCTTATTTATTAGGCTAATAACTGCTTACATGACTCGGCTTATTTAATGTTCTTAGGGCTTATATGAGCTAGCTTATACGAGTTTGTAGGTCTCGGCTTATATAAGATTTTAGGGTTTCAATGACTTGGCTTATATAAGTCTCTAGGTCTCGGCTTATATAAGGTTTTAGGGTTTCAATGACTTGGCTTATACAAGCCTCTAGGTCTCGGCTTATATAAGGTCTTAGGGCTTTAATGACTAGCTTATATAGATCTATACTTATATGATTCATGGGCTTATATAAGCTTATATGTTTCGGCTTATATAACATTTTATAGGCTTTTATGACTAGGTTAACTACTTAGGGCTCATGTTATGTTTATATGCATGTTCTTACTAATCCCTAGTGTTTTGAAGCAAGATTGTCCATGAACATCATATAAGCAGTTGGCTTATATGTTGTTAAGGACTTGTCTAAGAGTATTATACGTATGCATGTACTCCTAGTTTCATTTCCATAGTTTTTACAGGCATGACAAGTAAAAATGAGTAAGGAAAAGGTTTAGGGATGTCTCATACTTACTTGTTTCAAGAAAACGTGGTAATGACTATGGATTAGGACTTCTAGGCGTCGGGCTCTTCTTATACGTGACCTAAGGAGATCTTGGTTCGTCTTGAATGCTAAATATCTTGAATAGCATGCACTAAATGCTTGGTGAAGACCAAGAATATGTAGAAGTAAATGCTTGATCTCGTCTAGGTGTTTTTTTGAGGGGATATCCGAATGTGGAAGTGTGAGTGGTATTTTAAGTCTAAGTGTTTAGCTAAATATCAAGTTGGGGATTGTATGTGTGGCTTAGGGGTTTGCCACAGCAAGAGAGAGGGTTCCCAAGATGTGACAATCTAACAAAGTACTTAACATATCTAGTTCCTAGGATTTGAGGTACAAGGTTTTAATTGCTAAGTTTGTACATTGCCCCTAAGTATTACTTCTTAGCCGTCGCATATTTAACAAGCCAAGGGGACAAAATGTGACTTGCATAGTATAGCAATTTATAGAAATGTTGTACAAGGCAATTGGATGTGTGGTTTAGTTCTATCACACGTCTAAGGTAAAAGGATGTGTGCTAGGTGTCTTGATTTCCCTATACTTGCATAACTAAGTCTTACATTGTTAGTACATTCCTTTAATGCTAAAAATGTACATGGTTTCTTGGCTTTGGTATATAGCCAGCGGTTTTGGCTTAGTCAAAGGAAAAAAGAGTGTTCAAATAGTGTATGGTTTAATGTAGTGTGTTGTACCAAGTCTAGGAAGTCAAATGTACATTTGGTAAAGGTTTTAGGTATGTAATGTTATGCATGTTGTATATATTCGGCTAATAAGTGAGTCTAAGATAGTTTTATGTTTAAATCGTATGTCTAAGTATAGTTACTAGGTGTGTAGGTATAGTATTGTGTGAGTAGGTTTAAGTCTAGGTTGATTTTGGTTAAGTTTGGGACCCTTGGTGAAAGTATGGCCATAATTAAATGAGAGTATAATTTACTTCATAAAAAGAAAAACAACTTAGTTTAAATAAGTTAGGATGGTTATAGGTAATGTTTAATAATAAAAATAGTTGAGGTCGTATCGTAGTATCATTCATTAGGTGAGGAAAATATATATATATATATATATATATATATATATATATATATATATATATATATATATATATATATATATATATATATATTTAAAAGCTTAAAATAGTTCTTAGGTAAATGTTATCAATTGCGATCATGAGTTTGGATTTTCTTATAAATCAATATGATGAATGCTTAAGATCATAAGTTCAGGTGACTTAGATGTCCTAAAAGAAGTGATTGTTTACTGTCCCGCATGCCCATATAATGTAGCCATACAAATGTGGCTGTGTCCTTATGATTAAATACTCATAATCATAATGTAATGCTATGTGATCAAATGTTTCCATGTTCTGATGATTAAAATAATGTATGCCCATGTATGATGCATATGATTGCTCAAAAGTTTTCATGCAAAGGTCGTAATATATACAGATATCATGAGGTGACATGTACAATGATGACATAGTCAAAACCTGAAATTTACAGGTTTTAGAATGTGTAATTCTTGTCTCATTGGTACAGTAAAAAATCTTGTCTTAACCTATTCTTGGTATTAGTACATAAGTCCTTTTACAAGGTCAGTACCCTATCTAACCTATAAGGGGTAAGTCACGATAATTGTGTGATGTACTACATCTTATCACATTTCAATTTATCCCACCTTTACTTCAGTCTTTGAGGATGCTTGTTCCCTCAGGGAGATCGTATAGGGTTCAACGAGTCTATTGCCATAACTAACTGAACCCATCACCTTCTTCTTTGTCTTAGTTACATCATTCATTGAACTTCGCCTCTCTGAATGCTCGAGTCTTTCTCTTAGACTCAGTTTAAGGTCTTGAAGGTAACTCACTAAGTGATTGTTCACTCGGTGACTTCTTTATGTTAAAGGATAATATTTTACTTAGGCTGATTGTTATTCAAATCCATCAGTGAGATCATTAGGCAATGAATTGATCTAACAATTTCCCCCTATTTAGATATATGATATGCCTAAGTAAAAGTTGTTATAAGTGAGCAAAGAGGATTCTTCTCATACAAACTAATCTACTGACGAAGAGACTTGTTTCAAACAAAGTACTTTCTTTTTATTCATCATTACAAAGACTGAAAAGTCTGATACAAGAAAAACATAAAAAAAAAACAAAATATTACAACCCTTCAGGCCTCCATTGCTTCTCTCTTTACTCTTGATGACTTCAACGCCTTTTCTTTATCAGGTCTCCTTACAATCATCTGCCTGAGCTTCTCAGCAAATCTCTTATTCTCCTCAGTCTGAGCTTGTCCAGCCATCACAAGGAAGATAAGGAGACTTTCAGTAGGACACTTCTCAATGTCACTTATCCTTTGAAAATCTTGGTTTCCAAATACATCAATGAAGAAGATACCCCCCTCAGTTTCTTCAATGACCATGTTGTTAACAAAGGGGACATTGTCAGGTAAAGTTCGATTGCATTCTAACCCAGGGACTTTAGTTTCAGCTTCTAGCTCCACCCTTTTTCTTTTCCGTCCCTGAGTCTTGGTAGGATCCTGTTTAGCCAGAGGAAGTTCCTCAATGATCCCTAACTGATTCTTGATTTGATTCAACCTCTCATATCTCTTGCTGAGGGAGTTGAGTAGTTCAGGGACACACTTATTGGTTTTGGTCCTGAGGATTCTTCCCACCTCATCCCACTCACTAAGACCAAAATCACCAAATGAAAACTTCTTCATTACTTCAAATTCTTGTCATCATTGTTTCTGTAAACAGATACTGACACTGGTGTGGTATGGTGTGAGGAATATATTAAAGGTTTGTGATTTGCTCAGGCTTTCTTCTCTGAGTGGTAACCCATGTGTATTGATCAAATAGTTTCTTCAGTTGTGAAGTTCTTTGTTGTTTCTTCTTGATCATTCCATCCTGAATGGCTTTGAGTTCTTCTTCTTGCTTCTGAATGAACTCTTGTCCAACCTTAACACTAAGTAACTCATCAGGATTACCACCCACTTCCGTAACAAACTCAGTGGACACTTTGAGTATCTCAGCTCTTGTTGCCTCACTGGTCTTAGCCCTCTCCATTATGTCTAGGTACTCTTGAATCTATTCAGGAGTCATCTTGTACATCTTGCCATTAATCTCATAAGGTACCAAGACTAGAGCATCAGGGTCAGGCCTTATTTCCCTTGAAGATTTTACAAGCTTCTTGGGGGGTGATAGGGTTTCATCAACAATGCCTTTCCCCTTGTCTATGTTAGATACTAAGGGAGCAGGGTTGGGTGGGATTGAGTTCAAAGGTGTTGGGGTTAGGATTTCAGGCACATGAGGTGGTTGTGTCACCATTTATCCTTGCTCCCCCTCAGGTTGAGAGTGAGGTTCATTCCATGTAAGCATCATTGGTACAACATTCTCCCCCTCAAAAGTTGCCCAACTTTTGGTTATTGTGGTGGTCCTGAGGAGGAGGTGGTGGATGACCCCTTGAAAGCATGAAACATTTCAGTCACCATTTCCTTCATAGATTGAGTGTCAGTCTTGATAGTCTGAACATCCAATTGTATATGAGACTGAGTGGTTTCTATAGTGTGAATCATGGTCCTGAGGCGAGGAATATCCACTTCCTTAAGAGCCTTGGAGATATCTTAGATGTTTGAAGCATTAGCCATATATCCCTTTGCAGCTTTGCTCAGTCGAAGTACAGCCTCAGGATCCATGTGAACATCATCATAAATAGCTTCACACTTTTCTTTCTCC
The DNA here is from genome assembly GCA_025667525.1 of Glebionis coronaria. Lineage (NCBI taxonomy): Eukaryota > Viridiplantae > Streptophyta > Magnoliopsida > Asterales > Asteraceae > Glebionis > Glebionis coronaria. The sequence continues at coordinate 210,115,210 of CM046877.1, read as the reverse complement.
ACATCTAGGTCAGACTTAAGAGAGTCCAACCTAGTGAAGACCTCATACAGCCTATCTTCCTTACGCAAATCCAAGAGTTGACCAACCTTGGAAGTGGACTCAGTGGAACTGGAGATCAGTCCATCCAAGGTTGTCTTTAAAGAGACATTTGCTTCAATAGTTGAAGATCAGTGTTCAGGAAATTTATGAGCTTCTTTTCCTGATTCTCATGATTGTTGTTCACGGCACTGATGAATTCCATCTGGTTGTCTACCTGAACTCTCATTTTCTCCTCAGGGATATCAAAACGGTCACCATACGTCCTGAATTCGTCAAAGAGTTCATCAGCCTTGGAAGAAAGGTCTTCTTGGTTCTGAGTAACCTTGGCCTTCAAAGTGGTATACACATGGTTGAAGGCACCCCTGAGAGTTTCATAAAGAACCTTCTTAGTGATAGGTTTGATGTCATCAAACGTAGATTCCAGAACCACAGTCTGAGTCCCTAATGACGAGGTGTCAAGTTGTACCTCATGGGAGGGATTTTTAGTTGCCTCAGGGGAGGGATCCTTTTCTTCGGTTGCCTCAGGGGAGGGATTTTGTTGAGCCTCAGGGGAGGGCGATATGTCTTCGAACAAAGGTGTGGACTGTGGCTTCTGGTCTGATTTGGGAGGGTCATGAGTGTCAGGTTCACCCCCAACCTCAATCATGTCATCGTCGTCACTGAGACCATGTAGTAGCTCCTCAAGCTCGTCAAGTAGATCAATAAAGTCTCCATAGTTCAGCGATCCCTTAGGTTTATCCAGCTCCCCTCCAAAAGAAGGGTTGCCTTGGTTTTGGTCACTCCCTGCCCCAAATCTTGAGGCTTGGGTTTTGGCCAGCTGATCCTCAAAGGCAGTTTGTGATTGATCAGGGGTGGAAGTGAGATCCCTATCCGTGAGTTGTTTTACCCGTAGGTATCTCCCTGAGTCTTTGGGATCGGTAATGGTTCTCTCAAGCAAAGACTTTTGATTTAGTGTTCCTTCATCGGTAGTGGTGGAGGTGAGATTCCTATCAGCGGGGTGTTTTACCCGTAGGCGTCCCTCTGAGTCTAAGGAATCAGTCTTTCGTTATTCAGGCAAAGACTTTGGAGCTAGTGTGCCTTCATCGGATGTTATGGAGGTGATAGGCCTATCAGCGAGGTGTGTTACCCGTGGGCGTCTCCCTGAGTCTTTGGCCTTGGTTTTGTCCTCAGGTAAAGGTTGTGATTTACAAATTCCATCATCAGACTGAGTGGAAGGCAGTCCCGTATGAGAGGGTTGTATATTTCCCTCTCCATCAAGAGAACTAGTAGGTTGGCCCGTCGACCCTGATTGTGATGTATCAGGGCCTCCCGTAAGCTCTTTCCATTGGGGTATTCGAAGCTTGGTCTGAACAAGTGTAGTCTTTTTAGCCTTAGCCTTTTTAGGACGTGTCTCGGAAGCCTCAAGCCTTATGCCATTGGTTTGGTCTTTGGCACACTCTGAGTCTTCTTGTTCCCCTTCTTTGGTAAGAAGGGAATGGGAGACACGGATGATTCACGACTGATCACCTCAGTCATGTGATCCGTCAATTCAATGGGGGCGACTTCAGATGGGTTCTTTGAAAAAAATTTGGAACTCAGGATGGGTGTAGAAAACACAGTAAATTTATCCTGAATATAAAGGGAACCCAATAACCTTTCTAAAGCGCAAGATCTGAACCTTGGGTAAGAGACATAATTTTTCCTTGACTCCTTCAGGAGCCTAGTTACGAGATCATTATAAATGATCTCTCCTATGTCAATCTTCAGTCCATTAATGAGACTGTAGATTAGCATCTGTTGAGTAGAATTAACTTGCTCGGTAGATGAGTAATTCCCACCGATCACCTGAATCACAAATGTGACCAGGATCCCCCAAGCCATGGGGAAAACAGTTTTGATTAATGAGGTTTTAGATACAAGTAACTCAGGGACCCCGATTTCTTTTAATCCATTTTTAACTAACTTAGTGTCAGGGTGTGCAACATAATTTCCTTTATTATAATCGAGTCCACTGGCTTGACAAAAAGTTTTGAAGTCTAAAATCAATGGTGTCTTCCCATTGTTCACAGTGAACCCAATGACACTTCCCTTATGTGACTTGGTCTCAGACCCCTGAGAACCTTCAGGCCCTTGGGTAGTTGAGGTTACAACCACAATAGTATACCGAAATTCCCTGAGATATTCATGGTAGAATACTGAGGGGGTATTTGTTAAAGCATCAGCCTAATCACAGTTTTTAAAAAATTTGCAAATTGGTTTGTAGGATGATACACTACGAGGGTAACTGAAATTTCCCCCGTAGTTGTTTCCAGAAAATTGGACACCCTCATTGATGAGATGCTCGGCCTGAGGGGCATATGTGATAACCTTGGATAGTTCCATTTTAAGTTATGGCTTTTAAAACTTTGTAGAAAGGACTATGGCACTTTGTGGGAATCAAACCAAGACTTGTTTCTTGTTATAATGCAACGATGGGTCACCAAGTGACTTAATGCAAACTTTTGAACTCGATAAGAAGATCAAAAGATAGGAACACTAAGTAACTTTGATCGCTGGTACGTATACTATATAACAATGAAAAGAGTGATCGATGTGATTACCTTTTAATAAACACCCTTTGTTGGAAACAATGTTTGAAAACACACGCTTTCTTTGAGAGAGTATTTTGGTAGAGTAAGTTTGCTAAGATCTTTGTGTGTGTGCTTGTTTTGATGTTTGGGTATTTATAGGCTCGGATGTGAAAGAGAAATTATTTGATATATAACTTTGAATTTTGAATTTCTTTTCACATCCGCATTTAATGAAGTGTATAAGGTGGTCCCCCTTTTTTTCTCGGCTAATGTTTCGTTCCTGCAATGATAACGATTTTGTAGAGATGACGTGGGGTCATGTGCAGTTGAAAGGACGTTTTTGCAACGAATTTTGCTTGAAAAGGGCAAGAATTTAATGCTTAGTGGGAACCTTGACATTTGGTGACCCCTTGACTGGTTGATGACAGTTATTCAAAAGAATATTTGTCCCTTATTTAATATTATGTGTCACCAACCTAGGACATTAAGTAACTAAGTCCTTAGAGCATTTAGTTACATCATTTAATGTACCTCAGTGTCAAGGGGAAGACAATAAGATATATTTACTTAGGGAGCGGATTATGAATGTACACTATACTGAACATCAAGTCATCAGGGACCCTAATTAATCAATGTTCAACATACCAAGTTCAGCTTTCAGTCTAGTGAACGTTGGTTCATCCAAGGGTTTAGTGAAAATATCAGCTAGCTGATATTCAGTGGGAATGAAGTGTAACTCAATATCTCCTTTCAAGATGTGGTCCCTAAGAAAGTGATATCTTATGTCTATGTGTTTAGTCCTTGAGTGTAGGATTGGATTGTTGGAAATGGCAATTGCACTAGTGTTGTCACAAAAGATGGAGACTACTTTGTATTCCACATTATAGTCCCTGAGTTGACTTTTCATCAAAGGATGTTTGCACAACAACCAGTTGTAGCCACATATTCAGCCTCTACAGAGGACATGGCCACTGACTGTTGTTTCTTTGCACACCAACATACTAGTTTTCCACCTAGGAATTGACATGCACCTGAGGTACTTTTTCTATCCATATTGCAGCCAACATAATCTGAGTCTGAGTATCCTTTAAGATCAAAGCCTGGGAAACGAGGATACCATAGACCCAGTGTTGGAGTACCCTTCAGGTACCTGAAGATTCGTTTAACAACAGTAAGATGTGATTCTTTGGGGTCGGCCTGATATGTTGCACATAGGATAGTTGAGAACTGAATATCAGGCCTAGTAGCTGTTATGTACATTAATGATCCAATCATTCCCTTGAATAGGGTTTGATTGACTGGTTTACCAGTGACATCAGGACCTAAGTTGTTAAAGGGAACCATGAGAGTCTTCACTGAAGCACACTAAGAGATGTCATATTTTTTAAGTATTTCTCTGGTGTATTTTTCTTGACAGAATGAGATCCCTTTGTTCCCCTTCTTGATTTGTGGTCCAAGAAAATATGTTAATTCACCCATCATACTCATTCGAATTTCTTTGTCATAAGTTTTTCAAACTTTCTACAAAGGTCACAGTTAGTGGATCCGAATATGATGTCATCAACATATATTTGAACTAGCAGAACATCCTCCTTGGTTCTAAAGATAAACAAAGTATTGCTATCTTCCCCGTGACAAATTTATTCATTATCAGGAAGGTAGAGAGAGTTTCATACCATGCCCTTGGTGCTTGTTTAAGTCCATATAGGGCTTTGTCAAGTTTGCAGACATGGTTTGGGAACTCAGAGCTCTCAAAACCAAGAGGCTGAGCTACATAAACTTCCTCAGTGATCTTGCCATTCAGGAAGGAACTTTTCACATCCATTTGGAATACTTTGAAGTTCATGTATGTAGCATAGGCAAGGAAGATCCTGATGGCTTCCATTCTTGCAACAGGGGCAAAGGTCTCTTCATAGTCAATGCCTTCAAGCTGACCATGTCCCTGAATAACAAGCTTAGCCTTGTTTTTTTAAAACAATTCCACTTTCATTAGTCTTGTTTTTAAACACCCATTTTGAGCCAAGATTTGATTTCCCTATAGGGAGAGGAACAAGTTTCCAAACTTTGTTCATGAGGAATGGATTGAGTTCTTCTTGCATAGCCTCAACCCACCCTGGATGTGTTAGGGCCTCTGAAATCTTTTTGGGTTCAATTTCAGAGAGAGAGTTTGCGAATAGACATTCATGGGCTGAGGCAGCAGAGAGTTTAGTAGCCTAAATGCGTGTGAGCATCCCCTCAGATACATCACTAATTATATTTACAAGCTCTATGTGTTGTTGTCTAGACCATCTGTCCTGAGGACTTAGATTGGAGCTTGTGGATAATTGATGATTATCAGGGACTGGTTCTTCAGTACATAGTACTGGATCGTCACATCTCACTGAAGGATTTTCAGTGACTAGTAGGTCATTATTTTCATCAATTGTCCCTTTAGTGTCTGCATGGATGAGAGAATCAGTTGATTCTTCAGCCTGAGTAGCAATAACTTCAGGGACATGTTGATTTGTAATCAAGTTATTGATTGACCTATTATGAGGTGATATATGGAAAGATATATTAGCATTAATTTGATACTGTTTTGAGGGACTATTTTCATACTCATCAGGAGGATATCTTGGTGAGTCATTAATCCCAATCTCTTCCATTGATTGATTTGTGAAATTAATGGCATCCATACTTTCATCAAATGTGATATGAAATGATTCCTCAACTTGTTGTCTCCTTATGTTAAAGACCCTAAAGGCTTTGGAGATAAAAGAGTATCCATCATCAGCTTTTGCATCAAATTTACCAAGATGATCCTTTTGATTGTGAATGAACACAGGACATCCAAACACATGAAAATAACTGATATCTAGAATTCTTTCCCTGAATATTTCATAAGGAGTCTTATCATGTATTTTGACAATGATACTTCTGTTCTGAGTATAGCAAGCTATTTTTACAGCCTCAGTCTAGAAGAGTTTTGAAAGATTGGATCCATTGAGCAAGGTTCTTGTAGCTTCAATGAGAGTTCTATTCTTCCATTCAGCTACACCATTTTGTTCAGGTGTGTAGGGAGAAGAGAAGTTCTGAGAAATTTCTTTCTCATCACAAAAACTCTCAAGCTCTTGGTTCCTGAATTCTGTCCCATTATAAGTCCTTATTTGTTTGACTTTGGTGTCATTTTGATTTTCTACTTGTCTGATAAATGACATAATGAATTCAGGAGCCTGGATTTTCTTTTTAAGAAAGTATACCCATGTGTATCTAGAGTATTCATCAACAATCACAAGAGTATACTTCTCATGATTTATGGACATTGGACTGGCAGGCCCAAATAAGTCCATATGAAGAAGATGGAGACACTTCTTGATAGAAAAGTTTTGTTTTGGCTTGAAAGAAGCTATCTGGTGTTTACCTTTTTCACAAGCTAAACAAGGTTTGTCTTTTGAGTACACAAGAGATGGTAAGCCAAGAACTTTGTTTTGTTTTGCAAGTTTGTTTATATCTTTGAAACTGAGATGTGACAGTCTCTTGTGCCAAAGCCAATTGACTGAGTCTGATGCTTTAGCAAAGAAACATGCTCCTAAGAGAGTTACAGATGACATGTCCAATACATATACATCATTTCTTCTTGGAGCAATCAGTACAACTTCTTTTTTAGCATTAAATATTGTTCCTTGCGTATCATCAAACTGAACGATGTACTTAGCATCACACAGTTGACTGATACTTATGAGGTTATACTTTAGACCATTTACAAACGCCACTTTTGAGAACACTATTCCACCACATTTTATTAAACCATATCCCTTAGTAACACAAGATGAGTTATCACCAAATACTACCTTAGGACCTAGTTTCTCCACGTATTTGTGTAGATAACTTTTGACCCCTGTCATACTTCTTGAATACCCACTGTCTAAGTACCAGACAAGCTCCTTGAAGTGTTTCTGCACAAATAACGAGGTGGATTAGTTTCTCTTGTGAGCCTACTTTCCAGCAGGCTCTTTGGCTCTAGGAGCCTGACCTCCTTCACCTCGTTTGAAGTATTCAAACTCAGCATGATCTGAGGTAGAATGAACATTTCTTCCACATGTGTTGCAACTTAGTCCTACTGAGGATTCAGTATTTTGAGATGACTCAGCTAGCATGCCTCTTCTGGCCATAATTATCCTATTGTGTCCTGAGGTAGTGTGATCATTGCTTCCATAAATTCCACACTCAAGGTAATATACACAATCATCAGGCCTATGATCAGAGATGCCACAATGTGTGCAAGGTAGAAAAGGCTTTGCCTTGGATTTCTTGATTTGTTTCGAGGCGAGCCCATAGTTATAAGGTTGAGTACTATATCTATTAGCATTCCTAATAGAGGCCATGTGTACCTCATGATCAGTTGTCCTGTGATCTTCACTTTTACACTTCATGCAATAGAGGGCTCTATAGCAATTATCAGTGGTATGATTTATGTAGTGACATAATTTACAAGAGGGTGTTTTTGTTTTAACTTTCTTGTAAGACTCAGGTTCAGTTTTGTTACTTTTCGATTATTCAGGTTGTGAGGACAAACCCTGAGCTTTAGAGGCTGAGTTCAGCTTCTCTTCCATGAATAGTTGGAACAATCTACCCAAATCCTCTTGATTTAAAATAGGAGTAGAGTTTACTGAGTTTGTGGGAGTCCCTAAGGAAGATATAGGTTCAGTTTATTTCTCAGTGATAGTTCCTGACTTAGTGTGACTTGATGTCTCTTTTGAGTCAGGCTTTGTTTGTCAGGACAACCTACTCTAGCTCTTTCTCTTGGTGAGTGTTCTTGACAAGATAATGGAATTAGTTAAGAACATGGACTTGCCCCTTGAAGATTCTTAAAAGGAGACAGAGGAGTCCAAATGTCCTTCTCAGCAATACTTAATGGTTCAGTGTTACTTGATTTATTAGGGATATCAGTCTTCTCATTAAGACCAAGTAATTCATTAACAACTTGAGATTCAGGTATTAATATTTTCTAGTATCAAAGTTGGGTTCACACTCTCAGGGTTTGATCTTTCAATCTAGTCTTTTGACTTTGGTATCATTTCATGATCAAACCCTACTGAGGCTGAAGAAATGCTTTTTCACTCATTTCCTTAGTAAGTGGCTTCTCACTGAGTTGGCAACCCCCAAGAATTTTCTTCTTTTGGGCTGGGATTTGACTGTTTATACACTGAGAAGCTAAGGTAGAGCTATGAGTCCATTTCTCATTGATGCACTTTTCTTCCTTAAGTTGTTCTTGAAGAGCATGATTAATTTTACTAAGTTCAGTGTTCTGAAGTTGACAACTTATTGCTTTAAGTTTGGCTTGTTTCAAAAGTAGTAGATCGTCTCTATATTTGTTTAATTCAAAAACTAGTTTATTATATTTTGAAAGAAGGTTTAATCTCTGCTCTTTAACAAACGATAAATCAATATTTATATGCTTAAGGAACCTTTGCCAATCAGACTCTTCATCCATAGAGAGAAGCATGTTTACCTTTCTCATAGTGATGTCAACCCATTCTCCATTTCGAGCATGACTCTTTCCAACAGATAGTTCATCATCAGCTAGAGCCATCAACACTTGATATCTGACTTCTTCATCTTTTGAGGATAGATCTTCATCATCCCAATCAAAGGTTTCAGCTACCAACCCTTTGCCTTTGTCCTGAGGAGGTTTTTGAGTCTGAGTACTTGAAGGTCCAGCTTCTAAGAGTGCAAGCTTTGCTTTGACCTTCTTGTATTCAGACCTATAATCCTTCTCAATTTTCTTACTATTCTGAAAACTTTGATTAGTTGGAGGAGCCTGAATCAATTTAGGTGTAAACTTTTTAAAGTCCCTAAACGATGCTAGAAACAATAAACTTAACTAATCAACACACGTAATTACTTTTCAAACGTAATACTTATTATTGTATAATAAAGAATTGCAAGTGTTATGGATAACACCGTTTGATGACAATGTGTTGTATAAACTTTGAACAACTAAAACCTAACTTATGAATACAGTCGCAGCTGTTTGATTCTATAAGTTCTAAGCATTATTGTGTGAATTCTCTCAAAGTGTTAAACATTAATGCTAGGCTACATATCCTATATATAGTGGTACGAGGTTGACCTAAGTACTAGTTGATGGTGACTACACTAGACAGACACTTGTCAGACCTCTGTCACAAGATGCTCTTCTATTCTTGGTAGTCTGCCACAATGCTTTATGGAAACAGAGCTGACACAGTTTCCATTTTCTTCATAGTCTCGTACACACCAAGGTATGTCCAAAGTGTGCTGAGTGTTAACAGGGTATTGCCACCCCTGTTAACTCTCAACCCCTCAGAGTCCCTGATACATCTTGGCTGTTATCCATCACAGCCAATGAGTATGTATTCAAGTAATCTTCGACTTCCTTGACAATGTCTCTGACATGGACTCCTCTGAGTTTGCTCATAGAGACTTAGATCTCTGTGAGTCTTGCGATACTTGCCTGCCTCCTAGGCACAGGCAAGTTAATATCTAACAGCTTGATTTGTGTTTAAATCTATGATACAGGGAATCTACTAAACTTAGATTCCCAACAATCTCCCCCTATTAAAACATAAATACAGCTAGATCTATCTAAGTTAAGGTAAGTGAGATAACAACTTCTTCTTACTCATAACAGATCTAAACAAACATACCTCATGATTTTATTAATACTTAAATGAAATTACAAGTACAATACAAAAGTTAAATAAAACATGAAGGTAAACTTTCAGCTGTGAAATCCTTCAAAAGTCATCATTCTTGACTCTTTCTTCAGCTTCAGCTAAGTCTATCCTAGTATCCAATTCTGCCTGCAAAACTTGTGCAAATACCTTGGAATACTCTGTGTTAATTTTAAGTCCCTTTTTGAGACAAATCAATTGAATGGTTGATGTTAATCCTAGCTCATCTTCCCTTTAGAATGCATATTGGCAAGCTCTGTTCATGAAGGCCATACCTCTTTCAGGCTCAGTGTAAGTCTGACCATCAATAGGACCAATTATTCCATTTGGTAGTACCAAATCCCTGTGCATTCCATCCACTTGAACATCATCAGTAACGAAGGTTTCCTTAACAAGTTGAGTTGTCCTTCTTCTTTTCACTCCAGACTTTGGAGGTTCTTGTTCAAACAGCTGTGGTGGGGGATCTATTTTGAGCTTGGCTGTTGTTTCTTTAACCCAATTAAACTTAGCTTTGAGGGTCTTAAGAAGAGTAAAATTTGCTTGTCCAGTTCTTTTAGCAACCAAAGCCTCAAGTCCAAACCATTCAGACAAGCCAAGTTGTTTTAATCTGAAGTCTTCAAAAACATCCATATTGGCATGTTGGTTATCTCTCCATAAAATCATTTGTGGTATGTTGGTAGATTTGTGAATGGTATACTTGAACTTGGTGATCTTTCCAGGTGCATACCTGTTGTTGACGCATGCATCCATAGTCAGCTTTTACCTTATTCAGTGCCTCTGTGCGTTTGGCTTCCATTTCCCTCAGCCTTTGTCTTTGTTTCTCCCTTTGAGGTGGAGTCATCTTTCTCAGAGTTTCCTCATTAAGCTCCTTGGCTTTCTTGATTTCATTCAGCCTTTTGAATTCAACAGCCTGTTTCTCAATTTCTTCAGGTGTTAGAGGATTCTCATTTGATGTTGTGAAGGTTTTGAATTGGGATGGGTCAGTGGTTGATCCTCCTGTCTCTAGCATAGCAGCTATTTTCTTTAGTTTGGCGTCTGAGTCTACCATAACTATTTCCTTTCCTTTCTTTGAGACAGAGGATACCACACTTGTATTTTTCAGCTCTCTAGCTTGTTTAAGAAACGCCATCTGAGCTTGGGTTTGTATTGCCTTGGGTAGGGAGCTGACAATGAATTTGAGTTTCTTGGCATCTGGTTCACCATCATCCACAGCCTCGCTGGTGTTAACCAGAGTCAGAGATTTTAATGAATCAACTCCATCCTTTGTTTGTTGCTCCCCCTTACTTTCATCCTCATCATCAGGTATGATCACTGGTGTGATGACTTGGAGAGGGACAAGTGAAGGAATAGTGTTATCAACCGAGTTTGAGCCTTGTTTGGCAGATTAAAGGTTAAGTACCTTTTCCTTCACCCCCTCACGTTCAGCCTGTCTTTTTAGACGTTTGGATGAACGTGCTTGAAAGTGCCTTGCAATCTGTTTAAAAGAGGCAGCCATGTCGCGTTGCATGGTCCTTGAAGCTCTGGCAATCTTCAGCAGTTGGTTACAATTTCCATTTGTGTTACGATGAACACGAGCAATGATAAAGTTGGTGTGACGAAGTTGCCTGTTTCGTACAGCTTCAAACTGTCTATGCATTGTTAGCTCATGAGTATTGAAAATTGCAGGGACCTCTGTGACGATGGCATCTTTGATACGTGTGGACAAATGACTAAGTCCTTGGTACACTCCCTTTCTTGTACCATCTTAGATAGGTTCAGTTACTGCATCCTTAACCGCCTGTGTTATGATCCTTGGAAAGTTGACAGTGAAAGAATGCATTTTAGATTTTATGACATCCAACTTTCTTGACAGGCGTTCCATATCTGATTGATGATGTTCAGGTTTAAGATCATGGATATTCAGGCTTTGTTGTGCATAATCATCCTCCCTTGGCAGTATGTCAAAGTTGGTTTGGGTAGGATGATCAAACATTAGGAATTCAGCTGTTGGATCATATGCAGGTCTTTGGAAGACTGTAGTGGCATAGGTAGTAGAGGTGGGAGTTACTACAACTTCCTTGGGAGGAGGAGTGGTATCAACAGCTGGTTTGGACACAGCGATTTCCTTTGGAGGAGACAGAGATTGTTGATCATCATCTTCTTCATCCTCCTCCTCCTCAATCATCCCCTTAGGGAGAATCTCGTCATCAGGCATTGATTCAGGTTCAGAGAGATCATCGACTAAGGAGAGCACATACTCTTCAACATCAAGCATGGGCTCTTCCTCGTTTAGCTGATCCTGAATCATTGTGTCAGCTTCTTTTTCTGGTTGCTCCAGAGATTCAATGTTTGGCTGTACAACATCAGCCTGCAAGTTGGTGTAAATTAGTAACAGGGAATTAAATAAGGGGAATGGTCGCCAGTTTGCTGTCCCGGAGAGGTTGAGGGTGATTACTCAGCCACTCTAAAGGATAAATCCTTGGGATTCTTTTAAGAGTGAAAAGTATGAGGTTAATGGTCGCCATTCATTGCCCCTAGGAAAGCTGAGTGTGATTATTTAGCCCCCCCCCCCAAAAAAAAAGGTTAAAACCTTTGGGACTCTTTTGATAGTGAAACATATGTTATTAAGGATCGCCATTCACTGCCCCTAGAAGGCTGAGGGTGATTATTCAGCCCCCCCCCCCCAAAAGGTTAAGAAACCTTTGGGACTCTTTTAAGGGTGAAACATATGTAGGTAAAGATCGCCTTACGCTGCCCCTAGGAAAGCTGAGGGTGATGATTCAACTCCCCCTAAAAGGATAAATCCTTTGGGATTCTTTTAAGTGTGAAAAAGATGTAGGTTAAGGTCGTCTTGTAACGCTGTCCCTAGAAGAGCTGAGGATGATTATTCAGCTTCCCTAAAAGTAAAACTTTTGGGATTCTTTTTCTGAGGGAACCAAGAGGCTGTGTGAGGTAGAGCTACTCTTGGTCGAGACATATATGTATCCAGATTGTTGTTTGCCTGAATACTGTCTAGAGGGTGCAGGGTCATCGGGGTGCTTTATAAACACAAATGAATCACTCCCTGGTGCATAGACGGGGTGTACAGAAGTCTTAAATGATTTCTAAGTGCATACAATGACTCCTATGGGTCGAGGATAACCCTAACTTCACCACTCTCACCTACAGACATTTGACAGTGGCTACTTGTGGACCTCTAAAAATTATAAGACTGATTACCTGTGTGATATCAGTAGTATTCAACGGGTTCCCTGTTGTCTCGGCTGACATTGAGACACTAGAGCCTTGTTGTTGGTCAGCTGAAGTCTCTGAATCAACAGGAGTCTCTGGAACAGAGGAGGATGTGAGGTTCACGTTCTTCTTTGCCCTGGCCTTTGCAACAGTTTTGTTGTGGGAAGAAGAAGGGTTTTTCTTCTTCTTTGGTTATTGGCCAGTTGTTGCCTTGGACGTCGTGGTGTGCTGCCCAAAGGTCAAAGACGTAGACTTGCAAGACACATCAGAAGTAATCACCTTCTCAGAGGAAGGGAGCAAGGACTTCACAACAGAAGGTTGTTTATTTGCGATGTTCATCATGTGAGAGGTGACACGGACATCTTCAGGTCCAATCGCCTTGTATATGGCTCCAGTAATGCGATAGGGCTTCAGGGAAGTGAGTGCAAAGTTGTGGTAGGTGTCACCCAACAGGCTTTCGAAGATAAGAGAAAGAAAGCGAACGTAGTAGATATTCTTCTCCCTGGCCTGGTTTGGTCCCTTAAGCTTTTCCACTAGGTTAGAGAAAAGAATGCTTCTCACATCAACGTCTGTGCTCCAAATCAGCCCATAAGCAATAGATTGGTGATTAAAAGACATTTGATCTTGGGATCCCTGCATACCTCATAGGGATTTGACTATGTGAGTGAAGAGGACACACTACATAGGGGAAAAGTACTTGATCTTCAGAGGGGACTTGGAAAGAACTTCAGCAAGTGTGAGAGCAGGGTTTACATCATGAGTAGGTTTAAGTGTGGCAAGGGCGTCCTTTACAGCCTTTTTGTTGACCACCTTCAGGCATTCATTGCCATGTCTTAACCCAGCCACACTTGCAAAATCTTTAAGAGAGAAGGCAATGGGGTGTTTGTTGCATGAGAGGCTAAAAGTGATGGTGTCGTCAACAACTTCAGCAGAGTACCAGAATTCCCTAAGGTATTCTTGGTAGAAAGTGGTTGGGGTCTTTGTGAGTGCTTCACTTGCATCACAATTCTTCATGAAGTTCACCAGATCTGTGTAGGATTCATTTGGAGCCTTGAGCCATCCAATCGAGTTGTTAGAGGCAAGGATGCTCTCATTGAGTTTGAAGTTGACGTTTGATGCCTTGGGAACTGGGAATGCCATGGATTCAAGGTTGAAGAGAAGCGAAAATGGAGGAGGGGTTTAGAGAGAGAGCTTAGAGAGAGATGAGATTGTGAGAAATGAGAATAGTGGTAGGTGAGAAGAAAGCGTGAGACAATATTTATATTCAAAAATTTTGAAACAGTTATTAAAACGCATTTAATGCGTAATGTGAAAAAGACTGCACAAGTGGGTCCCTTGACCTTTCAAAAACATTTGTTTCCTCGATATACGGAACAGAAATAATTAAATATAGGGAATGTTTTTTTAGCATTTACTTGGAAGGTAACTACCTAGTTTCATGTGAAAAACATTTAATATTTAATCAAACATTTAATGAACACATTAATTATCAAGCAACAAGCTTTGAGATATTCAGCATCCCTAGCTCAGCAACTAGCCTGTTGAACGAAGGTTCAGCCAGAGGCTTTGTAAAAATGTCAGCTAGTTGCAGCTCAATGGGAACAAAATGTAGCTCAATATCTCCATTCATTATGTGATCCCTGATAAAATGATACCTGATATCAATGTGTTTAGTTCAAGAGTGAAGAACAGGGTTGTTGGAGATGGCAACGGCGCTGGTGTTGTCATAGAAGATTGGCACTTTATCATATAAGATCTCATAGTCAGCCAATTGACTTTTCATCTAGAGCACCTGAGCACAACAGCTGGCAGCAACAACATATTCTGCTTCAGCTGATGACATGGCCACAGAGTTTTGCTTCTTAGCACTCCACCCAACCAATTTTCCTCCTAGGATTTGATAGCTACCTGAGGCGCTTTTCCTGTCAATACAGCATCCAGCATAGTCTGAATCTGAATAGGCCTTGAGATCAAAGCCTGATTCCTTGGGATACCATAGACCTAGGGAGGTTGTTCCTTTGAGATACCTGAATATTTTCTTAACAGCCACTAGATGGGATTCTTTTGGGTTAGCTTGGTACCTTGTACAGAGACATGTGGAGAATTGGATATCAGGACGAATAGCTGTTAAATACATGAGTGACCCAATCATGCCTCTGTATAAAGTCTCATTAACAGAGACCCCTGACTCATCAGGACCCAAGTTGTTGGGTGGAAGCATGGGGCATTTCACTGATGCACAATCAGCTAAGTCATATTTTTTCAGTAAATCTTTAACATACTTTTCTTGACAAATTGAAATTCCCTTAGGACATTGTTTAATTTGAAAGCCCAAAAAGTAAGTTAATTCACCCATCATACTCTTCTCATATTTCTTGGTCATTAATTTAGCAAAACGTTTACTAAGATTAACATTAGTTGACCCAAAGATGATATCATCCACATAAATCTGCACAATGATGAAATCACTCTTATCCTTGAAGGTAAAGAGTGTTTTATCAATGGAACCCCTGACAAATTTATTTTCAGTTAAAAAATTAGAAAGAGTTTCATACCACGCTCTTGGGGCTTGTTTCAGCCCATACATGGCTTTGTGTAGTCTGTACACATGATTAGGAAACTCGATGTTCTCGAATCCTTCAGGTTGGGCAACATAGACTTCCTCAGCCAAATCTCCATTGAGGATGGCACTTTTAACATCCATTTGATACACAGTGAAGTTCATATATGCAGCATAAGCAAGGAAGATTCTGATGGCTTCAAGTCCATAGGAGCAAACGTTTCATCATAATCAATCCCTTCAGTCTATGCAAACCCCTGAGCTACCAGCCTAGCCTTGTTTCTGATGATGTTTCCAATTTCATCCATCTTATTTCTATAAATCCATCTAGTGCCTGTGACGTTCTTACCAGGTGGAGCTGGCACTAGACTCCATACCTTGTTCCTTTTGAACTGATTAATTTCTTCCTGTATAGCAGCTACCCACCCATCTTCTATAAGAGCCTTAGCTACTCTCTTAGGTTCAATTTGAGAGAGAAATTCAGCAAAGAGACATTCGTTGGCTAAGGCTGACTCTGAGTCATGAATTCGCTGTCTAGTAGTAATCCCTGCATTAGGTTCCCCAATAATGTTGACAAGAAGAATGTGTTGATCTGTTGACAGTTTGAGGAGCTGGGTAATCATGGACAGGGACATCTGTGGGGGTAGGTGGTACTATTTGAGTTTCATCCTGCTAAATAGGAGGACTTTCTTCAAAGATGACCTCAGTATCTGTGTCAACTTTAGCTATATCATGGGGTACAGATTCATTTTCAGCAGGAGAGTCTTTAGGGATTTGAAGAATTGGTAAGTCATCTTCAGCAGTTGATGAAGAAGGACTAAAAGAAGGCTATGGTTCTTCTTCATCAAGTTCGTGGGAAGAAGGAACTTCAATGTTGTGTGTTGACAGAGGGTCAAATGCAGTAACATAAGGGGTGAGAGTGTTGGAGTGATGATGGTGATGACAGGGAGGTCTTGGTTCTGAGAATTCATCACTTGGGAAAGACACGTTTTCATTAAAATCAATTTCATTATCCTTTGTTCCTGATCTCTGTATGACGTCATCATCTTCATTAAATCTGACATGAAAGGTTTCTTCTACTTCTTGTCTTCTAGTATTGAATACTCTGAAGGCCTTGGCGGTTGGAGAGTGTCCTAAGAAGAAACCATCATCGGCTTTTTCATCAAATTTTCCAAGTTTATTCCTGTAGTTATAAATGAACACAGGGCATCCAAAAACATGGAAATAGCTGACATCAGGAGCTCTGTTTCTGAAAACTTTATAGGAAGTTTTGCCATGTCTCTTGACAATGATTGATCTATTTTGAGTGTAACATGCAGTGTGAAGAGCTTCTCCCCAAAAATGCTTTGGTAAGGCTGCACCATTTAACATAGTTCTGGCTGCTTCAATCAGAGTCCTGTTTCTTCTTTCAGCCACACCATTTTGTTTAGGGGTGCCAGCTGAAGAGAAGTTTTGTGATATTCCTTTTTCATCACAAAAAGATTCAAGTTGTTGATTCTTGAATTCTGTACCATTATCACTTCTTAGAGCTTTGACTCTAACATCATTCATATTTTCAACATGTCTGATGAAGGACATGATGGTATCAGCAGCATCACTTTTCCTTCTAAGGAAGAAAACCTATGTATACCTTGAAAACTCATCAACTATGACCAAGGTGTATTTGTTGTGATTAATGGTATGAGGTTTGACAGGCCCAAACAAATCCATATGAAGGAGATGTAAGCATTTGTCAATAGAAAATGATTGCCTAGTATTAAAAGAAGACCTGTGATGCTTTCCCTTGACACAAGCTGAACAAGTCTTGTCTTTAGAAAACATCACTGAAGGTAGACCAGCAACCAGGTTTTGAGTGGCTATCTTGTTGATGTTCTTAAAGTTGAGATGAGACAGTCTTTTATGCCACAACCAATTGACACTATCAGAGGCTTTTGCTAGAAAACAGTTGGAGCTGTCTTCAGAGCAAGCAGCCATGTTGATGACATACACATCTCTCCTTCTTGGTGCAATAAGCACCACATCATTGTTCTTGTTGAATATGGTTCCCTGAGTCTTAGTAAACAAAACCTTGTAGTCAGCATGACATAATTAGTTTATGCTAATAAGATTGTGCTTAAGACCATTCACATATGCAACCCTTGTAAACGTTATCCCATTGCAGTTCACTGAGCCGTATCCTTCTGTGTCGCCTGAAGAATTATCCCCAAAAACCACCTTAGGACCTGGCTCCTTTGAGTATCTGTGCAGGTATTGTCGAATCCCTGTCATGTGTCTAGAACAGCCACTGTCTAGATACCATACCGATTCCTTAAGATGTTTCTACACAGATACATAGAAACAAGTTAGTTCCTATGGTGAACCCACTTTCCAATGGGTTCCCTGAATTGCTGATTAGTAACTCTTGAGTTCCTATAGAACTTTTGACAATGGGAAGGACAGTTAGCTTTCTCATGGGTGAAACTTCCACATATATCACATCCTGGAAAGTCACTACACTTATCTGAGTGATGGTTTGTAAATCCACAAAATTTACAGGGAGGATAAGGTCTGTAGTTACCTATTTGTCTCTTAGAAGCCTGTTGTCTCTCCCTAGAAGGTGTCTGAGCTCTCTTAATAGCCATTTGTCTATCATGATCTATGGTCATGTGATGAGAGTTTTTACAGATATTGCAGTAAGGTTTGACTATCCTTTCACCTTTGGGTTCACCTAGAAGAGATTTAGGTTCATGGGAAGTAGAGCATTCAGCGGAAGGCTTAATATGTTGTTTTAAGAGTTCTACTTCTTTCATTAATGACAACAGGCGTTCTTCAGTTGAGGAATCAACTTTGTTCACAGATTTTGTTGAGACAGGCTTAAAGGCAACTTGCTTAACAGACTGTTTAGAAGGTACAGAAAATACCTTAGCTGGTGGTTTCTCAACATCTGTTTTGGGTTCAGCCTTAGCTCCTCTAGAGGAACTACTGGGTTCAACTCCTGAGAGTTTAGGTAAGGGTGGTAAATCAACCACATCTTCAGAGACAGGGACATCAGTCAAGAGGGGATCTGACATATGAATTGTCTCTGTAGATTTGAAAACAATCTCTTTGGGTTTGGTGAGAATTTTCAACTTATTTTTCTTGGCAGAGATATCCCTTTTAATATCAGCAGGTAGTTCATCATTAAGCAATTGATCTATAGTGAACCTACTGCACAGCCATTTTTCTATAACCTTGTTTAATTCTGATACTTGATCATTTAAGGTACTATTCTTCAAGGTTAACCTATTAACTTCGTTTTGAAGAGATATCTTTTCTAAATTAACCCGTTTGAGAGTTTCACATTCAACCCTAGCAGTTAACAGTTCATGTTTAATAGAGTGAAACTTATCAAGCAAGTTCTTTCTTTGTTCCTCAACAATAGTGTAATCAAGGACATGTTTGCATTCATCACTTTCAGACATAGATAAAAGCTTGTGTACCTTTTTCATTGTGATGTCAACCCATTGTCCTGATCTTGCATCTCCTTTCTCAACAGCTGGTTCATCCTCAGCTATTGCCATGAAAGCCTTGACTCTAGTGGTATCTTCCTCATCTGAAGTCAGCGGCTCATCATTCCAGTCATACGCTTCAGCTACCAACCCTTTCTCTGTCTTTTTATTACCCCTTTTCTTCTTAGACAGAGCTTCAAGCTTCAAATTCATCTGTTCTAAGTCAGCTTTGAGTGCCTTATACTTGTTCTTGTAATCCTTCTTCTCATTGTCTGAGGAGTTGAATTGGTAAGATGAGTTGCTGTGTTGTGATTTGAACTTGTAGGGTATGTTGGAAGATGATGGATAAGAAGGTGAGGATGTCTTTGTGGAAGGACAGTCTTTTTGGAAGTGTCCAAGTTTTCCACAGGAAAAACAAGTTTCTTTTGATTTGTCAGTTTTTTTGCTAGCTGATCCTATTCTCCCTGATCTTTTGTAGAATCTCCTTTGATTAGCTAGCAAGGCTCTTTCGTGAAATTCAGCATTAAGGTCTGTCAAGAACTCTTGGCTGCTGCGTGTGTCTTCTTCAACATCAGAGTCGCTGTCATGAGGGTGTGGGGTAGAAATCAAAGCTTTGGAAGTTACTCCTTGAACTACAAATCTTTCAGTCTCTGATTTGTATATAGTATCAATCAGCCCTTCTTCATAATTGTACTTTCCATAAAGCTGAGCTAAGGTGTCATTCTTGATTGAGTTATTGGCTCTCTAAGTCTGATTCATACTCAGCCATTTTCTTGGAAGGATGTTGAAAAATGTGGCATTAATTTCAGCTTGACCAATAGTGACGTCATTCATAGCAAGGTCATTGAGAAGAATCTTCAGCCTTGTATATGTTTGTTGAACCTTTTCACCTTCAAGTGCCTTGAAAGCATTGAACTGAAGTCTGAGTGCCTGAATCTTGGTTTCTCTGGTTTCAGAGGGTCCTTCATGACCAAGGATAAGGTCTGTCCACATTTGTTTGGCTGTGGGACACTGAATGACAGACTTCATGATGTGTTTGGGAAGACAGGATATGATGATGCTCTTGAGACGTTTGTCTTGGTTTTCCAATTTCCTATCAGCTGGAGTCCACTGTTTGAGAGGTTTGGGAAGAGGGTTCTCATCAGTAGAGGTAAGCGCCATGGGAACATAAGGACCATTGTCTAGAATTTCTAGAAGAAATGGTTCAAGTCCGTCGAGATACACGAGGAATTGACTCTTCCAACTAGCAAAATCTTCTTCATCAAAGATTGGTACATTGGTGACATGAGATCCACCTCTTGAGTCAAGAAGTGGAGGTAGATCATCTTCATTTGGAGGTGGAGGAGTGAGTCTTGGTGAAGTTGGTGGTGCATTGGTGTTGGTGTTCCCAGAAGACGATGGTGGTGCATTGGTTGTTTTCGGCATGGTGGATCTTGATTTTAAAACTTAGAACGATGTTTCTGAAGGTTTTAATATCAAACACCGCTTTGATACCAATTGAAAGTCCCTAAACGATGCTAGAAACAATAAACTTAACTAATCAACACACGTAATTACTTTTCAAACGTAATACTTATTATTGTATAATAAAGAATTACAAGTGTTATGGATAACATCGTTTGATGACAATGTGTTGTGCACACTTTGAACAACTAAAACCTAACTTATGAATACAGTCGCAGCTGTTTGATTCTATAAGTTCTAAGCATTAATGTGTGAATTCTCTCAAAGGGTTAAACATTAATGCTAGGCTACATATCCTATATATAGTGGTACGAGGTTGACCTAAGTACTAGTTGATGGTGACTACACTAGACAGGCACTTGTCAGACCTCTGTCACAAGATGCTCTTCTATTCTTGGTAGTCTGCCATAATGCTTTAGGGAAACAGAGCTGACACATTTTCCCTTTTCTTCATAGTCTCGTACACACCAAGGTATGTCCAAAGTGTCCTGAATGTTAACAGGGTATTGCCACCCATGTTAACTCTCAACCCCTCAGAGTCCCTGATACATCTTGGTTGTTATCTATCACAGCCAATGAGTATGTCTTCAAGTAATCTTCGACTTCCTTGACAATGTCTCTGACATGGACTTCTCTGAGGTTGCTCACAGAGACTTAGATCTCTGTGAGTCTTGCGATACTTGCCTGCCTCCTAGGCACATGCAAGTTAATATCTAACAGCTTGATTTGTGTTTAAATCTATGATACAAGGAATCTACTCAACTTAGATTCCCAACAACTTTGGTTGAAAACTGTCATTTCCTGATGATGAATTTTGACTTTTATATGAGGCCAATGGAGTTTCTGAGAGACAATATTTTGCAAAGTGCCCAGTTTTACCACATCTATAACACTCCACTCCCTCAGTGGATTGATTTCCAGCAAATCTAGTTCTTTTGATATAGCGTTTAGTATTTGCCAAAAGGGTTCTTTCATGAAATTCCCTATTTATATCTCTTATGTATTTAGTACTAGATCTTTCATCAACCTCATCATCTGAGGTCTCCTGAAAATCTTGAACAATTCCATTTGAGTAAAAAGCAGTTGATATGGGTCCATGATTAACAGGGGTTGGTTTGGATGAGGTGTCTATTATTAAGTCCTTCTTAGACTCAGGATATCTTCTATTTATTAGATTATCCTCATAGATAAATCTTCCATAGATATATGAAAGATCCTGAGTTTGAATGTGATTAGCATTTCTCAGTCCTTGAGAAAAACCAAGCCATTTTTCAGGGAGACTGTACACAAAAGCAACATTGATTTTATGTTTAGACAGTTTCACCCCGTCATTTGATAGCTCATTGAGTAAGGTCTTATATCTGGTGTAAGTCTGAGGAAGAGTTTCAGATGGTTTGGCCCTGAAAGTGTTATATTCTAACTTCAGGTCCATAATCCGATTTTCCTTAGTGTCGGATGGTCCTTCGAAACTATGAACAAGATCTGTCCAAGTCTCTTTGGCCGTCTCACACTCGATGACAACTTCCAAAATATCGTCATGAAGATAAGATATTATGATGCTTTTGAGACGTTGGTCTTGATTAACCACTCTCCTTTCATCGTCAGACCATTGGTTTTCAGGTTTGTCATCACCTGGTGCTGTTTTTGGTTTGAATGGACCATTCTTAATACAAGTAATGTAATAAGGTTCCATTCCCATCAAATAACATAGCATTCGTTTCTTCCATTTATTAAATCTTTCAACTTCCAACTTAGGAGCGTTAACAGAGTAACTTGCTCCCTTTTTGTTGATAAGTTGAGGTACATTACTTTCAGCCATAATGGATCAAGGTTTTAAAAACTTTGAGACGATAATTAAAAGTTTTATAACCCTACCGCTCTGATACCACTTGTTGGTCCCTTGTAATTAGTACTATACATAAGAGTACTAAGTATAGTCCTAACTCATGGTAAAGTAATGTAGCTATACAAGTCAATATAAAGTAAATGAAATAAAAGGTTTTCAACGTTTAACTCTTATTATTTAAAGAATTATACCCTATTGTATGCGAAGCTACAATAGGGATAGAATATACAGTGTGTGTGTTTGTGATCTCCTCACTAACAAACAAAATCAACCCTAACGGTTGATAAGCTTGACGATTAAGACAACAAGAGTTTAGAACTCAAGTGCTTTTGATCGTATTTGGAAGAGAGAACTGTTTGTGAATGTCTAAAGCATTTAGTGCACAACCTTAAGTTCTCTCTTTTACAACCATCCTATTTATACTAGTAAAGGGTAGGTACATGACAAAGAATTGCCATGTGCAATTTTTGTCTCATTGGTACAGTGAACAATCTTGTCTTAACCTATTCTTGATATCAGGACATAAGTCCTTTTACAAGGTCAATACCCTATCGAACCTATCAGAGGTAAGTCACGATAATTGTGTGATGTACTATATCTTATCACATTTCAACGTATCCCGCCTTTACTTCAGTGTTTGAGGATGCTTGTTCCTTCAGGGAGATCGTATGGGGTTCAGTGAGTCTATTGCCACAACTCACTGAACCCATCACCTTCTTCTTTGTCTTAGTTACATCATTCATTTAACTTCGCCTCTCTGAATGCTCGAGTCTTTCTCTTAGACTCTGTCTAAGGTCATGAAGGTAACTCACTGAGTGACTGTTCACTCAGTGACTTCTTTATGTTAAAGGATAATACTTTACTTAGGATGATTGTTATTCAAATCCATCAGTGAGATCATTAGGCACTGAATTGACCTAACAGGACTTATGCACGGGTTACGAGCCTGGTATGGGATAGGTTCGTATCAATTGGTATCAGAGTTAGCCCTATGTTATGAGGTTCCAACACTCGGAGTGGTGGGCTATGGAGTGGTAGCTTGGACCTAAAGGGGGTGCCAACCATGACCAACGAGCTCGGAATGGTGGTGGCTTGGACCCAAAGGGGGTGTCAACCGTGACCAACGAGGACGTTGATTTTTCAAAAGGTGAGGTAGTGTTATGATCCCATATCGGCCAAGTATGGGAATGGTTCATGGTTTATAAAGTCGAGGTGCTCCTCAAACAAGCTTGCTTTTTTAGTGAGTTTTACACTTAGGACTTATGAAGAGGTTACAAGCGTGGTATGGGATAGGTTCGTATCAATCTGACTTCAATATGCATGAGGTAACCGTTGAGGCTGTACCATCAGCGGGTCTTGATCCACTCGCGGAATGAAGTAATCTTTGACTTCCTTAACAATCTATATTATGTTTAAATCTAGTCTAGGACCATTGGACACCCAAATGGCCCCAACACTATGCCACACTGTCAAATCTTAGCCACCACTGTTTACCCGTACTAAAGAAAACTGCAGCCCATTGTTCGAGCCATAGCTCCAAAAAACCGGAAGAAGATCAACGACCATGGCTTCGTAATTAAATTCCAACAAAGAACATACCGGAGTATTAAATGTGGCCACCAGGAAGAGCTGTCACGCGAAAAAATAACCAGTTATTATTAATAAAAAAACAATAGCTCACCGTTTTGCGTATAACTCTCAAACTGCTTAGAGTTACTTAGCTGCTATGAATTCGTAACTAAACTTCTACGATGCTTGAATCAGTGTTTGTTACATTTGGGCTGGGATGGCTTTAGATCGCCTGTTGCCACCATATTTTTTTCTAGTTTTATACGTTCAAATGTAATAGTATAGTTATGTTTCGTTGGATCGTTTGTTCCCCATCTTGTTTGTTGACACTGACAAATTTTATTTTTGTGAAGAATGATACATAGCTTAGTCTTATTTATTTCAATGTCGATGCTTGAATCAGTGTTTGTTACATTCGAAAATCAGAAATAAATAACAGATGGGAGTCATGGGACTACTTCCTTGATAGGTTGGTTTTGACTTAAGGTTAAAGGAAAATGTAATCCTTATGCCTTCAAAAGTTTCTTATCTCTGGTTTGGAAAGAATGACTGAGAATAATGATGGTTATCAGATTGAATCTTGATACCACTTTGTTTTGACTACTGGAAATTATCATGATCAAGTAGTCTGCAGTTTTTGAGGGTATAAGGGACCGAAGGTGTTGAATGAATAGATGGTGAAAGGTTCTAATGAAGCCTTTCCGCTGAGAACTCTAGGACATTTTCGTGAGTCTAGGACGAGGCTGCAATTAACTCCTGGATTCTTTGTTTCATGGAAATGTAGTTAGACTCGTTATGGTTTCCTATCATGTAGTGGTCATTGGCCAATCCATTTGGTCAATCCTCATATCTGCAATGTTTTATCAAAACATATCTGCTGAAAAATCAGGATGTTTGGGAAAGTAGTATGGTTGTGGAAACAGATAGCTCTTTATCTTGATTAAAAAAGCCTTGTTCCTATGATTCATCTCAAATGGTTTGCTTTGAAGAAAAACCCTTCCCTTCTTAAGGAAACTAAAAACGAAAAAAGTAAGAAATTCTTTTTACAACTAAATGCAACCATTATTTTTCATGTTAATTTTCCTGAAGATAAGAAGACGGTTAACCTTACGAACATCTCAAATGCGTTTTGTAAAACAAAAACAGTCAGCACTTGGGTGAAATAATGGTGGTGAACATGAACTAGTTATTCACAGATGATAATAAAACTTGATTTGGACCAAGAAGTAGTAGCAACAAAACCAGAACTCTGACCACTGAGTTTAGATCAACTTTAAGAATGTGTCATCCAATATGTGGAGTTCAGTAGACATTACATATGTGGGAAATACCTTCGGGAGTCCTTACTCCTTAGTCATTGGGTCCGGGACTTAAACAAGTGCCGGTTATACCAACATATTTGGGTATTCCACTTGGTTTTTAGCAACATGAATGTATAACAGATAGCAAAGTGAGATTAGATATACTTGAGTTTTGACAGAAGCATTTGCTGATTATGAGCTTCCTAATTGAATGAAATTGCAATATTTATAAAAATTATTGAGCTAATGGTGGACTTACTTCCAACGCCAACAACCAAGACATGGCCATTGCCATGTTTTCGCCTTTTCTGTCTGTTTGGTGTTAAGGCATACTATTGA
This sequence comes from Glebionis coronaria, assembly GCA_025667525.1. NCBI lineage: Eukaryota > Viridiplantae > Streptophyta > Magnoliopsida > Asterales > Asteraceae > Glebionis > Glebionis coronaria. The sequence goes on along the minus strand of CM046877.1, from coordinate 210,090,171 downwards.
GTGATAAATGGAACTTACTAGCTAGTTAACGTGGACTCACTGACTAACCTATAAGTTGGGGGTTTATTCTTTACTGATAATCAGCCCTTCCATTTACAGCTATACAGTTAAACTCGCGTTTTGCATGAGAGAACACAGCATCTTGAGGTCAACTGCCATTGTGTTTGGGAAAACATAAAGGCGCTTCAAGTGACAATCTGGTGTCATCAATCGTATGACTATATAACACAAATAGAGACATAAAAACATCCTGTAGGGAGGATAATACGAGGCCCTGCAGGGTGGCAGATACGTAAAAACAGGATTCCAATATAAAGCCCTGCTTTTTTTTACAAACGTTTCAAAATATCTATAGAAGTGCTTCTCCTGAAGTTGCGTAGTGCTTCTCTTCAGGTTTCCCTACAGTGTACTCGTGTTTGTATTAATCTTTTCACTTGTAATCCTCTGCAGATAATGTTATCTATAAGTGTTTGTGTCATAATTCATAGATTGGCATAGCTGTCTTCTACTATACAGTTAAAATCGCTTGTTTGTAAACATTAGTAAGTAAAATCGCTTGTATGTTGACTGAGAAAACAAGTATAACCAAGAACACCATAGATTATTGCCGAATGTAGCATATAATCAAGTTTTTTGCTTATGTCTACGATTATTGAATTCCAGCTAAATTTTGGTCGGCATTCAAGTCGATCAAGCGGGCTCAAATTCCAACCCGCTTACCTATATGACCAACTTATTCTCGAAACCAATGTCACAAAAATATTCTTTGAAATTGAACTGCCAACTAAAATCAGTCTGGTTCTGCAGATTTCATGATTTGAACAAATTTTATATATAGAAAAACATATAGTTCGACTATGTTAAAAAGAAGATAATTTGACATTAAATACTAATGGAAAAAAAGCAGAGTATCAGCCGTGCAAGTATTAGAGAAAAGGGAGTACTCACGAGGAGGGTCTCCATTTTACCACAAGTTAAAATAATGGGAATGTAACGCAAAGGAGGAGAGGGCGAGTTACATGCTCTTGCAGCATTTGCATTGGTCACTGCGACTACTACCGCCATTTATACAAAAAGTTGCATCTAGACATAAAAGTTAATACGAGTGGATATACACACAGTTCGGTTTGGCCTAACGGTTGGTTTAGACACTGAAACCATAAACCAGACCTGACCTGACATTTAAGAAATTCTCAAATCAACGGACCAAATTAAGAAGGGCTATCCCTACCATTTCCAGTTTCAGCTAAGTTTAATTTCTTCGACCAAACCACTATGCAACTAGTCACGTGAGCCAGTAACAATGGGTGCGAGATTTAAGCATCGTATTAATGGTTTTGTTTGTACCAGCAACATCTTATGCTTCAATTGTAACTGGAGCAGATTATATGGAAGTAAACGGAAAGTAGAAAGAAAAATATATCATATATCATGATTGTATAACCTCAAAATTCCCACAAATGTTTTACTAAAATCAGATCATACCTAATTTTCTTTAACAAGTCAACTACTAGCCAAAGGTTATAATACTACATCACAACCACACTTTCAGCTACAACTGACAAAGCCACTAATTGGCTACCTCGGTGAAAGTTGTTGCCATCTCCAGGTAGTTATCCACATACGACTTCTGTGATCCAAACCTGTATTTAAAAACAATTTTATATCATTATATTCTAAATGATAAATCACAATAAGGATACAAAAAACATGTAAATATTCATACCTTGATTCCACATTTAACACTTCCATGTTGCCGCCTCCAACAACATCTCTCAATGATATCAGGCTAGGTTTATGAACCATCACTTCGGTTAGACACGAAAGTGGTGGGTGCTTCACGTATCTACCAATTTTTTTTGATAAATCATAAAGTATCAAATAACCGTTGTGACACACCATCACCACCTCCCCATTGTTGCGGCACATTAGAAGCTTAAATCCAAGAGTGGGCGAGTATGCAACCGGTTCACTAGAATGACTCCTAATAGCATTAACCCACGAACCAAAATGCCGCGAACCAAAATGCCACGAACCAACATTAATCACAAAATCTTTACTCCATGAATCAGCCACCCCATATTTTTTTAGTACCCATACATCAATTTTATCTTCTGTTGCGACAATCTTGAATATTGAAAGATTTCCATGTAGGACAACCAATTCGGCTATTGCATCATCTTTGCCCACATGGGCCGGGCCGGGGATATTCCCAAATTCATGGCTTTCAAAATCGAAAGAAACTATTAGATTTTCAATATTTTCGTCTCTGCATATCCAATGGGTAGTTCTGCCAAAGTGGCAGAGGGAGTACACACTAAGGGGAGAGAAGGGTAATCTGTGAGGTGGCTCCCATGATTCAGAACCCCCTACAAACAACTCCCATAAGGTATCACTTTCAGAATGAACAAATTCAGAATCAGAATCTGAATATGCATCTGAATCGAAGGAAAAAAATAAATCCTCTGTTTCAGTATCTGGATGTGGATTGCCATAATTAACCACATTCAAAGCAGAATCGGCAGAAGGGTCCAATTCCAAGCCCAAATCGGAATCCGAGTCTGAGTGATCAGAGGAATCAACGGAGTCTAGATGATCTACACGATGGAATGCGCGTAAAATCTTGAATTGATTTGCTCTTGGACAATAATAAAATGCACACGTCACATTTCGATAAAGCAGTGTAGTTTCAGGTATCATTGTATACTCACCTGTAATAGGGTTGGATACGCAACACCGATGAGCACCATTATCACCAGCCATCTTCATACACGTCAAAAGAGCGAACCCACTACATGAGTCCCTAACATAAAAGTGACGTAACGGATGGTTAAAAGTTGGCTTAACCTTAACCCGTTCACCTAATGCTGGACATGTATTTGCATTCAAGTCAATCAGGTGGAAAGATAAATTCCAATAAGACGAAATCATTAACTGCGGTTCTGATTTTGCAAGGTGCATTCTTGCAGTGTCTGGATCGTTTTTAATTAGGTTCAACAGGGACTTCGAAACAGCGCAGCAAACAAGGAGAGAATGCAATGGCAGCATTATCAGAACAGCATCAAGATTAGGCAGATCCATCAAAGATCTGTCATCTGCCATTGTATATGGTGAGTGTGTGGCGGCTTGGTAGAGTTTTTATTAGGGTTTTATATGGTAGCAAACCAAACTTTGATGATATTAAGGCATTTGGGTAGGTCGTATATATAGAGTTGCGAGATGTTTAATAGCATTAATGGGATTAAAAGTCAACAACAGAAAGAAAAATGAATGACTTTATCATTTATATCTTGCTATAAGAACCAAAAGAAATTGATCTCAACTCCATTCTCGGCATATTTGGGTAGCTTTAAGTTCATCCTTATCCATCACATAGACGTTAGATTAGTATCCGATTTTATTTTTATTTCTAGTCAAGTAAAATTTAATCGTACTAGCTAATATGGCTAAAAAATCTCGGAGGTCACGTTTTTCATATAAATCCCGAATAAATTAGAAGCATGAGTTGTATCATTGTTACACTTGAAGCCTGAACATTAGTACTTGAGTTTAGCTTTCAAAAAACCATTTAAACGTGTATTCGAGCATATTAAATAATCACTTTGAAGGGTTAGGTTATAAGCTAAGGTGTAGCAAAATGGTGGTCACAATTATCTTACATCCCATTTTTGAATATCAGTAGAGTTGTTACAAGAACTAATGCTATACTAGTATTTGCCACAAATCAGTGCACACGAACATAAGATGAAAAGTCTAAACACCTCATAAGTATTAACAAGTGGCCACTTACAACTTCTAACATCTTATAAGTTAAAATTGTGAGTTGAGCTGACCTATTACTGTGCGAACCGGGTGCTAAATGGGCGACTAATTATCTAAGAAGTAAGTAAGCTATCTGAGAGTAAAGTACAGCTGTCATAGATTTTACCAATTTTATCTTTTTCCTTCTTCTAAAATTTCTAAGCTGAAACCAAGATAAAAACAAGATTAAGTGGGAAAACGCTCAAATGACTCAAGTGATTAAAAGGCTCTAATTATTGACAGCGTGACTATTAATTAGAGCATCTTTTGTAAAGAGATTAGAGCTTAAGGCATACATGGAATTCTATGTAAACCAAGTAGTCGTAAGTCTACAAGTCAATAAAAAGTACCTTGGGAGTATAATGCATCTTCCTTTATCATATAATATACGCTCTTATCAATCTTGGAGTTAATTAATTAACATTGTGATAGACGATCCACCAATGTTCCCATGTCAGGGTCTATCAAGAGAATGGAGAGCTTTAAACAAAAGGATCCAGAGAGATATAGGAGACTGGTAGGTTGGTCAAATTATCTCGAAGGCAAAAGAATCAAATGTATGTCTCAAATAGTGTTATAAATCAATTTGTGTTCTCCCATGACATCCTCCTAGTTAGCAATACATTAAGTGGGTGTTTGTAAGTAAAAAAAGATTGCCCCGCAACCCAATTTGCAAGAACTAACTTGATAATCACACATTTGGATTATCACTAATGGTAGTCTTAGAATATAGTGTAGTAAATATGAATAAGTTAGAGTTTGATATGTTACATACATTGGTTTGGTATCAAAACATGGGGATACTGATGGGTAAAAAAAAACTAACTGTGGGTGGTAAAATGAAGACTATTGTAATGTTAATTTTAGGGTTCTAAGAGTAGAAAATTGAGGATATATGTCTAAGATAAAAATAATAATTAACACAATATGTAAAGAGATACATACCTGAATGAATGTTACATAGGCCTGATGAGTGAGGGAGATGTTGAAGAAGCCGAAGCACATGATGGTCAGAAAAAAAAGAAAAACTATCCAACAGGAGTTGCCAAACATAAAAAGCGGATCCTCAATTTCTACTTTTGTGTGGTTTTCCCTCTCGGCAGTAAACGGTAAAAAAAACATGGAGATACAAATGACTTTTTTAGGTGTTAATATCGCTAAGCGAGGATTAATCGTTATTATTTTCATTAATCGATTTTATTAATTGATTTGGTTAAAAATCGAATAAATAGGTCAAATCAAAATAAAACGGATAAATCGGTCAACTTAATTTCAAATATAAATAAAAAAATTCGGATAAATCGAATATAAATCAGCCTAATCGGAATTTTACACATAAAAAACAATCCGATTAATCCTCGGTTAATTTCCGTCTAATCAATTAATCATTTGACGATACCGACCATAATGCCAAACAATTTTTACAATCTTGCTTTTTAAAGGGTCTAATCTATCCTTTTTTTTAAGAGAACACTCGAGTTCAATACATATCACAAGACTCGGTTATAATGTATAATTAAGTGTCTCGTGTTTATTATAATAAATAAAAAAATCTTGATAATTAAATTTTCAATTTTCCTATTTGAATATATGATTTATAATTTAAGTTGTTTTTTTTTCTTATTTTCGACATTTAGACCATGATATAATTGTCATATGTTTATACGAATATATATTTCTCTTATAACTTTGTGTTTTAACCTAATGCACACTTAATCTGGAAGGGAGGAGTATAAAACAAAGCAGTCCTATAACACGCTATCACAAAATACTTCACTCAGTCAAACAACGGTCATTGTGGCAATGGTTATACGCCGGTCAACCCCACCATGATGAGCACACCGGTACAGTTTAGTGCAACCATGAGAAAAAAATATGTCATGACATGCAATGTGTCAATGTACACTTGAGTGTAATAATAATTAGATGATAGTTATAACCACTTGTGAGTTGTGTTCATATTTATAACTTAATAAAGGAGGAAAATCATCTTTTCATAAAAACAGTGTTCCCCTCACAATGTATTTGTTTATTATTTTGCCACTGTTCCTTCCTCTCACATACCAAAAAAAGCAATACATTTTTTTTTCTGTGTGTGTGAGTGGCGATTTCTGTAGCACTTAACCCTTTATGGCCATGGATCTGAGTCCTACTTGATATGTTTCGTCTCCACCATTGATCTATAAGGGAATATCGCATTATTTGTCATCCCAGCCTCACCACACACAAAAAACATGATTCGAGATAATATTTTTTATCAAACTAACAAGATGAGTAAGATGTGGAATCATCAGTTCACTGAAGATGAAGAAGGCATTTCGTTTTTTTTACCCAAATCAATTTTGCAAGTTTATTAAACCTACTTTCTGTTTCTTTATTAACTTTGTGTGCTTTAAATTACATAGCAATTAAAAATATATTGCCCTCTCTCACAGAAGTCTGAGTGGGTGTTGAAAATGGGTTGTATCCGTTGATTACTTTTGTGGTAACTAAACTGTCGTCGTTGATTTGGTTGGTTTTGATCGGATTCCCTTCTCCAAGTTTTGATCACACATATTGATTGTGTTAAATTTTAACTTGGTTGGTTTATGGTGTTTGGTATGAGATGATCTTTCATCTCATCGCTGATTTGAACCACACACCCAAAGTCCACAACCCTCTTCGTTGCCACCGGCTTCTTCGTTGCCGCTGTTCATGGTGTGCGATGTTGATTGTCGGTAAGTGGCGTTAGTTAGCTTAGGTTAGTGGTTTCCTATGTGGTTTATCTTCATTTATGGGGGATAGATATAAAATTTATGTTGGATTTAATTTACTCGTGTTGATTGTGGCGGAATGAGTTGCTGATTACCGAGGCGGTTGATTGAAAACCAAATTTTGTGGGTTTGTTGGGAACCTAAATTTTGGTCCTTCATCTGATCTTCTTATTGATTTCGATGGCATAATATGTATCCATTATTGAAGTTTTTTTATAGTCTTGCTTGGTGAAATTGAGTATTTATGAGATCGTTTATTCTCGATTCTTGACAAATTGAAAGTCCTAAAAATATCGAGCTTTTAATTGTTCTTGGTTGTTAAGGATATTTGGATGACTATGTCTAATTCAATCAACACGTAAAAAGAGGAAAATATTAGGCTACGTATCCGTAAAACAAAGTGCACGTACCAATTAATATTCACAGAGTACAAATTTAAAATGCATAGAAAGTAAATTGCTTGAAATGTAAGCTAAATGAAAGTATAAGGACTAATATGTAAATTTCAAAAACTACAAGGACCGATTATGAAAAATGTAACAACTAGTAACAAATTTAACAACTTTTCAAAACTACTTAACTGAATTTGTTAAAAATCCAAAAGTTAAAGGACTGATTTTAAGCAAACCCTAAAAACTTGCAAGTTTAGCACTGAATACAAACTACTACAAACAATATGGACCAATCTGCAATTAATTGGAAATGTTTCTAAAAAACGGGCTAAGCACATACAATAAGCTGGTTTGAGCTTATTTTTGAACCAAATTTGTTCTAGTTTGTTTTAAAATGCTTAAAATGGAAAATTAGCTAGACTTGTAAAAGGAATTAGCTTAAAAGCTTGTAAAACTCAAACTAGCTTATTCCAATAAGCTAAGAAAAAGCTAACTAGAAATCCAGACTTCCACAACTTGTTTTTCTTGTAAAATCTGATTAATCAACTAACAAGAAGCTAGGAATGTCTTTTAGAATGAAAAATGGTTCACTGAATAAGCAAGAATCTGGAATTAAACACAAATGAACTTATTTGACCAACGTTGACCAAAATTTCTAATACAAGGTTTTTAGCCAAGTATAAAAGAGATATCGTCCGAAGTCTTTTCGAATTGATTATTGGAAGAAAGTGCGACTCAATTTTTCTTGGTGGAAAATAAAAAGGTTTGGTTATCTATTTTAAACTAAAAATAAAAATGTCGTTGAAAGCTAGAAAATTTAATCTAAGATAAAACAAGTTAAACAATGCTAAGTAAAAAGGCGGGAAAAATTAAAGTTTGGAAAATAGAAACAATTCAGAAAATTACTAATTAAACTAAGTCTGAAAATTGGAATTTCGGAAAAATGGCTTCTTCGGAATAAAAAGCTTTTCAGAAAAATGGGATTTTCGGAATAACAATGTTTTTAGAAAAAAAAGTATCTTCGGAATAATGGTCTTTTCAGAGAAAGAGGTTTCTTCGGAAAAACAAGGATTTTCGGAAAAGTGGTTATTTCGGAACAAAAGCTTTTTCAGAAAAATTGGTTTTTTCGGAATAATGAACTTTTCATAGAAAATGACAAAGGGTTTTTCAGAGAAATTTTGTTTTTCGGAATAACTGACTTTTCTGAAAAAGAATGGTTTTCGGAATAAAGATGTTTTCAGAATAATGAGCTTTTTCGGAATAGTGAACTTTTCATAGAAATGATGAATTCATAGAAAAGGGAATTTCGGAATAATGGCTTTTCAGAAAAATGATGATTTCAGTAAAAGGAGTATTTCGGAATAAAGGCAATTCAGAAAAAGGAATGTTTTCAGAAAAACAAAACCCTTTTCCGAAGAAGTTAAAGCACGGAAACAGATAAACAGTAACAACAAAACTTAAGAAATAAGCCACGAATAAGCACAAACTAAACAAGCAATTAACCAAAACTTTAACCAAATAATTTTTAAGAAGTAAATAAGCCACAAATTAAAAACTATAAAAACACTAAATAATCAAAACATTTAAAATCAACTAATAAGCAACTCTATTAATCTATCAAAACAACTTAATCAAAAATAAACCAAACACTAGAGGATCAAATACCACAATAAGCTCAAAACATCCACCACATCAAAACTACAAGATCAATCACATGAATAAAACAATCACATAATCAAAGAGATGAGATTAACTACATGATTATCAAGATTAAGAAAAAGATTAAGAAAGGTAGAATGAGAATTAAGAAAATAAGCTTGATTGATTAAAGATGAATATCAAAATATTACAAGATTAATGTAAAGATTAACAAGTTTGAAAGAAAAACTAGAGAGAAAAATAAAACACACTTAGAAATTAAACTATTACTACTAAAAACTAAAACACCTAACCACCTTCCTAATGACACATTAGGAGGGTATTTATAGGAGGTGGGGAGATTACATGCTTAAGCTATCTTATTTCTTTCTTCTCGTCTCGACTCGACTTAATATCTTTGTCTTTCTCGACGTCGTCTCGGGATTAGTCGATATAAATTGAACTTGTCTTATAATTTTCTTCTATAACTAGACTTGAGTTCTTCGACTTCATTAAACTTCCGTCTTTATACTTTTTCTTCGATAAATCTTCAGAATAGGCCTTGGACTTTCATTCTTTTTGCATTCTCGATCTTTCGACTTCGTCTTTAGTCTTTTTATTCGATAAAAGCCCGTGATAGCCCATGTTTTCTTCCTTTTGCATATTTTGGTCCTAAAACACAATAAAAATACAAACCACGCATAATTCTGACTTTTACGACATAAAATACACGTTTTGGTCTTGTTATTATTGGAAATAAGTGGTAAAAGGATAAGTGTTTTCACACTTATTAAATCCCCTACACTTGACCATTGCAATGTCCTCATGCAATGCACTAATTTCAAAACACGGTTTACATTTTTCATCATAGATAACCCACCTTGGCCTTTATTAAATACTAAACACTAAGAAAACTAAAAGAACAAAATAAGTAAAAAATCAAAGACTTACATTGGGGTTTTAGGTTGTCATGAATGTTCATCATTCTCAAGTTTCACGTTCCCCATACCAAGCTTAAAAACGAGATCATTGTTATTATAAGTTAGCAAACTAACACGAACTCATGTGGCCCAATTATTCACTTAGACTCCCTTATTCCTAGGTGTAGCTCTTTGATAGGTGTGAAAACACCCATCCTTTTACCACTTAATTCTGGCTAAAACGAGACCAAAACACGTATTTAATATCATTTGTTTGGAATTATGCGTGGTTTTTGTGTTTGTTGCGTTTTCAGAGTCAACCGGATGAATATTGAAGAAAACAAGGGATTGCACGGGTTTTATCGAAGAAAAAGACTCAAGACGAAGTCTATTGTCCAAGAGATGCAAAAGATTTGAAGTCATTGTACCTATTTAAAGATTTATCGAAGAATAGAGCCAAAGATGGAAGATTCATATATGTCGAAGAACTCGAGTCTATTAAACAAAAGATTAAAAGACGATTTGGAATTATTCACCGACACTTCTAAAAATCCAAAGTCGGAAACGTTTATTTAAAGAAGCGTGAAGACTATAGAAGAAAGAAGAAAAGAAGCCCGATACCAAAGCCCATTCGCAAGCCCATACCACACGCCTATATATAGGACCTTACTTCACAAAAATGACACTTAGTTAGTTCTTTAGTTAGTTTTTCATTTCTCTAGCTTTTGGAGAGAGAAAGTTCCAAACTTTCTCTCACTAAACTTTTTCTTTGTTTTCATCTTTTAAATTTAAGCTTTCTTTGATCTTTGTACTTTGGATTTTATTAATCTTATTCAAGTTAAGCTTTTAATTTCTTTAATTTTCTTCTACTTTTCTTAGTTTATCTAAATCCTTAATCCGATTGTTTAATTCCATACGGTTTGGATTTGTGGATGAGTTCGTGATCAAAGTTTGATCTTTCTTGTTTCTTTTTAAGCTCTCACACGTATAAGCTATAGGCCTTCTATGCTTATTTGCTTATTGCTTGTTTTAGCTTATTGGTTTTCGGATTCCATATAAGTTTTAGTCATTCAAAAGTTTTGTTTATTAAGTTTAAGGTTTCTCGTCTTCAAAAGTTGTTCAATTTAATCTTTTTGAAGTGCTTAAGTCCCGGTTAAAATAGCTTATTGTAAGTGCTTATTGAGGTTTTAGCTTTTCACCATTTTCGGATTAGATTTGTATTTCATCGCAATACAAGGGTTATACACATTCCGACGGGTGCTTATTTTGATCGCAATAACCCAGGTGTGGGTTCTACTTTGCGATCGGGTAGTAATTCCCCCTTATTCCGATCTGGATTGCGATCGCTTATTGCGATCGCACATTCCGACGGGATTTAAGGTCCTTTATTAAGTCGAAACTCTGGCCAATTTCTATTTACCTTATTCTGATCTGACATTGCGACAAAGGGTTCTTACAACATTCCGATCTGACTTTCCGATAAGACATCATTTCGACAGCTTGATCTTAATTATTCCGATGGTGACAAACATGAACATTCCGATGGACTTCACTTCGACATTCTGATGGATAGTTTTTGTTACATTCCGATGCTTTTGATTTTAATACATTCCGATAGAAATAATTTTCCACATTCCGATAGAACAAGTTTTTAAGCATTAATTCAATTAAGTTTTCAAAGTATTTGTCTAATCTTTTCTTTACGTTTTCAAGCATTTACTTTTAACTTGTCAATCTAGTTTAATCTTTCAAAGCTTTAATTTTACTCTTCGACACTTACTTATTTGTCATTAGTTTAAAATAGATAAACAAACCAACACCTTTTTATTAACCAAGAACAAATCATTCCACTTAGAGCCGTGATCAATTCGAGGAGATACCGAGAGAAATCTAGAACCCTATACAAAACGTATGTATCAAATGGCGCCGCTGCCGGGGATCGAACCCGGGTCACCCGCGTGACAGGCGGGAATACTTACCACTATACTACAACGACATCCGCGGAAAATTTCCGACATCCGTGGAATTGATCCGAACTTTTGTACTCACAAGATTCTCATGGAAGATGACTTTAAACCCGCAATCCAGAGCCAAAGAAGGGGTAATCCTAGAATTCATGACGTCATCAAACAAGAGGTTATCAAACTTCTAGATGCCGGCTTGATCTACCCTATTTCGGATTCGTCGTGGGTAAGTCCCGTCCATTGTGTGCCCAAGAAGGGAAGAATAACCGTTGTTTCCAATGAACACAACGAGTTGATTCCCACTCGTCTCGTTACTGGGTGGAGAGTTTGTATTGATTATCGCAAGCTCAATGATGCCACGAGAAAAGACCACTTTCCTCTTCCCTTCATGGATCAAATGCTCGAGCGTCTAGCTGGTAATGACTATTACTGCTTCTTAGACGGTTTTTCCGGGTATTTTCAAATTCTCATCGATCCCAAGGACCAAGAAAAAACCACATTCACTTGTCCCTATGGAACATTTGCTTACAAACGCATGCCTTTTGGTTTATGTAATGCTCCTGGGACATTCCAAAGGTGTATGATGGCTATCTTCCATGACATGGTGGAAGACACTATGGAAGTATTCATGGATGATTTCTTGGTTTATGGCGATTCTTTCTCTGCTTGCCTTGCCAATTTAGAACGTATGCTTAAGCGGTGTGAAGACACTCGCTTTGTTCTTAATTGGGAAAAATGCCATTTCATGGTAAAAGAGGGCATCGTGTTAGGACACAAGATCTCCAAAGCCGGTCTTGAAGTAGACCGTGCTAAAGTCGATGTTATCGCTAAGTTGCCTCCACCTTCAACCGTGAAGGGTGTGAGAAGTTTTCTCGGTCATGCGGGCTTTTACCGTCGATTCATCAAAGATTTTTCTCAAATCGCTCGCCCGATGACCCACCTCTTGGAAAAAGATACTCCTTTTATCTTTTCCAAAGAGTGTCTTGAAGCTTTCAACTCGCTTAAGGATAAACTAACTAAGGCACCCGTCTTGGTTACCCCTAATTGGGAGCTTCCCTTTGAGTTGATGTGCGATGCTAGTGACTATGCTATTGGTTTAGTTTTAGGCCAAAGAGTGAACAAACACTTCCAACCGATCCATTACGCTAGCAAGACAATGACGGGGGCTCAATTGCATTATACGACAACCGAAAAAGAGCTTTTAGCTGTTGTCTATGCCTTTGAAAAATTTCGCCCCTATCTTGTCCTTTCCACCACAATCGTTTACACCGATCATTCCGCGTTGAAGTACTTGTTGACTAAGCAAGATTCCAAACCAAGACTTCTTCGCTGGGTTTTGCTTCTCCAAGAATTTAAAATCGAAATTCGCGATAAAAAAGGAGCTGAAAACCTAGCCGCAGATCATCTCAGTAGACTTGAGGATCCTTACCAAGGGGATCATCCGAACAAAGAAATAAATGATTCTTTTCCCTTGGAGACCTTAATGTCTATCAACTCGACTGCTGATGAAACCGTGTGGTTTGCGGACATTGCAAACTACTTGGCGGGTGGAATTCTCGTTGACGGGTTAACATCCCAGAAAAAGAAGAAGTTCTTTAACGACATTAAGACTTACTTTTGGGATGACCCGTATCTATTCAAACAATGTGCCGACTTGATTATTCGTCGATGTGTTGATGGACCGGCAGCTTTGGAAATCCTTGACGCTTGCCACAAAGGACCCACCGGTGGTCACTTTGGTCCCAACTACACCGCCAAAAAGTGTTTGAATCGGGATTTTATTGGCCCACCCTTTACCGTGATGCTCACGAGATGGTTAAACATTGTGATGCTTGCCAAAAACAAGGCAAGATCACACATAAAGACGAGATGCCTCAGAATTTCATACAGGAATGTGAAATCTTTGATGTTTGGGGTATCGACTTTATGGGGCCATTCCCTTCTTCTAAAGGAAACAAATACATCCTTGTAGCCGTTGACTACGTCTCCAAATGGGTTGAAGCCAAAGCTTTACCCACTAATGACGCAAGGGTGGTTTGTAACTTTTTGAAATCGCTATTCGCTAGATTCGGTGTGCCTCGTGCCATTATTAGTGATCGCGGGACTCATTTTTGCAACGACCAATTTGTTAGAGTCATGGCTAAGTATGATGTAAATCATCGTCTTTCCACCGCTTACCACCCACAAACTAATGGCCAGGCTGAAATATCCAACCGAGGATTAAAGCGAATTCTCGAAAGAACCGTGGGAGAGCATCGTTCCTCTTGGGCTGATAAACTTGATGATGCTTTGTGGGCTTTTCGTACCGCATACAAGACTCCGATTGGTTGTACACCATATCGTCTCGTGTACGGGAAAGCATGCCACCTCCCCATTGAGTTGGAGCACAAGGCTTACTGGGCCTTGAAGTGGGCTAATTTTGATATCAACAAAGCCAGTGACCTACGCAAGATCCAACTCAATGAGCTGAATGAACTCCGTAATGAGGCTTATGAAAATTCTTTGATCTATAAGGAGAAGACTAAGCTCATTCACGACTCCAAGATTAAAAACCGAGAGTTCCAAGTTGGAGATAAAGTTTTACTCTTTAACTCTCGGTTGAAAATCTTTTCGGGCAAGCTAAAATCTCGTTGGTCCGACCCGTTCACCATTGCCCAAATTTTTCCGTATGGTACTCTCGAGCTCGCTCAACCTAATGGACCTAATTTTAAGGTGAATGGCCAACGAGTGAAGTTGTACTTTGGTGAGGACATCTCTCAGGAGATGATTCCATCCCTCACCACGTTCCCCATGAACTAATTTTGGGTCGAGTCAGGCTCGTGACTCGGTCATCAAAAAACAAGCGCTCCTCGGGAGGCAACCCGAGTCTCTATCCTTTTATTTTTTAACCTCCTAAGTGTAGGGGGACCTATATAGGTGTTTGTATTTGTGTGGTGATGTGATTACAGGGATAAGTGCACTCTTGGAATCTCTGAAGAATCGTGCTCCCGTGTTATCCGAAATCCGGTTCTATCTCTCAACTATCGTGATTCAATTTTCTTCATACTCACATTTGAAATTGATCACTTTAGTCGTCTCTTCCTTAACTTGAGTTAACCAACGTGCACAATGTCATAAGTGTAGGGGAGATTTTTCCCACATGCTTAAACATTGAGGACAATGATTATCTTAAGTGTAGGGGGGACTTCTATCGAAGTTTTAAGTGGACTTTTCCATGAAAATGCCTTCATTTAACCAGAAAAAATCATATTTTTCGGCATTTTTCAAATTTTTTATTAACTTTGGCCATTTAGTCGTAATTTTTAAATTTTTATCGTTGCTTGCATATGTATATACCCCGTAATAAAGTCAAAAATATTAATAAAGTGGTGTAGCTAGTTTAGAAGTCTTTGACATATTAGGCCCGTTGCGATTATTTTGACTCAACCCGAATAGACTTATTCAAGTTTATTCTAGCTAGTATCCTTAACCATGTAGACCTTGATTGGTTTATTAGCCTAAGTATCCACGAGTCTCATTACTTGAGATTTTAAATTGTGGAGAACGAGAAATGATAGAGTCAATTATAAGTCGGTATTCTTGCACAAGCTTACTTGGTGTAATTATTTTCCTATTCTCACATCACTTGCTAATAACTTATCTGCAATAAGTAAGGTCGTACGATTTGAAAAGTTCTTAGCTTCTAGCCCAAGATCGTTTAAAAGTTGCTCGGTAATGATAAGAGTTCATAGCCAAGGCATAACTTATGAAGCAGGGCGCGAAGATTGGCGAGTCCGAAAAGGCCCTAACAAGGCATGAGGATTCAATTTTATTGCTGAAGATCCAAAGTGATGTGAAAAGCATTATTCCCAAAATCAATATGAAGGATCAAGACTCACGACGAAAAGCAATCAACTCCCATAAAGATCATGGAGAAGTCTATCCGAAAAGACCCTAACAAGGTATGAGGATAAATAGATCCAAGTCCGAAAAGGAGGCGGATCGTTGTATCTCAAAATCCCAATTAGAGATTGAAGAAATAATCATGAAGTCGTGGTCAACAAAGTTGGAGTACCCCTCAAAATTCTCCAAGTGAAGAAACTCTATTAACGATGAGAAGAGCATTATCTCAAGAACGTCTCTCGAAGATATGAAGTATGAAGTACATGCCAAATATCGGCCCGAGAAAGGTCTCAAATCGTGAACCGAGTTATGCCAAGATATGAACTTTTTGATATCCCGAGAAGTAGTTTTAAGAGATTTTGTCCTTTATCTAACTATTGATCAAATCGTCCTACTTTGCTTTCAGCCTAAATAACTATCGAACCAAGTCCAAAAATGCATCTTCATGATCATTCTAAGACAAAAATAAAATATAAGAGATACCCCTAGGAATAAGGGAGTTTAAGCATTTAATTAAGCCATGTGTGTGAGTGTTTGATATGCTAACTTATAATAACAATGATCTTGTTTTTAAGCTTAGCTTGGGGAACGTGAAACTTGAGGGTGATAAATCTTCGCAGCACCGAAGCCCTAATGTAAGTCCTTGATCTCTTTGCAAGTTATTTCCATCCTTTTGTTTACTTTAAAGTTTTTATTTCTCTTAGTACTATAATTTTTGTTTAGTAGTATATTAATAAGGCCAAGGTTGATTGATTACGAGAAAAGTGTAAATTTGCTTTATCACTAAGCATTGCATGAGGGCATGGCAATGGTTAAGTGTAGGGGATTTGATAGGTGTGAAAACACCCATCCTTTTACCACTTAATTCTGGCTAAAACGAGACCAAAACACGTATTTAATATCATTTGTTTGGAATTATGCGTGGTTTTTGTGTTTATTGCGTTTTCAGAGTCAACCAGATGAATATTGAAGAAAACATGTGATTGCACGGGTTTATCGAAGAAAAAGACTCAAGACGAAGTCTATTGTCCAAGAGATGCAAAATATTTGAAGTCATTGTACCTATTTAAAGATTTATCGAAGAATAGAGCCAAAGATGGAAGATTCATATATGTCGAAGAACTCGAGTCTATTAAACAAAAGATTAAAAGACGAGTTGGAATTATTCACCGACACTTCTAAAAATCCAAAGTCGGAAACGTTTATTTAAAGAAGCGTGAAGACTATAGAAGAAAGAAGAAAAGAAGCCCGATACCAAAGCCCATTCATAAGCCCATACCACACGCCTATATATAGGACCTTACTTCACAAAAATGACACTTAGTTAGTTCTTTAGTTAGTTTTTCATTTCTCTAGTTTTTAGAGAGAGAAAGTTCCAAACTTTCTCTCACTAAACTTTTTCTTTGTTTTCATCTTTTAAATTTAAGCTTTATTTGATCTTTGTACTTTGGATTTCATTAATCTTATTCAAGTTAAGCTTTTAATTTCTTTAATTTTCTTCTACTTTTCTTAGTTTATCTAAATCCTTAATCCGATTGTTTAATTCCATACGGTTTGGATTTGTGGATGAGTTCGTGATCAAAGTTTGATCTTTCTTGTTTCTTTTTAAGCTCTCACACGTATAAGCTATAGGCCTTCTATGCTTATTTGCTTATTGCTTGTTTTATCTTATTGGTTTTCGGATTCCATATAAGTTTTAGTCATTCAAAAGTTTTGTTTATTAAGTTTAAGGTTTCTCGTCTTCAAAAGTTGTTCAATTTAATCTTTTTGAAGTGCTTAAGTCCCGGTTAAAATAGCTTATTGTAAGTGCTTATTGAGGTTTTAGCTTTTCACCATTTTCGGATTAGATTTGTATTTCATCGCAATACAAGGGTTATACACATTCCGACGGGTGCTTATTTTGATCGCAATAACCCAGGTGTGGGTTCTACTTTGCGATCGGGTAGTAATTCCCCCTTATTCTGATCTGGATTGCGATCGTTTATTGCGATCGCACATTCCGACGGGATTTAAGGTCCTTTATTAAGTCGAAACTCTGGCCAATTTCTATTTACCTTATTCCGATCTGACATTACGACAAAGGGTTCTTACAACATTCCGATCTGACTTTCCGATAAGACATCATTCCGACAGCTTGATCTTAATTATTCCGATGGTGACAAACATGAACATTCCGATGGACTTCACTTCGACATTTCGATGGATAGTTTTTGTTACATTCCGATGCTTTTGATTTTAATACATTCCGATAGAAATAATTTTCCACATTCCGATAGAACAAGTTTTTAAGCATTAATTCAATCAAGTTTTCAAAGTATTTGTCTAATCTTTTCTTTACGTTTTCAAGCATTTACTTTTAACTTGTCAATCTAGTTTAATCTTTCAAAGCTTTAATTTTACTCTTCGACACTTACTTATTTGTCATTAGTTTAAAATAGATAAACAAACCAACACCTTTTTATTAACCAAGAACAAATCATTCCACTTAGAGCCGTGATCAATTCGAGGAGATACCGAGAGAAATCTAGAACCCTATACAAAACCTATGTATCACTCTTATATTTTAATAATGTCTTAAATGATCACGATGATGCATTGTTGGACTTATTTCGATAGTTATTTAGGCTGAAAATAAAGTGGGACGATTTAATCAATAGTTAGCTAAAGGACAAAATCTTTTAAAACTGCTTCTCGGGACCTTTCAAAGTTCATATCTTGGCATAACTCGTTTCACGATTTGAGACCTTTCTCGGACCGATATTTTGCAGCGACTTCATACTTCAAATCTTTGAGAGACGTTCTTGAAGTTATGGTCTTCTCTTCATAATAGGAATTTCTTCACTTGATGTTTTGAGAGATTCTTCATATTTGGACCACGACTTCTTCATTTTTCTCCAATCATTACTTTGGACTTTGATATACAACGATCCGCCTCCTTTTAGGACTTGGATCTATTTATCCTCATACCTTGCTAGGGTCTTTTCGGATAGACTTCTCCATGATATTTAGGGGAGTATTTGCTTTTCGTCGTGTGTCTCGTTCCTTCATACTGATTTTTGATAAATGATTCTTCACATCACTTTTGGATCTTTAGCAACAAAATGTAGCCCTTATGCCTTGTTAGGGCCTTTTCGGACTCGTCAATCTTTGCATCCCGCTTCAATAAGTTATGCCTTGGCTATGAACTCTAATTAATACCGAGCAACTTTTAAACGATCTTGTGCTAGAAGCTAAGTAACTTTTCAAACCGTACAACCTTATTTATTGCAGATAAATTTATTAGCAAGCGATGGGAGAATAGGCTTATAATCAACTCACATAAATTCACGAAAGAATACCAAAATTATAATTTACTCTATCATCTCTCGTTCTCCATAATTTAATGTTGGGAATAAATTATAGCCAGTCTACTTGAGCGTTGACAAGAGTAAAAAAAGCGTTGACAGGAGTAAAACAAACGCTGACAGCTCAAGCGTTGACAAGACAAAGTCAAGCGTTGATACATTGAAGACAAGCACTGATGGGAAGATATAATCTATGCGTTTATTGTATTCTAGATTACTTCTAGTAAATATAGGAACAACAATGTATTTTCTATATTTATCTTTACCTAGAATAGTTGATACGTAGATTATTGTACAAGGCTTCTTATGTCTATAAAAGAAGACCTTTAGGTTAATGTTCATATAAGTTTTATATACGTAAACTACTTTCATTGTAAGCAAGTTTGATATCGTTAATCAAAGTGAAAGTTTGTTTATATAATTGTGTTCTTGTTTAAGTGTTAATTCCGCATAATACTTAGATTGTCATATACATATACAAAGGTTTCTCTAAGTGTATTACTTGATCTAATCTCGTATACATAAAGCTAAATCGATCTAAGTTTGGGATCAACAAGTGGTATCAGAGCTTGTTGAGGAACTTTTGATCTTAAAGAACACAAGAACCCTAAAAACAACACCAAAACCCTAATTTTCTCAAAACCCTAAACAACATCATGTCAAATCCAGAAATAACCGCTTCCTCCCAACCTTTGCCAAACATCAAGATTCCCATGCTTGATGCAACCAACTTTGAATTGTGGAAATTCATCTTTGAGCAATATCTGGGGATCTATGACTACACTCTCTGGGAGATCATTGAATATGGGAACACATACAATAGAGCTAAAAAGGTTGCTGCTGCTATTGCTACAAGAACTGCTGTTGCTGGATGTCTAAAAGCAGATAAGAAAGAAAAACCTGGTGATGGTAGAGCTGTGTCTGCTGAAGATATAGCAAAGAGAAGGGTTGATATGAAAACCCTAAATATTCTGAAAGTCTCTTTGGGATAAGAGAACCAGCATAAATACAGAGGTTATGATTCTGCTAAAGACCTTTGGGCAGCTCTTGAAGTTGCATATGGTGGCAATAAAGATACAGGGAAGAGAAGAAGAAACAACTCATGCATGATTATGCTGTTTTCAAAGCTCAACCCAATGAGAAGCTTAGCAGTGTGAGAAGCAGATTGCTTGATATTACAAGCAAGTTGTCCTTTATGTGGACACAACTTAGTGATGTTGACATTAATGCTACTTTTCTTAAAAGTCTTGGTGAAGCGTGGAAGATTGAGGCAAGATCTATACTTGCCAACAACACTCACAAAAGTTCTACTTTTGATGATATCTACAACAAACTAAGGCTGTTGGAGAATGAAACCCTTCTGTAGCATGGAAGTAAGTCTACTAATAGCAACATGGCTTTCTTCTCACATAGTGAAGGCCAATTTGAACAGAAGGACTCTTACATGCATCCAGTTACTGGATCATCATGTGTCAACGCTGGAACATGTCCTGTCAACGCCTCCTTTTCAGACGCTGACACATACAAAAGTGACTCACCAAGAGTTAAACCTGCTGGCTTGGATTTGGATACTATATGTGCTTATATTGCTTCTTTGCCCAATGGTTCAGTGATTACATATGAGGACCTTGAGCAGATAAGTGATGAGCACTTGGAAGAAATGGATATCAAGTGGAATATGGCTCTTGCTAGTATAAGAGCAAACAAGTGGAATAGAAGGTTTAAGAAGAAGATGACCTTTAATGCAAAGGACACAACTGGATTTGATAAATCCAAAGTTGAATGCTACAACTGTCATCGTATGGGGCATTTTATGAGAGAATGCAGATCTCCTAGAAGATCTGATGCTGGTAAACCCTCAAGACAAATTGTTAAGGCTCAGGATCCTAAGGCCATGGTTGCAGTTCAAGGAATTGATGGTATGGGATAAGATTAGAGCTATTTGGCTAAAGATATAGAAGAGGATAAAGCTTTGGTTGCTGAAATTGAAGAAGAAGAGCATGTTCAATATGCTCTCATGGCACACTCCTCCTCTTCATCAGATAATGAGGTATACGATGATGCTTTTTGTAGTAAGGGCTGTAGGTTAAATACTGAGAAACTTAACAAAGAGGTGTTAAGGTTATTAGATGATGTGAGCACTGAAAGATGCAAACTGTCTAACTATCAATTAGCTCTCACTCAAACTGAGAAGACAGTCTTTGAATACAAGAAAATGGAATTTGATTTAAAAGATAAAATAAATAACTTAAAAACATGAGTTAGATGCTAGTAATGATGTTAGGAACATCATGAAAAGGGTTAATGGTGATCTACAGGCTAAGTTAGATGAGGCCATTAAGAATAAAGATAATGTTGGCCTTAAAATTCAGAGATTTGATAGAGCCACACAAACCCTAGGAGAATGTGTGAATAAACAAAGGGATCCTAAGGACATGAATGGGATTGGGATGAAAGACTACTCTGTGGTTCCACCACCAGCTGGTGACTTCTATGGTGTCCAACAAAAGGACCTATCTTGGACTGGTTTGCCAGAAATCCAAGAGGAGGAATTCATTCCTCCACCAAGAGTTGTCACCCCAGTTGAAGAGTATCAACAAAAGTTGACTGACTTGAATGAATGGAAGAAAGCTAACCCTACCTTATTTGTTAAGGGTGGCTTGCTATGTGAAAGTCCTAATGAGTCAACTCCCATTAAGGTTACAAACCCAATCACTGGTAAAGCTGTTGACCTTGGCTCAAACACTGTTAGAAAACCTAGCATTAAGTATGCAGAGATGTACAGGAATACTAGGTCACCTAAGAGCCAAGTTAGCAATGATGTAACATGCTTCTTCTCTTCTAGACCTAGGGTTGTGTCTAGAAAAGCCTGTTACACATGTGGTAGCTTTTCACATTTAGCATATAAGTGTGTCAACGCTCCCAAAGTCAACGTTGTTAGAAAATCAAACGTTGTCAGACCCAAACCTTGTGTACAGCAAAGTCCACAAGTTGTTAGACCTGCCCCATTCTTCACTAGAGGGTCTAACACTCATGGACAAAGACCATTTCAAAAGACAAATACTTGGTCTAATAGGCAATGGGTTTCTGTAGCAAACCTTAGGTCAACGCTGACAAGGGAAATTTCAGCGTTGACAAGACCAAATCCAACGCTGACAGAAACGTGATCAGACCTAAATATTTGCAACCACAGGGTAAGGGGTCTAAAGCTTCTTCAAGCTTGACATGGAGACCAAAGAAAGATCAAAACCCTAATGATAATGGGATTTCAATGACCTGCAATAGATTTAATTACATTTCAAAGGTCATTACAAAACCTATTAGGGTTAATTGGGTATTTCATCCAAAGAAGGATGAAAATGGGGTTGTTGTAAGAACTAAGTCTGTTCTTATGGAACAACCAGATGAATCCAAGTCTGCTAAGGCTTGGGTTCCCAAAGAAAACTAACTTGTTTTCTTTATGTGCAGGGCATTCAAAAACAGGTCAATGACTATGGATATTGGGACAACGGATGCTCAAGGCACATGACAGGGAAGGAAGATTATCTTACTAACTTCACTCCCATTAAGGATGGTGATAAGGTTTACTTTAGAGGCGGATATGGTACTATCACAGGCAAAGGAACACTTCTCACCAAGAACTTGCATTTTGAGAACGTATTTCTGGTAAAGGAACTTGATTACAATCTTTTTAGTGTATCACAAGTTTGTGATAACAAAAATAAAGTTCTATTTACTGATACTGAATGTTTGGTGTTAAGCAAGGATTATAAGATCCCCGATGAGAAATATATTGACTATAGAACAACTAGGCATAAAGACATATACAATGTGAATCTGAATGGGATTAGAATGAATAACAATATGTCTTGTTTTTATGCTAAAGCTTCAGTAGATGAAAGTAATTTATGGCACAGGAGACTAGGGCACATAAATTTTAAGAATATAAACAGGCTTGTGAGACTTGGCTTGGTTGATGGTTTGCCTGAAAAGGCCTTCCACAATGACCACTCTTGTGTTGCATGTCTTAAAGGCAAGCAACACAAGGTCTCATTCAAGTCCGAACAGGTGCACTCTATTACTAGACCTCTTCATTTGCTTCATATGGACCTCTTTGGTCCAACCAATATAGAAAGTTTGAATGGTAAGTCCTACTGCTTTGTCATCACAGATGACTTTTCTAGGTTTACCTGGACCTTCTTTCTAGCTATGAAGAGTGACTCAGCTGACACTTTAATTGATTTTATCACTCAGATTGAGAAGAAAACTGGTAATGAAGTTAAAATACTTAGGAGTGATAATGGTGGTGAATTTATGAATAAAAAGTTAGATGATTTTTGTGCCAGGAAAGGAATTACTAGGCAATTTAGTGTTGCCAGAACCCCACAGCAAAATGGGGTTGCTGTGAGGAAAAATAGAACCCTAATTGAAGCAGCCAGAACCATGTTGGCCGATGCTCATTTTCCTATAGCCTTTTGGGCTGAGGCTGTTAATACAGCTTGCTATGTTCAAAATAGAGCATTGGTCAACAAAATTCAGAACAAAACACCTTATGAGTTACTTTGGGGGAGAAAACCTAATATTGGTTTTCTCAGACCTTTTGGTTGTCATGTATTAGTTTTAGAAACTAGTGATGCCTTAGGTTAAATTTAGTGCAAAAGGTGATGAAGGCTACTTCATGGGGTATTCAGTGCAGAGCAAGGGATATAGGGTTTATCTTAAAGAGGAAAAACGTATTCTTGAAAGAGTACATGTTAGGTTTTTAGAGAATAAACCTAGTGATCCTGAAAGTGGTCCAAATTGGTTGTTTGACTTGGACCCTTTATCTAGAACTTTAAATTATATGCCTGTCACTAATCCAGACATTGTGAAGGTAACTTCAAATGCTGTGGAAGAACAAGTTGTTGATGTTTCAGGTACACAGGTTCATGAAAAGGTTGGATCACAAGCAGAAAAGTCATCTCATATGCAAGAATATGTTACAATCCCCATATGGACAGATGCTTTTGCTGCTGCTGCTGGAAAAGATAATGGTGGTCCCCAAGTACCACCAGATAACAACATGCATGGTCCTTCAGACGCTGACAAAGGCAAATCTAGCGCTGACAAGACCAATTCAGACGTTGATGGCCCAGACGTTGACAACAACAATTCAAGCGTTGTTAGCTCCCACTCTGACAACCAAGGTTCAGGCGTTGACAACACTTCTGCACATCTTTTCTCTTCCATTTTTGAACAAGGTGAACCTTCCAATTTATATGAAGAGGTTCATCCTCATGTTGATGAAAGAGAGTCTGATGAAGAAGATATTGGCAACTTGGAAAATGAGGTTGAAGACACCAGACTGTTTGAAGGAGGAGTTCTCACTTCTACCATGAAGAATCACCCCACTTCTCAAATCATTGGTGATATTATGACTCCTGTTCAGACTAGAAGATCTCATCAAGGTCTTGGTGGGTTTATTGCCAATATTCACAAGAAGGTTGATACCCCTCTTGTGCAAGCATGTTTGTTTGCCTGTTTTCTATCACAACAGGAACCCAAGAAGATATTTGATGCTCTCAAAGAACCAAGTTGGGTGGAAGCAATGCAGGATGAGCTTCACCAATTTTCAATTCAGGATGTTTGGAGCTGGTTGATTGTCCCAGATATGTTAGACCTATAGGGACAAGATGGGTTCTAAGAAACAAGAGAGATGAAAGAGGTATTGTGGTTAGAAACAAGGCAAGATTAGTGGCTCAGGGATATACACAAGAGGAGGGGATAGACTATGAGGAGGTCTTTGCACCAGTTACAAGGATTGAAGCTATTAGGATCTTTTTAGCCTATGCATCCTGCATGGGCTTCACTGTCTATCAAATGGATGTCAAGAGTGCCTTCCTCTATGGAACAATTGTTGAGGAGGTATATGTGATACAACCTCCTAGTTTTGAGGATCCAGAGAAACCAGACAAGGTGTATAGAGTCAAAAAGGCTATGATGGACTTCATCAAGCCCCTAGAGCATGGTATGGTACTTTGTCTACTTATCTAGTGGACAATGGATTCAAGAGGGGCACCATAGATCAGACACTATTTACAAAGAAGAAAGGTAAGGATGTATTGCTTGTTCAGGTCTATGTTGATGACATCATTTTTGGGTCTACTGATCCAAAGATGAGTGAGGATTTCTCTAAGCTTATGAAAGACAAATTCAAGATGAGTGCTATGGGGGAGATGAACTTCTTTCTTGGTTTACAAGTTCAGCAGAAAGAAGATGGTATCTTCATCTCCCAGGATAAGTATGTGGCAGAGATCTTGAAGAAATTTGGCTTTTCTCCACATGAGAAGAGGGCTACTACTCCTATGGATAGAGAACATCCTTGGGGAAAGATTGGAGATGGAAAAGATGTTGATGTCAGGCACTATAGATCCATGATTGGATCATTGATGTATCTTACAGCCTCCAGACCTGACATCATGTTTGCTGTGTGTGCTTGTGCACGCCATCAAGTGACTCCCAAAGAATGTCACCTTTATGCTGTGAAGAGGATCTTTAGGTACCTAAGATGCTATCCTAGTCTTGGTTTGTGGTACCCAAAGGATTCACCATTGGAGCTGATTGCATATTCAGACAGTGACTATGGAGGTGATAAGTTTGATAGAAAATCCACAACTGGTGGATGTCAGTTTCTTGGGAGCAGGTTGATATCTTGGCAATGCAAGAAACAAACAGTGGTGGCTAATTCTACAACTGAAGCTGAGTATGTGGCTGCAGCTGCTTGTTGTGGACAAGTTTTGTGGATTCAGAACCAGCTGTTGGACTATGGGTATAATTTCATGCATACCAAGATATTTGTTGATAATAACAGCACATTATGCATTATTAAGAATCATGTACATCATTCTAAAACTAAACACATAGAAATTAGACACCATTTTATAAGAGATTGTTTTGAAAAAGGTTTAATACAACCAGATAGGGTTGACACAGAAGAGAATGTGTCAGATTTACTAACTAAACCTTTTGATGCTGGGAGGTTTCAATACTTGGTAACAAGTATTGGGATGATCAATCTCACGTAATATGTGTTTTGGAGTCTTTTTGTAAAAGTATGTACAGGATAATGCATTGTTATTGGTCTTTTGCGGATTTAGATTTTCCACTATATTTTTCTAACACTGACAAAGGTTGCTTCAACGCTGATAAGTGTTTTTGTAACATTGTCAGCAATATATTTGTCTAACACTGACAAAGCTTCCCTCAACGCTGTCATGTGTTACCGGGGCGTTGTCAGCAACAATGTTAGTTTTGTGGTTTTTAATCTAAATGTGCAGGTGGTGTTAGCAGTATACCATTGGATACAGAGTTGCTTATGGATCAATGGAGAAGCATTTGGGCATGTTTTTATTTATGGATGATGGTTGGAATTTTTAATTCCTGTCTTGACATAAATTTTTTATGTTCATGCATATTTTTAGCAACATATGTATTATAGTTAAAGGGGAGGTTTTAGGAACTTTTGGGATGTTTGGGTATCCATATGATACTCTTATCACAATTCTAGATTGTGTCCACAGGTGAGTATGAGTTTGTTTTACTAAATCATGAGGCACTGTAGCATGCAAAGTTGATATACTATGCATGCTGCCAAGACATTTTTGGCCTAGAATTGGTTGTGGTCTGTTGGGAGACTTGGGAATGATTTTGTCATGGGATTTACCTGGGAGTAACAAGGGATTTTATAAGGTAACTTAGTTGTTAAGAGTTTTGGTTAGCAAGGGACACTAGAGGACTGTTATGTCTATCTTGCATAAGCAAGTGTGCATAACTGGACAGTGCTTGCCGCCCTATAATAATTATCAACTTTTTGGTTATCTTCTCTAGGATAAATTACTTTGTTAAGGACATTTTTCATTTTTAAACATTTTTATTTTTGGACGCTGACAAGTATTTTTCCAAGCGTTGTTGTGACCAATTTAGACGATGTCATGGCTATGGCAAACGTTGACAAGAATATAGCCGTTGGGCGTTGATAGGTTATTTTTGACCGTTGACACTCAATGGGACCTACCCAGTTGTTACTTTTTGACATAATTTTAGGCCGTAATTTTGGGAGCTGATAACTTTCATTTAATGCATGAGATAAACTTATTCTTTTTCAATATTTTCATGATTACATTTTGAAAATACTTGCCTATTTTTGGGCCAATCACATGTATTTTCTTCTCCTATATATTTGGCTCCTATTTTTAAACAGGGTACCTATTATTCTTGTCTAACACAATTTTCTCTTATCAACTTCATCTTCATCAATCATTTTAACAGCTTTCAACAATGGCACCAAAGTTTAAACCATTAGATTTGGAATTGGGGTTCAGAAGTCAACACAACATGATCGCGTATCTTGAAGCTGATGATGCTCTGTTTCCCCAATACACACAAATGGTGGCGTATTTGAACGCATCTCCTTTTAGGTATGCTCTTTCTCATGCACCACTCATTCCTGTCACACATATTAAACAGTTTTGGAACAATGTTAGTTCCTCAACAGTTAATAGAGTGACTACATTATCTTCTATTGTTCATGGGAGAACTTGGGTGGTTACTGAAGCTTTGGTACGCCAAGCTTTGCATCATGATGATGCTGATGGTATAACCACCCTTCCCATTAGTAAAATAGATCAAGGACTAAGGGCTTTGGGTTATCCTTTTCCTGATGAAGGAACTTTAAATAAATATCATAAACAGGAGTTTCCTCCAGCCTGGAAGTACCTAATACATGTCCTCCTACAATGTTTGAGTCCCAAGTGCACTGCACACAATGAGATCAATAGATCTATTGCAAGTGCTATTGTGTGCATTGCTACTGGGCAAAACTTTAATTATTCCAAAATGATTTTTGAGGGCATGTGTAAAAATAAAGGGAACAAAATGACTTTAGCTTATCCTAGATTTTTACAAATGGTTTTTGATGTCCAAGGATACTGCACAAGGGATCATGATGATTTTTATGAGATCCCTGTGCAAAAGAAAGCAATTTTTATGAAGATGAACTCACCCCCACATCGTGACCTACTCCTAACCCAAGCTATGCTTGCTGTCATTGAAGCAACAAAACCCCAACCAGACCCTCAACCCCAGATTGACCCAATACCTGAACCATTACCTTCACCACAACATATGCAAATTGACCAAGAACCCTTCGACGCTGACACGTTAAATGTTGGCGTTGATGTGCCTATTTCAAACGTTGACACACAACCTTCACAGACCCAAACACCCCTTAACCAACCCACATCCACCCAATCCACATCATCATCTCCACCAACACAATATAGGTTACAAAAACGCCAAAGGACTACTGGAGTGTTCTCCTCTAGTGGTCCTAGCCATGTAGCAGAGAGAACCACCACCACAAGTGTGGTTGGTGTTATGGATGAGGCTGGGACTATTGGTTCTGGCTTAAAAGCTGGCCAAGGCAGTCCCACCATAATTAAGACCTCATCCATGCCCAATGAATCTGACTTGGGAGGTCAAATACCCATTTTAGAAGAGGGCAGATTGGAACCAATGACTTTGATGGAATTGACGGCTGTCTGCATGAGCTTGCAAAAGCAAAATGCAGACTTGGTACAAGTTGTCAACACACAAGGCCTTGAACTCAAGCAATTGAGGGAGAGGATTGTTCTTTTGGAGACTGCTAGTACAAGGAGGGGGATGGAGGAATCTTCCAAAGGGGAGGATGAACAAATAAATGTGAGTGATAAGGGCAGCCATGATGGTCAATCTTTGGATGTTGCTGAGGCCCTAACAAGTTTGAAGAAACAGACAGGTTTTGATACGTCTCTAGTCTCTCCTACAAACATAAATTTGTCATTTACAGCCATGATGGAGGAAATTGCAAGAGGCGCTGAGACAGGTACTTTGGGCGTTGACAAGACAGATTTGAACGCTGACATGAGTATTTTGGGCGCTGACAAAGCAAAAGTGAGCGTTGACAGACCTGCAAATGAGGTTGATGTATCCCAGTCATCATCCATCATCAAAGAGGTTTCTTCACAGGTATTACCATCTACCTTACCAACAATTGATCCATTAGATAAGGGTAAGGGTATTATGGTAGAAGAGGTTGTTCCAAAGAATACAGCACAGATTGAGTTTGATAGAAAGTTGGCTGCACAAATTATGGAACAAGAAAGAAAGGAGGTGAGAGAGTCACCTTTTGTTATCACTTCAGAAGAGCAAGAAGGAAGTGATGAAGCTAGTTCAGACTCAAGTGTTATGATCATAGAGCAACCAGAAAGACTTGAGTATGGTGATGAGCTGGCCAAGGAGAAATTGAGATAGTTGAAATTGCAGGTTGATTTTGATATGCCAGAGGTGGTTCAAATGTATCATGCTTGGGAAGATAGGTGTATGGAAAATCCACACTTGACCATTTCAGATCAGATATGGGGTTTGGAGATTCTTCTCAGAGTACAAAAGGATTGCAAGGTCATTTTGAAACACAAAGCAAGTAATGTTCTCTCAAATTTAAGAAGGGATAGAAAGGAGTTGTACTTCATGCTGCTCAGATGTCATGGAACAGGGAGGACTTACAAGAAATTGACTGGGTTGACATTTAAAGAGTTGGAATGTAGAGCTTATCCCATTTGGGTTAGAGTACAGGAAGCAAACACTCTAAGACTTCTTTCTGATGAAAGAAAAGAAGAACTTGCAGAGGAAATGGAGCTCAAGAAGGCAATGTTTGTTCCCAGACCAGTGAAAAGGGGAGTTCCTCTTGAGTTTCCCAAAGATATGGATCCATTACATCCAAGTGAAGCTGTCATAAGAAAGAGCCTCAAGCTCTCACCATTAGAAGCTTCAGATTTGGTACAAGTGTTACCACTTGATTCCAGAAACCCAATTGTAAGCTATGAAGAAGATGAATGTGGGTTTTGAAAGATTGGCAGGTATGGAAAAGAGGTTCACACTTTTACCACCCTTATATCTTTGTTTGCAAGTTTTGATAGAGAAGACTTGGTAGACCTATGGAGGTTGTTAGAGGCCAAGTATGAGACTGAAGCACCAACTTCAGTCAATGGAATAAAACTGTGGTCCACATTCAAGAGAATGTGTGGACCAAAAGATGAGGATCCTACTATTTGGAAGGATCTTGAAGATGATCTCAGTGGTCTTCAATGGAGATTGTATTCAGCTGCTGGTGTTTATTATTTGAGTTCTACAAAGTTTGCTGAGTATCTACTTGTGGATGGTCAGTATTTCATGTCCAAGGAAATCTTGGAGAAGATGAAGAACACTCAGCTGGAAATTGATTATCCAAGTGACGTGGCCAAAGACTTGACCAGATTTATTTATTACCAATATGAGAAGGTTTGTAAGATTCCTTCTAGTCCTTAATGTTTATTCAGAAACTTGATCACCAGAGTAGATATCAGGTTTAGGGGAGGATTGTTGGGAATAAATTATAGCCAGTCTACTTGAGCTCTGACAAGAGTAAAACAAGCGTTGACATGAGTAAAACAAACGCTGACAGCTCAAGCGTTGACAAGACAAAGTCAAGCGTTGATACATTGAAGACAAGCGCTGATGGGAAGATATACTCTACGCGTTTATTGTATTCTAGATTACTTCTAGTAAAGATAGGAACAACAATGTATTTTCTATATTTATCTTTACCTAGAATAGTTGATACGTAGATTATTGTACAAGGCTTCTTATGTCTATAAAATAAGACCTTTAGGTTAATGTTCATATAAGTTTTATATACGTAAACTACTTTCATTGTAAGCAAGTTTGATATCGTTAATCAAAGTGAAAGTTTGTTTATATCATTGTGTTCTTGTTTAAGTGTTAATTCCGCATAATACTTAGATTGTCATATACATATACAAAGGTTTCTCTAAGTGTATTACTTGATCTAATCTCGTATACATAAAGCTAAATCGATCTAAGTTTGGGATCAATATTTAAAATCTCAAGGAATGAGACTAGTGGATGCTTAGCCAATTAAATCAAAGTTTTGGGTTTTCGAGTCATCTATAGGATCTTGCAAATTCTTAGACTTTTTCAAGTTTAGAAATCGCATTTTAAAGTTCCCTTGATAAACGACTCTTTAGGATCAATTATAGGAACTTGCGAAAAGTTCTTGTTCTTAACCCGTGAGAGTTAAGACTTTCGCGTATTAAAGTTCCCTACATAAAAGCCTAGCAAAACTTGACTTAAACACGTTAAGGATACTAGCTAGAATAAAATTAGATAAGTAAACTCGGGTTGAGTCAAAATATTTGTAGGATATGTAAATCTTGCTTATGTTTTAGAGAGAGAAAGAGATAGAGAGATGGTGGATTACACACAATTCTAGAGAGAGAAACCAAATGTTTACTATGTGAAAAATGAATAACACACACGCTCTCCATCTAAGGAGAGGGTTTATATACCCAAGCCTTGTAATGGGCTTGGGCTTACATGTTTGGGCCGGCCTACACATGTTGTAGGCTAGGCTTGGGCTTGTTTGTTAAATATTGATGTCTAGACTACGAGCTACTACTTAGTATATTGTCGGAGTGAACGAATCTTCCTAAATACGTAAAAATGTATTTCCAACAATCTCCCCCTAAGGGAGGTCACACCAAACAAGGGCGTTACCCGAGTTACAATAATGAAATAAACCTAGCATACTATGCTTGTCTTGAGCTCGTAGTCTTCGTCTTTCTTTTCTTTTTCTTTTCTGGTGAACATGCTGATGTGATCTTTGATATCAATCTTGAGCATTAATCTCTTGCCTTGATCTCGTGCATCCATCACTTGTGATCTTCGCCTCTTCGTGACCTCACATCCCAGATACTTATACCTTTGTAATTCTTGAAAGCTTCAGAGTTAGATACAGCGGAAGACTTAACTTTTAGGCTTTCTTGAATTAGATGAGGTATTAAGTGCATAAAGTATAAGCATGCGGGGACGACTTCTTCTTGGATCCCGCAACGCCACCGTCTTCAAATGCCGCAACATAAGTAGACACGAACAAAATGGCTTTGAACATTTCATTCTAATTCGGTAGCATTTTACCTCCGGTCGGTGAAGACCGTTGGAGGATATAAAATATCGTACTTGTGACAGGTATATTTAATTAAAAATCTCCTTTACAAGATTTCACGGGTAAACCCGTTCTCTTTACTCGACCGTCCAAAGCTGACCGTGAACGTAAAGAGTGAATCATTTGGATAATAATATCCGCATGATTTGAAGCCGTCAATTCATGTTCCTGGAACAAGTGAAATTCAATTAAGAACCGCACCATCGTTGCTTTCCAGTTGTCACGAGCTTGATTCGTATAGAATCTTGCAAGTTACCTACCAAGTGCTGTTTGAGGTTAACACTAGAAGGATTTCCACTCATCACTGTGAACACTAAGGTATCACTCTGAGTGTTCTGGCAAGATCACTAAGATATTACGTAGAGGCCTGGAACGTGTTTAAATTCAGTTAAGAATTAAACCACTGTTGCTTTCCAGTTATCACAAGCTTGATTCATAAAGAATCGCACAAGTCACCTACCATGAGCTTTTTGATATTCGCTCAAGAAGGATTTCCATCTTCATTGTAAATACTTTCGTATTACTCGGATGTTCAGGCAAGATCATGAAGATTTTACGTAGAACTCTTAAAATCTTTCTTACTTTTCACAGTGTGTGAAGAAGCAAGGAATTATGAAAGTGTGTCCTAATGAGATATTTGATGATCTCAAATGGCTCTAGACTCGATCGTGCACTTTGGATTTTAGTGATCGGAGGCTGGAGAGGAGTGCCACCTTTTCAATACCAATTTATTCGGAGTGAATAAATCAATAGATAATGTGTTGTCTCCGTGTGATTAAAACAAATACCTTTTGAGAGATATCTGAGTTAGCTGGGATGGGTTGTGCATTGCATCACTGGGTCCATGATGTCTGTCTTCAATATCAAGCATCATTAAAAATGATCTCGATAGCATATGTATTGACCCGGTTTCTGCCTAAGGTTGTAAGGAGGGCTTCTTTCTTTACACCCTTTATCTTTACAATTCTTTTTCATTCTTCAACCCCTTCAATGCTTACCAATACGTCATAACTAGCACCTTGTTGTGATTTTTCCAGTGCTAACTTAAGTACTTGGTCGGCATTCAGCTACGTTCACAATCTTTCTCCATCTTTCCTAAGGACTACTATTTCTAGCTATGGAATGTCCTTGGGAAGATTCCTCCGGTTCTAGAAGAATCATTGGACTTAACCTATCCTACCATCCTTATGTCACCACAATCTCATCGTCGTGAAATGAATGGGTTTTGGGTAAGTATATGTCACCATGAAAATCCATTTTTCTCCCCCTTAACATATGCCACGATATTCGAAAACATTTCGCATATGTCGGGATGAGCCAGCACGTTAAGTCAAACCATTTTTGATAATTTCCCATATTAAATCACATTTTCTCCCCCATATTAAAAATATTAACCCAATCGATGTTTTTAATATCAATTGATTTAATGAAGTTTTAACAAAGGTTTTGGGAAGAAAAATGCAAGTCCGTTTAATCTTCATGATTCCAAATGTATGAAATATGATACCGATTGGTAACATGATCACATATTCACCATATTTAAAAAGAATTGACAAGATTGGACCTGATTGATGAGAACTGATACAAGGTTTTTTGCAATGGGGTTCAAAATATTTCTCGGAATCCTCTCGAATTGATCTCAGTTTAAAGTGGAATGATTGTTCTTGGTGACAAAAAGTGGATTTGGTTTTCTATTCTAAATAAATGAAGTAAATGAAGATTAAAGCCAGAAACAATAGAACATCAATTTAAATTAAACAATTAAATGATAAAGCTGTAAAAGTTCCTTACTGAAAACTAGTGCTATTCGGAATAAATGGAGAAGATGCTCTTATTCGGAATGATGACCATGCGGAATAATAAAGTCTATTCGGAATGATGAGACTATACGGAATAAAAACCCCTATGCGGAAAGTATGGCTTATTCGGAAAATATTGCTATGCGGAAAAATATTGCTATGCGGAAAAAATATTGCTATGCGGAAAAAATATTGCTATGCGGAAAAAGTGTCCCTATGCGGAAAATAAACCCCTATGCGGAAAGACTGGGCTATTCGGAATATTTGAAATATTCCGAGTAAGAGAACAAATAAAGATGATTCGGAATAAGTAAGATATTCCGAATAGGGGACGAGCCCAAATGCCTATTCGGAATAATTGTTCTGTTCGGAAAGATCTGGAATGCGAAGAACAGTAACAGCAGGTGCCAAACGATTTTTCAATCTAAACACCAAAATACTCATAAAGATTTCACCAAATCAACCAATAATCATCTAAATACCATAAGAAACAAATCCCACCAATAAAAACACTAAATCAACAACTTTTTAAGATCAAACTAGAATCAAATAAAAACTTAAAACCTTGCAATAGATGATGATGAAGAACAAGATGAATGAAAAGATGGAATTGATTGATTAATGTAAAAGTAACAAGAGTAATGATTAAGGGTTACAAGATTGAAAGAAAAAGATGAAAAATCACCAAACACCCTAATGGTGTTGGTGAAGCCACGAACAAAGGACTGGGAAAAAAGAAAAATGAAGCTAACTACTTAATTGTGTGAAGGAAAAGTCTATTTATAGTCCTAGTGGTTGGTTGGTGAGTGGGCTTTCTCCCTTTCTTCTTGTCTTCTCGTCTTTTCAGAAAAGTTGACGTTTTCGATTCTGATTCGGGATTTGTCGTCGATTAAATTCAACTCGTCTTTTAATTTCTTCGTTAAATAGACTTGAGTTTCTTCGACTTATGAAAATCTTCCGTCTTTTAGTCCTTTTCTTCGATAAGTCTTCGAATAGGCCCAGTGACTTCAAATCTTTTGCATCTCTTGGA
Source organism: Glebionis coronaria (assembly GCA_025667525.1). Classification (NCBI taxonomy): domain Eukaryota; kingdom Viridiplantae; phylum Streptophyta; class Magnoliopsida; order Asterales; family Asteraceae; genus Glebionis; species Glebionis coronaria. Next base: position 210,055,570 of record CM046877.1, on the reverse strand, counting down.
CAATAGACTTTATCTTGATTCTTTTTCCTTGATAAAACCCGTGCAATCCCATGTTTTCTTTAATATTTATCCGGTTAGCTCTGAAAACACAATAAACACAAAAACCACGCATAATTCCAAACAAATGATATTAAATACGTGTTTTGGTCTTGTTTTAGCCAGAATTAAGTGGTAAAAGGATGGGTGTTTACACACCTATCAAATCCCCTACACTTAACCAATGCCATGCCCTCATGCAATGCTTAGTGATAAAGCAATTTTACATTTTTCTCATAATAAATCAACCTTGGCCTTATTCAAATACTACTAAATAACAATTAAATTACTAAGAGAACTTTAAAACTTTAAAATAAACAAAAGGATGGAAATAACTTGTAAAGAAATCAAGGACTTACATTAGGGCTTTGGTGTTGCGAAGATTTATCACCCTCAAGTTTCACGTTCCCCAAACTAAGCTTAGAAACGAGATCATTGTCATTATAAGTTAGTAAATCAAACACTTACACACATAGCTTAATTAAATGCTTAAACTCCCTTATTCCTAGGTGTATCTCTTATATTTTATTTTTGTCTTAGAATGATCATGAAGATGCATTTTTGGACTTATTTCGATAGTTTATTAAGGCTGAAAGCAAAGTAGGACGATTTGATCAATAGTTAGCTAAAGGACAAAATCTCTTAAAACTGCTTCTCGGGATATCAAAAAGTTCATATCTTGGCATAACTTGGTTCACGATTTGAGACCTTTCTCGGGCCGATATTTGGCATGTACTTCCTACTTCATATCTTCGAGAGACGTTCTTGAGATAATGGTCTTCTCATCATAATAGAGTTTCTTCACTTGGAGACTTTTGAGGGGTACTCCAACTTTGTTGACCACGACTTCATGATTATTTCTTCAATCTCTAATTGGGATTTTGAGATACAACGATCCGCCTCCTTTTCGGACTTGGATCTATTTATCCTCATACCTTGTTAGGGTCTTTTCGGATAGACTTCTCCATGATCTTTATGGGAGTTGATTGCTTTTCGTCGTGAGTCTTGATCCTTCATATAGACTTTAGGAATAATGCTTTTCACATCACTTTGGATCTTCAGCAATAAAATTGAATCCTCATGCCTTGTTAGGGCCTTTTCGGACTCGCCAATCTTCGCGCCCCGCTTCATAAGTTATGCCTTGGCTATGAACTCTTGTCATTACCGAGCAACTTTTAAACGATCTTGGGCTAGAAGCTAAGTAACTTTTCAAATCGTACGACCTTACTTATTGCAGATAAATTATCAGCAAGTGATGGGAGAATAGGCAAATAATTACACCAAGTGAGCTTGCGCAGGAATACCGACTTATAATTGACTCTATCATTTCTCGTCCTCCACAATTTAAAATCTCAAGTAATGAGACTCGTGGACACTTAGCCTAATAGGCCAATTAAGGTCTACATGGTTAAGGATACTAGCTAGAATAAACTTGGATAAGTCTATTCGGGTTGAGTCAAAATAAACGCAACGGGCCTAATATGTCAAAGACTTCTAAACTAGCTACACCACTTTATTAATATTTTTGATTTTATTGCGGGATATATACATATGAAAGCAACGATAAAAATTTAAAAATTACGACTAAATGGCCAAAGTTAATAAAAAATTTGAAAAATGTTGAAAAATAGGATTTTCTGGTTAAATGAAGGCATTTTCATGGAAAAGTCCACTTAAAACTTCGATAGAAGTCCCCCCTACACTTAAGATAAACATTGTCCTCAATGTTTAAGCATGTGGGAAAAGTCTCCCCTACACTTATGACATTGTGCACGTTGGTTAACTCAAGTTAAGGTAGAGACGACTAAAGTGATCAATTTCAAATGTGAGTATGAAGAAAATTGAATCACGATAGTTGAGAGATAGAACCGGATTTCGGATAACACGGGAGCACGGTTCTTCAAAGATTCCAAGAGTGCAGTTATCCCTGTAATCACATCACCACACAAACACAAATGACCAAAATAGTTTCTCCCCTACACTTAGGGGGTTAAAGGGATAGATACTCGGGCTGCCTCCCGAGGAGCGCTTGTTTTTGATAACCGAGTCACGAGCCTGACTCGACCCAAAATTAGTTTATGGGGAACGTGGTGAGGGATGGAATCACCTCCTGAGAGGTGTCCTCACCAAAGTACAACTTCACTCGTTGGCCATTCACCTTAAAATTAGGTCCATTAGGTTGAGCGAGCTCGAGAGTACCATATGGAAAAATTTGGGCAATGGTGAATGGGCCGGACCAACGAGATTTCAGCTTGCCCGAAAAGATTTTCAACCGAGAGTTAAAAAGTAAGACTTTGTCTCCAACATGGAACTCCCGGTTTTTGATCTTGGAGTCGTGAATGAGCTTAGTCCTTTCCTTATAGATTAAAGAGTTTTCATAAGCCTCATTCCGAAGTTCATTCAGCTCATTGAGTTGGATCTTGCGTAGGTCACCGGCTTTGTTTATATCAAAATTAGCCCACTTCAAGGCCCAGTAAGCCTTGTGCTCCAACTCAATGGGGAGGTGGCACGCTTTCCCGTACACAAGACGATACGGCGTACAGCCGATCGGGGTCTTGTAAGCAGTACGGAAAGCCCACAAAGCATCATCAAGTTTATCAGCCCATGCGGCACGATGCTCTCCCACGGTTCTTTCAAGAATTCGCTTAAGTCCTCGGTTGGATATTTCAGCCTGGCCATTAGTTTGTGGGTGGTAGGCTGTGGAAAGACGATGATTTACACCGTACTTAGCCATGACTCTAGCAAATTGGTCATTGCAAAAATGAGTCCCACGATCACTAATAATGGCGCGAGGCACACCGAATCTAGCGAATAAAGCTTTCAAAAAGTTACAAACCACCCTTGCGTCATTAGTAGGCAAAGCTTTGGCTTCAACCCACTTAGAAACGTAGTCAACGGCTACAAGGATGTATTTGTTTCCTTTAGATGAAGGGAATGGCCCCATAAAGTCGATACCCCACACGTCAAAAATTTCACATTCCTGTATGAAATTCTGAGGCATCTCGTCTTTATGTGTGATTTTGCCTTGCTTTTGGCAAATATCACATCGTTTGACCATACCGTGAGCGTCACGGTATATGGAGGGCCAATAAAATCCGAAATCAAACACTTTTTTAGCGGTGTAGTTGGGACCAAAGTGACCACCGGTGGGTCCTTTGTGGCAAGCATTAAGGATTTCAGACGCTGCCGGTCCATCAACACATCGATGAATAATCAGGTCAGCACATTGTTTGAATAGGTAAGGGTCGTCCCAAAAGTAAGTCTTGATGTCGGTGAAGAACTTCTTCTTTTGTTGGGACGTTAACCCTTCCTTGAGAATTCCACCCGCCAAGTAGTTTGCAAAGTCCGCAAACCACGGGGTTTCATTCGGCTTCGAGTTTATAGACATTAAGGTCTCCAAGGGAAAAGAATCATTGATTTCTTTGGTCGGATGATCCCCTTGGTATGGATCCTCAAGTCTGCTAAGATGGTCCGCGGCTAAGTTTTCTGCTCCTTTTTTATCGCGGATTTCGATTTTAAATTCCTGGAGCAGCAAAACCCAGCGAAGAAGTCTTGGTTTGGAATCTTGCTTTGTCAACAAGTACTTCAGCGCAAAATGATCGGTATACACGATGGTGGTGGAAAGGACAAGATAGGGGCGGAATTTTTCAAAAGCATAGACAACAGCTAAAAGCTCTTTTTCGGTTGTCGTATAATGCAATTGTGCCCCCGTCATTGTCTTGCTAGCGTAATGGATCGGTTGGAAGTGTTTGTTCACTCTTTGTCCAAGAACCGCTCCAATAGCAAAATCACTAGCATCGCACATCAACTCAAAAGGCAGCTCCCAATTAGGGGTAACTAAGACGGGTGCCTTAGTAAGCTTATCCTTAAGCGAGTTGAAGGCTTCAAGACACTCTTTGGAAAAGATAAAAGGAGTATCTTTTTCCAAGAGGTGGGTCATCGGGCGAGCGATTTGAGAAAAATCTTTGATGAATCGACGATAGAAGCCCGCATGACCCAGAAAACTTCTCACACCCTTCACGGTTGAAGGTGGAGGCAACTTTGCGATAACATCGACTTTAGCACGGTCAACTTCAAGACCGGCTTTCGAGATCTTATGTCCAAGCACGACGCCTTCTTTAACCATAAAATGGCATTTTTCCCAATTCAGAACAAGGCGAGTGTCTTCGCACCTCTTTAGCATACGCTCCAAATTGGCAAGGCAAGAAGAGAAGGAATCCCCGAAGACCGAGAAATCATCCATGAAGAATTCCATGGTTTGTTCAACCATGTCATGGAAGATAGCTAGCATACACCTTTGGAAAGTCCCGGGCGCATTACATAAGCCAAAAGGCATTCTTTTGTAAGCAAAAGTGCCATAGGGACAAGTGAATGTAGTCTTCTCTTGATCTTGGGGATCGATGGGTATTTGAAAATAACCCGAAAAACCATCAAGAAAGCAGTAATATTCATTACCGGCTAAACGTTCAAGCATTTGGTCCATAAAAGGTAGAGGGAAATGATCCTTTCTCGTGGCATCATTGAGTTTGCGGTAGTCTATACAAACTCTCCACCCAGTAACGAGACGAGTGGGAATCAACTCGTTGTGTTCATTGGGAACAACGGTTATTCCGCCCTTCTTGGGCACACAATTGATTGGACTAACCCATGGTGAATCCGAAATAGGGTAAATCATACCCGCATCAAGAAGTTTGATAACCTCTGTTTTGATGACTTCATGTATTTTTGGATTCACCCTTCGTTGGTTTTGAATCGTGGGCTTAAAGTCGTCCTCCATGAGAATTTTGTGTGTGCAGAAGTGAGGATCAATTCCACGAATATCCGAAATCTTCCAAGCAATAGCCTTCTTATGATCCTTCAACACAGCGACGAGTCGAGCTTTCTCTTCATCCTTCAAATCCTTAGCAATGATGACTGGCGACTTCTTCTCTTCTTCGAGGAAGACATACTCAAGATGGGGCGGCAACTCCTTAAGTTCCAAATCCGGAGGATTTTCGTCGGGAGGCGTATTCGAAGTTGGAGTATCGATAGCAATAACAGTGGGAGATGGAGGGGAAGGATTGTCTTCTCTGAGGAGGTTTGCAATGAAACTGAGATCGTCATCCCAATTGGCAGTAGAATCGTCATTGTCTTGCTTCACATCTTCCAAGGTGGCTTCCAAATCTTTCCAAAGGAAATCACTTTCTCCAAATAGAGATAGTGATGAGTCGATAGAGGAAACGGTCTCAACATTGGGAAGAGAGGTAGGAATATTTTTACAAGCATCCTTGAAGTGTTCTTCACAAGCCTCATCAAGAACGTCAATACAATTAACATTCTCGTAAGAATAAGGCTGTTTAGAAAGCTTTCCCATGTTGAAGACTACTTTATCGTCACCCACTCTCATGATAAGCTCACCGGCTTCAACATCAATGAGAGTGCGACCGGTCCTCAAGAATGGACGACCAACAATGAGTGGCACACGGGGGTCCATCTCGTAGTCGACGACAACAAAATCGGCAGGGAAGGTGAATTTGTCGACTCCTACAATGACGTCTTCGGCTATCCCCACTGGATAAGCAACCGTACGGTTGGCCAATTCCAAAGTCATTTTGGTGGGGACTAGCTCTGGGAGAGATAATTGCTTCCAAACACTTAGAGGCATGAGATTAATACTGGCACCTAGATCGGCTAGGGCCATGCAATTCTCTACTCCCGGGAAATTGCAAGGGATAAGAAAACGACCCGGATCACCAAGCTTGGTTGGCAATTTCCTTAAGAGCACTGCAGAGCAGTTCTCATTAAGTTGGGTGTTGGCAATATCGAGGAGCTTTTCCTTGTCGCTCAGAAGATCTTTAAACATTTTGGCATATTTGGGCATGTGAGCGAGAGCCTCAGCGAAGGAGATATTGAAATTCAGTTGTTTGAACATTTTAAGGAAGTTCGAAACCTGAATATCATCCTTGCTCTTTTGCTTCTCTTTCCTCAACCTTGAAGGATAAGGTATATTGGAAGAAGAGGAAGGCTTTAGGGGAATAGGATCACTCACAACCACGGGTGGAGGAGGGGTAGAAGGGAGAGGTGGAGAAATTGGGGAAGGAGAAAGAGGAGGAATAGGAGCAGGTGACTCGTTCTCCTTAGTCACAACCACCGGTGGAGGTTTAGGAAGCTCGGGTTCCTTGGTACCTTTGCCACTTCGAGTGGTGATTGCTTTCATCTCCCCTCTTGGATTTGCAACGGTGTTACTCGGAAGAGTACCCGAAGAAGAGGGTTGACTACTTTGGAAGAAACTAGCCATCATGTTCCTCAGATCATTAGTTTGGCTATCCAACGTGTTTCTCATGTCTGCTCTCAAATCGTTTCCTTGCTTGACCAAGTCTGCTTTCAGGTTGAGCACCTCTCTCTGAAGATTTCCCACTATCGCATCGTTAGTCCTCATATAAGTTTCCACTTCTTGGTGAAGAGCGGTGGGTTGGTTGGGAGGAGCATTGTATGCAGGTGGTTGGTAAGCAGGTTGTTGGTAGACTTGGTTGTTTCGTTGAGGTGGTTGTTGCTGCTTGTGAGGTGGTATGTATGGTTGTCGAGGTTGTTGTTGTTGTTGAGGAGGGCGATTAAGGTTTTGTTGTTGGTTTGGGTTGGCAGGAGGGAAACCAGGTGGTGAAAGATAGTTGTTGCTGCGGTAGCTAAGCAAGTTACGGTCACCTTGAGGTCTAGCTTGATAAGCAGGTTGTTGATAGGTGCCATATACTACATTCACATTCTCTGCAGGGTAATCTTGGGTGGCGGTACAAGTTGTGTAAGAATGAGGACCACCGCATATCTCACAAGGTTGGCTGACAGCGTTCACTTGAGCGTTTTTGGCGTTGTTGCTGTTGTTGTTGCTGACGGTGTGTGTGACAAGCGATTCAAGAAGAGTAGTGATTTTGTCTAATCGCTTGTCGCTGTCATTAGTGCTAGCACTAGCGACATTGGTCCGAACACTCTTGGTTTGCACGCGAGATTTATTCTCAATGATGTCCCAAGCAGCATTGGAAGTCTTAGCCAATAAATTACCCCCTGAGGCACTGTTCAGTGAATCTTGGTCACTCATGCTTAAACCATTGTAAAAAGTATTGATTTGATGTACTTTGGTAAAACCATGTTGTGGGCATTTTCTTAAAAGATCTTTAAAACGATCCCAAGATTCACTGAACGACTCATCGTACTTTTGTTCAAAGTTTATAATCTCATTCCGCAATGCGGTAGTACGAGAGGGTGGAAAAAAGTAGTTGATAAACTTTGTTTCCAAATCCGTCCACGAGAGAATACTCTGTGGCGGTTCTTTAGCAAGCCAATGCCGGGCTTGTCCCTCTAAAGAAAAGGGAAAAAGTTGTAACCTTATAACTTCTTGTGGAACCCCATTGAACTTGACCGTGTTGGTGAGTTGAAGAAATCTCTTGATGTGGTCATGTGGATCATCAATGGTTCGTCCCAAGAATGGCTGAGCGGAGACCATCTGGATAAAGCCTGACTTGAGCTCGAAATTGTTGGCGGCAATTGGAGGTATGACAATTGGGTCCGTGTTGCCATCTACATGAGCTTGCAGCAATTCAATCATCGGGCGATTATCCGGAAGGGGCTCATTATTGTTGTTATTGTTCATGTTGTTGAAAGGCGGGTTCAAAATATTTCTTGGAATCCTCTCGAATTGATCTCAGTTTAAAGTGGAATGATTGTTCTTGGTGACAAAAAGTGGATTTGGTTTTCTATTCTAAATAAATGAAGTAAATGAAGATTAAAGCCAGAAACAATAGAACATCAATTTAAATTAAACAATTAAATGATAAAGCTGTAAAAGTTCCTTACTGAAAACTAGTGCTATTCGGAATAAATGGAGAAGATGCTCTTATTCGGAATGATGACCATGCGGAATAATAAAGTCTATTCGGAATGATGAGACTATACGGAATAAAAACCCCTATGCGGAAAGTATGGCTTATTCGGAAAATATTGCTATGCGGAAAAATATTGCTATGCGGAAAAAATATTGCTATGCGGAAAAAATATTGCTATGCGGAAAAAGTGTCCCTATGCGGAAAATAAACCCCTATGCGGAAAGACTGGGCTATTAGGAATATTTGAAATATTCCGAGTAAGAGAACAAATAAAGATGATTCGGAATAAGTAAGATATTCCGAATAGGGGACGAGCCCAAATGCCTATTCGGAATAATTGTTCTGTTCGGAAAGATCTGGAATGCGAAGAACAGTAACAGCAGGTGCCAAACGATTTTTCAATCTAAACACCAAAATACTCATAAAGATTTCACCAAATCAACCAATAATCATCTAAATACCATAAGAAACAAATCCCACCAATAAAAACACTAAATCAACAACTTTTTAAGATCAAACTAGAATCAAATAAAAACTTAAAAACTTGCAATAGATGATGATGAAGAACAAGATGAATGAAAAGATGGAATTGATTGATTAATGTAAAAATAACAAGAGTAATGATTAAGGGTTACAAGATTGAAAGAAAAAGATGAAAAATCACCAAACACCCTAATGGTGTTGGTGAAGCCACGAACAAAGGACTGGGAAAAAAGAAAAATGAAGCTAACTACTTAATTGTGTGAAGGAAAAGTCTATTTATAGTCCTAGTGGTTGGTTGGTGAGTGGGCTTTCTCCCTTTCTTCTTGTCTTCTCGTCTTTTCAGAAAAGTTGACGTTTTCGATTCTGATTCGGGATTTGTCGTCGATTAAATTCAACTCGTCTTTTAATTTCTTCGTTAAATAGACTTGAGTTTCTTCGACTTATGAAAATCTTCCGTCTTTTAGTCCTTTTCTTCGATAAGTCTTCGAATAGGCCCAGTGACTTCAAATCTTTTGCATCTCTTGGACAATAGACTTTATCTTGAGTCTTTTTCCTTGATAAAACCCGTGCAATCCCATGTTTTCTTTAATATTTATCCGGTTAGCTCTGAAAACACAATAAACACAAAAACCACGCATAATTCCAAACAAATAATATTAAATACGTGTTTTGGTCTTGTTTTAGCCAGAATTAAGTGGTAAAAGGATGGGTGTTTACACACCTATCAAGAACATCATATGATAAGATCAGATGGTTCTTGTCAGCACATGGTGGTCACCTCGTCACGTCTGAAGTCATCTCTTGACACCACATGTACGATTGGTATTGTATTCTTGACACCAACTTGTGAACTTGGCACTTTCGGCATCGAAGATTCTGAATGCTTGACAATTGCTCCCCCTCAATTGTTGACCCGTTTTCTATTGAAAGAGCTGTAGTCGTCGGTTGAGTAGTCGCATCGTCGAGTATGTAGATACCAATTGTAGATTCCTATGGTTGTAGAGATGATAGCTTCATAAAAACAAGACTTCTCTTGTTTTAACAAATAAATGCACTGAAACGTACATATATTTGTGTTAGACCAAGTTATAAAGTAAACTTGATCCTTTACAAGGTTTTAAAGTAAACCTTGCCCGAGAAAATTAATTCCCGTTGTGAGCCAAAGATTTCATAAGAAATAATTGACTTTAATAAGAAAACCGGGTTGCAGTCAGAAATAACTACAAGCCATATAGGCATGTTTTATGAAATATTTACAACTTTTGTACGAACTCTATTTATGGCGCCGTGTCCATATTAATCAACATTTCTAAGGCCGTAAATATTATTGTACCAAAAGACATGCCTTTTAAAAATAAAGTAAAAAATATTTTTTGATTTTTACTGAATTTTTCAATTTTTATGGTTTTTATATGGTTTTATATTTTTGTGTTTTGCTTTTGTGGATAAAAATATAAACAATATATACAGATGATCACCAAGGATACGGAGAATAGTTTACCATCACTATTCTTTCGCTTCATCTGCCAATTCCTTTAGAGTCTCAGGCGAGAAGGTTCTCATTCCTAGCTTGTCGGCCAAAAATTCAATTCGAGCGCGATCTAAAGCCTTCGTGAAAATATCCGCCAATTGATACTCAGATCGGACATAGTAAAGCTCGATTACTCCATTTTCCACTTGCTCCTTGATGAAGTGGTAACGAATGTCAATGTGCTTCGACCGGGAGAATTGAACATTGTTGCAACATAAGGCAATTGCACTTTTGTTGTCGCAGTACATCGGAATTTTATTGAAACCTAGACCATAGTCGGTTAATTGCGATCTCATCCAAAGAATTTGAGCACAGCAACCGGACATAGCTATGTATTCTGCTTCCGTACTTGAAATTGCAGCGCTTTTCTGCCTTTTCGATGCCCAACTGATTAGTCGATCTCCTAGTAGTTGCAAAGTTCCACTCGTGCTACGCCTTGTATCTTGACAACCCGCGTGATCCGCATCTGCATATGCCATTAGGGCAATCGAAGAGTCCTTCGAATACCAAAGTCCCCGATTAATGGTTCCTTTAAGATATCGAAAGATCCGTTTCACAGTAGCCAAATGTAACTTAGTAGGTCGAGTTTGATACCGAGCACACATACATATAGCAAACTGAAGATCACGTCGACTAGCTGTGATATACAGAAGAGTATCGATCATTCCACGATAAAGTGTCGGATCAACGGCAACTCCATGTGGATCTGCATCAAGCTTAGTTCGGTCCACCATTGGAGTATCCACGGGGTCGCAAGATTCCATCTTATACTTCTTTAGCGATTCAAGGGCATACTTGGATTGATTGATAAAGATGCCTCTGGGACTCTGAGATATCTGAATACATAAGAAGAACGATACCTTGCCCATCATTGACATCTTAAACTTGGAAGACATGAGTTTCCCAAACTCGGTGGATAAGGTTTGGGCCGAGGCTGCAAATATAATATCATCAACATATATTTGTACCATAATCATATCTTTACCTCGTTTCTGAATGAACATCGTGGGATCCACCTTGCCTTTAGCGAAGCCTTGCGTAATTAAGAATTGTGACAATAGATCATACCATGCGCGTGGAGCTTGCTTCAACCCATAGAGAGCCTTCTTAAGCTTGTACACATGCTTAGGATAATTAGGATTCACAAAACCATCCGACTGTTGTACATAGACCTCTTCCTTGATTTCTTCATTAAGAAATGCCGTCTTCACATCCATCTGATAGACGATCATATTCATGTGGGCTGCATAAGCGAGGAATAGTCTAATAGCTTCCAAACGGGCAACAGGTGCAAAGGATTCCATAAAGTTGATGCCCAATAATTGCTTGTATCCACGAGCTACTAGACGAGCTTTGTTCTTCAATATTCCGCCTAACTCATCGAGTTTCACCTTGTAAACCCATTTCAAAGTGAGTAACTTCATTTGATCCGGGCATGGGACAAGTTCCCAAACTTCAAGACGTATGAATTCGTTAAGTTTTTCTTGCATAGCTTCTATCCAACAGGATTGAGTAAAAGCTTGTTGCCATGTCTTAGGTTCAACTTCAGTGAGAAAAGCATCAAAGTGACAATACATTGCACTTTCTTGTAACTGACTTCGTGTGGATACCGGACGATTAGGGTCACCAATAATAGAATCTATAGGATGATCCTTTGTCCACTTGCTGTCATGTTCACGAATCCGTGGATTGGAGTAAACTGTAGAAGGAGCTTCCTCTGAGGTGGACGACCCGGCTTGATTAGGGTCGGGAATAGGTACACCAAAGAATGGAAGTTCACGCATTTGAGCGAATTCCAAATCGTGATCATCATCATCCTCTTCATCATCCATAGGCATGACATGGGTAGTTGAAACATGTGTTGTTTGAGAATTACTTGTTGATGGTATATCTTGACCAATTGTAGGTGCAGATGTGTCTGATTGTGCTTCGGTTGCTGGAGCGACAACTTCGGTTACCGGAGCTATTACCTCAGGTTCTGGAGCAACAATAGTTGGAGGAGTAAAGAATTCATCAAAGAACGGTTGAAACAATGTATCCCATTCAGTCCTAGAAGGTGGTGTAAATGATGATGAAGTAGGTTTGTTTGGGACAAGACCAGAACTAATGTTACTGGGTCCCATTTCATGAAGTGCGGGTTCAGAGCTGCTTTGCTCAGAAGCCATTGCTGTTAGCTCATCAAAATCAACATTCATAGTTTCGAGGATCTTGCGAGAGTTACGGTTGTAGATTCGATATGCCTTCTTTGTGGGTGTGTAACCAATGAAAATACCAATATCAGCCTTTGGTTGAAGTTTTCCCAAATTGTCACCATCATTATTTAGATAGCAAAGAGAACCAAATACATGAAGATATGATAAATCTGGTACTTTTCCATGGAGAAGCTCATAAGGTGTTTTACCATGGCATTTACGAATTAGTGACCGGTTTTGGGTGTACACTGCTGTAGATACTACTTCTGCCCATAAAAACAATGGAGCCTTTGCGTAAATTAACATCGTTCGAGCAGCTTCCATAAGTGTGCGATTTCGCCTTTCAACGACACCGTTTTGTTGTGGAGTGCGTGCAACGGATGTTTCATGAGATATGCCAACTTCTTCATAATAATCATGCAGGATTTGATTCACAAATTCGGTTCCATTATCTGTACGAATGCGTCGGACAGTAGTGTTGAGACGCACTTGAATCATCTTGAGAATTCCGATGATAAATTTAGGTGCCTCATTTTTTGTTTTAAGAAATTTCACCCATGTAAACCGAGAGTAATCATCGACAATGACGAGGATGTACTTTTTACCACTAAGACTTTCAACACGCATTGGCCCACAAAGATCCATATGCAACAGATAAAGTTTCTCTTGGTTGGTGTCTTCCGTCTTGGGTTTGTAAGATTTCTTAGTGCTTTTCCCCATTGTACACGTGGAACACAAATGATCCTTGTGAAATGAAAGTTTAGGAAGATCACGAACAAGTTCGTTTTTCGCCAAATGATTAATAGCGTCAAAGTTAAGATGAGATAACCGTCGATGCCATAACCATGACTTAGTCTTCGATGCTTTGGAGAGAAGACATACGGGAGAAGCGACCATCATGTCTTGTAGAGACAAAGTATACAAATTATTCCCTCGAGTACCTTTCAATAAATCAACCCCTTCCAAATTACGAATGAAGCAGGTATGCTCTCGAAAAGCAACTTCTAGGTTTGCATCACAAAATTGTCCCACAGAAAATAAGTTGTGACCGAGACCTTCCACATAATACACTCTTGAAATAATAACATTCCCAATCTAATATTCACCATAACCCATTATCTTTGCAATATGATCATTGCCAAATCGAACCGTACCAAGAAACTTGTTGACGAAATTTCTGAGCTGAGAGCGATCTCTGGTCATATGCTTGGAGCAACCAGAGTACAAATACCAGAGAAAAATTTGGACCACCTGTTTCCAATAACAACAGTAGACAATGCATTGGAAACTATTGGTTCCTGAGTGTTAGCAGATACAGATAAAATATTATCAGAATTGCTAACATTTTTGTGTCCCTTAGATTTCCTGCGTTTTCTAATGTGAGTCTTAGCACTAACAGGTTTTACTGTTCCAACTTTCTTAGGTTTTGGATTATTCGCGGGCACTACAGTGGGAGTAGACCTATTTAAAGGGCACTTGGTTCCTACAGTAGTGTCGGTGTTACTAGTTAAAGGACAAGCTTGTGTTTTGGTAGCCTTGGTACTCCTAGTTAAAGGGCACGCTTTCTTCGCTTTAGTGGGAGTGATCCTTGTTAAAGGGCACGTATTTCCTACTATAGTGAAAGTTCTACCAGTGGGGCGCCACATCCAACCAACTTGGGTTAACACTTTCCCAGTCGGTTTCCATTCTAATCCATTTTTCCGAGCATACATCTCATTCACATGGTCAATAAGGCAAGAATCATGACGACTAGAAAACATACATTCATTTCAATTCCAACATTTCAAATTAGAATTCACAGTAGGCTTAGAACGCTGCACAACCGCAGAGCCTTTAGGTTTAGCTACATGATTCTTTTTATTCAAAACAGAAATAACATTCCTAGGATAGGCTTCTACTTTCTTCTTCACTTGACTACTAGATGGGGGCAAGATCCTATCATTCTTCTTGTTTCTCTTAAGCTTAGATCTTTGAGCCTTAGTAGTGGTGCTTACTCGTGTAGAAGGCAACACGGGAATATTAGAAGCTGGTTTTGATTCCGCCTTATCTTTAGTGACCAAAGTTTGATATGGTTTAGTCCTAGGTCCCTTATTAAGTGGTGTGACAGCTATAAGGTTCCTTTTGATTGCACTAGAGGACGCTGCTGAGACAGTGGCAGTGTTATCCACAACATTCTTACCCTTTAGAGTACGAAGTGTTTCTTTTAACTCAGCCAAGACCAGATTCTTATAACAAATTTGTTCCCTCAAGTCAGATATTTCCACCGACTTTCGATTCAATTGTTCAATCAATGATTGATTCTGTGCAGTGGTATCAACACATGCGGGCTTTACTGAATCGAAGAGTCGTGTATTTTTCTGTTTTAAGTTATCAACTTTGGACAAAATCTTGGAAACTCGATTATCTAGATCAAGTTTAAAATTCTCAGTGGCCTCAAGTACGTTCACACAGTTAAGCTCATTAGATTTCTCTATTTCTATCGGCAAAGATGTAGCAACTTTGTCACTTGGCTGACGCTGTTTTGATTTTAAATTCAATTGAAAATTCTTTTCAAAGTTTGCATCATCGATATTAACACCTTCGAATGACGTTTCAAAGATTTCTTGAATAAATTGTTGCTTGTATTCAAGCGAAATACAATGTGTTTGAATCTCATCAAAACGTTTTGAAAGTGAAGAATATGAATCTTGAAGCTTTAAAAATTCAGCTTCAGATTCGTGACAAGTACTATCTACCACAGTATCCACAGATTCAACCTTATGCACAATAGAATCATCATCAACACTTTTATTCACACAGACGGAAACTATATCATGAGACATCACTTGCTTCAGAAGCTGATCATTTTGGCGTGAAACCCGTTTTATTTCAAGTAAACTGTTTTCATAAGCATCATCCATTTCATTGAAAACACGTCTAACTTCTTCTATTTCCAAAAGCAAATCTTGATCAAGATTACTAAGACAAGCTTTAACATTCTTTACAAACGGAACAATTTCGTCTCGAAACGCAGCTCTCGTGTGCTCAAAATTCCATTCACCTTCCGTTATGGCCGAAGCCGTCGTACGTTCCAAAATGACCTTGTCAAAATCGGCTAAGTGTTGGTGAACCGCATTTAAGTTAATGGACGCCTTGCTTACCGGTGGAATTAACTGTGTTAAATCCGTTTTAACAAGTGTAGGAGACGTACTAGGAAGGTTTTCATTTGAAAAATTTTGGGGCACAAGAACTGTCAATTCTGCTAATTCCTTTTGTAAACGAATGCGTGTCTTTTTCGAAAATTGATCTTTGTTATGTTGATCATAATCAATTGTATGGAATTTTGAAAACATTTTAGAATGAGTTTCATCTGCAAGTGACTGTGTCTCCTCAGTACTACGAACAAAAGGTGCTTCTTTCGATTTGCCAATTATGGTTATATCATAAAGACCGGGAATATATTCCTGGGCTTGTTTGCATAACCGGGATTAGGTGGTAAATCTTGAAGACGTTTAAGTTCGAGTTCTTTAAATGATTTAGTTAAAAGATGAACCTTTTATGTGGAAGCGTATTGTTTTATAAGCTGTTGTTCCTTGAATTTAAGAAGTTTGGTAGCATTAATTTCTGATTCAACCTTTTTAGACTCGAGAGTTTCGAAATCCATTTTAAGTTTCTGAAAATCATTAACAACCGACTCTTTTGCTTTTAATTCATTGGAAAGATTAGCTTTTAATGATTCTATTTCTTTCAAGTGTTCAATCTTTTCAAAACGAAACTGGTCAAATTCAGAACATGTTATTTTCTCTGCTTGAGGGACCATTTCAAAAATTTTGAATTTTTCTTTATGCAACACAAGCTCAGTAGTCAGGGTGGAATTCGTATCTACGGATTGTTTGAGAGCCATATGCATTTGATCAATAATATGTTTAGGCACCATGACCAAATCATGTTGAGCATAAGATTCCATACCCGTCGTAGCATTTGGTTGAGGTTCACTCAAATGTGTAGGATTGGATACCACATCATTTGAGTTACTAGTCCCCGAATGCTGTTCGAGGTTGTCATTTTCATGCCCAACTTGATGTTGGTTATCATCAAGATTATTAGATGTGGTTGGTACCTCACTGACGACATCAGAACCGTAGTGAGAGAGATTAGCAACGAGAGCAGCTTGGGCAGAGTGAATGTCATCACAATCCGAATCGTATGCATCAAGATCGTCCGCTTGATAAGCTGCATTAGAAGTGGAAACGACTGCAATGCCTTCAGTATTTGCTGCCCCTGGGTCTGCAAGAAATGCTAACTCCTCTGAATTCAAGATCTTCCCCTTAGACTGAGCATCAACCAAATACATCTTCTCACGAAACCATGCAGCATCCCTTCTCCTCTTCGGTTGAGTACATTCCCTAGCCATATGACCTTGTCCTCGGCAATTGTAGCAAGTCACAACCTTTTTAGGACCAATAGGACTTCCATTTCCACTAGCTTGAGAATTCACAGCTTGATTGTTCCCAGTCCTTGTAGGAGGTCCATATGAATTTTGCCTTCCCTGAATAGGTTGCACCGTCACTTGACCATCTTGAACAGTGGCTTGTTGTCAAGGATTTGAAGAGGTGCGGAGCTGATTGTTTGTTGGTGTAAATCCTCTAGTTGCAACAAGTTTTGACAAGTAGGCAGTGAGATGGTTTAGTACATCAGCTGGCGTATCATTTGGAGTAAAGACTGGTGCTTGGATTGGTGGAAGTTCATTAGAGTAGAAAGCTTGTGCTGGTTGTGCTTGAATAGGAAAGTATCCTTGCTGAGGGGTATAGCCCATTGGAGAAGTGTTGGCTTGTGATGGTGATGTCTGATATGGTGGTTGCGGTGAAATAGATTGTTGATGAACACTTTGTTGAAATGCTTGCTGTGGCATTATTAGTGGTGGATAAGATGGTTGCTGATAGTTGTGTGGTGGTGGCTGCTGCAAGTATGATGGTTGCTGATAAGTATAAGCCATGTTTTGTTGAGAAGCATACATTGCAAGTGGATCATGAACTTGAGGTGTAGACAACCGAGCCTCGATCACATGGCATTCGTGTTGTTGAAGAAAAGCTTGAAGTTGATCCACATTGGTGTTATGCAAGTCCTTAGCCAATTTAACATCCGTCATGTATTTTTTCCATTCTGGAGGAAGAGTGTTCAAATACTTGGTGTTCAATTGAAAGGTAGGAATTGCCATGCCATAGATATTTAGCTCATTCAACAATAGGGTAAATCTCAGATAGTAGTCATTAAGAGTCTCCCCTGGCACATAGGCAAACTTATCAAAAGTATCATAAAGCTTACACTCTCGTTCTTGTTTAGTTAACGAGGTGCCTTGCATTAGAACACGAATTCTATCCCATAAATCTTTGGCAACTTTATGTTTGCTGACGAGTTTGTAGACATTTGGAGGAAGGGCTTGGAGAATGATGTTTGTAGCATACTTATCACATTTATCTTGAATCTTCATATCTCCAGTCAATTCACCCTTGTGCGAGGACGAGTAGTTGTACCTTCCGTCATTGTACCATAATCTAATGGTCCATTGAGCACCGATGCCCAAATAAGATGTCCGTTCTCCTTGTTCAACATATAAAGTTCCATTCGGGAAGTCCAATCCTCGTACATAGATTTCTCCAACATTGGTGGACGACTATCCGTACCCGGGAGGATGGACTTATCCGTAAGAGATGTGTACTCCATTTCGATAAGTTAAGATTTACAAACTTGATCGGTCAATGAAAGAAAGTAAATGTGTTTGTTGTAGTGTGTTAAAACCGAGAAATAATGTTAAAATCCCCTAAATTATGTTCTCGATAAACCAAAAAATTCCAAGATGAAACGTTTTTGAAAAATGTTGGATCGCAACATTGGATCGTAGTGGTGATTGTACTCACTATGATCGTACTCAGATCGTAGTTGTGATCGCACTCACTATGATCGTACTCAGATCGGACTCCCAGATCGTATTGCGATCGTACTCCCCTATCCTAGTCAGTGATCGTATTCTGATTGAAACCTTGATCGTACTCTACAATCGTGGTGACGGATCGTACTCTGAGCAAAGTGAGTTATCGCACTGAGCAATCTTACCTTGATCGTAGTATGCTATCGTACTGAAGGATCGTAGCGAGCTATCGTACTAACCAAACTTACCTTGATCGTAGTATGGATCGTACTGAAGGATCGTAGCGAGCTATCGTACTAACCAAACTTACCTTGATCGTAGTATGGATCGTACTAGGCAATCAGATTGAGGGATCGTACTAAGGATCGTAGTGAGCTATCGAAGTCATGATCGTAACTTGGATCGTACTAATGATCGCAGTTAGAACGTAACAACAGATCGTGACTATAGATCGCAAGTAGAAACCCCCAAGGTTTATGCAAACACAAAGTTAGATCGTACTGAGGATACCAACTTACCACGTTTCTCAGACAGTACAGTAACACAATCAATTCGAGATCCAAAGCCAAAATATGAATCAAACAACCAAAAATTTTGTGTTTTTAACCCAAATAACAATACCAAATCACTATAACAAGTAACAAGATGAAGTATATCAAGATTAACCCATAAAAACACAAAAAAAATATTTTGTTCGTGTGAAAATGGATCAAAAATGGAGAGAGAATCAAGAACACAAACACAAGAACTAAACAATCATCCCATGGCTCTTGATACCATTTGTAGGATATGTAAATCTTGCTTATGTTTTAGAGAGAGAAAGAGATAGAGAGATGGTGGATTACACACAATTCTAGAGAGAGGGTTTATATACCCAAGCCTTGTAATGGGCTTGGGCTTACATGTTTGGGCCGGCCTACACATGTTGTAGGCTAGGCTTGGGCTTGTTTGTTAAATAACGATGTCTAGACTACGAGCTACTACTTAGTATATTGTCGGAGTGACCGAATCTTCCTAAATACGTAAAAACATATTTCCAACAATATTCACGACTTTGAAAAATTAAAACCACTTTATTGAAAATTTATTCTAGCAAGGAAAGAAAATAACCATAACAAAGGAAAATACAACTATACAACTAGGCCAAAATAGATTTAAAAATTTGAAAAATGTCGAAAAATCAAATTTTCCGGTTAAAATGAGGACAAATTCATGGAAAAGACCACTTACTTCGATAGAAGTCCCCTACACTTGATATAAACATTGTCCTCAATGTTTAAGCATGTGGGAGTAAACTCCCCTACACTTATGACATTGTGCAATTTGTTTAAATCTTGCTAAGGAAAGGACAACTATAGTGATTTCAATGTGAACATATAAGATATGAAATATTGAATCATGACAGTTTTAGGATAGAACCGGGAAGACGGGAACACGGGATCACGGTTCGTCAAAAGTCATCGAGAATGGATCTCTGAAGCTTTAATCCCTGCACAGAAGAAGAAACAAGACAACAAACACATACAGGGCTCCCCCTACACTTATTATGAAAACGGTAAAGGATAGATCACGGGTTGCCTCCCGAGAAGCGCTTGTTTTTGTTAACCGAGTCACGAGCCTGACTCGACCCAGAACTTAATTCAAGGGAAACGTGGTGAGGGATGAAATCATCTCATGAGAGATGTCCTCACCAAAGTACAACTTCACGCGCTGGCCATTCACCTTAAAATTGGGCCCATTTGGCTGAGAAAGCTCAATGGTGCCATATGGGAAGACTTTGGCGACGGTGAATGGACCAGACCAGCGGCTCTTCAGATTTCCCGAGAAGATCTTCAACCGAGAGTTATAGAGTAAAACTTGATCACCAACGTGGAACTCTCGGTTCTTAATTCTTGCATCATGGATGGTCTTTGTCTTCTCCTTGTAGATCTATGAGTTCTCATATGCTTCATTCCTCAATTCATTGAGCTCATTGAGTTGAATCTTGCGATGATCGCCAGCTTTGGTGATGTCGAAGTTAGCCCACTTCAAGGCCCAATATGCCTTATGTTCCAGCTCGATAGGGAGGTGGCATGCTTTCCCGTACACAAGACAATAAGGTGTACAACCAATCGGGGTCTTTTAAGCAGTACGAAAAGCCCACAAAGCATCATCTAACTTATCGGCCCACGAGGCATGATGCTCTCCCACAGTATGTTCCAGAATTCGCTTCAATCTGCGGTTAGAAATCTCGGCTTGCCCATTAGTTTGGGGATGATAAGCGGTGGAAAGACGGTGATTGACACCGTACTTAGCCATAACCCTTGCAAATTGATCATTGCAAAAATGAGTCCCGCGGTCACTGATTATAGCACGAGGAACACCGAATCGAGCAAAAAGCTGCTTCAAAAAGTTCACGACCACCCTCGCATCGTTCGTGGGGAGAGCCTTAGCTTCAACCCATTTGGAAACGTAGTCAACGACTACGAGGATGTACTTTGAGGCATCTCATCTTTATGTGTGATCTTGCCTTGTCTTTGGCAAGCATCACAATGTTTAACCATTTCGTGAGCGTCACGATAAATGGTGGGCCAATAGAATCCAGAGTCGAATACTTTCTTCGCGGTGTAACTGGGACCAAAGTGACCACCGGTGGGTCCTTTATGGAAAGCATCAAGGATTTGTACCGCTGCCAGCCCATCAACACATCGACGAATAATCAGATCAACACATTGTTTGAAAAGGTAAGGGTTGTCCCAGAAATAGTGTTCAATGTCTTTAAAGAACTTTTTCTTTTGTTGGGACGTTAACCCTTCCTTGAGAATTCCACCCGCTAAGTAGTTTGCAATGTCCGCAAACCACGGGGTGTCATCAAGATTGGAGTTGATAGACATTAAGGCTTCAAGGGGAAAAGAGTCATTGATCTCTTGGTTCGGATGATCCCCTTGATAAGGATCCTCAAGTCTACTTAGATGATCCGCGGCTAGGTTTTCCGCTCCCTTTTTGTCACGAATTTCAATTTTAAATTCTTGAAGGAGCAAAACCCAACGAAGAAGTCTTGGCTTAGAATCTTGCTTAGCCAACAAGTACTTCAACGCGGAATGATCGGTATACACGATGGTGGTAGAAAGGACAAGATAGGGGCGAAATTTTTCAAAAGCATACACTACAGCTAAAAGCTCTTTTTCGGTAGTGGTATAATGCAATTGAGCCCCCATCATTGTCTTGCTAGCATAGTGGATTGGTTGGAAGTGTTTGTTCACTCTTTGGCCCAAAACCGCTCCAATAGCAAAGTCGCTAGCATCACACATCAATTCAAAAGGTAGCTCCCAATTAGGGGTAACCAAGACCGGTGCCTTAGTTAGCTTATCCTTAAGAAGATTGAAGGATTCAAGATACTCTTTGGAAAAGATGAAAGGAGTATCTTTTTCCAAGAGGTGGGTCATCGGGCGAGCGATTTTAGAAAAATCTTGGATGAATCGACGATAGAAGCCCGCATGACCAAGGAAACTTCTCACACCCTTCACGGTTGAAGGTGGAGGTAATTTGGCTATGACATCCACTTTAGCACAGTCCACTTCAAGACCGGCTTTTGATATTTTATGTCCAAGCACAATGCCCTCTTTTACCATGAAATGGCATTTTTCCCAATTTAGAACAAGGCGAGTGTCTTCACACCGCTTAAGCATGCGTTCCAAATTGGCAAGGCAAGTAGAGAAGGAATCAACATAGACCGAGAAATCATCCATGAAGACTTCCATAGTTTCTTCAACCATGTCATGGAAGATAGCCATCATACACCTTTGGAAGGTCCCAAGAGCATTGCATAAGCCGAAAGGCATTCTTTTATAAGCAAATGTTCCGTAAGGACAAGTGAATGTGGTTTTCTCTTGGTCTTTGGGATCGATGGGAATTTGAAAATACCCGGAGAAACCGTCTAAGAAGCAGTAATAGTCATTACCCGCTAGACGTTCAAGCATTTGGTCCATGAAAGGAAGGGGAAAACGATCCTTTCTCGTAGCATCATTGAGTTTGTGATAGTCTATACAAACTCTCCACCCTGTAACGAGACGAGTAGGAATCAACTCGTTGTTTTCATTGGGCACAACGGTGATTCCGCCTTTCTTAGGCACACAATGGACGGGACTAACCCATGGTGAATCCGAGATAGGGTAGATCATTCCCGCATCAAGAAGTTTGATAACCTCTTTTTTGATAACGTCATGGATCTTAGGATTCACCCTTCTTTGGCTTTGAATAGTGGGTTTAAAGTCGTCCTCCATAAGAATTTTATGTGTGCAAAAGTGAGGATCAATTCCACGAATATCAGAGATCTTCCAAGAAATGGCTTTCTTGTGATTCTTCAGCACGGCGATAAGTCGGGATTTTTCTTCCTCTTTCAAGTCCTTTGCGATGATGACGGGTGAATTCTTGTTGTCTTCAAGGAAAACGTACTCGAGATGAGACGATAGGTCCTTAAGTTCTAAATCCGGAGGATTTATGGTGGAAGGCGTAGTCAAATTCGGTTCATCGATAGAGATATCCTTAGGAGATGGTGGAGAAATATGGTCCTCATTGAGAAGTTTCTCAATGGTACGAATGTCTTTGTCCCAATTGGAGGGAGAATCGTCATATTGCAAGGCCACATCTCCCAAAGTTGCTTCAAATTCTTTCAAGATGAAATCACTTTCTCCAAATGGAGTTAGTGATGGAGCAATAGAGGCAACGGTCTCAACAGTGGGTAGAGAAGAAGAACCACTTTTACAAGCGTCTTTGAAATGTTCCTCACAAGCCTCATCAAGAACGTCAATGAAATTAACACTCTCGTTTTCAGAAGGCTGCTTAGAAAGTTTACCCATGTTGAAGACGATTTTATCGTCACCAACTCTCATGATTAATTCGCCCGCGGCTACATCAATGAGTGTGCGACCGGTCCTCAAGAATGGACGTCTAACGATTAATGGAACACGGGGGTCCATCTCGTAGTCAACGACAACAAAATCCACCGGAAAGGTGAATTTGTCGACACCAACGAAGACGTATTCGGCTATCCCCACCGGATAAGCAACCGTACGGTTAGCTAATTCCAAAGTCATTCGTGTGGGGACTAGCTCGGGTAGAGAAAATTGTTTCCAAACGCTTAAAGGCATTAAGTTTATACTAGCACCTAGATCGGCTAGGGCCATACAATTCTACCCCAAGGAAGTTGCAAGGAATCAAGAAATGACCCGGATCACCAAGTTTGGTTGGTAATTTCCTTAAGAGCACTGCGGAGCAATTCTCATTAAGTTGGGTCTGAGCGATATCGAGAAGTTTCTCCTTATCACTGAGAAGATCTCTAAACATTTTAGCATATTTCAGCATGTGAGCGAGAGCCTCAACAAAGGAGATATTGAAATTCAGTTGTTTAAACATTTTGAGAAAGTTAGAAACCTGAATATCATCCTTGTTCTTCAATTTCTCTTTCCTCAACCTTGAAGGATAAGGTATATTGGGTTGAGATGAGGGCTTTGGAATGGAATTCTCACTCACATCCTTGGGTGGTGGAGGGGTAGAAGTAGAAGGTGGTGGAATTGGAGAAGTAGAAGTTGGAGGAATAGAAGATGGAGGATTTGGAGAAGGAGACTCGTTTTCCTTTGTCACAATCACCGGTGTAGGTGTAGGAAGCTCGGGTTCCTTTAAACCTTTTCCACTTTGAGTGGTGATTGCTTTCATCTCCCCTCTTGGATTAGCAACGGTGTGACTCGGAAGAGAACCCGAACCAGAGGCTTGATTACTTGGGAAGAAACTAGCCATCATGTTCCCTAAGTCATTCGTTTGACTTGTAAAAGAGTTTCTCATATCGGCTCGAAGATCATTCCCTTGTTTCACCATATCTGCTTTCATGTTGGCCATTTCCCGTTGAAGATTCTGCATTATCGCATCATTAGTCCTCATGTAAGTTTCAACCTCGTGATTAAATACGGTGGGTTGGTTGGAAGGAGGAGCATGGTAGGCAGGTTGTTGATAAGCAGGTTGTTGGTAAACTTGATTGTTTCTTTGAGGTGGATATGGGGTTCTTTGGGTTTGATATTGATTTGGAGCACGAGGTTGGTTTTGATTGTTGCGATTGAGGTTGTTTGGTTTTGTGGGGGAAAACCGGGTGGTGAAAGAAAGTTGTTTGAGCGATAGCTGAGCAAATTGCGGTCACCTTGAGGACGTTCTTGATAGCCTCCTGTAGAATAGGTATCGTTGGCGGCATACACATTTTCCGGATTGTCATGAGTCGAAGGACAATCGGTGTATGAGTGAGATCCCCCGCATATTTCACATGATTGACTCAAAGCACTAGCTTGGGCAGTGATAGCTTTGGTATTGTTTGCGGCTTGGAGAGCAAGTGATTCAACAATTGAAGGAAGCTTATCAATTCTCTTGTCGCTCTCATTAGTGCTAGCACTAGCCACATTGGGCCGAACACTCTTGGTTTGCACTCTAGACTTGTTCTCAATAATACCCCAAGCGGCATTAGAAGACTTAACCAAAATGTTACCCCCCGAGGCACTATTTAGTGAATCTTGGTCATTCATGCTTAAACGATTGTAAAAAGTATTAATTTGATGTACTTTTGTTAAACCATGTTGTGGACACTTTCTTAAAAGTTCCTTAAAACGGTCCCAAGATTCACTAAATGTCTCACCGTACTTTTGTTCAAAAGTAATGATTTCATTCAGCAAAGCGGTAGTACGTGAGGGTGGGAAAAAGTAGTTGATGAATTTGGTCTCTAAATCCGTCCACGTAAGAATACTTTGTGGCGGTTCCTTATCAAGCCAATGCCGGGCTTGTCCCTCTAAGGAGAAAGGAAAAAGTTGCAAGTGAATTACCTCTTGTGAAACCCCATTATACTTAACCGTATTAGTGAGTTGAAGGAACCTTTTTAATTATATGGTCATGAGGATCATCAATTAAACGCTCCAAGAAGGGTTGATCAGAGACCATTTGAATGAAGCCGGATTTAAGCTCAAAGTTGTTGGCTCCAATCTCGGGTATGACAATAGCATCGGTGTTGCCTTCTACGTGCGATTGCAAAAGCTCGATCATTGGTTGATTGTCCATGGTGACAATAGGTGGAGTAATGACTTCGGCTTGAGCTACTTTCTTCTTACGAGCACGAGTACGCATGCACCCCTACAAAAAGAAAAGAAAAATATACAAGAAATATTTTTGGTTTTTATGGTTTTTCTATTTTTTTTTGTATTTTTGAAATTTTTTAATTTTTTAGGATTTTTGAAAATTTTAAAACAAGGAAAATAACGTTCAAAGAAGAACGGATCCCAAAATCCAACGCGTCTCTCACTTAAAACCAATAATTTTAACGAAAAGAGTCGGCAGCGGCGCCATTTAATACAAGGTTTTTAGCCAAGTATAAAAGAGATATCGTCCGAAGTCTTTTCGAATTGATTATTGGAAGAAAGTGCGACTCAATTGTTCTTGGTGGAAAATAAAAAGGTTTGGTTATCTATTTTAAACTAAAAATAAAAATGTCGTTGAAATCTAGAAAATTTAATCTAAGATAAAACAAGTTAAAACAATCCTAAGTAAAAAGGCGGGAAAAATTAAAGTTTGGAAAATAGAAACAATTCAGAAAATTACTAATTAAACTAAGTCTGAAAATTGGAATTTCGGAAAAATGGCTTCTTCAGAATAACAAGCTTTTCAGAAAAATGGGATTTTCGGAATAACAATGTTTTCAGAAAAAAAAAAGTATCTTCGGAATAATGGTCTTTTCAGAGAAAGAGGTTTCTTCGGAAAAACAAGGATTTTCGGAAAAGTGATTATTTCGGAATAAAAGCTTTTTCAGAAAAATTGGTTTTTTCGGAATAATGAACTTTTCATCGAAAATGACATTTTCGGAATAAAGGGTTTTTCAGAGAAATTGTGTTTTTCGGAATAACTGACTTTTCAGAAAAAGAAGGGTTTTCGGAATAAAGATGTTTTCAGAATAATGAGCTTTTTCGGAATAGTGAACTTTTCATAGAAATGATGGATTCATAGAAAAGGGAATTTCGGAATAATGGCTTTTCAGAAAAGTGATGATTTCAGTAAAAGGAGTATTTCGGAATAAAGGCAATTCAGAAAAAGGAATGGTTTCAGAAAAACAAAACCCTTTTCCGAAGAAGTTAAAGCACGGAAACGGATAAACAGTAACAACAAAACTTAAGAAATAAGCCACGAATAAGCACAAACTAAACAAGCAATTAACCAAAACTTTAACCAAATAAATTTTAAGAAGAACTAAATAAGCCACAAATTTAAAACTATAAAAACACTAAATAATCAAAACATTTAAAATCAACTAATAAGAACTCTATTAATCTATCAAAACAACTTAATCAAAAATAAACCAAACACTAGAGGATCAAATACCACAATAAGCTCAAAACATCCATCACATCAAAACTACAAGATCAATCACATGAATAAAACAATCACATAATCAAAGAGATGAGATTAACTACATGATTATCAAGATTAAGAAAAAGATTAAGAAAGGTAGAATGAGAATTAAGAAAATAAGCTTGATTGATTAAAGATGAATATCAAAAGATTACAAGATTAATATAAAGATTAACAAGTTTGAAAGAAAAACTAGAGAGAAAAATAAAACACACATAAAAATTAAACTATTACTACTAAAAACTAAAACACCTAACCACCCTCCTAATGACACATTAGGAGGGTATTTACAGGAGGTGGGGAGATTACATGCTTAAGCTATCTTATTTCTTTCTTCTCGTCTCGACTCGACTTAATATCTTTGACTTCATTAAACTTCCGTCTTTAGACTTTTTCTTCGATAAATCTTCAGAATAGGCCTTGGACTTCCATTCTTTTTGCATTCTCGATCTTTCGACTTCGTCTTTATTCTTTTTCTTCGATAAAAGCCCGTGATAGGCCATGTTTTCTTCCTTTTGCATATTTTGGTCCTAAAACACAATAAAAACACAAACCACGCATAATTCCGACTTTTACGACATAAAATATACGTTTTGGTCTTGTTATTATTGGAAATAAGTGGTAAAAGGATAAGTGTTTTCACACTTATTAATTTCCAAAAAGATGATTTTTACAAAATCCACTCAGGACATGTTGGCAATCAGATTTGTGAAATAAAATTAACAAGTTTGTGAAGTAGAAATGAAGTTATAGGAAATCAGTTAGGCCTTGATTACAG
This sequence comes from Glebionis coronaria, assembly GCA_025667525.1. Taxonomy (NCBI): domain Eukaryota; kingdom Viridiplantae; phylum Streptophyta; class Magnoliopsida; order Asterales; family Asteraceae; genus Glebionis; species Glebionis coronaria. Next base: position 210,028,377 of record CM046877.1, on the reverse strand, counting down.
AAACTAGCAAATGCTCGTAAGCTAACTGATAAGCTGTTTTCTCATTGAAAAATGGATACTGTATAATTTACTCTTGGACACTAAATCTTTGGATGTTAAACTACAATTGAGAACAGGTTTGAGGCAATTTGATCAAGAAACAAAGAAATGCAAGTGGATTGAAATTGGCTAGTTTTCTGATGAGCAAGTAAACAGATTTTGACCCATACTTTTTATACTACCAATTGCCTTTTTGAAGACTATTTTGACCACAAATTCTACTGAAATGTTTACACTAGTGAACCATATGTAAATGAACACAATACAAATAGTTTCACAAACTCTAATCACCAAAACTCATCAAATCCAAACACTACTTTAAAATCAGTTTAAGAACTTTTTCAAATAGCACAAGACTAAAACTGGCTCGGACTCTTATCAGATCTTGTTTAATATGTGAAATGAGATATATTTGAACCAAAAACAAGCTTTAAAACAGACCACACCACAAAATGAAACAATTGATGAATGACTGATGAAATATCAAGTGAAAACAGGTAAAACTAAAATTAAGACTTCAAATCAACTAGCAGCTATCAAACTTACACAATTAAGCTACAATTAAGCTAAGAACACATATCATATCATCAAGTAAACTTTATTCTAGGAATTAAGCATGCAATTCACTTAAGAGGAACCAAAAATAGAATTCTTAAAACCTTTTAGCTTGAAGCCTCCATTGGGGAGTAGAGGAGCGCTGAGCTCTCTAAACCAAACATCCTTCAACCCAAATAAACTCAAATATATAACCAAATCACCTCCAAAAGCCATATCTGATCTAATCAACTAACAATCTTCAACTCTGCTACAACAGGACTGAAAGTGAACTAGTAATGCTGAATCAAGCTGAAAATCTCCAAAGTAACTCAAACAAACTTCATTGAGAAATTATGATCAATGAAATCAATGGTACGTGTATGAATCAGTAATGTAGGTAAGATTGTAGAAGAGAATTAAAGGAAATTGAACTGCTTTTGTATTGATGAAGGAAAGTTTGTTACAAGTAGGTTACAATTGTCTAACTAACTCTCAAGTGTGTGTCAAACACTTGAGAGAAGCTAACTAACTGAAAGTATAACTAGAATTAAGAGAAAATATGGAAGTGTGTATTTTTCACACTTTAAGCTACACATTATAAATGAGAGATCTAACTGCTATTTATAGAGCTAGAATGATGAAGTAGTTGGGGTAGATGACGTGTTTTGTCCAATCTCTAAGCTCCACATGGCTTCTCCTTGATTATTGCAAAGATTTGGCTCAAGAACACAATGAGGGATTTTTGATTCATTCAATTTCAGTCTAATTGGTTATGAGGACTGGATTCCTTGTTAGATTGCGAGCCTTTTTCATATAGAACACTTGATCTAAAATGCATCGTAGCTAAATCCATGATCTGGGCGCGTTTTTGTTGTAGATGACACGTGGCCTCCTTTGATTGGGTTTCATTTGATCACACAGATCATTATCCAAAGTGGATAATTTGAATTATTGCATGGCGTTATATGATTGGTCAATAAGGGAGATAGTGGCTGCACTGTTTGGATCCTTTAATAAATGTAAAATTGAGTTAGTGGCCAGTTGGCGGATGAGCTGGTGATCTGAATTCCCTTTTTCCGCTCTTCTCATTGGTGGACAAGTTAATACATGGATTAAGACCAAAGTTGATATAGTTTTGTCACTTTCAACCCCTCTTCTTTAGTAGAATTGTCATTTGAGCTCTTTTCTTCATTCTTTTGGCAAATTAAGTCCTTTGACTTGCATTCTTGATCATTTGAGTCCTTTGACTTTGTTGACTTGAAGGTTGACCATGTTTGACTTTGATCTTGACTTTTTCCAAAATTTGCACTTAAGTCCCTCAACTTTAGCAGATTGTCAAGATAGGTCCTTTATCTTCAAATGGCTTTTCATCTTTGATCCTTCTTTTGTCTTTTCTTCATAAATGAGCTTAATTTCACTTGTTTGCTTGAAATTTGTATCCTTGTTACCTATTTAAGCACAAACACCAAACATACCACATAATGCTGCTTTATAGCACAAAAGTTAGGTATTTTCTATGTGTTTTAGCGTGATTTGTTGACTTATTGATATGAGATTTTGCTCATATCACTTGGGTTGTTGTTATTGTAGTTACAAACACTAGGATGGTAGCACGTCATCGTGCTTGCAACCATGGTGGGTTACACCCTACGCCAATGCTTTCGTTGTCGCAATCTATTGCAAGCGACGGTAGTTATGGGTGCGTGAGCATGCTTTGGCCTTGCTCCTAGCTTGACCCAAATGTTGTCGGGGTGACCATTTGGATGCTTCTTTTATTTTAAATCTGTGGTATATAATATGGAAGGAGGTAACCCTTTGATAGTTATTTTGAGATTGTTATTGTTTCTATTTAAAACTAAAAACAATCGTTCAAGCTTACATATACTTTCGCCTCACTCACAATCGATGCAACCGGTTCTTTCGTTGCCACTATTCGTTGCAGGCGACGATAGTCAGGATACGTGTCAATGGTCATAAACTCATCCTTATCTTGCCTGAGTAGCAATAGTTGTTGGATGCCTAGATTAAATGAATATGAGCTACTGTTGATCATGTGTATTCAATTATACACGTCTTAGCGTTCTCGCGGGAAGTGATGATTATATTTTAACATCCCTGAGCAGGTTCGATTAAAGCTTAGAATACGTGTATCTTGGCGGGTTCGAACTACTTCATCAACAAGTCAAATTAAGTTCATATTTCATAGCAGTAAAGGTTTGTAGCTGTATATAAAATTTTAAGGGCTTTCATTATCTTCGCTTTTAGTTACCCCTACATGTTGATTTGAGTTACGGTAAAACAACATAATTTATTGAATTAACTATCAGATAGTCTTATTGCTAAAATAAAGGGCACTGTCCATTTCAACAAGTTCTTTTCAAATGAAAATGACATGATATTTTTCACGTGGGACATGAAAATATGTCTTTGCTTTGTAGTGATTTGTGTCTTATGCGTATGAGGTGATACTAGCATTTTTTTGTTTTTGGGTTTTGAGAAACCGATAATGAAGGTGGTTAAAAAGATTGTGATGATGGTGTTTGAACCTGTTTAACCGGGTTCACGTAAACTTTGGACCACGTGCAGCTTGGCGGGCCCCCTTGCTTAGTTTGCAGCCATGATGGTCGTGTTTTTTTTCTGATTACTTACTCATCTCAGCCTAACATGTGAACTGCGGGTATGCTTATGCATTCAATATTTTTATTGTTTGACTATATGTGCATCAACACAAGAAATAGAACTGAGGCCTGTGATGAATTTTAAAAGGCGCGGATAGAGGTAAGATATCCCGGATCCTTGAGGGCGACCTTTGAAGATTGCAGCCATACCGGGTTATGACCCTATTTGGCTTAATTGAGGTTGCATGAATAAAAGGAATGATTATCCTGTTTTTCAGCCAATGTCACCGGATGGATACGGGGAAAAAATAGCATATCACAGTTTCGACTTCAAATGGCATGTAACATGTGCAAACAATTTTATTTTTATCTTTTTTAATTCAGAAAATTAAATTTCTTTCTTTTCTGTTTGGCCTTCAATTATGCGTTATGAAATTATGGTAAAATTAGTTTGATATTTGATACACGTAAATCTCTCTTTCGCTCCACAGAAATACGAAGGGTTTTGTGGGCTTGCGTTCCTGAAAATGACTCGCAGAGTTTGATATTAAAAAATGGTTGGGTGGCTTCAGGTAGTAAATGTTTACTATTTTTCTTTTTCATTTTCCCATTATTCAAATACACGCATATCCATTGATCTCAAAACCCGTGCACAAATTTTCAGTGGCTTCATGAGTGGTTGTCCCTGGATGAAAGGGTACCCAACCATAGGAAGGGACGCCAACAGTCTTTAGAGAACAAGACGTCATCAGGTATGATACCGAAAAATCCCGAACCACAGGTCGAATAAAAGTTGGCTTGACAATGAATATAACAAGTCGAAACAAATCGGTTAATTGAGTGATTATTAAAACCATAGCTAAATAGGGAAAAAACTATTATTTTACCATTTTATGATATATGAAATCTCAAGATTGAAATATTAGGCAAATCATATAGTTAAACTATCACCCAAAAATTATGTAATAATTATCACTATACATGTATTGGAGCAATGATTCGAAGTTATCTTCTTTAAGATTTTGTTGTCGTTTAGACTTTCATTTGTTTAGTATCTACTCGAGTTTTGTAATGATCTTCTCATAGTGTTTACTAGGATATTACAGTTAACACTTAGGTAGAGTACCATTTTTTGCCCTACAAATAAAGTTTAAGTTCCACCTACGGGATTCACAGAAGGGGATAATGCGTATGTTATTCATATGAAAATATGAAACTATTTCTCAAGTATGTATCAAGTTTTAGAATACAAGTAGAAAAAGACGGTATGTTATAATTACAGACAAGTACATACAAAGGAAATATGTTTTGGCACCTTAGATTCTACAACAATTGGAGTTTTTATTAAGTTTTTAATTAATTGCAACCATATTTGTTGTATGTGCATGCATACATATGAAAGTTGTGTTAATTTAATGATTCCTAAAAACGTCACTTGCATTTTTCGGTCGCTCACTTTGTTTTGATTACGACAATATATAAAAACAAGCATTTACGAAAACAACGAAAAACGAATTCTTGAGTTCAAGTATTTTTCATTTCAACTATTATCATTTAAGGTATGAACAAACAAGTTTTCAACCTAACTAAGTGATCAAGGATTTAATTTTTCGTAAAACGCACCTTTTATTAAATGTGAAAAAGTTTTTTTATTAAACTTTATTTTTAAGAAAATGTTTTATAGCACTAAGTGTTTGAAAATTAGAAAATGGCATAATCCATATGGTTTAGGAATATCCTTTGGGGATAAATATTCCACCAGATGTGACTACCCCACTAAAAGACAAAAGGGAGCGGAGTCTACTACCACGGTTCCTCAAATGGCTATGCGGTTTCTTATCAATAAGGAACCGTGGGCACAAGTAAGTAACCGCGCCTAAGGATAGCCGTTGGAGATTTGTCTTATAAATAGTGGACCATTCTCAGATTTTCTGTTCACCTCTTTTGCACATAAAATTCCAGATTCAGTCCAACTTCTTAAATCACTCAAATCCTTTGAGTAGACTGACAGTCCAGCTGAGGCTGAATGCTGGATTGCTCACATTGAGAAGATTTTCGACGCAATAGGATGTGACCCTGTCTTTAAGGCAAGGTTAGCTTGTTACAAGTTCGAGGGAGACGTGCTGGCTTGGTGGAAGGATCTCAAGCAGTCGAATGGAGCCGATGATTGGGTTACTGGCTTGACATGGGCGTAGTTTAAGGAGTTGGTTATGGGTCAGTTTTTCCCGAAAGCTGAGCAGGATCGGCTCAAGAGGGATTATCATGGTATTAGACAGAGAGTTGGGTAAAATAGCACTGAGTTTATGCAGAGGTTCCTTCGACTGGCTGGATTCCTTGGTGCAGCAGTCGGGACTTCAGAAGAGCAGGCATACCATTTTCGATGGGCTCTTCATACTTCGGTCGCCAACAATCTGGTGTGTGCTACATTTAATAATGTGGCACAGGTGGCGGACGCAGCTCGCAAGTTAGAGATGCTGCAAGAGAGATGAGTTTGGAGAAGCAGAAAGACCTGATAAGAGGTACATCTCAGCCATCAAACATTGATCATTTCATTCAATTCAGTACTGTCCATTTATATCATTCTCTATACAATTGCATCTTTCAGGCAGAAGACTGGGGACCGGTCTCAACCGGCCACTCAACAGAACCATCCTAAGGGAAACGGTCAGACTTAGGATCGTTCTGCATCGGATAGGCGCGACAGTAATGACAATTACCATAACAACGCCAACAACTCCAGCAACAACAGGTCCCTAAATTACTCAATTCTAGGTTATGTTGCTTTATGATTCATTAAATTCTGAAACTTCAGCATCTATTACCAGGAACACTGGCAACAGACGGGACCAGGACCGCAGACGTTCACAGCCCAACCGTGTAGCTTCATCTGGTGTTACATCTTAAATTTTCTGCGTAGTCCTGTTTGTACCCAATAATCATGTCCCACGCATACTTTCTAAAAGAGGCTCCGAACCAGCTAGGGCACCTATTGGAGGGTACACTCACCCTATCTGCACCTCTTGCAACCGCAGACACCCAGGGCCGTGTCGCTGTGCTAGCGGTACTTGCTTCAAATGTGGCCAGCCAGGCCACCAGATGAAGGAATGCCGTAAGGGTGAGATTGAGAGCACTTCTGGGCACGCTGACTCCAAGCCACCTCCGACTACTGGACGCGTGTACACTACCACGCGTGATCAAGACAACAAGTCATCAGGTACCATCACTAGAATCTTGTTTATGTATGGCCAAGCTGCTTGCGTTTTATTTGACACGGATGCGACTCATTCGGTCATATCTACTGCTTATGCCAATCGTGTTAGGATATCCCCTATGCCACTAGAAAATGTCTTAAACATTTCCACGCCCCTGAGAGACTCTGTACGCATCTCACATGGGTACAAAGATCTTCCCCTTGAGTTTGATGACAAAATCGTTCAATAGACGCACTTCCTTTGGACATGTGCGAATTCAACATGATATTAGGTATGGACTGGTTATCCAAGCACCACGCCACCATAGATTTCCATTCATATCGGGTCATTTTCGGTGATGTCAACGCGCCAAAGTACATTCACAACGGTTTCATACCAGGGAAGTCTGTACTGATTATTTCAGCCTTGCAGGCATGTGCCTTACTATCACATGGTTACGAGGGATTCTTAGCTGTTGTTCATGATATTGAGGCTGAATCTGCATCCATTCAGGATCAGCCTATCGTGTCATAATTCCTCGATGTGTTTCCTGAAGAACTTCCGGGCATACCACCTGCTCGTGAAGTAGAGTTTAATATTGAGCTCATCCTAGGAGCTGAACCAATCTACAAGGCTCCTTACCGTATGGTTCCCATTGAGCTTAAGGAATTAAAGGAGAAGTTGTAGGAACTTTTGGAGCGAGGTTTCATCCGCCCTAGTGCATCTCCATGGGGTGCATCGGTGTCATTCGTGAAGAAGAAGGATGGCAGTATGCGACTCTACATTGATTATCGTGAGCTTAATAAGACCATCATCAGAAACCGATATCCTTTACCATGCATAGACGATTTGTTTGACCAATTGCAAGGCTCCAAACATTTCTCTAAAATCGATCTAAGGTCTGGCTACCATCAGCTACGGGTGAAAGATCATGATATCTCTAAGACTGCTTTCCATACACGCTATGGACACTACGAATTTGGAGTCATGCCATATGGACTTACCAATGCTCCAACAGTCTTCATGGATTTGATGAACCGTGTCTTCCATGAGTTTCTGGATAAGTTTGTTATCGTCTTCATTTATGATATCCTGATTTTCTCGAAATCCAAGGAGGAACACAAAGAGCATCTTCGTACAGTGCTGCAGATACTTCATTAGAAGCAGCTGTATGCCAAGTTCTCCAAGTGTGAATTCTGGCTTAGCAAGGTGGCTTTTCTCGGCCACATCATCTTCGCAGAAGGCATAACCATGGATCCTGTAAAGGTTGAGGCTATCACTAAATGGCGATACCAACTTCAGCTACAGAGGTTCACAGCTTTCTGGGTCTAGCTGGTTACTACCGCAGGTTTGTGGAGAATTTCTCATGACTAGCACTGCCTTTGACCAAACTGATGCACAAATGGGAGAAATTCGTCTGGACTAAAGAAAGAGAGAAGAGCTTTGAAGAAATCAAGCAGAAGTTGGTATCTGCACCTATTCTTACTCTCCCATCTGGTACAGGTGGATTTTAGATCTATAGTGATGCTTTAGGGAAAGGTCTTGGTTGTGTTCTGATGCAACATGGGAAAGTGATTTCTTATGCATCACGACAACTAAGGTCATATGAAGTGAACTATCCTACACATGACTTGGAGCTTGAAACAATTGTTTTTGCACTGAAGATTTGGAGGCATTACTTGTATGGCGAATCATGTGATATCTTCACAGATCACAAGAGCCTAAAATATATCTCCACTCAGCGTGAACTTAACATAAGGCAAAGGAGATGGTTGGAATTGCTGAAGGGTTATGACATTAATCTTCAGTATCATCCCAGCAAGGCAAATGTAGTGGCAGATGCTCTCAGCAGAAAGTCGGGTATGATTAATGGCATTAAGATAGAGGAAGAGATCATTAGTGACTTGGAACGACTGGACATCGAATTTATGGTACGTGGACAACATGGGTACTGGCCTATTCTTAGAGTTGAGCCTGACTTACTATCTAGGATCAAGGAAGCTCAGAAGGATAATGGTGAAATCTGGGCGATTATTCAAGAACATCGACCAGCATATGGAGTTTCGCATTGATGGGGATGGTATCTTAGGGAAGGGCACTAGACTTGTGTGCCTGATGATCTTGCACTTAGGGAGGCTTTGTTGACTGAAGCTTATAGCTCCCCATTCTCTATTCATCTTGGTTCCACCAAGATGTACCATGACATCAAGCAACATTTTTGGTGGAGTGGTATGAAGCAGGATGTTTGGTACCTTTGTATCCAAATTTCTTACCTACCAGCAGGTTAAGATTGAGCATCAACGATCTAGTGGTCTACTACAACCATTGGACATTCTAGAGTGGAAGTGGGACAAAATCTCCATGGATTTTGTCACTGGACTTCCGTAGACCAAGAGGAAGCACGGTTCTATTTGGGTTATTGTTGATCGACTGACCAAATCAACTTATTTTTTGCCAATCCGCAAGGACGACCCGGTTAGCAAATTGGCAGATACTTATTAGAAGGAGATCATGAGACTACATGGTACTACATATAGTATTATCTCTGACAGAGATCCTCGTTTTACATCTCATTTCTGGAAGAGTCTGCAGAAAGCTTGGGGTACCAGACTTAAGCTTAGCACGGCTTTTCATCCTCAGACAGACGGACAGTCGGAGCGTACCATTCCGACACTAGAGGACATGCTGCGAGCTTGTGCTTTAAAATGGACATGAAGTTGGGACGATTATATCTGCTTAGTAGAGTTGCATACAACAACAGTTGGCACACCAACATCAAGTGCGCACCGTTTGAGATGTTGTATGGCAGGAAGTGTCGCGCCCTAATCTGCTGGGATCTGGTTGGTGAGCGAATTCTAGAGGGTCCGGAGATGATAGAGGTGACCAACGAGAAGGTTGTCGTCGCCAAGGCAAAACTGCAGGAAGCTCGTGCACGTCAAAAGAGCTATGCCGACAAGCATCGTAGGGATTTGCATTTCAATGTGGGAGATCATGTCTTTCTCAAAGTATCACCAGCACGAGGAGTTAAGCGTTTTGGAATCAAGGGAAAACTCAGTCCTTGATTCATCGGACCGTTTGATATCCTCGAACATGTCGGTGAGGTATCGTATCGTCTAGCTTTACCTCCACAACTGTCTCACGTCCATAATGTATTCTATGTGTCCTTACTCAGATGGTACAATTATCATCCCCTACATATGGTTCATTATCCACTCGAGTAGATTCGTGATGATCTTTCTTATGTTGCGGAACCCGAACGAGTTCTTGATCGCCAAGAGCGAGTCATGAGGAAGAAGACGATTCCATTTGTCAAAATCCTTTGGAGGGACCATCCTGAGCAGAAAGCCATTTGGGAGACAGAGGAGTCTATCCGGACTTCTTACCCTCATTTCTAGTTTTGATTCAGGTATGTTTCCTTTCAGTTTATGTTATCTATAATTAGGGGACTAATTATTCTTTTTAGAGGGAAAGACTTATAAAACCCGCATATAAATACCATGAACAGTACACTACGTAAGGATACGAATTAATTAAAGCTTTCCATTAATAACATACGACACGTGTCACGAACATTAATTACGAGAAACTACGTATATTATTAATGCACGATAATTATTACGTATAATAATTAAATCACGAACATTTAAAAACACGAACGAACATGAATAATACTTAAACATGGAAAAGGCCCAGGTTTACCCTTTTGGGCGTTGGTGTCTGCAACAAACAAAGAAAGGAAGGGGCCCAACCCACTTTTGAAAATAACTAGTAATTATTAAAGGGTTAAGTCCATATATTGGTAATATACTATCTATCATTTACACATCTAGGTAATGTACTATTTTTATTACTAATATCGCTATAAAAATCGGCTAAACTTTTCCAATATAGGTAATATGTCCGGGTAGGACAAGTTACAACTCGAAATTAGGAACAAACGCTTCATTTTTTCATCTCCTTCATCTTTTCATCTGGAACAAACGCTTCATTTTTTTCATCTGGAACAAACGCTTATTTTTTTTCAAAAAATCTTTAAAAAACAAGAATCTATACTCGGATATGAAACACATAACCGAGATCCATGTAGCTGCATTTACCATCTAAATGTTCACAAAGGGTTCCGTTAGTAACATGTTTTAGCATGATAATACGCTGACCAGCATGATCGATGTAACCATAAAATCTGACTAGATTTAGATGCTCGATCTGTGATAATGTTATAATTTCATTTCTGAACTCCAGTGGAGCCCCTTGGTCATAATTGGCCTGTCACAGAAAAACGTAAATAATTAATAAAATACTCTTAAATACCCCATGGAATTTGAATTATAATGTTATTCGATATAAATTTTTTTATATATTCCAAATACCATAATGCTGATAACTTGATCGTGTTGCTTTAGAATCACAAGATTCGATTCTTGAGTGTTATTTAACAAGCACACACGTATTAGATATTTATATCAGACATTATCAACCAATTTACAAGCTAAGAATTTGTTTAGGAGTATATTTATTTTCAATTTATCGAGGTAGTAATTGTTTTTTTCCAAATTTCGAGTTCTAACCTGTCATAGCCGGTTACATTACCTATATTAGAAAAGTTTAGCCGGTTTTTATAGCGATATTAGTAATAAAAATAGTACATTACCTAGATGTGTAAACCATGGATAGTATATTACCAATATATGGACTTAACCCAACATTAAACTACAGGAGTTCATAATACATAGTTTTAGAAAAATTAAGAAAACCCTAGCCCCCATTGTGTTCTTAGCCGCGGCACACAAGGAGACAAAGAGAGATCGTTTTTGGGTTTTGATCTTGAATAACTACGTGTTCGTGTTCGTCTTCCAAACCTTTATTCAATCAAGCATATGGTATACACAAAACCTTCATCTTTTTATTATTTTATTTAATTATGTTCATGTGTGTTTGATATATTAAAACATAATTAAAACATGTTAGTGATAATCAATAAAACAAGGTTCGGGTTTGTTTGGTTTGTTTTGTTCGGCCGCACACCAACCGAGACCAACCATGGTCTCGGTGTCATTTAGTTCACCAACCGAGACCGCCAAGGGGCTTAGTGTGGTATGTGGTATTCGGATAGCATGGGGACCGAGACCCCATTGGGGCTCGGTGGTGTTCTCGGGCAGAAAGGGAAACCCCAGTGCAAGCTGGGGTGTGTTTGTTTCGGACGCACCACCAACCGAGAGTTTAGGCTCTCGGTATGGGGGTTTGGTTCGGACGTCGCACGACTTCGGGGCCACGGCCTTCGGGTTGTGATGCCCGGTTGGTTTAAGGTCACGGGTTCGGGCTCGGGAATTTATAAAAGTTAATATGCTCATTTGTTAATTTAATTTATTTTAAATGCATGTATAATTAAACTAAGTTATGACATAGGTTATTTTATTTAATGAAATAAAATATGTATAACCTAAGTATTTATCTAGGCTTAATTAAATTAAAACTAAGAATTAGGTTTTATTATTAAAATTAATAATACATGTTATAACCTAAGTATTTTACATGACTTAATTTAATTAAAATTGTATAAGGTAAAGTTCATTATTTAACCATGATACTTTATTAATTAATAAACCATGTATTTTCATTATTAATTAATAATCATTTTAACCTAAGTAATTTAATAAACTTTACTAATAAATCATCATGACTTATAACATATGACTAATAATCACTAGCTTATATTTTAGACTTAAAATCCAGCTTATTTCTATCTATAGAAATTTTCTATTTTAGGAAACTTACTATTTTTGGAAACTTTCTATTTTGGGAACTTTCTATTTTGGAAACTTTCTATTTTTAGAAACTTTCTACTTTTGGAAACTTTCTATTTTTGGAAACCTGCTATATTTAGAAAGTTACTTGTTATTACATTACATGTATAATAGTACCAGAATACATGAAAATACATAATCAAAATACATGTAGAACATGATTAAATACGAGATAACATTTAAAATAGTAAATCATAACAAGAACATATAAAATGAACTAAGAACATACAGAACCAGTGACATACTCAATAATCAAACAACTCATACATGTCCCTTATTTATCTAGCACTAGTGAAGTCGGAGTAAGACTTTCATCTTTTCATCTTTCATCGTTCACTGGACATAAGGTACGGATATTTCGTCCTTCAGTATGGACACTCTCTTTCCTTACTAGGATTCCCCGTTTACAGCCAACTGTTTTACCCAAGTATTTGTTTTATATATTTTGATAGCTTATGTTTAGTTTTAAATGCCTAAGCCATATACATGCATGCCACATCATCTAGTTATGGAGGTACCATGACCATAACACTTGAGGCATCGGTGTTATGACTTCCCCACGGTAGAGTGATTGCTCGTGGTGTCCCTTTCATTTTTGGCCATTTATTATTTATACTATCATGTGGGGCGTATGGGTGCATCCTAGTTACATATTTTACAAGATTTTCATGGTGAATGAAGTGTGTGTCTTGCATCCTTCACAATGAGTTGATCCCTCCTACCCAGACCATTATAATTAGAGGCAACCCCTCTAATTGCATGATGAGGTCACCCCTCTAAGTATTCATGTACGTTGAAACCTCATGACCTATATGGGCTATTGGCTAATTAATACAATTTTCATATTTAAACATAAGGCTTTTCAAACTATAAAACCAGTTTTACCAACTTATACCAGGTTTTCCAAGACTTATACATTTCTGCTGCTTTTAGTCTTGTTTAGGCTTATGTCTTTCATATCATGCTATATATCCGTTCACTGAGCGTTATGCTCAGCCATTTCCTTTTCATGTTCCCAAACGGCAGGTACTCAAGGACGCAACTAGGACTTGAGAGTACGTGCATATGGATGGAAGCTATCCAGCCTTCATTACTTTATGCACTTTCATACATTACACTACTCTATTTCTTTTGGAGATTGTTTAGTCCTTTCATTTCAGTACTTATATTCATGTGTGTGAGCTTATGTTGGACTACTGATGCTTAATTCTGGTATTTCCTTTTATGGTCATTTAATGTTTTAGACATTTACCTTGCATGCTTTGATGACACGCTATAATTATCATGTGATATTCCATTTACCAAAATGGGATGTTACAAAAGCACTAGTGGAGTTTCTACCTTCATGGGTTGTTTTTAAACTTCTTGGTTCTCCAAGAAACAAACCACTCTTGCTATATCCACCACAGAAGCCGAGTATAGCTTGTCAACAAGCTCTCTATGGATGAAGCAAGCGCTTGTTGATTATGGGATTACACTCAATGATGTTCCCAGCATGTGTGATAATAAGGGTGCAATAGATCTTAGTAAGAAACCCGTGCAACATTCACGAACTAAGCACATAGAGATCCGCCACCATTTCTTTAGATATAATGATCAAAAGGGGAGCATTTGGATTGAGAAGGTACCCTCGGTAGAAAACTTAGCCGACATCTTCACTAAGCTACTTAAGAGGTAACCTTTTAATTATGTGCGTCTAGGTCTAGGTTTAATGGAACATATACCTTAATTGCGATTTTTCTTAATCGAGTCTTTTTCTCTTTTGAGTCCTTTTTTCTTTGAGTTATTGAGTATCTTAAACACTTTATTGAAAAATTCCTCTTCTTTTTTCAAACATCTCAAAGTTCTTTCAAAAATGGCCGAGAAATGTTTTTGCATTGTTAATTCAATCTAAAAACGTTTTTCATGGCTTCTTGCTATTGATATCGAGTATACATAATTCATATGTATGAGTCTCTCATATATAGCAAACAAAATTAAATCATGGAGGATCATTGTGTCATGACTATATTTCTAGAATAGCACACCTCCAATATCGATTTTATTCTAAATCCATGTATTTTGGTCAAAGTCATATTTGTTGAGTTCTTGTGTGTTTTCTTTTCTACTATTGCTTTTTAGCATATCTCTATGATTAGTTAGACTAGAAAATTAGGATTTACTGAATGGGAAAATTCTCCTTATGCTCCAAAACTAACCCACTATAGGCGGTTCTTTAAATAACCCACGGCTCCATATATATATGGAACCACGTGAAAAAATAAGGAACCGCAGGCAGAGACTTCAAATTTCGAGTTTTCTGTAACTCCAAATTTGCTCCAACGCTTTTTGGAATCTTTGTTTCAAACCTTTGACCACCCAAAATAATCTTGTGCTTTCTCTACTTAAACCTAAGCATTTTGCATCCTTTCTCAAATCAAAATGTCTTATTCACCCAATGAAAGCCTTGATTCTCCTCCATTTCCCCAATTGCTTTAAACCTAAATTTATCCAAGAACACATTCAATCAAATCTCTTCTCCTTCTAAGAAAATTGATTCTGTAAATTCTTCCATTCCTCCACTACCCTTTTGTGTTCTTCCTCCCTCACATGATAAGGCCATGCATCATGGGACATATTGCCATTGTTGTCAATATCAACATCCTGCCATGGATCACATCTATGAGGAATTGATTTACATCAAAAGTCTCCTACTCAAGCCTCCTCTTCACTATGAATATGAGACAATTAACAAGCCACCACCACCTCCTTCCGCCACCACCTTGTCTTTTATTTAAGCATATGGATTGCTTAGCTCCAAGACATCTAATATAAGCAAATCTTAATGTTCTAGTTTAACTGGGATTAGATATATGTTTTTCTTTAGGCTTGTACTTCATACATCTTTATATGATTTGTTTCCTTATATCTTTTTCATGTTTCTTTTTAACATGACTTATTATGGGTCTTAGTTAACTTCTCTTTTCTTATATTATTTCTCTTATTGTGTGACCATTCCTATATCTTGTTGGGTGTTTCTTCTCTTCTTCTAACCCTTCTATGTAGCTTGTCGCCACAACTCCATTTCTTGGTGCCCCAAGCAAGGGGAGTAAGCACCAAGGAGGAGCACTTGCAAAGTCCGATTCTTTTCTTCTACAAACACTTTTGCATCCTTTTTGCTTCGACAAAAGGGGGGAAATGAAATAAACTCGTCTTCGAAAATCTTATTTTCATGTGATTGAGTTTATGTATTGTCGGAATCAAAAAGGGGGAGATTGTTAATGCAATCATGCCTAACAACGTTACTTGCATTTTTCGGTCTCACTTTGTTTTGATTACGACAATATATAAAAACAAGCATTTACAAAAACAACGAAAAACAAATTCTTGAGTTCAAGTATTTTTCATTTCAACCATTATCACTTAATGTATGAACAAAAAGGTTCTCAACCTAACTAAGTGATCAAGGATTTAATTTTTCTTAAAACTCACTTTTTATAAATGTGACAACGTTTTTTTATTAAACTTTATTTTTAAGAAAATGTTTTATTAAATTAAATATTTGTGATGATGTATATTCCCTAGTCGGGCCGGATAGTCCGACTTACAGGTACTACCTATATCCATCAGGAATGGATTAATGCTTATGTGATGTGCGCACAACCCAGGAGCCCTGGTAGGTCACTGTCGTACATACGGTTCACTACTTAACCGTGCCCTTGTCGCACCGCGACAGGATCACACAAGATTATAATCTATCTTTTGATTATATTCGCCTAAGGGAGAGAGGATATACACTTACCTTATTTATACGATAAGGATCAATTTGTTTTGAATCATTATCTCTTCCTTAGGCCGCAAGAAGAGGGAGCCCAGCCTAGACTCTCTCGAGTATAAAAGGAACCCCCATGGTTCCACAAAGGTACGATACACATAATGCCCTAAACCCTAATATACTCAAATCGATTACTTACTCTCACGCTGGAGTCTAATCGTGGGTAACAAACACACGGTAAGCTTAACGGTGTGTGTTTAGTGCGCAGGATCCTTAAAGCAAGTTTCACTTGGTGCAAGAGCCGGAGTCCACAAGACCCCGAATTAAGCCTAATCCGAGTCAAGATCGGTCCATCTAACTTTTGTATCAACAAGTTGGCGCCATTCGTGGGACCCTACACTAAGCTCTAAAGTAATGACGAAAAGCGGCGCAAACCCGCCCCAACCAAAGGGCGGATCTAAGAAGCCAACAGGTCCATACTCAAGCTTTGAACCACCTCATAACCCATGTCGTGGAGGGAAAGGATTGTAAGTATCTTTCTCCCCACTAGTAACCTCTATTCCACAGACAGTTGGAGATGCATCGTCCTCTCGAGAAAACCTTGACCAAGCTCGCAAGGACGCCCTGGACACGAGGGTTGTGGTAGACCCGCAAACCGAGACGGAGATTCCTCCCACGACAAAACAGGATATGAGCGACTACGTTACAGAAAACTATGAAGCTCTATTTCCACTCATGAGAGCGTAGATGAGGGAAAATCCGATAAGAGATCTGCGGGTCAGCTTAGAATTTGATAAGGAACTCAAAGCCATGGAAGGGTCAAGACCTAAAAAGGAAGCTAGGAAGGAAAGGAGTAGAAAAGAGAGAACAATTTAGATCCCATCATCTCCATCGGGTGCGCCCCTTATTGAAGACGCATCGTCCTTGGACAGTTTTGAGAACCCAAAGGGAGAAGACGGCTTCATCACACCAGTCAATAATCATTGGCGCACAAGCGTGAAATACAACCTAGGGCCCAACCCTTCGGTCAGAAAGAGCGCCCTTAATAGATTGGGCCCCTTGGAAACAGATTTATCCCCAGATCTGCAAGGACGGGATAGAAACAGAAGTACCAGAAAATGAGCAGAGGAGATTCCTCAAGAGAAAATTCCTCGGACTCTAACTACAGCGATCGCCATCATCGCCGTAAAATGGTTGCTCTTTCGTCCACCAAGGATTCTAATTTCTCCGATTATGACAGGAAACATTGCAGGGCACCCAAGAAACCAATGATGCGCAGTGAAGAAGAATGGACCCTCCTATGGCGACGGGAGAAAGGAAGTGCGATTTCAAAACGCATAACCACTTTCAAAGATAATAAAAAGAGACGCATGTCGTCCAATGTCAAGACCTATGATGGTACGACGGATCCAAATGATCACCTGAAAGTGTTCGAATCTCAAGCAGGAATAGAACAATGGCCAGAGGCCGTATGGTGCCACATGTTCAACTCAACGCTCATCAGGAACGCTCGAACATGGTTCGACCGCCTCCCTCTAAGGAGCATTAATGGATTCCAAGAACTTAGGAAGGCATTCAGAAGAAACTACGTGCAACAGAAGAAGAACGACAAAAGCCCTGTCTCACTTGCAAGAGTGAAGCAGAGGCACAATGAAAGCCTCAAAGACTTTATGGAACGCTTCAAATCTGAGTGCAATCAGATTAAAGATTTCCCAAAAATTCTAAAATTTTCTGGATTTCTCGCGGGCATCACCAACCCGGATCAAATAAAAAAATTGAACGACAGAACCCTAGGAACGTTTGATGGGGTAATGAAGAAGGTCCGAGCATTTATTCAGGGCAAAACCGCAACAACGGTTAATAGGCAGATGACATCAGACTACAAATACCAAGACCGATCCAAGAAACAGTCATATGGGCAAAACATCGCCCGCACCCTGGACTTCCAAGGCACGGCGAAACAAGGGCGCAATAACAACATCAATAAGTTTACCCCGCTGCAAAAGACATTTAGGGAGATATTTTTATCAGAATGTGCAAGATTTCCAAAGCCTAGTCCGATGTTAGGACCGGTAGACAAGTGGGACAACACAAAGCATTGTGAATATCATGATGATAAAGGGCACGCTACTAATGAGTGCATTCAGCTGAAAAGACACATTGAGAGCTTGGTCAAGGCAGAGAAGTTAAACCACCTGATAAGAGACTGGAGGAAGAGCACGGACACAAAGAAAAATGAGGTAAAGAAGCAGAAGGATAAGCCCATAACCATTTACATGGTAGAAAGGGAAAAATCTTTCATGCAAAGGAGAACGATCTTAGAATTACACGCGAAAAAGAGATAACGTTCCCTATTCTTTCAGACATGGACTACAGAGTCAGATCAATGACTATTGACATAGCCCTTGGGGGCCATACTATTGAGAGCATGTGTGTTGATGGAGGGTCAGCAGCAAACATATTGAACGAACATTGCACACGACTACCATGGGAAATACAGAAGGAGTTAAAGGACACCGCACAAATCCTCGTAGGTTTTAACGGTGATAAAACCCACCCAATGGGACACCTGTGCACACAGGTAACTATTGGAAGCGTAGGTCACTCGACAACTGTGTGGATGGATTTCATGGTTGTACGATCCCAATCATCGTACAACGAGATAATGGGACAGCCAGCGCTAAAAACACTACACGTTGTACCCTCTATAGTGCATGGTATGTTCAAATTCCCGGTGCAAGACGGGGTAGTCACCATCCGCAACATAGATACGCTCGAAGGGGGTAGCAGCACTTCTAGCCATATCGCAAAAAGGAGGGACGCAGACATAAGTAAGTGCAACACAGAATCCAGCCCTCGGATGAGGAAGAGGAGGTGTATCTCAGAAGATCCCCATACTGAAAGCATATTGTACGCGAAGGCTCACTAGCAGGGCTTCAATGGGCCCTCTTTTCGACAAGCTTCGCAGGAAAAGGAGGGCCAGATGCAGGGTTTATCCTCACAAACCAGGGCGACATAAAGATTACCTATGCGCTGCTGTTCGACTTCCCCACAACAAGTATGGGAGTAGATTATGAAGCCATCATAGCAGGTCTAGGATTGGCACTCATAATGGGCATAAAAAGCCTAGTGGCCTACACATACAACCCTTTGGTGGCAAGCAGGATCTCGGGATCATGCAAGCCACGAGGACGTACGCTGATCCAATACATGGAAAAGACGAGGGACATAACCAGGCAGTTCGTAGAGTTTGCTATACAAAACGTTTCTGAAGAAGAGGGTGAAATCTCAGCTGACATGGATCAACTCTCAATTGTAAACATGGATAAACCTCCTAGTCACGTGCTGGTGGATTTTATCTTACACAAAAGTATAAGCGCGGATCCTGAGACACCAACATGGATGACACATATTAGAAAGCTCCTGACACATAACACATTACCAAGCAATCGAAGGAAAGCCAGGCAAGTGCAGATGAGAGCTAGACACTTTATACTCATCAAAGGAACGCTATACAAACAATCAAGTAATGGGAGAACGCTGCAATGCCTAGCGCCAGAGCGAGCACGGGCGGTCATGGAAGCCGCACATGAAAGGGTATGCCCGTATGGCCCGATAGATTTGGTTGATGAGATTACTCGCTCAGGGTTTTTTGGCCATTTATGCATAAGGATGTTCGTACAAGGGTGGCGCGATGTCTTCGATGTCAGGCATACCCAGGTCGTAGGAAAAATCCTAACATGATCACGAGGCCACCCTTAACAAAAGACGCAAAGAGAGATGTAATCCTCTCAAGACTAGGGCATACTATTGGTTCTCTGACCAAATCGATAGGAAACATGGCGCGACGGGTAGCAGCAATACTCCCATTACAAGGTAACCACCAGCAACAACGCAAAGGAGCAATCGCCCCTCTAGCCAGGATAACTGCCCGCACTGTGCGACAATGCGATCAAGCAAACAGATTGACGACAACACGAGGTATGCAACAACACGAGGAGAAAATAAAGGACCCTCATGGGCTAGGATAGACGCGGATAGCTATGTGCACTCAATATCCAGTCCCGTGAGGAGTGGCTCAAGAGACAACAAAGATTATGGGCAATATTCTCCTTGAGATGTCGCACCACCAACATAGATCATTTGATTGGCTATGAACAGTCCCCAATAAAGATCCATGTATTTTTTCTTCTTTCAATTGTTTTAGGATTTCCCCTTTTGTGTTCTTTGTTTCAGCATTTACAAAAATATGAATAAAATACTGCGGTTCCTAGCTAGTCCCGCAGTCAAATTACTTCTTTTTTATCTTTTATGCATAGGAGTGTTTTCTTTTCTAAAATACATAAATTTGGCCCTTTGGTGTACATGTACAATGAAACGTTTCTAGGAGAAATAAGAGGAGTAAGTTTACCCTACTAATTAAACTTGTCACGTAAGAGGGATGCACCCCCAGTGACGCCGGATCAGGTATCCTATGTTAGGCAGCTTACTATAAGACGTTTTAGTCAGCGTGGCATTCCTCATACTTTATGATGGATATGCACAAGACACAGTGTGCACGCCTAGCAAACATGTCATTATCTGTGACATCGCTTATGGTAGTAGTGGCAGGTCCACACGTAATGAACTTTCAGCTCACCCATAAGTTCAGAGTCACAAATGTACACATAAACAGGCGCTCGCACTCACAATCTCAGACGTGGGTGCAGAAACTTGGACATATATATATATATATATATATATATATATATATATATATATATATATATATATATATATATATATATATATATATATATATATATATATATATACACACAAATACACATAGCACAGGACGCTATGTGCTTACAAACGCGCAGGTCACTATGAAACAAGTTCTTACTTTACAACATAATATACATGATTACAACAAAGCACATAGTGCGAAAAAATTCCTTCTATAGAAGATCGCTCGCTGATAGTGACCTCTTTAACCTGTGATGTGATGGGTTGAGAGACGCACGATGTTGTACCCACGCCTCCTTCATATACTGCAATACGCGTACTTGATGCACATCAATGGAAGGCAGACTTACTGGTAGACCATCAGAGCGGTTAGGATGCATAAGACCCAGACCAATGACAACATTTTTGCTCACAGACTTATTCTTCTTTGCCACATGTTTAGCATGATACTTTAGCTTGTCCTTCAGCCTCACCAACTTTGGAACACCCGCAACATAAATAGGAACTTGTAATTAAGAGATGTTTGGTTTGGCCATGTGAGGGGGATCTTCCTCTGCATCTTCTTCACCATGACTCGCCAGCGTGAGTCCCGCCATGGTTACGCTAATTGGTTGGTCTTGGTCTTTTTCGATCACATCTATGACTGGCAGCGGAAGATCTTTCGATCGATGGAATGCGACGTCAAACCCTTCTTGAGTATATCGAGAATAAATAGAACTACCTTCTAGAGGTCCTGTCAGTAATCCATCTTTGAAGGCGCGCTCCATGGCAAGACTTTCCCCCAGTGGTTGAGCCACAGCAAAAATTTCCTTGATTTCTTTCATCAGAACGAGTAGCTCCAAGGCACTTTTTACAGCAAGTGGCAAACCATGCTTAATTAACCATCGATTCTTAGCGCGCACTGCTGTGAGGTGCGGATATAGCTCCTCATCGAAGTTGGTACTCATATGCTTCAGTATTTCTGCCTTCTTAGCCATGTCTTTGTGACAGTTGGCAACGAAGTTATCGTAATTTGAGGTAAGGGCCCTCATACCCTCCTCGAGCTTGGACATGGCCCAACGATTTTCCTCCTCTTGCCTGATGCAGAGTTGTCCCTCTCGACTTAAGGATTCGGATATAGATGCCTTCTCATCCTCTAAATATTGAATGGATCTGACATTTATACTAGACACAGCGCGTAGACGTGCGAGCTCTACTTTGGCACACACAAGCTCGTGGTTCTTTTGTTTTGTCACTTGGGCAATTTCCAAGTTTACTTGAGCCAGATGCTCTAATATATACGACACCTTCTTTATTAGATGTGAGGCTAACGTTATCTCCTGCGACACACGGGTGGCCAACTCACTCATTAGCATTTCGTCGGACAGATTACTCAGGAGTTGGGCGTGTCCGGGAGGGGTTAAATTTTGGTGGAAGTCCGCACATTCGGTCACGTTATCCAGTGCGCATGAGCGTGCGCATTTCAATGAAGGAAGGAATCTTGTGGACTTCGAGGTACTGGCGTCAGCCTTGTTCGCTGCAATGTGTGGGCTGCAAGTTTGACATAGAGTGATGAGACTGCTTTTATACATAGTCTTATCGTCCAAAAAGGACTTAAAATGCATTAAATATCATCAAAATACCCATATATATGCTTGTGTTTGTTGCTTGTGTATTTTAGGTATGGATATTGAGAAAATGACAAAAGATCACAAGAATCATGCAAAAACGAACACGGGAAACGAAGCCGCACATTGAACCAAGCCCTAATGAATAACTTTCCCCAAGAAAACCCTTGAAGACTTGAAGATTTATGAAGAAGGGTCCTCCAATATAGAAGAATTGACACTTTATATCGTTGTATCTTCATAATTACTAGTTTGGTCCCTAAAGTTTGTCAAAATTACAAAAAGGGCCCTACACTTTGAAGAATTAACAAGTTTAGCCCCTCAACAAAGCTAAATTGTCAACCATTATCCTCCTCAAAGTCAAATATATCATGAAGTCCTTCAAAGAACAAGAAATTACAAGTTTGGTCCTTTGAAAATCCAAAAATTACCAAAAGGACACTTGACTTTCAACATTTGGCAAGAATGGTCCCTCATAAATGAAGACTTGGCAATTTCAGTCCTCCAAAATGCCAATCATACAAGTTAAGACCATAATCCATCAAGAAAATACCAAATCAGTCCCTCAAAAATCACAAAATGGCAAGAATTACCCCTGAATTAACTTTATAAAACATTTTGGGGCAAAAGTGTGAAAACACAAAAGTTGTTATAAAGGATTTTGGCGTTGATAGCAAGTTTGATTGAAAAGACAAGAGAAGAAGAGAAGGAGGGTTATTCTAGGCAGACAACCAAACTTACCTTCACCAACCACATGCTGCCACCTCACCCCACTCACCACTTCAACCAATCACACCACTCCTTCCCTCCACCTCACCTTTCCACTCACCCCGGGTTAAATAATTAACAAAACCTTGGCGCCTTAACATTTTTTAAATGTTAATTACCCCTTAAACAGATCAAAACCCATGTTCATCAGCTCAATAACATAATTGGGGATTTTTGTTTTAGCAAAAATTAAACCCCAAAAGTGTGCAGATTAATGATTAAGGTAACCCTAATCACATCCCAACTTTCAAACAGCCTGCCACATCATCACCCAAGTCACATGTTTACCCTGCTTTTCACTTTGGAGAAGATGCCAAAACAGTAGGCCCTCATCCAACGCCCCATAATCCATATTTGTTTCTAAGCTTTGTATAAGCCCTTAGATCAAATTTTACCTTGCCAACTCATGCTACAAGCCAAGAAGAGTCACATGATCTTCAAAAGATGCCAAGGATCCAAGGGCAATCCTGGACTTCTACACATTAGGTTTTATGTTTTTTCTTGCTTAACTAGTTCACTTGTAGCCTATATAAAGGCCTCTAGGTCTCTCATTTGCTTTTGCTTTTGGTTTTTCCTTGTTCAAAAACTTGTAAATCCTCTTTTCAGTTTAATGAAAGTGTGTTAAGTTTGTTGAAGAAAGACCAAGTGCCACTTAATTTTATGCTTGTTTATGTTATTTGTTAACTGAAATTGAATCTCAAAACCTGTTTTTAAGGAGAATGCAAAAGTTTGCATTTTTCCTTCAAGCTTGATATTTTGCTAAGTTCTTGTTCAAACCTTGGAATACTTGGGCTATAGGGTTGATCATAGCATCCTGATATTGTGTTATCAAGGTGTGGTGAGGCTTATAACTTGGGGATAATCAAGTGTAGGGTAACAAGGTTGCATCAATCAAGGCTTTTTACTTTTTTGATTTCGATATTGTGCTACTTACCTTGTTGAATCTTAGCAGGGTTACTGTTGGAAGCTTGTGCTTGTTCTTGCTAGCACATAAGCTCTAACATTTGTGGGTGTGGATGTACATCCATGAGGTTTGTCTTAAAACCTTGAAAATCTGATAAATATTGGATTTTTTGTGGATTTGTTCTCTACTTGTGTTCTTGTTGATTTCTTGGCTTGAATCTGCTTAGTCTTGTATGATAATGTTGTTTATATGATAGATTAATCATTTGGTAAACTGAATCATACTTTTTCTTGTTTAAAATTTGATTTGAAAAGTTAAAAGGGTGTTTGGGTCTACCTGTTTGAGTTGAAATCTTGTTATTGTGTGAAGGAAAGTTTGTGTTTGTGCTCTATATCTGATATATGCTTGGTTGAGAGTGTTTTGCTGCAAGTTTTGGAGTTTGAAACCTTGAATCACATAATCTGCTATAACTTGTTGATTTTGACTGTTTTTTACCTAAGATTTTGGTGAAATCTAGTATTTGTGCATGCTTAGGGTTAAAGTTGTTAAAACATCATTATTGTAACATACGTGATAGATTCGAGGTGTTGAATCTGGCTTGTTGGTCAAATACATCAGCAAAGTGAAAACTGCATGTGTTAGTGTTCATCAGTAACTTAATCTTGCTTGAATCTTGCTTAAAACTTTGAATCATTACATGTAACCTGTTTAGACTTGTTCATTTGAGTTTATAACAGCTTGTGTATGCATTTGGTTGAGTTTGGTTGGCTGAATATTGCTCTAAGTGCTTATTGAACCTAAACTGCTTATTGTTCTAAGTCTGTGCTAGATCTGGTGCTTTATTGAATTAACTGTACAAATTGGCTGTTTCTTGTTGTGATTTATTGATTGTTATTGACTCCTTATGATCCAAAGATCATTTGGGTGCCTTTGTGAAATTTTAATCTCCAAAAAAGTCACTAAAGACAAAAAGTCAAACAAGTCAAGCAGTGGAAAAAGTTCCCACTGCTCAACACTCAAAACTAGCCCCTGCTAGTGTTAATTTGTACTCAACTTATCAATAAGCTATTTTAGCTTATCCAGACCTGCAACAACTTATTTTTTGTGATAGATCTTCATTATTTGACCCATTTGATTAGACTGGAGCTTATTGGACTTTGACTTTGACTTTTTGCTAGATAACCAACTTATTTTACTTTTTCATAAGTGCTTATTTGCTTTTTCCAGCTTATTGAGTCTGCTTATTTGAAAACTTTTTGTTGAAATAGCTTAATTAAGTCATTTAAAAGCTTTAGAAACTTGAATCAGCTCTTGGGGTGGCCTAGAACTCAAAAACGACTATTTTGTCGTTTTCTGTAGATTGCTTATTGCATTTTCAGGCTTATTCCTTGGGCTTATTTCAAATTTCTTTTTACAGAAGTCTTATTTAGGACAAAAGAAGCTTGTGTGTCTAATTTTAGCTTATGGCATTAGCTTATAGCTTAATGGGCCAAAAAGCCCATTAAGAATAAGTTGTTTGGTATAAGCTAGCTTATTTCAAACTTTTAGCTTTTGAGCCTTTGGAAAAAGTTGTTTAAAATCAAATTTGGAGTCAAGTAGTGCTTTTTGGGCTTATTTGGGCCACTTTTTTCATATTGAGCTCAAATTAGGCCCAATAAGGATCTGTTTTGGGTTTAGCCCATTTTCTAGGCCCATTAAGGGTATTTAGGTAATCTCAAGTTCATTTCTGAGTTATTTAGATTAAATTAAGCTAGTTTGCAACTTTTTAGAATTTTTTATGATTTTTGGATTTTTAATAATATTTTAATAATATTTTATTGTTAAAAATTAAAAGTCAAATTTTCAAATTTTTTACATTTTTCCTAGGTTTTAAATACTTAATTAGGAATTTTACCACTTTCCAAATATTTTTAAAGTCTTTTAATTATTTTCTATAATTATTTTAAGTTTTTATAGCTTTTAATAGTTTTTAATTGTTTACAAATAGTTTTTAGTGGTTTTAAAATTTTGAAAAATACTTTTTAGCTTAATTAGGTTATTTTAAAGGTTAACAAACTTTAAGATCTTGGTTTGGACTTTTTATTGGTTAATATTGATTTTTAGGGCTTTAATTAGCATTAAAAAGTTAATATTTAATTAATTAAAAGGTTTTTGCAAGTTTGGATTTTTTGTAAACCCTTAGAATATTTTAGTGGATTTTTAGTGATTTTTGGTAATTTTTAGAGTAAAATTTTAATTTTGGTGCTTTTTACGGTTTTACGTGTACACCTTTTTCGTCTTATTTTAATTCGACATCGTAACCGTCATTCTCTTCTTATCTCATTTCTATTTTTCTTTCTCACAAATATAATCACAAAGATAATCCAAATCATTACACTCATAACACACTAGCCTCCTTGAGAACGAACTCATTCTAGGGTCATTTGTACACGGTTTTCCTAAATCGTCGTGCTTACCCTATTTTGGTACTCTTTTCCTAAAGGGTATACAAAAGCTCAACTATCATTTTTGGCGCCGCTACCGGGGAGGCGTGTTGTGTTTTGATTTGGCATTGTTGTTTTTATATACTAACCATAATAGTATTTGTATTAGTAGCACTCTACTAATACGTATTATCGGTTTTCGATTTTTGTGTGAATACTATTACTATATTGTATACGTAGAACAATAAATTCACAAGTACTCCAAATACGTGAGAAATCACAACCTTGACTTGGGAGGTCATTACCCAATCATTGTATTCGAATCTCAAACCAAAGAAAAAGGCAAAAATAGATAAATACTTTCGTGAAGTTCAATTTTGAAAAATACAAACTATAAGGTGACTATAAGGCGGATATTATAAAATATCCTAAGGAAAAAGGCTCTTAAGTGCTTCGCGCCGCCTCGTTTCCCCGATTGCTTGTGAGTATTTGATTTTGAGAGCTAATCGAGGGTTTTGCCGCCCAAAGTATTACTAAGTATCATATATATTTTCTTGGTTTCATTTGATTAAATCCTCTTGAACGTTTTGGTGTTCCACCAACTTTCTAAAGTCATCGAAGGCGTTCACTTCACGTGATCGATTTCATTCCTTGAGGCTTCTTTAATCAAAAGATTTGATTAAGGTGGAGATTTGTAGATTTTTGTCTACTTAATACATTCACCAAAATCCAAAAAGGTTAATACAATCAAAAACCACAAAAAAAAATTTGAAAAATACAAAACACTAAAAAGAATCTTCTTTGCTTATCCCCTCGTTGTACGTGACGTTTATGCTAACTCGTAATCAAGCAAGACGTGCACGTAAACGAAAGAAAAAAATTCCCACTCCTAATCTTTCTAGTGAGGAGTCTCCTATTGACGAACCCATTGTAAGAGAAGCACCAACCATGGCGAATCGAACTATGATGGAGTTACTTCAAGCACCCACCGAGGGTTATGGAGAGGCTATTGTGATTCCCGCTATCCTTGCGGAGAATTTTGAAGTGAAAACGGGTTTGTTGTCGATGATCCAAAACAACAAATTCCGTGGTGATGAGAAGGACAATCCACACAACCATATCCGCCAATTCAATCGTCTTACCGCCACTTGCAAGTTTAAGGATGTCTCGAATGACTCGATTAAGATGATGCTTTTTCCGTATTCCTTAGTGGGGCCCGCTAAAATTTGGTTAGAGAAAGAGCCACCCAATTCTATATTGACGTGGAAGGATCTCGTGTCTAAGTTTATGAACCAATTTTTTCCGCGCTCTAAGACTACGCACTTGAAAAACGAGATTTCAAAATTTTCACAAGAATTTAATGAAAGTTTTTCAACGGCTTGGAATAGGTTTAAGGAAATGTTACATGAATGTCCTCATCACGGTTTTTCCGATTTGCATCAAATTGACACGTTTTACAATGGACTTAATGATCATGAAAGTGATTATTTAAATGCCGTCGCGGGTGGTAATTGTTTGTGTAAAACGGTTGAGGAAGCTTTGGTGATAATTTAGAATAGATCTAAGGTGTATAGTCCTCGTAGCACGTCTAGTGTTCGTAAGGCTTCGTCTTCGGTTTCACCTTCTTTGTCTACTACCATCGATGCTTGCCAAATTGAGGCGAACTTGGAAAACAAGATTTTTGATAAACTTAAAGGTCTTTTGATTGAGTTTAAAGTTGGTGAACCAAGTGCTCCCGTTACGGCTAAAGCGGTTGAGGTTTCATGCATGTATTGTGGTGGAGGTCATGGTTTCTCAGAGTGCATTACCAACGGTGGTAACACTTCGAGTGCCTACGCGGCCACGAGAACTTACAACCAAAACGGTCAAGTTACCTGCTCTAATCAATTGACTCCACCGGGTTTTGGTTCAAATCAAAATGCTAACAACAACTATCGCGACAATCAAGTTGGTTTCAAAAACAATTACAAAAAGGGAAACTATGGTAATCAAGAGGCTAATAATCAAGTTTCAAACAAAAATCAAAATGATTTTCAAAACAACAACAAAGGTTTGCAAACGTTGAAAGATCTTCCAAAAGAATTTGTTGAATACGCTAATGGGAATGATGCTAGGTTTGACAATATTCAAAGAGAAATCATTAGCCTAAGATCCGAGTTTAAGAACGACTTGAAGAAAGAGTTGAAAAATGAGTTAGCTAATGAGCTTAAAATCCATACCAACAAGATGGAAGGAACCGTAACTAGGTTACAACAAAACCAACAAAAAATGGAACAAGGGCAACATGAGATAAAACAAGAAATGGTTAAAGCCGAGAAGAGGCAATCCAAGTTTGAAGATAAAATCTCATCTATGTTTGAGGCAATTATGTGTAAACCGTCTTCGAGTAGTCTTCCTAGCAACACCGTATCAAACCCTAAGGGTGAGATGAAAGTGATTACCACACGTAGTGGTAAGACACTTAAGGAACCGACTCCTCAACCAATTGCTCCTACGGAGGAAGCAATTGAGGAAGAACCCGAGGTGGTGGTCCAAAAGGAGCATGTCCCAATCCCACGAAGTACCGCTCATGCCACACCTACGGTTGACCCTTTACCAACATTGGAACCTGAGATTCCAAAGGCTATGCCTATGCCTCAACCCACACCACCTTTAACCTATCCATCGAGACTTAGAAAGGAGAAACGTCAAGAGCGCGACAATTACCTGTTGATACAAAAGTTGGGTGATCCTTGCTAGACCCGAATTAGGCTTAATTCTGGTTGGCTGGACTCCGGCTCCTGCACCAAGTGAACTGTATGGTTGGAATCCTGCACACTAAACAACACGCGTTAGGCTTACCGTGGGAATGTTTCCCACGATTAGACTCCGGCGTGAGAGTAAGTAATCGGTTAGAGTTTATAGGAATCAGATGGGTTGAGAGTGTATAGAACGTAATACCTTTGTGGAACCCTTGGGGATTCCTTTTATAGGCAGTGAAACCCTAATGGGCTGTCACTGATGCTTCGGCCCCAAGGAAAGGATAAGTACCAGAATTAGATTGATTGTTATCTTCTAATTATGGTGAGTGAATATCCTCTTCTTTGGGGTAAATCCTACTCATAGACAGAATATGATTATGTCTAACCCTGTACCGGTCATGCCGGGCCGTGGGCCTCACACGTGTGTGTGGTTACGGTTCATCCAAGCCCATAAGCTCAAATAACATTATTCCCACCCATCTGTGATGGGCCGGATATGGGTAGTACCCGTGTGCTGGGTTCATGACCCGGCTGGGGACTATACGTCATCATGTCCCCCCAGTCTAGTTGTTACAGCCGTAGGCGTAACCTCTAGACTATCAAGATGCTCTCCGGACATACCAAGAAAGATCTAGGGAATGATAAACATTTAAGATTTTGTTTCGGTCGCACGTGGCTGCATGTCTTAGGAATGTTATTCCAATAGTACCTCAGTCGCACGTAACGGCCGAGACAAATTAAATGTAGCATTGAATATGGTCTTACGTAAGACCGCATATCCCGACACAAGAATGAATGCATTAATGGTAGTCATTTGGTCAGTCGCGCTTCTGCAAAAGTGCACCATTAATGCCCACCATTGAGCCACATAAAACTGCTAAGAAGTGACCCGTGGGTCCCTTCTGATGTTTCAGAAGTGTTAGAAATCCCATCCGTTGGATAGGCGTAGTGGCCTACACGTGTCAAACATCCACGTTACCTTGGAAATCGAGGCAACCCTATATAAGAGTTGGTGTGTGTGATTGTTACACACACAGTTCACACTCTTTCCGCCATTGTTATTTCCAAGCTCCTTCCTTCAAACTTTTGCCTTCTATTCCACAGATTTCTTCCGCCGCAGGTTAGATCATCACGCCTTACAAACCCTTTTTATAAAATATGGTAAAGGACAACCCTCTAATCACGGATGTCCTGAACGTGATGTCTGCGGAAAAATACATTAACTTTTTGTCTAAGTATTATATTCCCGAAAGCGTACACCCAACCTATCCAGGTGAAGGTGAGGCAATTACGGATGCGCCAAGGGGAAAGATAGGCGTGTACACGCGCCTATTTAATTCGGCCAACTACCGTATCCCCCTATCTAAGTTCCTGGTAGATATGCTTTTATACTATGATTTCCACATAACCCAGCTTCACTGCATAGGGGCGTGTAAAATCAATCAATTTGAGATTACATGCCATACATGCGGTGTAACTCCGACCATGAACCTATTTAGGGCCTTTTACTCCCCCCAACTAGTGAATGGGTGGCTATCGTTTAAAAAACGATCCGGGAACGCCCCCATGACGTATAGGAAGCCTTTAGACTCCCTTAAGAACTGGTACGACCATTACTTTTTTGTTGATGAGAAAGTATTCCCCACTCCTTTCGTCCTTAAAACTAGAGTACCCAAAGATTCCCCGCCCAAATCCAAAGACTATAGCAGCCGAGACTTGAAAATACTAGATACCCACCGCATAGAATTCGATAGGGGGTTGCCGGAACATTTTCTGTGCTTAGTAGGATTAAGCCGCCGTTATTATGGGAGGGAGAACTTATATCCATGCTTTCTGACGGAACGTGGACAGGGTAGGTTTACTTATACTTTGTAGATGTGATAAATGTCATTTGCATGTTAGGATCTTACTAATCCGTGTAATTGCAAATGTCCGCAGAGATGAACCTACACGGACTATTGCGTCAGGACGACCCAATGAAATTACCCGAAGGATTCCGCCCGTTGAAGGAGAATGAACTCCCCCTTCTTGATGCGACCGCAGACCGTACCATTCCACTTGAAGAAACTTCTGAGCAAAGGTCGGATGAAGAGGAACCTATTATCGAGAAATCCCATCTGGATTTCCATAATGAAGATGGTGGAGAATTGCTGTTGGAAGGCGCCGTGACGCACAAGGAAGATGCAGGAGAAGAGGATTTCCTCAACCTTGAGAATGAAGAGATCACTCAAGCCTCTGGGTCCCCCAAGCCCACATCCAGAAAGAGAAAGACCACTAGGAGGGTGACAAAGACACTAGGGGATGAGGCGGGGGACTCAAATGCTCCCCCAAAGAAACTAAGGAAAGACCATCCTCAGTACCAGGAGGGAAGTGGTACGGCGACGGCCCAGGCCAACCCCACACCGCACATGGATGAACAAGTCTGGCGAGCTACCCCCGTGAGTGCCGTAGCTCCTACCGCCCCGAAACCTGCAACTGGTACCACGTAAGCACCCTCTCGTCTTTCATTCTTTCCTTGTCTTGTTGTTTTTTAAAGATAGAATGCCTAAACAAAAATTGAATATGTTAATAACAGGGCGGATCCGTCAACTGTAGCTCAAGAGGGAGAGGTGGAAAGGGACCCTTCCCCCACGACATCAATCAGACCTCCATCCCCTCCTGTGACACGTGCCGAGGAGCCCCTTCCTGAAGGACCGGAGAACATCCTGCGCCTAGTATGGAATCTCTCCAGTCGAACAAGATTGGAGGCGGAGTCTGAGTGTACAGAATTTATCGAGCACATCACTCCTCCGGCCCTTGCTCAAGACTTGGACGAGCTAGACCATGAGTCCTTGCTGGAGCAGTTTGATGTGTCGTCCGCACATCAAGTGACAGTGGGTGCAGCCTTAAGACGCCGTCTGATCAAGGCTTTGGCGAATGTGAAGCGTGCGGACAAAAGAATAGCTCATCGTGAAGCATTAGTTGTGAAGCACGAGAAGACCATTGCTTCCTTGCAAACGGCGTTGGTTACGGCGGAGGCCATTGTGAAAGAGCAGGCCCATCACGCCAACACTCGGGAAAAACGCATCGCCGAGCTTGAGGCCCTCGTAGCCGCATCTAACGAGAAGGTATGCCTTTAACACTAATGTTTTTTTTTGACACAAGAAAAACCATATGATCCTTGTGATAACTCCAAGTTCCATACGCAGGTGTCCGCAGCCGAAGCCTCCACCAAAGTTGTAATTGTACAAGCCTTCAACATCGCACAGGAGCGCGACGCGCTGAAGGATGAGCTAACACAAGTGCGGACTAATTTTGACGAGCAAGCCGCAACAGCTGAGGAGGAGCTAAGCAAGATGGCCACGGATTGTGCTGAAAGGATGTGTCCTCCTTTGCTATCGGCCATAGTTGGGCGCAGGTGGATGATTCGTCAGGGAATGCGCCTTGCCGTGAGCAAGGTTATGGAAGCTCCGTACCTGCTGCAAGCATCCGCAGGGGTCGTTTTGGATGGGATTGACCGTGGTAGGCACGAGGGCTTGGTCCAAGCTGCAGAATTGATAGGTAAGAATGAGGACATTACCCAACACGCCTACCACAACCCTTCAGATGCGGACAAGATGACCGCGTCAATGGATGCACTTACTGAAATCCAACATCCTCTTTTGGACGAACTGGAGGCGCTGAAGGATGCTCCTAACGAGGTAGTAATGTCCAAACTTACTACGGATCCCATCCAACTGACCTTGCCTACCTATGACTCCGTGTCAAAGGTAATGAAAGGTGAAAAACTGCTTGCTGAGGCATTGGATGCGACTGCGATCAAGGCGCAGGATGGGAAGAATGCTCGCGGGGAGGCCCTCCGCGCCATGATCGAAGAAGGGAAGAAGGATATAGGGTAGTTCCTACCTCCCTTGTAATTTATCTTGTAAACATTTGTACCTTTTATTCGTCCGTGCAATGTACCCGGTTAAGACTGATGTGTGAAATAACTGTCCTATGTATGTAAGTCCGTGATAACCACGGCTCTTTTTTTATGATTTTGAAACTTGTGTATTTTTATTTTGTTGGATATCGTATACCGATACTGCATGACATGTCACGTCTTACTCAAAAAAGAAATACTCAAGTCTATAATTTACTAGACATGCGACGTGCGTCTTTACTATGCAAAGCACTGCGTGAGTACGGCATACGGAAACTTATCACAACGTCTTGTGAGTAAGGTGTCTAGTAAGGATACATGATCCGCGTCGCTGGGGTTGCATCCCTCTTATGCGACAAGTTGAATTAGTAGGTTCACTTAATCCTCTTACCCCACCTGGAGGCGTATAGTACATGTACGGTGATTGAATGGATGCATATGAATGAGACATGGCATATTATAATAATAACTAAAATTCATATGACTATAATAGAATCTAAAGAACAACCAAACAATTTGCATGGAAAACTAGCCGTGGAGCTAGCTAGGCACCACGACATTTTATTAGAACGTTTACATTTTTTGTTTTGACAAGAATGGGAAACCCTAAGAAACAAAAAGGTCCTATAAAATCATTAGAAACAAAACAAAGAGATAACATGGATCTTCATAAAAGCCAAATATAGCAAAGTGTCCATGCGGAAGCCGTAGCTTTTAAAGATAGCACCTTTTGAGATTGGAGATATTCCATGTGCGTTCCAGA
The DNA here is from genome assembly GCA_025667525.1 of Glebionis coronaria. Lineage (NCBI taxonomy): Eukaryota > Viridiplantae > Streptophyta > Magnoliopsida > Asterales > Asteraceae > Glebionis > Glebionis coronaria. The sequence continues at coordinate 209,994,599 of CM046877.1, read as the reverse complement.
TCGCGGCCATCCATGTCACGTAACTTGTACGCGCCCCGTCCTAAGGCCTCCGTGACTTCGTATGGTCCTTCCTACATAGGGCCCAGCTTTCCTGTATTCTCCGCTCGACTTGCTTCGTTAGCGCGATAGACATAATCTCCCGGTCGAAAAGAAACACCTTTAACCTTGGCGTCATAATAAGCCTTCATTTTAGCCTTGGACTTGGCCTCATTGATAGCCGCTATCTCCCTTTTTTCCTCCAACAAATCCAGATTGATCCGGAGTTGTTCGTCGTTCGTGACGACATTAACCTCTGCCGTGCGGATGGTATGCATTCCTATTTCCTCTGGTATAACAGCTTCAGTGTCGTAGGCAAATGCGAATGGAGTGTCCCCGTTGGCTGTTTTGATCATAGTTCTATGCGCCCATAGAACATGTGGTAGTTCGTCCACCCATTTGGCACTTCGCTCCTCCAAGCGTGCCTTGATGCCGTTTCCCAAGCTTCTATTTTCTCGTTCCACAAGGCCATTTGTCTGCGGGTGCTTAACAGACGCGAAGCGCCGTTTGATATTCAATGTTGCGCACCAGTCCTTGAATGGATTATCCGCGAACTGTTTCCCGTTGCCCGAGATGATTTCTCCTGGTAAGCCAAAACGGCACACTATGTTCTCCCATAAAAACTTTTTAACTTGTTTGCCTGTGATGGATTTGACTGCCTTGGCCTCTATCCATCGTGTAAAGTAGTCCATTACGACAATCAAGAACTTAACCCCCCCCCCCCCCCCCCCCCCCCCGCAGCTACAGGAAATGATCCTGCGATGTCGATCCCCCACTTATATGATGGCCATGGGGATGTAATAGGTGTAAGTTTCTGCTGCGGATGTCGTGGCACTGGTCTGTGCACTTGGCAATCACTGCACTTGCGAATCATGTCGCGCGCGTCCCTATGCATGGTAGGCCAATAATATCCTGTGCGTAAGGCTCGAGCTACCACAGATCGTGGACCTGCGTGCATGCCGCATAACCCTCCATGTATCTCACTGATCACATAAGTGGCCTGTCGTGGTCCAACACACCGCAACCACGGCTGCAAGAAAGAGCACTTATAAAGGATACCTTCTCGAAGTTCGAAGTACTGCGACTTCCTTCTGATGCGCCGTGCCGCTTTTTCATCGTCCGGAAGGGTTTCATTAGTCAAATAGTTGAGGATCGGGGTCATCCATGTAGGTCCATCCTCCTCAACTATAGTAGCGACCTCCCCTTCTGTTATAGAGTTTTCCTTGAGTATTTCCACCAAGACTTGCTTGGATAAGTGGGCGAAACTTGTAGACGCGATCTTGCTAAGAGCGTACGCCTTCTTGTTCTCACCTCTTGGTACCTGCTTGATAGAAAACTTGCTGAAAGCCGCGATGAGTGACTTGACTTTCTCCAAGTATCGGACCATGTTATCCTCCTTAGCCACATATCCACCTCGAATGTGGTTCGCGACAAGCCGTGAGTCCATGTAGGCCTCAAGGTTGCGGACTCCCATTCTAGCGGCGATTTTTAAACCCGCAATTAATGCTTCATATTCCGCCTCATTGTTGGTGGCTGTGAACTCAAAGCGAATGGCGTAAGTAAACTCCATTCCTTCCGGATTCGTAAGGATGAGACCAGCTCCTGACCCATCCGTACACGAAGATCCGTCCGTGAATAACACCCATGGTTCTGCTGGAGTTTCCTCTTGTTTTACAATTGGTCCTTCCTCATCCGGCTTTTCTACCAAGAAATCCGCCAAGATTTGGCCTTTAACAGCCGTCCTTGGCCTATAAGATATGTTGTGTTCTCCCAATAGAATGCTCCACTTTTGTAGCCTACCTGCCACATCCGGTCTAGAGATGAATTGCTTTATTAGTTGGTCAGTAATGCCTACAATTGGATGCGCCTGAAAGTATCGGCGCAACCGTTTTGTAGCAAATACTAGTGCCAAAACCAATTTTTCCATAGAGGAGTAATTCAACTCCGGCCCTTGTAATGTTCTACTTATGAAGTAGACCGGAGTTTGTACCGTGTCCCTATCCGTCATGAGTACCGCACTTATTGCTCCATGTGTGGCTGATAGATACATAATAAGCTCCTCCTTTGGCTGGGGAGCTACTAGCATGGGGAGAGATGCGAGGTGTTGCTTGAGTTGACCAAAGGCTTCCTCAGCTTCCTTTGTCCACCGGAAGTCTCCCTTCTTAATGCACTTCTTGAGTGTTTTGAATAGGGGGAGTGACTTCTCTGCGGACTTTGATAAGAACCTATTTAGCCCGGCCAGCTTCCCATTTAAGGACTGCACCTCTTTCCGTGTCTGAGGGGATGGTAGCTGTATTACTGCGTCCGTTTTTTTTGGGCAAGGTTTGATGCCATTTGGATCAATCATATATCCAAGGAACATTCCGTCTGTCGCTCCAAACGTGCATTTCTTTGGATTTAGCTTCATATTAATCCTCCTCAATGTGTCAAACGTCTCTTGGACATCCCGGAGAAGTGCATCCTCCGTATGACTTTTTATGACTAAGTCATCCACATAGACCTCCAGGTTGCGGCCTATCTGTGAGTAAAAGTCTTTGTCCACAAGCCGCTAGTATGTAGCCCCGGTGTTCTTTAGTCCAAACGGCATTTTTGTATAACAGTATACGCCTTGACTAGTATGGAACGCCGTCTTCTCTGCGTCCTCTTCCGCCATCTGGATCTGGTGGTATCCTTTATATGCGTCTAAGAAGCACTTAAAGGGATATCCACATAGAGATTCCACCTTCCAGTCAATCTCCGGTAACGGGTAACAATCCTGTGGACAGGCTTTGTTAAGATCCGTGAAATCCACACACATGCGCCAGCTCCCGTCATGCTTTTTAACCATGACTGGATTGGATAACCACTCGTGGTAGTATACCTCGTGCATGATACCTGCGTCCACTAGTTTTCGTACCTCATCCAGTATCACTCGGCTGCGTTCAGGTACCTGACCGCGCTTTTTTTGCTTGACGGGTTGGTACCCCTGGCGGATCTGGAGCTTATGCTCTGCTATCGAGCGTGGTACGCCCGTCATATGCTTGGGATCCCATGCGAATATATCTAAATTTGCCTTCAAGAGAGAGAAGATGGCCCTCTTGCCGTCATCCGAGAGCGTTCCCCCTATGGACACCTCTTGTTCCGGGTAATCAGGATGGATTGGCACCTTCCAATTGGGAGGTGGTGATCCATCCTTGGGTGGAACAGGTGGAACCGGTGTTGTCACGGCATGACACTCGGATGGTGGCACGATTGTGTTGTAAATGGTGACAATTCCTCCTTCCACAGGGAATTTGATCATTCCGTGTGCCGTGGAAGGTACCGCCCGTATGGCCAAAATACCTGGTCTGCCTATGATCCCATTGTATGGAGAGTGTGAGTGTATCACCATAAAGTTCATCCACGCAGTGGTGGAGTGCTCTTCATTCCCAATGGTTACAAGCAGACGCAGTTGCCCTATCGGCCAGATGGTGTCTCCACTAAAGCCAATGAGCGGCACCGTGGCCGGTACCAATTAGCTTCTTATTTCTGGTCGTAACTGCACAAAACAGTGTTCGTACAGTACTTCTGCTGATGACCCTCCATCCACATACATGCGACGAACATTGTGTGTTCCAATGCTTATCTCAATAGTGAGAGGCGCATCAATCACATCGTTTTCTGTGATGGGAGGGAATGAGATTTCCCTGCCGCGTGAAAATTTTTTACTAATTTTCTGCCTCGTGCGGCGCTGTCTGGATTGGATCATGTATATAGTTGAAGTTTTGTCCTATTGGGGATCCTTCTTGTCATACTTCTTATTGTCTTTCCCATCCTTCCAATCCTTAACCAAATGCTTGAGTTTACCTGACTTGATCAGTGACTCAATGTGCTTCTTGAGCTGGATACATTCCTCCGTACCATGGCCTTTGTCGTTATGGAATTCGCAAAAGTGATTTCCTTGGCGACGCTCCAGTGAAAGTCGTCATTGGGGGAGGGCCTCGGAAAATTAGCACCTTCCGTGAGCAAGATCTCCTGGTAGGACATCTTTAGAGGGGTAAACTTATCGTCCGGCCGTCCTCCCTTGTTTTGGCTCTTATAGTCTGAGCCCCTACCATTGTTTTGATTGATCTGACCGCCCGACTGTCTCCTTGACTGTTCGTTCGATCGGTAGCCGTTTCCTTTTGAAGGGTAGGCCGCGGCAACCATGGTTTCTCCTTCTATGAAGTTTTTGACCCTTTCCATGAGGTCATCATACCTCTCCGGGCGCTTGTCATTGAGACGCCTGATTAATTCCCTGTCTGTTATGGCATGCATGTAGTCGGAAATTTTTAGGAGTTCCGGCATTGTCTTTGTGCGTGTGCACTCGTCATTGAAGCGCTCAATGAAGGCTTCCGTGGACTCTCCCGGCCGTTGCTTGATGGTTGCCAATGAGACAGGGTCCCTATTATACTTCTTCCGCTGAGTATAATTATTTTTGAACGCAGTGCGTAATTCAGTGAAGCTATCAATGCTTCGCGGAGGAAGTCCTTCGAACCAGTCGCGAGCATTGCCAATCAAGGTTGAATTGAACATCTGGCATCATATAGGCATGGGACATCGCTCAATTTTCGCCTGCGTATCAAATATCTTGAGGTGATCATCCGGATCGCCCCTTCCATCATAAGTCTTGACACACGCCGGCATGCGACGTTTTGTGTCCTTGGAGTAATTCTGTATGCGGAGAGTAAAAGGATCTTCCCTGGGATCTGCCCATGGACGGGTGAGACTAGGGTCACACCACGGTTGGGAAAGATCTACTGCTTCCGTCTCTCGGTAATAAGGACCGCCATAGTACTCCTCATCGTTTGGTGGCGATGGAGGAATACGCCTAAGCCGGCGGCGCTTGGGCGGATGGTCATCCGAATCCTCTCCTGATGGATCAGGAGAAGGAGGCAGTGCCCCATCTCTTGGGTGAGGACCGCTCTTGTGAGAAGAGCCAGGGGCCTTCTTCCTGATGTTCATCGTATCCCACACACTCGTGCGGCGATTGGCTCTGGTCAGTTCTTGATCCGGTCATTCGGGAGAACCGTCTGACCTCTCTCCTTCTCGAGACTACGTTAATTCCTGCATGAGGCGATCCCCTATGCGCTCAAACACATTCCTAGGTTGGGGAGTTTCCTCGAAGAGGCTCCGCTCCTGAGGTCGGGTCTTTCTCTTCCTCTGATTTTGGGAAGAGGTGCTTGGTCCGGCATTGCCTAAGTTGAGTCTAGATTGGAGGTCCCTCCCTAGATTCAACCTTGATGCAATCCCTGGGACGATCCTATCAAAGTTCTGCGTGAGAACTCGAGTGAGATCTTCCTCGCTGAGCGGTTGGACTTCTACTTCTTCCTCTATCGACGGTCTGCGTGGCTCCTTGTTAGGGGGATTAGGCGCACTCCCTGGGTCAGGGTTGTCCAGGGTCGAAGTAGGTGGAGGAGTCATGGAGATCATGCTCGTCACCCCCATAGACTGAAAACCACTGCGGTTGTTTTGTCCGCCCGCTGGACGGATAGGGGATTGATTGGGAATAAGTATCCCTTCCCCTTGGGACTTCCGATTTCCAGGATTTGTGTTCCTGGGGTTAGCTTGCGGATGCCCCTTCGTCATTGAGAGTTCAAGATGAGATTTCGCTCTACCTTAGTGTAATGGGTCCCACGCATGGCGCCAACTTGTTGATACAAAAGTTGGGTGATCCTTGCTAGACCCGAATTAGGCTTAATTCGGGTTGGTTGGACTCCGGCTCCTGCACCAAGTGAACTGTATGGTTGGGATCCTGCACACTAAACAACACGCGTTAGGCTTACCGTGGGAATGTTTCCCACGATTAGACTCCGGCGTGAGAGTAAGTAATCGGTTAGGGTTTATAGGAATCGGATGGGTTGAGAGTGTATAGAACGTAATACCTTTGTGGAACCCTTGGGGGTTCCTTTTATAGGCAGTGAAACCCTAATGGGCTGTCACTGATGCTTCGGCCCCAAGGAAAGGATAAGTACCAGAATTAGATTGATTGTTATCTTCTAATTATGGTGAGTGAATATCCTCTTCTTTGGGGTAAATCCTACTCATAGACAGAATATGATTCTGTCTAACCTATACCGTTCATGCCGGGCCGTGGGCCGCACATGTGTGTGCGGTTACTGTTCATCCAAGCCCATAAGCTCAAATGACATTATTCCCACCCATCTGTGATGGGCCGGATACGGGTAGTACCCGTGGGCCGGGTTCATGACCCGGCTGGGAACTATACGTCATCATTACCAATTTGAGTTTTTTATGAAAATGTTTCGTGATTTGCACTTTAATGTGAGTTTCACCGATGCTTTGGTCATGATGCCTCGATTTGCCGCTAACTTTAAGAGTATGTTGAACAACAAGGAGAAATTGCACCAATTGTCTAGTTGTTCGGCGGTTTATCTTAATCGCATACCTCAAAAAGTCGGTGATCCCGGTAAATTTTTGATCCCTTGTGCAATCCAAGATATGGAGGAATGCTTCGCCTTGGCCGATCTTGGTGCTAGCAGTAACTTGATGCCACTTGCAATCTTCAAGTCGCTCAATCTTCCTAATCTTACTCCTTCACTAATGTCTATCGAGTTGGCCGACCATTCCACGATTCCCGCATGTGGATTGGCGGAAGACGTTTTTGTGAAAGTGGGAAAGTTCTACTATCCCGTAAACTTTATCGTTGTTGATATTCCCACGGATCCTCAAGTTCCTCTCATTTTAGGTCGTTCGTTTTTAGATACGTCTATGGCTTTGATTGATGTTCATGCTAGAAAGATCACCTTACGTTTCAACGACGAGGAGCTTGTTATAAACGCAACTCAAAACTCTCAAATTTCTCATGTTTATTCCGTTGCAACCATAAACCTCGTTGATATGATTGACGTGGTTTGTGAGGAATTTTCACAAGAAGTTCTAGGTTTTGGTGATGATGAAACTAGTGGCAATCCCACTATGTTAGATCCAATTCTTGATAATTCGACACCAACCTTCACTCCATTTGAAGGTGGTGGTTTTACGTTGGAAGAATTCGATGTTCCACGTACTTGTAACGAAGACCTCGACAACGATGAGGACTTCTCGATTATCAAGGATTTTCTTAACGATTTCCCATTTCCTCCACCCGAGGAGGTTATGAGTATCGAACCCAAATCTTCACTTGAGGAACCACCTATCCTCGAGTTGAAAGATTTACCTCCTCATCTCGAATATGTCTATTTAGAGGAGGGCGACAAGTTGCCGGTTATTATTGCGAAGGAACTTTCGGATGATGAAAAATCCGTACTTGTCGATGTTCTAAAGGATCACAAAGGGGCAATTGCGTGGAAGTTATCCGACATTAAGGGAATCGATCCTAAATTTTGTACCCACAAAATCTTAATGGAGGAGGATTACAAGCCCGCAATCCAATGTCAAAGAAGGGTGAACCCCAAAATTCATGACGTCATCAAAAAGGAAGTCCTTAAACTCCTTGACGCGGGAATGATTTACCCTATTTCAGATAGCCCTTGGGTGAGTCCTATTCATTGTGTCCCTAAAAGGAGGAATGATCGTTGTGTGAAACGATGCCAACGAGTTAATTCCCACTAGACTCGTGACCGGATGGAGAGTGTGCACTGACTATCGTAAGTTGAATGAAGCCACTCAAAAAGACCATTTTCCCTTGCCCTTCATGGACCAAATGTTGGAGCGTCTTGCGGGAAACGATTTCTATTGCTTTTTAGATGGTTTTTCCGGTTACTTCCAAATTCCAATCGATCCTCATGATCAAGAAAAAACTACGTTTACGTGTCCATATGGAATGTTTGCCTATCATAGAATGCCATTCGGACTTTGTAATGCACCGGGAACCTTTCAAAGATGCATGATGGCTATTTTTCATGATATGATCGAGAAGACGATGGAAGTCTTCATGGATGACTTTTCCGTGTTTGGTAATTCGTTCACTTCGTGTTTGTCGAATCTTGAGAGAATGTTGAAACGTTGTGAGGAAACCAACCTTGTGCTCAATTGGGAAAAGTGTCATTTTATGGTTAAGAGTGGAATCGTCTTAGGGCACGAGGTTTCGAAAGCGGGGATTGAGGTAGATCAAGCTAAGGTAGACGTCATCGCCAAATTACCTCATCCCAAAACCGTTAAGGGAGTTAGGAGTTTCCTAGGCCACGCGGGCTTTTATCGTCGATTCATCAAGGATTTTTCAAAGATCTCTCGACCCATTACACATCTTCTTGAAAAAGAGGCACGTTTTTTCTTTGACGAAGATTGTGTACGAGCCTTTGAAATCCTTAAGAGGAAACTTACCGAAGCTCCCATTCTTGTTGCTCCCAATTGGAACCTCCCCTTATAGCTCATGTGTGATGCTAGTGATTACGCTATTGGGGCCGTATTGGGGCAACGTCATGAAAAGCACTTCTTGCCTATTCACTATGCTAGCAAGACGATGACCGAGGCTCAACTTAAATACACTACAACGGAAAAGGAGTTCCTTGCCGTGGTGTACGCATTTGAGAAATTTCGACCTTATCTCGTCTTGACGAAATGCATAGTGTATACGGATCATTCGGCTATCAAGTATCTTATGGCTAAACAAGATGCAAAGCTGAGATTACTTCGTCGGATTCTCCTCCTTCAAGAATTTGACCACAAAATTGTTGACAAAAAAGGAGCCGAGAATCTAGCGGTCGATCATCTTTCTCGTTTGGAAGATCCTCATCAAAGTGTTTACGAGCCCAAGTAAATCACCGAAACATTTCCGCTCGAGACACTTGGTGTAGTGAATTCTAAGCTTGATTCTTCCACCCCATGGTTTACGGACTTTGCAAATTACCATGCGGGTAACTTCATCATCAAGGGTATGACGACTCAAGAAAAACGAAAATTCTTTCGTGACGTCAAGTTCTACTTTTGGAACGACCCTTACTTGTTTCGAACTTGTGCGGATCAAATCATCCGACGTTGTGTATTTGGCACCGAAGCTTCTAACATCCTTAGAGCTTGTCATGAGGGACCCACGGGTGGTCACCATGGTGTTAATCTCACGGCTAAGAAGGTTTTCGATGCCGGCATCTTTTGGCCTACTATTTACCAAGATGCACAAGATCTTGTGAAGTCATGTGATTCATGCCAACGACAAGGAAAAGCCTCACAAAAAGATGAAATGCCACAAAATATCATCCAAGTGTGTGAGATCTTTGACGTTTGGGGTAAAGACTTTATGGGGCCGTTCTCATCATCTCGTGGTAATAAGTATATCCTCGTTGCAGTTGACTACCTATCTAAGTGGGTAGAAGCTAAGGCTTCGCCCACCAATGATGCTCGTGTGGTAGTTAAGTTTTTGAAAAGCTTGTTTTCTCGGTTTGGAACCCCTCGTGCGATCATAAGCGATCGTGGAACCCATTTTTGTAACGACCAATTCGAAAGGGTCCTAAGGAAATATGGGGTTACACATCAGCTTTCTACGGCTTATCACCCACAAACGAGTGGGCAAGTCGAGGTTTCAAACCGAGCGTTGAAGAGGATCTTGGAGAGATCCGTTGGGGAAAACCTACAATCTTGGTCGGATAAGTTGGACGATGCTTTATGGGCCTTTAGGACCGCTCATAAGACACCCATTGGGTGCACTCCCTATAAGCTTGTGTATGGGAAAAATTGTCATTTGCCAATCGAATTGGAACACAAGGCTTATTGGGCCCTAAAGCATTGTAATGATGATATGGAGACCGCGGGAAAACACCGGAAAATGCAATTAAATGAATTGGATGAATTGAGGGACATTGCTTATGAAAATTCATTGATTTATAAAGAAAAGACCAAAAAGTTGCATGATTCTAAAATTAAAAACCGGGTTTTTAACATTGGGGATCAAGTTTTGCTTTTTAATTCTCGCTTGAAAATTTTTTCCGGTAAGTTGAAATCCCGTTGGTCCGGTCCATTCACCGTGACCCAAGTTTTTCCTTATGGGACCATCGAGCTAGCTCAAAATGATGGCCCCAATTTCAAGGTGAATGGACATAGGTTGAAGCACTACTTTGGCGGGGAAGTTCCATCCTTGAACTACCTCGACCAAATCACTTTCCCCAATGATAATTAGTATTGAGGGGATCGAGTCGAGCTCATGACTCGGTAATAAAAAACGAGGTGCCTCGTGGGGGAGTCCCATGCTTATCCTATGTACATATTATCGCTTTCTAATGTAGTAACGTGTGGGGATTTGTGCCCTTCCAACCTTTGTTTCGTGGTTGTTTGTGAATTGTGGACTTTAGATGATCATGATCTTTACGTTTGGAGCCTCTCGTGTTCGTTTTATGGGAGCACTCGATCGTTTGCTTTGAAGACTTTCTCAATATCCATGATATATCCTTTTGATGTTCTAACCTTAGGTTTATAGCACACTTCATAAACGGCTTTAAATTTAACGGTTACACCCTTTCCATGCTAGATTAGGCATTCGACTACGTCTCTAGTATGGGGGTGTTTGCACCCCTAGACTCGAAACATTGAGGACAATGTTTAACTTTAGTATGGGGGGTGAATAGATACTTACCTTGCCAAACCTTCACGCTTTCTAAAGTTTGTCTTTTTGTTTATCGTTTTTGTTGCAAAATAAGGCTAAAAATAGCCAAATTTTAAAAATTTTCTCATGTTTTATAAGTGTTTGAAGACACGAATGCAGGTTTTCCGATGGCGAGAATAAGAGTAATTTTTAACTCGACCGTGCGTGTTGAGCACTTAGCTTTGATTCCTTAACTTCATATTAGGCTAAGTCTCTTAAATGAGGACGAGAAATGATAGGGTTAATTATAAGTTACTATGCTAAACGTAGAGTACTCATATTCTTTCAAAAACTCATGTGTTCTCGTTGTTTGCTTATTCTCCCTTCGCATGTAAATATTTTTTTCTTAATAAATATTGACTTAGCGGTTTAGTTGGGATTGTTGGGTTTCTGGTCTTTTCTAGTATCTTCCGTGTAATTAAATTGGGAAGACATTAAGGTATCGCCAGCGTCACGGTTTTGAAATATTGGCACCCGAATAATCAAAAGCTTCACCCAATAATAAGATTTCAAGTGCTCACCTAAATCAAGCAAACAATTTGAAGCCCCACAAGGCTGAAAATCTATGCAAAATTGAAAGTGAATCAAGCCTTAATCTTCGAAGCTTTAAAGATCCAAAATTATCCTTAGCGTGAGGATATACGTCTTTGGCTAATAAAACCACCGATGAGGCGGATAATAAAAGGCAAGGCAAGACCGAAGTCATAATAAAAGCTTCATGACGAAGTTGAATAAAAGATGGAGGTAAACCAAAGATAATAAGGCTCTTCCGTTAGGGAGCGTATAGAAGTCTTGGTAATAAGTCTCATGTTCAAAACCGTTATAAAACCGTGTTTATCGATTCTTCTTGTTGACTTAATTTTTTGACATCGTTTTCTATTAGGAGGGGTTATTGATTTGATGGTCTTGGTTACACCGTTAGGACTCTATTTTTAGACCTAAATCTCTATTATCGCATAAGTCAAACAATGTATCCTCGTGAAACATTCAAGACAAAATAAAATATAAGAGATACAACTTAGGAAAATGGGAGGATAAGTACGTGATTAGGGCATATGAGTAGTGTTAGCATTACTAACTTATAATGAAAATGATCTCGTTGCACGCTTGGCATGGAATTGGGGTGAAAATCAAGGACGATGAAATTATTTCTAACGAAGCATTCACGTGTTCTTATTCTATGAACCTAAACGTCCCATTTTGCGATGAAAATCATACATTATGTCTAAAACGCAAGTAGTAGTAGCAATAGTAGTAGTGTAGCTAGTTTATCATTCAATAAAGTGAATAAAAATGAATTTTGGAGGTGCTAGGATACTTTATTCTAGCATTGCGTGAGGGCACGACAATGGTTTAGTATGGGGGAGTGATGAGACTGCTTTTATACATAGTCTCATCGTCCAAAAAGGACTTAAAATGCATTAAATATCATCAAAATACCCATATATATGCTTGTGTTTGTTGCTTGTGTATTTTAGGTACGGATATTGAGAAAATGACAAAAGATCACAAGAATCATGCAAAAACGAACACGGGAAACGAAGCCGCACATTGAACCAAGCCCTAATGAAGAATTTTCCCAAGAAAACCCTTGAAGACTTGAAGATTTATGAAGAAGGGTCCTCCAATATGGAAGAATTGACACTTTATGCCCTTGTATCTTCATAATTACAAGTTTGGTCCCTAAAGTTTGTCAAAATTACAAAAAGGGCCCTACACTTTGAAGAATTGACAAGTTTAGCCCCTCAACAAAGCTAAATTGTCAACCATTATCCTCCACAAAGTCAAATATATCATGAAGTCCTTCAAAGAACAAGAAATTACAAGTTTGGTCCTTTGAAAATCCCAAAATTACCTAAAGGACCCTTGACTTTCAACATTTGGCAAGAATGGTCCCTCATAAATGAAGACTTGGCAATTTCAGTCCTCCAAAATGCCAATCATACAAGTTAAGACCATAATCCATCAAGAAAATACCAAATCAGTCCCTCAAAAATCACAAAATGGCAAGAATTACCCCTGAATTCACTTTATAAAACATTTTGGGGCAAAAGTGTGAAAACACAAAAGTTGTTATAAAGGATTTTGGCGTTGATAGCAAGTTTGATTGAAAAGACAAGAGAAGAAGAGAAGGAGGGTTATTCTTGGCAGACAACCAAACTTACCTTAACCAACCACATGCTGCCACCTCACCCCACTCACCACTTCAACCAATCACACCACTCCTTCCCTCCACCTCACCTTTCCACTCACCCCGGGTTAAATAATTAACAAAACCTTGGCGCCTTAACATTTATTTAAATGTTAATTACCCCTTAAACATATCAAAACCCATGTTCATCAGCTCAAGAACATAATTGGGGATTTTTGTTTTAGCAAAAATTAAACCCCAAAAGTGTGCAGATTAATGATTAAGGTGACCCTAATCACATCCCAACTTTCAAACAGCCTGCCACATCATCACCCAAGTCACATGTTTACCCTGCTTTTCACTTTGGAGAAGATGCCAAAACAGTAGGCCCTCATCCAACGCCCCACAATCCAGCTTTGTTTCTAAGCTTTGTATAAGCCCTTAGATCAAAATTCACCTTGCCAACCCATGCTACAAGCCAAGAAGAGTCACATGATCTTCAAAAGATGCCAAGGCTCCAAGGGAAATTCTGGACTTCTACACATTAGGGTTTACGTTTTTTCTTGCTTAACTAGTTCACTTGTAGCCTATATAAAGGCATCTAGGTCTCTCATTTGCTTTTGCTTTTGGTTTTTCCTTGTTCAAAAACTTGTAAATCCTCTTTTCAGTTTAATGAAAGTGTGTTAAGTTTGTTGAAGAAAGACCAAGTGCCACTTAACTTTATGCTTGTTTATGTTATTTGTTAACTGAAATTGAATCTCAAAACCTGTTTTTAAGGAGAGTGCAAAAGTTTGCATTGTTCCTTCAAGCTTGATATTTTGCTAAGTTCTTGTTCAAACCATGGAATTCTTGGGCTATAGGGTTGATCATAGCATCCTGATATTGTGTTATCAAGGTTTGGTGAGGCATATAACTTGGGGATAATCAAGTGTGGGGTAACAAGGTTGCATCAATCAAGGCTTTTTACTTTTCTGATTTTGATATTGTGCTACTTACCTTGTTGAATCTTAGCAGGGTTGTTGTTGGAAGCTTGTGCTTGTTCTTGCTAGCACATAAGCTCTAACATTCGTGGGTGTGGATGTACATCCATGAGATTTGTCTTAAAACCTTGAAAATATATAAATATTGGATTTTTTGTGGATTTGTGCTCTACTTGTGTTCTTGTTGATTTCTTGGCTTGAATCTGCTTAATCATTTGGTAAACTGAATCATACTTTTTCTTGTTTAAAATTTGATTTGAAAAGTTAAAAGGGTGTTTGAGTCTACATGTTTGAGTTGAAATCTTGTTATTGTGTGAAGGAAAGTTTGTGTTTATGCTCTATATCTGATATATGCTTGGTTGAGAGTGTTTTGCTGCAAGTTTTGGAGTTTGAAACCTTGAATCACATAATCTGCTATAACTTGTTGATTTTGACTGTTTTTGACCTAAGTTTTTGGTGAAATCTAGTATTTGTGCATGCTTAGGGTTAAAAGTTGTTAAAACATCATTATTGTAACATATGTGATAGATTTGAGGTGTTGAATCTGGCTTGTTGGTCAAATACATCAGCAAAGTGAAAACTGCATGTGTTAGTGTTCATCAGTAACTTAATCTTGCTTGAATCTTGCTTAAAACTTTGAATCATTGCATGAAACCTGTTTAGACTTGTTCATTTGAGTTTATAATAGCTTGTGTATGCATTTGGTTGAGTTTGGTTGGCTGAATATTGCTCTAAGTGCTTATTGAACCTAAACTGCTTATTGTTCTAAGTCTGTGCTAGATCTGGTGCTTTATTAAATTAACTGTACAAATTGGCTGTTTCTTGTTGTGATTTATTGATTGTTATTGACTCCTTATGATCCAAAGATCATTTGGATGCCTTTGTGAAATCTGAATCTCCAAAAAAGTCACTAAAGACAAAAAGTCAAACAAGTCAAGCAGTGGAAAAAGTTCCCACTGCTCAACACTCAAAACTAGCCCCTGCTAGTGTGAATTTGTACTCAGCTTATCAATAAACTATTTTAGCTTATCCAGACCTGCAACAACCTATTTTTTGTGATAGATCTTCATTATTTGACCCATTTGATTAGACTGGAGCTTATTGGACTTTGACTTTGACTTTTTGCTAGAAAACCAACTTATTTGACTTTTTCATAAGTGCTTATTTGCTTTTTCCAGCTTATTGAGTCTACTTATTTGAAAAATTTTTGTTGAAATAGCTTAATTAAGTCATTTAAAAGCTTTAGAAACTTGAATCAGCTCTTGGGGTGGCCTAGAACTCAAAAACGACTATTTTGTCGTTTTCTGTAGATTGCTTATTGCATTTTCAGGCTTATTCCTTGGGCTTATTTCAAATTTCTTTTTACAGAAGTCTTATTTAGGACAAAAGAAGCTTGTGTGTCTAATTTTAGCTTATGGCATTAGCTTATAGCTTAATGGGCCAAAAAGCCCATTAAGAATAAGTTGTTTGGTATAAGCTAGCTTATTTCACACTTTCAGCTTTTGGGCCTTTGGAAAAAGTTGTTTAAAATCAAATTTTGAGTCAAGTAGTGCTTTTTGGGCTTATTTGGGCCACTTTTTCATTTTAGGCTCAAATTAGGCCCAATAAGGATCTGTTTTGGGTTTAGCCCATTTTCTAGGCCCATTAAAGGTATTTAGGTAATTTCAAGTTCATTTCTGAGTTATTTAGGTTAAATTAAGCTAGTTTGCAACTTTTTAGAATTATTTATGATTTTTGGAATTTTAATAATATTTTAATATTATTTTTCCTAGGTTTTAAATACTTAATTAGGAATTTTACCACTTTCCAAATATTTTTAAAGTCTTTTAATTATTTTCTAGAATTATTTTAAGTTTTATAGCTTTTAATAGTTTTTAATTGTTTAAAAATAGTTTTTAGTGGTTTTAAAATTTTGAAAAATACTTTTTAGCTTAATTATTTTAAAGGTTTACAAACTTTAAGATCTTGGTTTGGACTTTTTATTGGTTAATATTGATTTTTAGGGCTTTAATTAGCATTAAAAAGTTAATATTTAATTAATTAAAAGGTTTTTGCAAGTTTGGATTTTTTATAAACCCTTAGAATATTTTAGTGGACTTTTAATGATTTTTTGTAATTGTTAGAGTAAAATTTTAATTTTGGTGCTTTTTACGGTTTTACGTGTACACCTTTTTCGTCTTAGTGTAATTCGACATTGTAACCGTCATTCTCTTCTTATCTCATTTCTATTTTTCTTTCTCACAAATATAATCACGAAGATAATCCAAATCATTACACTCATAACACACTAGCCTCCTTGAGAACGAACTCATTCTAGGGTCATTTGTAGACGATTTTCCTAAATCGTCGTGCTTACCCTATTTTGGTACTCTTTTCCTAAAGGGTATACAAAAACTCAACTATCATTTTTGTAGTGTTAGGAAGGTGATCTTTTGTTCAACGAACCGTAAGGAGCGGAATTGCGATATACCTCGACACATGTGTATTTTCACGCGACCTTGAAAGCATGCCCCACGAAGTAATATCGGCGCGCGGTCCTGTCCGCAGGGTCTTGCTCCTCTTAGGAATTTGATCTCTTGGGGAGCATGATAACCTTTTGTAGCTTGGGACAGGTATGCTCTCTTCTAAGGGACCAGCGCGCGAGCTGTCCTCATGATCCACTTCTTTTGACGAAGAATCCATTATGCACGACACACTCCGAATGGGAGTGGAATTTAGTACGACTGTCCTCTCTGTACCTCTGTTGGACGTTGGGGAGGGATATTCCAGTACTACGGTGCATTGACCCACGCGCCATCCATTAGATAGCTCGAATGGTGTGAAGGGTCGAGCGAGCATGGTCACGGCGCACGGATGCTCGCGCTTCACAAGCTGCGTATAAGTTAGCTCTGCAAAAGTGTGAAGAGCATAAGAGTACATGAGCATACCGCATTTGAATTATAGATTCTTGTACAGTGGGATTTCTTACCGTGATCAAACTCATCAAAGTATTGAGGAAGGTGATTTGCAGGAAGAGTTGAAGTATGACTCAGCCCTAATGCATATAGTAGCGCCTCTGGGTATTCTTGCATTGGTATTCGGTCGGAATTGATTATTTATGCATCTGCTTCATTATACGTGCCAGAGATAAGGCGGTCATCTTTCATCATAGTCTCGGGAGTAATGAAATCGTAGTCGAACGGGAATACAACCTTGTCTACCCAAATTTGTTATTCCATTTCTTCAGAGACTCTATCTTCTTATAACATTATAATTGGCCAGGGCGTTTCACGAAGGATATCCACCCATTTATCCAGGAGGGTCGATAGAAAGCGCGGAACAGATTTATAGTTGGGTCGATGTTCTTTGGTAAGCAGTTTATCTCGAAATTTGAGATCTTCGCGGCACCAATACAGTGAAGCTGTGAGAGGTGTATACTGTAGTAGCTTAGCACGTCAATCAAAAAGCGGCTTAGGGGTATGCGGTTGTTGGAAAACTCAAAGAATCTGGTATATACACCAATGTTTTCAAGATGGACGCTTCATATGTGTGCGTGTGGATCTGGCATAGTCGGGTGGAGATCTGCAGGTATACGATACTTGGTAGCAAAACTGGAAAGTTCTTGTTCTGATATGTGGGACGTCACATCAAATAGTTGTGCCACCATTTTTTCCTCTTACCAGTACTTCAGTTAGGTATGGAGTGGGCGTTGTTTTCTACTGTAGTGATTATTTCCTGTTGTTTTGAACAATGGTGGAAGGGTTTTTTTAAATGATAAAGAAGAAGGTTCAAGGTCTTTCACACTGCATTTATATACCCTTTAGACACACGGGATCTTGCGACGTGTGTCCAACGAGTTTGTTCATCCTACGGTGTGGTTAGTTGGCCCCTCTGACGTGGTTAATGCCTTTCCTGGTTCCCAAAGAAAGGTGGTACTAGTGAAGTCTGACATGGATGCATATTCATGGGCAAGTTTAAAGTCATTTTATTTATGTTGTACATGGAATTTCTTTTTGTACACGATGTCTACAAGGGGGCCTTAGAGGTTAACTAGTCTAGTAGCCGCGGTTTATACCTGCGACCACTAGACTGGGGGGACATGATGATGTATAGTCCCTGGTCGGGTTGGATAGTCCGACTCACGGGTACTACCCATATCCATCAGGAATGGATTAATTCTTATGTGATGTGCGCACAACCCAGGAGGCCTGGTAGGCCACTATCGCACATACAGTTCACTACTTAACCGTGCCCTTGTCGCACCGTGACAGGATCATACAAGAGTATAATCTATCTTTTGATTATATTCGCCTAAGGGAGAGAGGATATACACTTGCCTCATTTATCAATTTATTTTGAATCATTATCTCTTCCTTAGGCCGCAAGAACAGGGAGCCCAGTCTGGACTCTCTCAAGTATAAAAGGAACCCCCATGGTTCCACAAAGGTACGATACACATAATACCCTAAACCCTAATATACTCAAATCGATTACTTACTCTCATGCAGGAGTCTAATCGTGGGTCACAAACCCACGGTAAGCCTAACGGTGTATGTTTATTGCGCAGGGTACTTAAAGCAAGTTTCACTTGGTACAAGTGCCGGACTCCACATGTAACACCCCACTTGGATAAGTGGACCGTTACGTGTACTTATGGCGTGTCATCAAAGCATAAGGTAAATGTCCTAAAACATTAACTGACCATGGGAAATACCAGAATTAAACATCGGTAATCCAAACATAAGCTCAAAACATGAAAAGTAAATACTGAAGGAAAGGACTAAACAATGTCCAAGAAAACAGAATAATGTAAGGACTGCATAAAGTCAGAAGTCTGGATAGCTTCCATCCAAATGCACATGCTCTCAGAATCCTAAGAGCGTCCTAGTGTACCTGCCGTTAGAACATGAAAAGAACTACGGCTGAGCATAACGCCCAGTGAACGGATGTAAAGCATGATAAGAAATACTGAAATGAAGCAGATGATAAAATACTGAAGCTGTAAGACTGATAAGTAAAGTTGCAGCGGAAATCGGTGTATAATCTAAAAAGTCTGATTTATAATAATAAAGCAGAACTGTTATCTGTTAAATATGAAAACATGCATTTACTGTATTTTAATTGCCAAGAGCTTATATAGGTCATGTGCTGTAACAACTGCTGCATGAATAAATGGAGGGGTGACCTCGTCATGCTGTAGAGGGGTGACCTCTAATTAGAGTGCTGGGTGGAGGGATCAGCTCCAATGTGAAGGATGTAGAGCACACACCACATTCACCTGTTAAACTATAAACTGATAGCCTAGGATGCATCCATACGCCCTGCTGATAACACTGATAAAATTGTCAAGCTGAAATAAATGGGACGCTGCGAGAAATCACTCCCCCGTAGAAGAGTCATGACACCGGTGCCTCTAGTGTCATGGTTACGGTATCTCCGTAACTAGTACATAACTGGTCATGCTTGTATATAAAGCTCGGGCAATTTAACTTAGTTATTAAAATGATTACTGATAAAATTTAGAACATATACAGGGAAAACATTTGGCTGCAGACGGGAAATCCTAATCATGCATAGAAGGAAGTCCTTACTGAAGGACGGGAAATCCGTACCTCGTGTCCAGTAATGAAATAAGAATGAAAGCTGAAAGATCTATTCCGAATTCACGGTTACTAAATAAATAACGGACGCGTAATAAGTTGTATGATTATTGTTTACTGGTACTGATTCTTATCTGTTCTTAGTTTAATTTATTTTATTCTGGTATTACTGTTTGTGTATAAACTGATAATATCTAACTATTCGATAATATTACTGATTAACGTATTTTCCGTATACCTGAATACAGTATAATGTGCAATATATCCGATAAAATTATTATTACTATAATTAGAAATCTAACATAATAAAAAAAGTTTCTAAATTCGTTCCTTTGAAAAAGTATAAATTAAATCACGCATTTCAAAATAATTTAAAGGTAAAACAATATTGATCTAATTTAACAAATTAATAAAATTTTACAATTTAATTAATTTATTATACAACCTATATAACAAATATTTACTTAATATAATTATTTTCCTCGCGCGTTAATAAAATACTAGTGCACCTGAACCCGAGCTAAAACTAACCCCCGAGACGTCCACGCCTCGGTTTAACTAAATCAGGCCCACTACGTGGCCCCCCTTCTGTTCTTCTAGTTCCCACTGCTTTTATTGCTAAAGTTCCCACTGTTTTGTTATTAAAGTTCCCACTGTTTTTGTTTTGGTTCCCACTGTTAATGCAGTGGTTCCCACTGCTACCTATTTATTCCCACTATTTTTGTTATACACCCAGTTTACAAACCCAAACGCCCCCTTATTGTATGTACCTGCAGTTTACAAACCTAGACGCCCCTGTTTGGCTTTTCGTCGCTGCTGTCAACCATAAAACACCCCCGATTGGTTGCTGGCCGAGACAGAATACACCGAGACACTAGTGTGTCTCGATTTTCATGCTAAACATAAGGAACGACCCCCCTACTGCTCTTCTGTGGCTGTTGTCCTAAACCAAAACCACCCTGCACCCTTAGTGGGTCGTGGCTAGATCACACACAACCATACTGAGACCTGCTGGTCTCGGTTTTCCCCTGAATCCATCAAAACCCGACACCCTAGTTTATGATTCCATGTTTAATTATTAAAACCCATTTGTTTAAATTGTAACATACATGTTTCGTGATATGAACTGAGAATAAGGAACGAGAGTGATACCGTTACAAGGACTAAGGATGAGATATGATCATACATGAATCAAAGCTGAAGAAATCAAACCCGAAACCCCTGTTCTTGATTTTTTTAACTGGCGGCAGTTTTGTTCTTCCAAACCCTAATCATTTTTTTGTACGTGATAACACAAATGAAACACCAGTGTGTATTTGTTCCCTGTTATTTTTGTTTGGAAACGGGTTGGGCCAGAAGCCCATAATCTTTCTTGTTTAATAGTACAAACCGCCACCCTTTTATGTTTATATGTTCTCGTTTGATTTTTTTTCGACACTTCTAAATTATCACGAAAACGTTTTCATATTCCTCGTGTTTTAATTTTTCTGAAACGTAATATTATTTTCTGTATAATAAATAATACTTACGTAATATTTTTTTGAAGCTTAATAATTATTTTCTGAAGAATTATTTATTTGTAAAATTTAAATAAAACTAAGACGCGTATTTAATATTCGAGGATTTTTAATTACGGGTTTTACAATTCTTCCCCTCTAAAAAATATTCGGGCTCGAATTAAATGTAATAAGGTGATGAAGTTATAAGAACTGAAAGAACACGTAAACTGTAAAGACAAATAAGCTGAAGGATAATTCGTCTTCTAATTAAGACATAATGCTGCTGATAGGTATAAACATGATATAACTGAAGTGATCATGTAACGTGACATGGCTGAAGAGGACCTGGAATGTAACCTGACTGAAAAAACTTAACTGGATTTATTGAAGGAAAAGTGATGAGAGGTCCGGATGGACTCCTCCGTTTCGAGTAGCTTCCCGCTCGAAACGATTCCTTCAAGGGTCTAAACATAATGAAAATCTTGGTCATGATGACCCTGTCCTGACGATGCTGAATAGTTTATGGTTCCATATTTAAGATAGATTTTTTGAATCTGATAGCCTGAATAAGCTATAGCATGTATGATACATGAAACGGTACATATAAATATCCTGAAACGAAAGCATTTATATCTCTGAGCAAACTGCTGAAAACATATAGGGACGGACTACGTGGAAAATTGTGAACATGCTACGTGAGCAATTGTGAACGTGGTTCATGATATATGAGGAAAACTGGGCATGGAATATATTGTGAACGTGATACGTTTAAACATAATGTGAGTGTAATACTAGGGCATATCATGAATGTATGCTGAATGAGGAAAGAATGCCAAACGATATGGCCTGAGACATGAGACGTCTACATGGGTATGGAAAAGTTGTGCTAAGCTTGAGTCTGGTTTCTTAAGCTTTCTGTGACTGTATTCAGTAACAAGTGAAATGTGTATCACGAGATGGAACATGAATCTGAACGTGAACAATGTCATAAACGCGAACGTTGTTGGGAATCATTTGTTAAGTGTAAAGTACCGTTAGTGTTATTGAAGTATTGTTAGTTATATTTCAAGTACCGTTAGTGTTAACGCGGTACATAGTAAGTACTGCTATATTGATTAGGATGAATATATCTTTGTATAATATATGTCATAGTTATAGTTAGAGTATATCTTATGTGATATACTTAAATAGTTAGAAATTTGATAATATATCGTCTGTGATATAGTTATCTTTATATAATATTCTAAGGTTTCTAGGATTCCTTACTCTATAAAAGGAACATAGGTACGATGTCATTCATGTACCTCATTCAAGTCGATTAATAAGAGAATCGAATAGTTAAAAGTAATTCTATTCTTATGTGCTTTATAAGTTAGATTCCGCATAACTTATTTAGCTTG
This sequence comes from Glebionis coronaria, assembly GCA_025667525.1. Taxonomy (NCBI): domain Eukaryota; kingdom Viridiplantae; phylum Streptophyta; class Magnoliopsida; order Asterales; family Asteraceae; genus Glebionis; species Glebionis coronaria. The sequence goes on along the minus strand of CM046877.1, from coordinate 209,972,440 downwards.
AGTAAGAGTTCTTAAAGTGTTTTAGTTTGATTACAAACGACTATACTAGTTCTTAACAGAATATAGATCCAATCAAAGGGATCAACAAGTGGTATCAGAGCTTGTTGAGAAACTCTGATAAAGAAGAACACAACCCCAAAACTTCCACTCACACTAAAACTTAATGTCTCAACCTGGTGATGACCCTCACTTGGAAGATATTCCAGATCCTGATCTAATACCACATGGACAGCCTCAAGTTGTGCATCCTACCACCATAAGGTTTTTAAGCCATAGATGATGTAGCTACCTCTACAACTACAACACCTTCCCATACTATGTCTGCTGTTAAACTCCCAGTTCTCAAGGGTGATAACTATGAGACATGGGCTTTGCAGATGGAACATTACTTGAATCACACAGATCATACTCTGTGGCAAGTTATCAAGAATGGGAATACACCTAAGAAGTTACACTGGTTGCCTGATGGTACATGCTATGCTCTACTTGTTGTGACTGTTGGGGAGGTACAAGCAGAGATCAGAGAAAGAAAATCCAGAACTGCTTTGGCTATGGCACTTTCAGAAGACATCTTACCTAGCTTTCATCACTATAAGGATGCACAGGGTATGTGGGATGCCATCAAACTTAGATTTGGAGGTAATGACAAATCTAAGAATATGAAGAAGATTGTTCTAAAATAGGAATTCGATAACTTCTTAATATCCAATATAGAAGGAATCCAAGGCGGTTGTGGAAGGTTCAGTAAGCTACTTATTCAATTGGTAGTTTATGGACAAATTATTCCCAATGAAGAAGCTAATATGAAATTCTAAGGATTGTTTGTAGGTCCACGTTTTCTTAGGATTGTTAATGTGTTGTAATGATCTAAAGAGAGGGAGAGAAATGAAGAACTAGATAGAGAAAGTTAGAGAGAGAAAGGAGAGGGTTAGAGAAAGAAGTAATGATTAAGTGAAATGTAACCAACAACTACTCTTCCTAACATGCTCGGAAGGGTATATATATATAGCCCATGCTGCATGTGGACTTTATGGGTTATACTTACATAACTAGATCACGAGCCCAATCTACATATATATCGTTGGAGTGACCGATCCTTCCTAAATATCTAAAAACGTATTTCCAACAATCTCCCCCTAAGGGAGGTCACTCCAAGTTACAATGTCCTAAATAGTCTATAGCTCGTGATCTATGCTAACAATGGTGTGACCGAGACTTTCTTTGGAAAAACGTATTTCCAACAATCGCCCCCTAAGGGAGGTCACACCATTTTACAAAATCTTAAACCTAGCATACTATGCTTGAGTCTTCGATCTTGTTCTTGTAAATATGCAGATTAGATCTTTGACTTTAGTCTTGAGCATGTTTCCTTTCCTTGACCGTGTGCATTCATCACTTATTATATTCGCCTCCTCATGACTTCATGTTCCACATACTTATACGTTGATGAATTCTTGAAATCTTGAGAGTTTGATACAGCGGTAGACTTGACTTTTAGGCTTTCTTGAATTTGTTGAAGTATTAAGTGCATACAGTATAAGCATGTGTTGACGACTTCTTCTGGATTGTACACCGCAATGCCACCTTCTTGTTACGCTGCATAAGACAGTTAGCAACAAAACATATACACGGATGAAATGGCCTTGAACATTTCATTCTAATTCGGTAGCATTTTACCTCCGGTCGGTAAAGGCCGTTGGACGATATTAAATATCGTACTTGTGGCAAGTAGTTTAAATTAAGAACCTCCTTGACAAGATTTCGCGGGTAACCCCGTTCTCTTTATTCGACCGTCCAAAGCTGACTGCGAACATAAAGAGTGAATCATTTGGATAAAATTATCCATATGATTGAAGCCGTCAAATCTGATTCCTGGAACAAGTTTGATTCATTAAAGAATCGCACCATCGTTGCTTTCCAGTTGTCACGAGCTTGATTCGTATAGAATCTTGCAAGTTACCTACCAAGTGCTGTTTGATGTTAACACTAGAAGGATTTCCACTCATCACTGTGAACACTATATAGTGTCACTCTGAGTGTTTTGGCAAGATCACTAAGATTTTGCGTAGAGGCCCTGGAACAAGTTTAATCTCAATTAAGAGTCAAACCACTGTTGCTTTCCAATTATCACAAGCTTGATTCATAAAAAATCGCACAAGTCACCTACCATGAGCTTTTTGATAGTCGCTCAAGAAGGATTTACATCTTCATTGTAAGTACTTTCGTATTACTCAAATGTTCAGGCAAGATCATGAAGATTTTACGTAGGACTCTTAAGATCTTTCTTAATATTCATAGAGTGTGAAGAAGCAAGGAATTATGAAAGTGTGTCCTAATGAGACTTTTGATGATCTCAAATGGCTCTAGACTCGATTGTGCATTTTGAATTTTAGTGATCAGAGGCTGGAAAGGAGTGCCACCATTTCAATACCAATTTATTCGGAGTGAATAAATCAATAGATAATGCAAATTGTCTCCGTGTGATTAAAACAAATATCTTTTGAGAGATATCTGAGTTAGCTGGGATGGGTTGTGCATTGCATCACTGGGTCCATTATGTCTTATCTTCAATATTAAGCATCATTTAAAAATGATCTCAATAGCATATGTATTGAACCGATTTCTACCTAAGTTGTAAGGAGGGCTATTTTCTTTACACCCTTTATCTTTGCAATTCTTTTCCATTCTTCAACCCCTTCAATGCTTACCAATACGTCATAACTAGCACCTTGTTGTGATTGTTCCAGTGCTACCTTAAGTACTTGGTTGGCATTCAACTACGTTCACAATCTTTCTCCATCTTTCCTAAGGACTACTATTTCTAGCTATGGAATGTCCTTGGGAAGATTCCTCCGGTTCTAGAGGAATCATTGGACTTTAACCTATCGTACCATCCTTATGTCACCACAATCTTCACCATCGTGAATAGAGATGTTTTGGGTAAGTGTATGTCACCATAAAATCCGTTTTGATATCCAAATCCATTTTGCTCCCCCTTAACATATGTCACAATATTCGAAAACATTTCGCACATGTCAGGATGAGCTATCACGTTAAGTCAAACCATTTGTGATTAATCATTTCCCATATTAAATCACATTTTCTCCCCCATATTAAAAATATTAACCCAATCGATGTTTTTAATATCAATTGATTTGATAGCATTTTAAGAAAATTTGGGAAGAAAAATGCAAATCCAATTATCATTATGATTTTCACAAGCCCCCCCTCAAATTAATGAGGGTGTACTTTAAATGTAAATAAAATACCTTTTAAACACAAGTGTAAGGTATTTACCACGTGCAAAGATCATATATGATAATGTATTCACAAGATCAACAATTTACGAGGTTGGACCTGAATGATGGAGAACATCATATGATAGAATCACATGGTTCTTGTTCACGAATGTTGGTCTCTTCGTCATGTATGAAGTTATCTCTTGACACCATGTGTACGATTGATATCGTTGTCATGACACCAATTTGTGAGATTGGCACTTACGGCATCAAAGATTCTGAATGCTGGACAATTGCTCCCCCTCAATTGTTGACCCATGTTCTATCGAAATACCTGTAGTCGTCGTTTGAGTAGTCACATCGTCGAGTATGTAGATATCAATTGTAAATTGCTACGGTTGGTGGAGATGATAACTTCATAAAAACAAGATTTATCTTGATTTAACAAATAAATGCACTGATGCGTACATAAATTCGTGTTAGATTGTGTTATTACGTAAACACAATCCCTTACATGGTTATAAATAGACCATGCCCGAGAAAATTAATTCCCGTTGTTGAGTCAATACTTTCCGGTAAAATGCTTGACTTTAATATGAAAAGGGGGTTACTATCGGAAATAAAAGCAAGCCATTTTGAGCATTTTTAAATCGTTTAAACTTCTGCTCGAACTTTATTTAGAACCCCGTGTCATTATTAAACAACATTTCTAGTATCGTAAATATTATCGATTCCAGAAGACATGCTCTTTTTTATCAAAACATTTTTGAACACACGATTTGAAAGATTTAGAAAAAACTTTTGAGAAATTCTCAAAAAATTGTGTTCAATGTTTTGAAAACCAATCACTTGAGCTTAAGATGTTGAATATCTTACAAAACGAGCTCAAGTCCGAGAAGTTGTAAACTTCCCATTGTGAGGAAAAGTTGATCATCGGCGATAAACTTTCCTTTTAACTAATGAACGAGTCCTAAGTTGATATTTACTTAGAAGTCGTTTTCATGAGCTTGAAAAACTTTTGAATGTTTTAATGTAATGCTCATGACCGAGAAAGGTGAATTTCTCGTTATGAAGAAAAGTTCTCTTATTTAAAAGATACACTTTCCTTTATGAGCTTAAAACTTGGAATGTTTTAATACAAGCTCATGACCGAGAAAAATTAATTTCCCGTTACGAAGATAAGTTATCATTAAAGATAAGCTTTCCTAAAATGTAAGTCCGAGTTATAGTATGATATTTAACTGTAAGTCATAGTGCATGAGCTTAAAAACTTCGAATGTTTTTAATATTAGTTCATGCCCGAGAAAAATTAATTTCTCGTTGTAAGGATAAGTTTATCATCGGCGACAAACTTTCCTTTCTTTGAAGTCCGGGGCATAACCTGAAATGTGATTATACGCCATTTACACGAGCTTAAAATCTTTGAATAGTTTTAATCTAAGCTCGTGTCTAAGAAAAATTTAATTTCTCGTTAATTAGGATAAGTTTATCATCGGCGATAAACTTTCCTTTCTTGGAATCGCGGGTTACAATCTGACATGTGACTGCAAGCTGTTGTGCATGAGCTTAAAAACTTCGAATGTTTTTAATATAAGCTCATGCCCGAGAAAAATTAATTTCTCGTTGTGAGTATAAGTTTATCAGCGGCGATAAACTTTCCTTTATTTGAAGATCGGGTCATCGTCTGACATTTAATGATGAGCCTTGTACACGAGCTTAAAACCTTTGAATGGTTTAGTGTAAGCTCGTGTCCGAGAAAACTTAATTTCTCGTTTTGAGGGTAAGTTATCGTTAACGAGATAAACTTCCCTTTCTTTGAAGTTCGGGTCATACACTGTGATTTGACTATGAGCCATGTATACGAGCTTAAAACCTTGGAATAGTTTTAATGTAAGCTCGTGTCCGAGAAAATTTAATTTCTCGTTTGTGAGGATAAGTTTATCATCAGAGATAAACTTTCCTTTATTTGAAGATCGGGTCATCATCTGATATTTAATGATGAACCGAATACACGAGCTTAAAACCTTTGAATAGTTTTAATGTAAGCTCGTGTCCGAGAAAACTTAATTTCTCGTTTTGAGGGTAAGTTATCATTGACGAAATAAACTTCCCTTTCTTTGAAGTTCGGGTCACAGACTGTGGTTTGACTATGAGCCATGTACACGAGCTTAAAACCTTGGAATAGTTTTAATGTAAGCTCGTGTCCGAGAAAATTTAATTTCTCGTTTGTGAGGATAAGTTTATCATCGGTGATAAACTTTCCTTTATTTGAAGATCGGGTCATCATCTGATATTTAATGATGAACCAAATACATGAGCTTAAAACTTTTGAATAGTTTAAATAATAGCTCGTTTTCGAGAAAACTTAATTTCTCGTTTGTGAGGATAAGTTATTGTTGACGAGATAAACTTCACTTTCTTTGAAGTACGGGTCACATACTGTGATTTGCCTATGAGCCATTTACACGAGCTTAACTGCAAATCCCCTGAGACACTTGTTTCTCTGATATCAGCTTCTTCAGTACCCAAACTCTGAGAGTGTCCTTAGTTAAACGGTGTACAAAGATCAGACCGGTTTGTTTTTATTGATCCTTGACTTTGGTACCTGCATTCTCAGTTGAAGTTTGTATGCTTTTATATGGGTTAGCGACATCTATCTTAGAACCCTGCGGGGATTCACAATTTTCTTTTCTTGTGCCAGAGGTGACCTGAGGGGATGATTCACTTGTCTTAACTGGCAAACGTTTCCTTTTATAGAATACCCTAAGTTCAGGCTTAAGTGATGTATCATCCTTTTCAATTTCCTCCCTAGTAGTGTTAGTAGAATCGGAGACTATCCTAGTTAAAGGGCGCTCGTTTCCTACAACAGTGAAAGTTCTACCCGTGGGTCGCTAAACTTTACCAATGGGTTTGATTTTAGCTATCCACTGGGATTTAAGTCTAGCACGGGAGTTCACCTCATTAAGTAATTTCTTGACACAAGAATCATGATTGGCTTTAAAGACACATTTTCTACATGTTTTACAAGTAGCATATTTAATGTTCGCGTAAGATCTAGAATTTCTAGATGATTGATTGATGCACCTAGGATATGACATGCTACGGTTAGCAGTATTGGGTAATCTAGAAGGCATCTGACTAGGTTTAAAATTCATATCTCTTACTTGTGTCTTTTGCTTAGCTTCCCTCAGACCAAATTTATGGTGAACGTCATTTGAACTAGTTCAAGACGTGTTCTTTGGACTACGTCTAGGGAGACTAGATGCAATTATGTGATTAGGTCTTGCAAAAGCTGTTTTAGTCACATTGGCCTTAGTTGGTGGAGTGACTGGTCTAGAAAGATGAACCATATCAACTTGGGAGGCAAACCGCTGTCTCGGGGATTGTGGTCGCTTGGATCTAAATGTAGTCGGTTGTCTAACGGACTGATTTGTAGGCGGTTTCCCCAAAATTGATGGTTTTTCAAGCTTAGTGTCCACACTAGTTCCTTTAGTTTTCCTCAACTCGTTTTTCAGAGCCGCTATTGCAAAAACCTTTTCCTGAACTTGAGCCTTTAGAGTCTCATTCTCTTTGAGCAATCTATCTTAGGATGCCAATTTAGATTCTAGCAACTTAATTTGTTTCAAAAGATTATACTTTTCAGCTTTAGAATCTAGAACGTTTTGATCCAATTTTTGTTCAAGAACAACGTTTGATTTTTCAAGTTTTTCAAAATATGTTTCAAATTTGTTCGTTTTCTTTAAAAATTCAAGTTTGGCATCCTTAAGTTCTTTAGATTGTTGAGCTACAATCGTTTAGAGCTCTTTAACCTTGGAATCATAAGCAGTTAATGAGGCAGTCATAAAGCATTTATCATGATGTACTATAACATTCTAAACAATCTCTCCCCCATTATGACACAAATCGGATGAATCTGAAGTGGTAAAACTATCACCCTTTTCCATCCCATGTTTGTCATAATTAGGTTCGGAATGCTCAACATGCGGTAGTTCATCGGAATAGACATGATATACAACATTACATTGTACCAAATTTGTAGGCTCTTCGTCATAAACGGGTATGGTGTAATCATAAGAGATGTCTGTAACATTCCCTGACGTGTTGCCAATGTCATGCTTAACTGTTGATTCCATGTCCTTGCAATCTTTAGCAGCCTCCAACTCGTCAATCGTATGACCATTTTCCTCTTGCATCGTAGATTCTTGCACTCCATTACCATATGCTTCCTGAAGTCGGTATCTTTCATAAATCGAAGACGAGACCGATGTCATGAGTTTCAATATTGTACCACGGAAATCTCGAAGCTTGGTATGTGTATCTCGAAGAAATGACTGGCAAATCACTGAACTTTCAGACTTGACAATATTGAATTGGAGGAAAGGCGTGAGTTGTGTCACAAGAGCCTTATATGCAAGTACCGATGTAGAGTGATTAAAGTCTTCATTGTGGAGATGCTCTGTTAGTTGGTTCAAGATGATGAGGATCGATTCATGAATATATGACGATCTTGACCAAAGAGTGTCACAAATTCGCTGCCTCCTTGAAGCCATGAAATATTCACAAGATGAGACTGAAGTAGTCAAAATGAAGTGATGCCATTGTCTCTAACTTTGTGTTGCATTGGATACAGGTCTCCCTCTTGAAATGTTGAATTCAACGATTCCATTTCGTCTGATGAAAATTTCTTGGATCCTTGTTTGGTAATATATCTTTTCCTCGGCTCAATAATTTCTTGATCGGCTCAAACGTTGTCACTTTGTAACATCTCGATTCGAATTTCGAATATAATGATTACAAGTATGCAATTCAGCCCACCAAAATAATGTGTATATTATATTAATTCAACCCAGTCCAAACTAAGACAGCCCAACACAAATCCTTTTACAATACTCGGCCAAAAATGAATCCCAAAATATATTGCCCAAAATGAATACTCGGCCCAAAAACAAAATCCTTTTACAATAATATATTTAAAAATGGACTTGTTGATGGAAAGTAGTACACGTCAACGTGGCTTGCTGCAATTTTTGTAAATAATGGTCCCACACGTGGCTATCCCACTAAAATATCATATAATACGAGCCTCCTTGTTTACTCCGCCCCACTATATACCAATATCTGTTTTAATTTCTCAAACCACTTACACAGCCCTAATCCTATTCTTCTTGTTTACTCCGCCTCTTATATCTCTCTCCAAACCTCCTTTTACCAAATCTATTTTATAGCACCATCTCAAAACTCCATCTCTTACACAAATTAAAACACGATCTCACTATCTCCAATCAAAGTGTTGTTCAAATCAAATTCCTTCACCTGTTGTAAGCAAACGAATCAGATTTCATCATCACTCGATCAATCGAGTCATACCAAAGTCAAACTTCCATTTGATTTCGAACCATAATCAAAAGAAAAACATCCTTTGACTAACTTGATGCGTTGTCTCCAATCAAGGTCCGAACAGGGTTCTCAGGTAGGTGATGGTTCGAGATTGCATGTGTGTTTTTGATTTCGTTTTGTTTTGGTTGAGTCTGGGTTCTAGTGTTGAGTTTGTTTAGGTTTTGTTTTGTTCGAGTGTTTTGAGAGTGAGGGTGTTGATTCGTTGTGTTTCCTTCGAGTCAGTTTCAGTCGAGGATGTTTTGAGGGTGTTATTGAGACTGTTTTTGGTTGGAGTCTGGGTCGAATGAGTTCGTGAGACGAGTCAGTTTGTTGGGTTGGATCTGTTATTGGAGTCGAGAGTGGACGGTTCGAGTCGAGGGTGTGATGTTGGGTCTGTTGGGATGACTTCGCAATAAACAGCTCCTTTGGATCTTCGGATACAAATATTACTTCGGAATAAATCACAAGATTACTTCGGAATAAATCAAAAGATTACTTCGGAATAAATAAAAAATCACTTCGGAATAAATCAAACTGTGTTACTTCGGAATATGCGAAAATTGACTTCGGAATGTGGAAACTTTAATGATTACTTCGGAATAATGAGCAATGGTCACTTCGGAATCCCAAAATTTTAACTTCGGAAATAACCTCAAAAATTAACTTCGCAATATTGTAAATTTTTTTAACTTCGAATATGGTGTTCTTGTTTTAACTTCGGAACAAGACCAAACAGGGACTTCAGAAAAATGATGGAATAAGTTACTTCAGAATCCAAACTTTTCTAACTTCGCAATCTAAATTTTTTAACTTCGTAATAATAAAAGAAAAACTTACCCACTTCGGAATAATAAACATTTGCACTTCGAAATAAACAGAAACCCTCGAGGGTACTTCGGAATAATACACTATATCCAATTTTATAGATCCGAACCCACTGGTAATCGGAAAATACCCCGAAAATCGCCCAAATAACCAAAAAACGTAAAAAATTTCAAGATTTGAGCTTGATTAGATCAAAACCCACTAAAATCAATCAAAACAAACACAAGAACAAACCAATCATCCATGGCTCTTGATACCAATTATAGGTCCACGTTTTCTTGGGATTGTTAATGTGTTGTAATGATCTAAAGAGAGGGAGAGAAATGAAGAACTAGAGAGAGTACGTTAGAGAGAGAAGGGAGAGGATTAGAGAAAGATTGAATGATTAAGTGAAATGTAACCAACAACTACTCTTCCTAACATGCTAGGAAGAGTATATATAGTACACCCTACATGTGGGCTTTATGGGTTATACTTACATAACTAGATCACGAGCCTAATCTACGTATATATCATTGGAGTGACCGATCCTACCTAAATACGTAAAAAGGTATTTCCAACAGTGTTCCACAAGAGTGGAAAGCAATGGCTATGCACTTCATCACAAGAGATGATCTGGATACAATTCCTTTTGATCATCTCTACAACAATCTTAGAGCTTATGAGATGGATGTAAAAGGCGTTGAGGTGACCAAGGCAGCAGTAACAACAAAGTCTAACTTGGCTTTGTGTCAGAAGGTAACGGCGGTACTTATTTTCCAAATACCGCTAGTGGATCCAGCAGCGGTACTTACTTCCATAATACCGTTGGAGGACTTACAAGCGGTACTTACTCACAAAGTACTGAAGGCAGTCCCAAAGTCTCTCAAAATCCATAAGGAAGATCTTTACCATTGTTTAGTGACAATGATGCCTTCTCATTCTTTGTTGGACAAGACAACAGGCCAAGACTAACACTCAATGACTTGTTCCAAATGGATGATGCTGACGTTGAAGAGATGGATCTCAAATGGCAAGCTGCTATGGTTTCTGTGAGATCTAATAGGTTCTTCAAGAAGACTGGTAGAAAGATGACTGTTGATCCTAACGAGCCATTAGGATATGACAAGTCTAAAGTTGAATGCTATAACTGTGGAAGGAATGGACACTTTGCAAGGAAGTGCACTAGAGACAAGGTTGAGAGTAGCAGTCAAAAGTCCAAAAACAGCTATAGAACCAGTCCAAGAATAACTGAAAGCTTTCCAAAAGGAAACAGCAGGAGAACCAAAGGATTGGTGACTGTAGATGGTGTGGTGAATTGGGCTGAAGATGAAGAAGAAAAAGAGCTTGGTTTGTTGGCTCTCTCACATGAAGATACTGAGGTACATCATTGTGTTCGTAAATCTAATAGCTTAAAAGTAGAACTAGATGAACAGTATCAAAAAGTCAACACATGCATTGTAGAACTAAATGCTTTTAAATAGGGTGTTGCTAAGTTAGAAGAAAATATAGTTTTGTATAAAAAGGGTCAACAAAGCTATTAAGAGAAAATAAGAATTTTAACTCTTCAAATGAGGGAAAAAGATGTGGAAATTAAAGCTTTTGAAAAACAACTTTTGAAAGTATCAGCAGAAAATGAAGCTTTAAAAGCCAGTCTTTATAATAAAAGGGAAGTGATTAGTCATTGGCAAAAGTCCTCTAAAGGAGTGGGTAAACTGATTAATTCACAAATGGGGTATTATGATAAGTCAGGCCTAGGATATATTGAGGACCAACCTGGGATAATTTTAACTAACAAGGATTTATCAAAGGGTATTTTTGATAGTTCTAGTGAGTCAGATAATACGCCTGAAAATGATAGATATGCTGAAGGAATGAAGGCAATTCCTCTAACATTATCAAGAATTTTCATGCCCCCTTATAATGATACAAGTATAGAGTTAGAAGAACCAAAGGCTGTTAATGATTTAAACTCTAGTACTTTGTCCCAAGATAAATCTGTTGTGACCAAAAACATTATTTATCCACCTTTATTGAACAATTTTGTTTCTGAAGAGTCTAAAACTAGTTCTGCTCCCAAGCAAGTAAAAACTCCTAGCAAGGCATTAGAAAATGATGTAAAACATAATAAAACCAAGAGGGGTGGGATAGGTTTTGAAAAAGCTAAGTCAAAACAACCTTTTTGGTCTTCTTTAAGAAGAAAAGGATTTTATGTTTGCGGTAGTCTAAGTCATTTATCAAAGATTGTACTCTGTATTAAGATAAAATTGTGAAACAAAAGGCTGTACAAAAGGCCACAAGAAACAGTAATAGGAAAAATGCACAGGTTAATAGGCAATAGAGATCTAAAGATGAGAAACCTAAGGTTGATCATTCTAAAAGGGTAGCTAAAAAGGTTACAAATAACTCTACCAAGAACTTTGTTCCTAGAGCAGTACTTATGAAACAAGGTCTAGTACCTTTGAAGTCTGGTAAATCAAGTACCGACAAGTCTAGAACTGCAAGTACTGCTAGACCAAACTCAAGTACCGCTGATTCAAAGTCTGTTAAACCAAAGTCCCACAAGACTTCTAAGAATGTTATTGAGAAAGCCAAAACATCTTGAAGTAAGCCTAATAACAAACCAATGCAAATGTGGGTTCCTAAAGGTGAAAAACCGTGTGTTCAAGCAAGTACTGCTAAAACAGTACTTAGGTCAAAAATGTACAAAGACAACTCACCTACCTATTTCTTTGACTATGTGACTGGAACCATGAAATATAAGAGTGTATGTAGTCTTACTAGAAAAACTACCTATCAAACTCTTAAGTATGTAGGTCCCACAAGATTCGAGCCAAATGTGGCTTGGGTCCCTGTTAAAAATTAATATGCTTTGTTTGTGTGCAGGGGCATGTAATTGATGAATTAAAAGATAAAGGTATAGTAGATAGTGGATGCTCAAGACACATGACAGGGAATAAAGATTTCTTTGCTGAATTTGAAGAATTCAGAGGAGGACCAGTAGCCTTTGGAGGTAGCAAAGATAGAGTCACTAGCAAAGGGAAAATCAATACAGGGAAGTTAGAATTTTAAGATGTGTTCTTTGTGAAAGAATTGAATAAATTCAATCTCTTTTTCTGTATCACAAATGTGTGATAAGAAGAACAAGGTGATGTTTACAGATACAGACTGCTTGGTACTCTCCAAAGACTTTGAGATGCCTAAAGAATCTCAAGTACTGCTTAAGGTACCTAGGCAAGAAAACATGTACACCTTTAATCTTCATACTATTACTCCAACAGGTATATTACATGTTTGCTAGCTAAAGCTTCTAATGATGAGTCTAACTTATGGCATAGGAGGTTAGGTCATGTGAATTTCAATAATCTTAACAGATTAGTGAATAGAAATTTGCTTAGAGGGTTACCTAACAAATCTTTTCAAAATAATTTCACATGTGCCGCTTGTCAAAAAGGTAAACAACATAGAACCTCTTGTAAGACCAAGACTGTCAATACTGTGACAAAGCCTTTGCAACTTTTGCATATGGATTTGTTTGGTCCAATTTCTATAAGAAGCATTAGTCATAAGACCTTTTGTCTAGTTATAACCGATGATTATAGTAGATTCAGTTGGGTTTTCTTTTTAGCTCTTAAGAGTGAAACCAATGAATTACTTAAGGATTTTATCACTTTAGTTGAAAAGCAGTTCACTAAACAGGCCTTAATGATTAGGACAGATAATGGTACAGAATTCAAGAATGCTGAATTTGATGAATTTTGTAGGTCTAAAGGAATTAAGAGACAATTTAGTAATCCTATGACTCCACAACAAAATGGAGTAGATGAAAGGAAGAATAGGACACTAATTGAGGTTGCTAGAATTATGCTGGCTGATTCTCTTTTGCCAAATACCTTTTGGGAAGAAGCAATCAATATTGCATGTTATGTGTTAAATAGAGTCTTAGTGGCCAAGCCTCAAAACAAAACACCTTATGAACTTTTGAGTGGTATTAAGCCAACCATAAGTCATTTAAGACCTTTTGGGTGTCATGTGTCTATACTAAATACTCTTGATCATTTGGGGAAGTTTGATGGAAAATCAAATCCAAGATATCTTGTAGGATATTCATTGCAAAGTAAAGCATATAGGATTTACAATTTGGCATCTAAAAAGGTTGAAGAAAATTCCCAAGTTAATTTCTTAGAAAATAAACCCAATGTCCCAGGAATAGTTTATGCTTGGAAGTTTGATTTAGATTATCTAAATATCCTACGGATTACTATTATGTGCAAAAGGATTGTCAAACTAACAGTGTAGGTGAGGAGTCTGGTACAACCAAGTCAGGTACTCAAGGAGAATCTTCTTCATCAGATGATGATGTTCACATCTATGTACCTAGTATGCCTACTGTTACTCCCATGTCTGCTACTCCCCAGAAGCAAACTATGCCATCCACTGATGATCAAGCCTCTCAAGAGCTTCAGAGGCTTCAAGATCAAGAAAAGAATGCTACATCTGCTAATAAGCATTCAGGAGAAGAATTTTTTGAGTCACAACACTCAGCAGTACATACTACACCTAGCGGTACCTCATGTGCAAGTACTGCTAAGTCAAAAGCTGCAAAGTCTGTTGATTCATTAGAAGATATTTTACAAGCTATGTACGATGAAGACATGTATGCTAGTCCAGATGAAGGAATCTTCTCTAGAGCTTCCTATGATGAGCAGGGTGCAGTAACTGATTTCAACAATTTGGAAACTGAAATTCCAGTCAGTTCTATTCCCACTCATAAAGTCAACAACAACCATCCTACTACTCAGATCATTGGAAATCCCAAGTCTGATGTGCAAACCAGAAGACAACTTCAAGCCAATACTGAAAATCATGCACTTGTGAGTTATGTCAAACAACAGTAGAGAACCAATCATAAGAATACTCAACATTGTTTGTTTCCCTGTTTCTTATCACAAATAGAGCCCAAGAACATTTTTCAAGCTCTTGATGAAGAAAGTTGGGTAGATTCCATGCAAGAAGAATTAACACAATTTGAGCTACAAAAGGTTTGGATTCTTCTCGATCTTCCCTCAAGAAAAAGAGTTATTGGTACTAGATGGGTTTTCAAGAACAAGAAGGATGAAAGAGGAGTTATTGTAAAGAACAAGGCAAGACTTGTTGCTCAAGGCTATAGACTGGAAGAAGGGATAAACTATGAGGTTTTTACACCAGTGGCAAAGATAGAAGCCATTAGGTTATTTTTGGCCTTTGCATCATATATGGGTTTTATAGTCTATCAGATGGATGTGAAAAGTACCTTTCTTTATGGTACGATTTCAGAGGAGGTATATGTTTCACAACCTCCAGGTTTTGTAGATCCTAAGTTCCCCAACAGAGTCTACCAGGTTACCAAAGCACTTTATGGTCTGCATCAAGCTCCAAGGGCTTGGTATGCCACTTTATCCAATTTTGTCTTAGAACATAGATATAGGAGAGGGACCATTGACAAAACTCTGTTCATCAAGAAGAATGCTAAGGATATTATTCTTGTGAAAGTCTATGTTGATGACATTATTTTTGGTTCAACCAAGAAATCATGGTGTGAAGAGTTTGAGGCTTTGATGAAAGGAAGATTTCAAATGAGTTCTATGGGAGAACTTACTTTCTTTTTGGGACAACAAGTCAAACAAAGGAAAGATGGAATATTTATCAGTCAAGATAAATATGTTGCTCAAATATTGAAAAAGTTTTCATGTATGGTTTCAAGGAGTACAAGCATACCTTTTGAAGCTAAGAAGTCTTTATCAAAAGATGAACATGGTGAAAATGTTGATATTAATCTATATAGGTCAATGATTGGTTCATTGATGTATCTTACTGCTTCAAGACCAGACATTATGTTTGCTGTGTATGCCTGTTCAAGGTTCCAAGTTAATCCAAAGGTGTCACATCTACATGATGTGAAGAGGATTTTTAAGTATCTTAACAGTCAACCTAATTTAGGATTATGGTATCCTAGAGATTCAACCTTTGAATTGGAAGCTTACTCAGATAGTAATTATGCTAGAGCTAATCATGATAGGAAATCCACAACAGGAGGTTGCCAATTCCTAGGCAGAAGACTCATATCATGGCAGTGTAAGAAGCAAACCATTGTTGCTAGTTCTACAACTAAAGTTGAATATGTAGTTGCTGCTCATTTTTGTGGACAAGTACTTTGGATTCAAAATCAGTTGTTAGATTATGGGTTCAACATCATGAACACCAAGATATACATTGACAATGAAAGTACTATATGCATTGTCAAGAATCCAATATTTCACTCCAAGACCAAGCATATTGAAATAAGACATCGCTTCATAAGAGATACCTATGACAAGAAGCTTATTCAAGTCTTGAAGATTCATACAGACAACAATGTGGCTGATTTGTTTACCAAGGCATTTGATGCAAAGAGATTTGAATTCTTGGTGACACATATTGGTATGCTCAACCAATAGACTGCTGCATATGTTGAGGGGAGGTAATAGCTGTACAATTTTTATGCTAATTTTTATTGTATAGTGTACGTTTTTGTGTTTTTGATGTGATTGCAGGTTGATAAAATAAGATAAAAGAGGTTATAATAATAGTGGAATGCATGAACTGGTCAAAATTGTGAGGTACCGTTATGAATCCAAGTGCCGCTAGCACAAATCCAAGTACCGAGTATGTTCCATGTATCGCTACATGTCCGTTATACCGTTAAGGGTCTCTTTTGTAAATTTGGTGGTTTCTTCACGCTTGGGTTTGTTATTTACATAAATACTTACTCCAACTATACAAATGATTCACCTAATCTTTTATTCTTATCTCTTAATTCTATAACCTTCTCTCTACTTTTTCGATCATCAAAAATACTAATGGCTGCTTTACAAGTGATCTCTAAGCATAATTTGGTTGCGAATCTTGCTCTGAATGATGACTCTCTTGGATTCCATGAGATTCTTGGATTCTTATCTCGAAGTCATATTCGTTTCGCACTCACTTTAAGTCCCATTGTCTCTGTTCCCATTGTTGAACAATTTTGGAACACTACTGTGTTAGGTACTCGGTTTGATCAACCTTGCATTAAGGCTAGGGTAAATCATAGAAATATCTATGTAACTGAGGTACTGCTAAGGGCTAGTTTGAGATTAAATGATGAAAATGGACTTAGTATGCTTAATAACACATAGATACATGATGGCCTTGCAGCCATGGGTTATGAGGGTGGTAGGGAAAGTCTTACTTTCTTTAAAGCTTTGTTTTCACCACAATGGAAATTGCTTTTTCATGCCATTATTCACTGTTTAAGCTCCAAAAGTACTTCTTTTGATCAAATTCCTGCTGCATTGGCATCAGCTGGTATTTGTCTAGCAAATAACAGAGTTTTCAATTTTTCAAGATTAATTTTTGAAGGCATGACTAGGAATTTGGAAGGAAATAAGAAGTTTTTAATGTATCCTATATTCATTCAGACTTTAGTTAATGACCAAATCCCTAACCTACTAGAATTGACAAATACATTGGATGTTCCTACCTTCACAAAGAGAACTTTCTCTTTCTTGACCAAACAAGGCAATGCCTTTACAAGAACTGTTACACCATTATTTGCTCATATGTTAGCCCAACCTGCCAACCAAGAAGGTGAGGAACCTAGCAATGCTAGTGCTTCTCAGCAAACTCTTTCTCACCAGAGTTCCCATTCCTTAGAAGATTCTCAATCTTCTTCTCACAATATTGGTGTTCAACCAAATACTAATGAGATGATCCATACACCTGCTACTTCCATTGTTGCTAGTGGTTTACCACAAGCACATGCACTAGAGGTGGTGGATGTTGCAAATTTAAATACTTTGTTTACTAGTTTGTCCCAACAGGTACATGTGTTGCAAAATGAAAAGCTTGTTCAAGACAAGAAAATTGCTGAATTGGAGGCCAGCCTAATCAAGTTGAGGAATAAAGTATCCCCTTGGATGAGGCAGAATAGGTCTATTCAGAAAGCTGAACTTAAAAAGAAAAGGTTCAGAAACCACAAGAAAAGGCAACTGAATGCAACCAAACAGAGGAGGAATTTTGAAGAACAAATACCTTCTTCTGATAATCAAACAAGGGTCCCTGGAAACGACATTAATTTTGAATTGGATGATGATGTCATTGGGAATTATGAAGATGGAACTGGTTTAGATACTGGTGTGGATGAACCTACTAACATGGAGTTTCAACAAGAAGAACCACAACCTACTCATGAGGAACCATAAATTGAAGAAATGGTGGTAACTCAGCCAGAGCCACAATCTCAATCACCACAACTTCAAGTGAATTGGAGTACTTTCTATGAGAAACTGGAGGATATTAATGTTCAATTTCCTATATCTTCAACTCCACCACAAAGACAATTCTGGTTTCACAAGAAACAGTCTTTACAAGTACTGTCAAGATCAAGAGTGAGCTATGGATCAGACAAGACTGAAGAGGTACAAGTTGAAAGGATAGATTCAGTGGAAGAAATGGTATCTGGAAATACTTTAGTGATTGAAGAAACAAGTGTGTCTAACACTGGTGAAGTCAACATTGTTGAAGATCCAGGTACTGCTAGGCCAACTAAGCTGACTGCAAGTATCGCTAACATTGTTGAAGACCCAAGTACTGCTAAGCCAACTAAGCCGACTACAAGTCCCGCTGGTGATCATCCTTCACTAGAAAGTCAAACTCCTTTTGGAGAGGATGAGACTTGAGCCCAAATACTGCTTGATCTAAGAGAAAAGAGTTCAGCTGAAAAAGCAAAACAAGTAGAATTTGAGAAGAAGACACAACAAGAAGTTCTTGCCAAAAAGGATCAAACTAAAGGTAAGAAAGTTCAAGCTTCTCATCCCACTAAAGGTATAGTTATTCAACAGCAAGCTGATGAGGAAAGACCTTCCAAGCTGAAGAAGAAGTTACCAAAGATTAATCCAAAGGATAAGGGAAAGAAGCAAATACAATCAGAATCTGAAAAATGAAAGTGATTCAGATGAAGATATCAGCAAAGTCATGTATAGATTTAATCAATTGGACTATGATGAGGAATATGCTCTCAGAATGCAAGCTCAAATTCGTGAGGAAGACTTACAAGAGGAACTTGTAGCAAAGCAGAATTTGCTAGAAGCTATGAGAATACATCAAGAATGGAACATACAAGAGTATGATAGGATTCAGGCTGAATTACATGCAAGTGAGCTTCTTGTAGACTCATTGTTAGCTGAAGAAAGAGATGCTTATGATGAAGAAGAAAAATAAAAATTGATTGATGATCTGGTAAGGGAGCAACAAAGATTCTTTGCTGAGAAAAGAAGAAGAGAAAAGATTAAGCCTCTAACTACCATGAAGATTAGGAATCAAATGATGACATTTCTCAAGAAAGTTAAGCATTTCACTCATGCTCAACTGGTCAAGAAGAATTTTGAAGAAATCAAGACTTTGTATGAACAACACAAAAGAGCTGAATTTAATTTTGTTGAGATTGAATCTGAAGCAGATAGGATAACTGTTGAAAAAGCTAGAAGACATCTGCAACAACAAAGGCAATTTGGAAGTGCTCCTAGAAATGAGCCAAGTACTGTTGAACATACAAAAACATCTCCACCTATCAAAACCACATATGTGAGGAAGAATAGAAAGGAGAAGGTAAGTTCAAAAGAGGAAGAGATTGCTCAAAGAATGAATGAAGGAGATAAAGCTCAAGATGTTGATCAGACTGAAAATGTACAAGCTGTACATACACAGTCAACAATACATACTTAAGAAACGGTACATACAAACTTGGAAGAAGGTTCAATGGAATTTGAAGGAACCTCCAAGGGTGTTAAGAGGAAAAGATCAACAAAGAAGAAGCAGAAAGTCAAGAAAAAGGCTAAACCAACAACAGAAGATAGTGATGATGATGAGAGTTTTAAAAAGTACTTGAAGATAGTAAGTTTTGAAGATCAATGTATTGATACAAAGATTTTTGAAAGAGATCATCCATTGCTAGATGGATATACCCTATGGATCAAGGACTGGAAGCTCATGGAATACAAAGAACTGATGGCACAACAAGGATGTTCAGACTTTTGGAAGACATTCTTCACATTCTTGATAGACAAGATATTCAAGATCTTTTCAGGTTAGTTCAAGAAGCCAGTGCAGGTAAAACTAAGGTATCACTATTATACAATGAATTACTCTTCATGTATGAGCCACACAACTGTGATCAAAAATTTTTGAAGGTATTAGAGAACCAGGTCCCTAGTTACTAGAGATATTATAGGTCATGTGGACTGCATATTTTGGATATGAATGATGTTGCTTACTATATGCTACAAGAGAAGAGATATCCATTTGAGAGAAGATTGTTGGAAAGTATTTTGGAACAACAATTAGAAGTCTCAGAAGAGTCTGTTGGTGCTTTGGAGTTGATCAGAATGGTTAAACAACAAATCAAGGATTTAGAGCAAGAGGAAGAAGCTGAGAAAGAGCCTTAAGTGTTTGACTTTCAGTCACACTTCACAAATGGTTCTCAGTTCACCATGTCTAACACACATAAGAACTGGCTAGTCCATAAGTAAACGGTTTATAGTAAAGACTTCTCAAATTCGTTGAAGGCTGGTAGTTTGCTAAAACCTATATGGTTCTGACTCACCTTGTTTCGAGACAAAGAGTTAGCTAGTCCTAGACAAACGGTACTAGGTAAAGACTTAATCAAATCCGTTGATGGTTGAAAATTTACCAAAAAATGTAGGGTTATCAGTACACCTTATTCTTCCTGAATAAAGTATCGGCTATTCCAAAGGGTACGACTAACTGGTAAAGAATATATCAAATCCGTTGATAGTTGATGATTTGCTAAAAATCATGAAGCCAATACAAATTGGTTTTTGTTGTTAACTGTTTTATTTCAGGTATGAAGATTGCAAGCAAAGAAGTATTAAAGGAAAAGATACTTAGTAAGTTTTGTCTCATCAAATCAAGACTGAAGTTCATGATTCTGAGTTCATAGATTTAACTCAAGAAGACAATTACTGTTGCTGCAAAGACAAATGAATGTTTACAAGACACAAGAAGATCATAGTTTAAAGACAAAGATGATGATCATGAGCTTGAAGGTTATCTTATCAGAAGAAGATCTACATTGAAGTGTTTGGCTACATTCAGTTGGATACAAATACAAATTACCAAGTTCAATCCAAGGTTGAATAAAAGACTGAAGACATGTATTCTAAATACATCCAGCACAAAGAGAAACAAGAAGACAACAAGTTATCACTCTTGTTTAGGGGAGGATTGTTAGGAATTATTTGTTAAGTGTCAAGTACCGTTAGTGTTATTGAAGTATTGTTAGTTATCTTTCAAGTACCGTTAGTGTTAACGCGGTACATAGTAAGTACTGCTACTTATAAAGTAAGTACTGCTATATTGATTAGGACGAATATATCTTTGTATAAGATAAGTCATAGTTATAGTTAGAGTATATCTTATGTGATATACTTAAATAGTTAGAATATTGATAATATATCGTCTGTGATATAGTTATCTTTATAGATTATTCTAAGGTTTCTAGGGTTCCTTACTCTATAAAAGGAACATAGGTACGATGTCATTCATCTACCTCATTTAAGTCGATTAATAAGAGAATCTAATAGTTAAAAGTAATTATGTTCTTCTGTGTTTTATGAGTTAGATTCCGCATAACTTATTTAGCTTGAGTAAGAGTTCTCAAAGTGTTTTAGTTTGATTACAAACTACTATACTAGTTCTTAACAGGATATAGATCCAATCAAAGGGATCAACAAACGTAGACGTAACTCATGAGATGGACAACATATAAACAAAATCATAACTGTGTACGTGAGACGTAACCTAATAAGTGTGAAAACACTTATCCTTTCACCACTTAAAACAAGTAAAAACGAGACCTAAACGTGTATCTGATGTCGTAAAAGTCAGAATTGTGCGTGGTTTGTGTTTTTATTGTGTTTTAGGACAAAAATATGAAAAAGGAAGAAAACACGGGCTTTCACGGGCTTTTATCGAAGAAAAAGACAAAAGACGAAGTCAAAAAATCAGAAGTGCAAGAACAACGGAAGTCAAAGGCCTATTCTGAAGATTTATCGAAGAAAAAGTCTAAATACGAAAGTTTGACGAAGTCGAAGAACCAATTCTACTAAAAGAAGAAAATTAGAAGACGAGTTCATTTTATCATTCGACTAAAACCGAGACAAAGTCGAGAAAGACGAGTAAATTAAAAAGACGAGAAGACAAAAGAAAGAAAGAAGGAAGCATCACAACAACCACTCCTTTTCCTATAAATAGGAGACCTTCACTTTCATTTTGAGAGTTAGTTAGTTCATTTTTAGAGTCTCTTAAGGTACGAAAAGGCTTGCCACCTCCCCATTGAGTTGGAGCAGAAGGCTTATTGGGCCTTGAAATGGGCTAATTTTGATATCAACAAAGCCGGTGATCTTAGGAAAATCTAACTCAATGAACTCAATGAATTAAGGAATGAAGCTTATGAAAACTCTTTGATCTATAAGGAAAAAACTAAGCTCATTCATGACTCCAAGATTAAGAACCGAGAGTTTCACATAAGTGATCAAGTTTTACTCTTTAACTCTCGGTTGAAAATCTTTTCAGGAAAACTTAAGAGTCGTTGGTCCGGCCCATTCACCATTGCTAAAATTTTCCCATATGGTACTCTTGAGCTAGCTCAACCAAATGGGCCTAATTTAAAGGTGAATGGACAACGTGTTAAGTTGTACTTTGGTGAGGACATCTCTCACGAGATGATTCCATCCCTCACCACGTTTCCCTTGAATTAGTTCTGGGTCGAGTCAGGCTCCGGACTCGGTTAATAAAAACAAGCGCTTCTCGGGAGGCTACCCGATGATCTATCCTTTTTACCCGTTTTCATAATAAGTGTAGGGGAGCCACGTAGGTGTTTGTTGTCTTGTTTCTTATAATGTGCAGGGATTAAAGCTTTCAAAGGGACACTTTTGATGATATTTGACGACCCGTGATCCCGTGTACCCGTCTTCCCGGTTCTATCCTATACTCTTGTGATTCAATATTTCATATCTTATATGTTGACACTGAAATCACTTTAGTTGTCTCTTCCTTAGCGGGATTTAAACAATGTGCACAATTTCCTAAGTGTAGTGGAGTTTACTCCCACATGCTTAAACATTGAGGACAATGTTTATATCAAGTGTAGGGGGACTTCTATCGAAGTAATAACTGGGCTTTTCCATAAATATGTCCTCATTTTAACCGGAAAATTTAATTTTTCGACATTTTTTTCAAAATTTTTGATCTATTTTGGCCTAGTAGTATTTTTCAGTTATTTTCTTTTATTTTCTTGCATCGTATGTATATATTTCATTTCAAGAGTAAAGTCAAAAGAAAAATTGTTAAATAAAATGGTTTTAATGAGTTTAGATATCTTTGACATATTAGGCCCATCATGAATCTTTTGACTCAACCCGAGTTTACTTATCTAAGTTTACTCTAGCTAGTATCCTTAACGTGTTTAAATCAAGTTTTGCTAGACTTTTATATAGGGAACTTTAAAACGCGAAAGTCTTAACTCATACGGGTTAAGAACAAGAACTTTTCGCAAGTTCCTATAATTGATCCTAGAAAGTCGGTTATCAAGGGAACTTTAAAATGCGAATTCTAAACTTGAAAAAGTCTAAGAAGTCGCAAGATCCTATAGATGACTTGAAAACCCAAAACTTTGATTTAATAGGCTAAGCATCCACGAGTCTCATTCCTTGAGATTTTAAATTGTGGAGAACGAGAGATGATAGATTCAATTATAAGTTTGGTATTATTTCATGAATTTTTATGTGAGTTAATTATGAGCTTTTTCTCCCATCGCTTGTTAATAAATTAATGTAATAAGTAAGGTCGTACGATTTGAAAATTTACTTAGCTTCTAGCACAAGATCGTTTAAAAGTTGCTCGGTATTAATTAGAGTTCATAGCCAAGGCATAACTTATTGAAGCGGGATGCGAAGATTGGCGAGTCCGAAAAGGCCCTAACAAGGCATGAGGACTACATTTTGTTGCTAAATATCCAAAGTGATGTGAAGAATCATTTATCAAAAATAAATATGAAGGATCGAGACACACGACGAAAAGCAAATACTCCCCTAAAGATCATGGAGAAGTCTATCCGAAAAGACACTAGAAAGGTATGAGGATAAATAGATCCAAGACCTAAAAGGAGGCGGATCGTTGTATATCAAAATCCCAAATAAAGATTGGAGAAAAATGAAGAAGTCGTGGTTCAAGTATGAAGAATCTCTCAAAAACTTCAAGTGAAGAAATTCCTATTATGAAGAGAAGACCATTATTTCAAGAACGTCTCTCAAGATTCAAAGTATGAAGTGAATAAGGGAGTCTAAGTGAATAATTGAGCCACATGAGTGAGTGTTAGCTTACTAACTTATAATAACAATGATCTCGTTTTTAAGCTTAGTATGGGGAACGTAAAACTTGAGGGTGATAAACATTCATGACAACCAAAGCCCTAATGTAAGTCTTCGATCTCTTTAATTGTTCCTCCTTCTAGCATTTTGTAGTTTTCTATCTTTTTAGTTTCCTTAAGTGTCTAGTATTTAATAAAGGCCAAGGTGGGTTAATTATGATAGAAAATGTTAAACTATGCTTTGAAATTCTGCATTGCATGAGGGCATTGCAATGGTCAAGTGTAGGGGATTTAATAAGTGTGAAAACACTTATCCTTTCACCACTTAAAACAAGTAAAAACGAGACCTAAACGTGTATTTGATGTCGTAAAAGTCGGAATTATGCGTGGTTTGTGTTTTTATTGTGTTTTAGGACAAAAATATGAAAAAGGAAGAAAAAACGGGCTTTCACGTACTTTTATCAAAGAAAAAGACAAAAGACGAAGTCAAAAGATCAAAAGTGCAAGAAGAACGGAAGTCAAAGGCCTATTCTGAAGATTTATCGAAGAAAAAGTCTAAAGATGGAAGTTTGACGAAGTCGAAGAACCAAGTCTACTAAAAGAAGAAAATTAGAAGACGAGTTCATATTATCATTCGACTAATCCCGAGAAAAACTCGAGAAAGACGATTAAATTAAAAAGTCGAGAAGACAAAGAAAGAAAGAAGGAGGCATCACACCAACCACTCATTTCCCTATAAATAGAAGACCTTCACTTTCATTTTGAGAGTTAGTTAGTTCATTTTTAGTTTCTCTTAAGGTAATTAGGAGTAGGTGTAACTTTCTCTCTCTAGTTCTACTTTCTCTCTCTAAATTTTCTTTTAAGTTTGCTTAATCTTTCATCTTTTAATCTTGTAATCTTGAATCTTTAATCTTCATCTTAATTTCAAGCTTTTCATAATCAATCTTATTCTTCCTTTCTTGTTTTTAACTTTTGTTTGATTCGGTATAACTATGTAGTTTGTTTCATCTTGATGCTTATTTGATTAAAGTGCTTATCTTTGTGTTCTTATCATTTTTATGTGATTTATGGTTTTAGTTTATTGTGCTTTTTGATTGGTTTGTTATTTTCTTAGTTTTAATAAAGTGTTTTTAAAAGTTTAAACTTTTAAAAGTTGATTTTATAAATTTTGCTTATTTGATGTTTTGAAAGTTTTTAATTCGTGGCTTATTTAGTTCTTCTTAATATTGATTTTGTTAAGTTTTTGGTAAGTACTTATTAGAAAAGTGCTTATTCGGTCTTTGCTTATTTTCCTCATGTATTCCATCGTAAGTTCTAAGAGTTTGTAAAGTTCCGACCGAGTATTGTGATCACATAAGCCTTAGGGTTTCCACTTGCGATCAAATACTACGATCACAAACTACGATCCAGACTCCGATCATAGACTGCGATCACAGAGATCACAGATTGCGATCTAGACTGCGATCACAAGCTGCGATCCAACTACAATCTCGAGTTGCGATCGTTGGTTACGATCGTTGGTTGCGATCGCTCGTTGCGACCCAGGTTGCGATCGCTCGTTTCGATCCAGGTTGCAATCGCTCGTTGCGATCTGATCGCAATTCTTAGTTTTTTTAGTTAGTTGTTTTTCAAAGTTTATTTCTTTCCCGACATTTTTGTCAAATTTAATTTTATATTGTCTTGTCCTATTTTATCTTTAAATTTACTTTTTATTAAGTCTTAAACTTGTTTAATCTCTTTATAATTGTCATTTGTCTTAATTCATTTTAGTTTAAAATAGATAATCCAAAGCTCCCACGTTTAGTTTCCAAAAACGATAATTCCACCCTAAACCGTGATCAATTCGAATTGAATCGAGTACGAACAACACTCAACACGTACAAAACATAAAAAGAAGTTATATTATAACCATAAAAGTAAGCGTAAACGTAAAGATGAACGTATGCGTGAACGTGAAAATGAAGGAAAACATGATCGTAAATCATGAATTTCTGTCTGATATAATGGTCGATGGAATACCTTGAAATCTTACGACTTATTGCTGAATTTCCTGTAGGTCTACTATTGTGAAATCTTTTCGGATGAGAGACAACGCGTAGGCTGGTTTAAATGGTCGACAATGACTTAGATAACATCATACTTCTTCGGAGCCTGTGGTAAACTGGTAACAACCTTCATGGGAATCTTTTCCCATTTCTGTTTAGAATTTTTAATGGTTGTAATAACTCACTAGCATGATGGTGTTCTATCTTGAACCTGCGATATGTCATGCATCTAGATATGAACATAGCTGCATCAATGTGTTATACTGCTCCTATCACAATTATGCCTGGGATTATAGTACTTTCTAGTGAAATCTGGGTGAATAGTCATGAAAGAAGTATGAGTCTCGGTACATTAGGCCTCTACTAGCGCAAGATCTTATGGAATGCAAAATTTAGTGTGGGTTATCTCCTTTATGCATAAGCTTAGTCGTGGAAAGTTAATCGTGAGAACTGTCAACAATTTCTGTGGTAATGGTCAACTGAATTCTAGAAAACTTCGTATTTCAGTCATAGACGTCGGTCTTGACCACCTAGTGATGGCCTTCACCTTCGCAGGATTTCTGAAATTTCTTTCTGCTGAAGTAGGGTGGCTCAGAACTGTAACCTTGTTCAACTGGAATTCACATCTAGGAAGCTACTTATATAATTTTCTCCTATTAGAGATTCAGTACAACTGTGAGAAGATGATTCTCTTGTACTTCTCTAGAATTTTAGCATATCAAGATGTTATCGATGATTATACTGACGATTTTGTCTGAGAAGTCATAAAAAATTTATTTGTAAATTTCATACTATAGTTGGAGCATAAGGGAGCTTAGAAGCAAAATTTAAAATTTTGTAGAGTGACTATAATATGTGCATCAACAGTCTGGATAACATCATGTTCATTCTCTCACCACTGCTGGTGGCATGATCGTGAATTGTTCTGGAAAAATATTTTAGACATCGTAGCTGATCAGGTAAACCTTCTACTCGTGAAATGAATATCTTTTAGGAATGGTGATCTTGTCAAATTTTCGGTGGTTGATACATGATCTCATATTACCGGCCTTCTTCCTAATAAACAGAAAGTAACGCACTTCCTGATGGTGTGCTAGGGCGAATAAAGCCTCGTTCTGATACTCTTGTAGCAAATGCTGAAACTCTTTTAACTCAGCGGAAGCCCTGCAATAAAGAGTTTTGGAAACAGGTTCTGTTTTTGCGACAAGCTCGATGTTAAATTATGTCTTGTGGTTAGGAAGGAATTTCTGGAAACCTTCTAGAATTACACCTGGAAACTCTGGAATAATCTGCTGATTATGAATTTAAAGAATTTTAGAAGTGGGTTTATAACTGGTAGCTAAAAATTCTTCGTAGCTATGGACTGATAAGTCACGCGCTTGTAAGGTAGAAATAATATGTACTGATTTTTCTGCATAAAATATAATGAATATATTTGGGATTAGTAAGACGGATCTTGTCGTCAACTGAAAGGAAAACTTGAATAAGTATGGGTGATACTGTGGAGCATTTTCTGGCTGGGATGTAGGTAAATATCTAATTTAAGATAAAGCTGACATATGAATTCGTTAAGTAATGTCGTAACCTTCACTAAATGTGTTCGTCTGTAACCTCACAGAATGAACACTGCGTGTCAATCCTGAATAATACTCCAGTGGTGGTAATTGGATCTTTAATGGTATGATTTTATGTGTGGCATGACGAAACGGGTATATCCCCTTGGAGGGTACCCTGAATTTCTGAGAGCCTGAATTAGAAGATTTACTAAAGTTATGAGTTCTGACTCGTACTTGAGAAGATATTCGCGTGACATGTATCATGACTGGTATCCTGACATGTGTCTTCTAAAATGATACTTTAGACTTGTGTCTTAACTGATG
Organism: Glebionis coronaria; assembly: GCA_025667525.1. Taxonomy (NCBI): domain Eukaryota; kingdom Viridiplantae; phylum Streptophyta; class Magnoliopsida; order Asterales; family Asteraceae; genus Glebionis; species Glebionis coronaria. Next base: position 209,944,653 of record CM046877.1, on the reverse strand, counting down.
TTTTGACATGTGTTTTGGTAGGTTGATACGAATAAGATTGAAAATTTTGGTAACTACTAGGGTTGGCGGACCGGTTAGACTGTTGACCTCTATATTTCTGGTCACGTCCGTTTCGGAGTTCCGATGGTTACTGACTGATTAATTATTAACACGGTGGTTGTCATTACTACCTTGTCTGTCAGTTTCTTGACAGTCGTTATCATGACCGTGATTCATGTAACTATTTCTGTTGAGTGGTCGGCTGGTTATTGGTTCCCACTCTTCTGACTGAAAGATTAGCTTAATGAAGTGTGACATTAATTGAGGAAGCAAAAACATGGAATGGGATGGTAGCGTCTGATGGTTGAAGTATATTCTTGTCAGAAATTTCAATTTTATATTTTTTATCCTTACTCTTGAAGAGTCTTCATAGTATAAACAGCGTCAACATCTTGGGACTCTCCAAAGATCAGCAACATCAGCATTCGTAAGGTCTCCGGAATATTAGCAGCAACGGTAGCTGGTAAAATCTTCAACTCTCGAGCAGCATCAGCATCTGGTAGAATATCGACAAGTGGAACGCCTGAGATGATTGAGGATTAATTACACTATGCATGGAGTAAGGTACATGGAGTACACCTGGAATACTGTACATAAAGTGCACATGAAATGTTGTACATGGCATACACATGAATACTATTCATGGCACCGATGAAAGATTGTTGTTATTATCGATACGGGTGTTAACCGCCTGACATGATCAAAGGAGAATAATTGATTTAACGATTAGTAACTGAAGTGAAACGAGTAATCATGATAGGCTGACAATTCCTACGTAGATCTAATGCTGGTTGTATAAAGAGCTCAAAATATGATTAAACGGAGTTTCATCAATAGCCAGCCTGAAGATATGATTGATGAAGACCAAACATGATTTATCATGAAAACGGGATTTTACTGAAATCCTTTTGTGTCTTAGCATGAAAACATTAGCACTCAGTTGAACTTAAAACTCTCGTAAGGAGACATGAAACTGAGTCAGCATGAAAACGACATCAACTTGAGATTGTGAGAATTGGATTGTTAAAAAGACTATAAGAGTATGATCAACTGAGGTTTTAAAACAACTGGTGTGGATGGTTGTGTTAAATCCACCAAATTCGAATGAGAAGACATGTGACTAAATATGGACGATTCTGGTTCAATCCATACTTGTAAAAAATTTACGAGAACTGTCATGTATAGAAATTTACAATCTGGTACTAAATATAGATGGCTGTAGTCCAACCCATACCATTCAGAACTTCAATGAAACATCATGATATGAACAAAGGTGAACAACTATGGGTCGGTTCACAAAACAACTATCGTCTGAAAACATGAAATTTGCCCTGAATAATGGTGAACGTATATGGGCTAGTTCACCAAGTAATATTCGACTGAAAACATGAATCTAACATGAGTAAGGATGAACGCCTATGGGTCGGTTCACCAATACAAAATCTGAACGGGCAAGGGTGAACGCATATGGGTCGGTTCACCAAAACAAAATTCGTAGAAAAAGCACATGTGACTAAATATGGCCAGTCCTGTACCAATCTTTTACTTAGTCAAAATTTTAAGAAAACTGACTGATAAATGAAGAAAACTAACTGATAAATGCATGAGAAATATAAAAGATAACAACGCCAAAATTTGGGAAGTTTCTGGTGACTACCCACTAGTCACAAGTCAAGTTTTAGAGCCTACAGGTCGAACCTATAGCTCTGATATCATAATTGTAACACCCCACTTAGATAAGTGGACCGTTACGTGTATTTATGGCGTGTCATCAAAGCATAAGGTAAATGTCCTAAAACATTAACTGACCATATGGGAAATACCAGAATCAAACATCGGTAATCCAAACATAAGCTCAAAACATGAAAAGTAAATACCGAAGGAAAGGACTAAACAATGACCTAAAAACAGAATAATGTAAGAAGTGCATAAAGTCAGAAGTCTGGATAGCTTCTATTCAAATGCACATGCTCTTAGAATCCTAAGAGCGTCCTGGTGTACCTGCCGTTAGAACATGAAAAGAACTACGGCTGATCATAACGCCCAGTGAACGGATGTAAAGCATGATAAGAAATACTAAAATGAAGCATATGATAAAATATTGAAGCTATAAGACTGATAAGTAAAGTTGCAGGGGAAATCGGTGTATAATCTGAAAAGTATGATTTATAATAATAAAGCTGAATTGTTATCTGTTAAATCTGAAAACATGCATTTACTGTATTTTAATTGCCAAGAACTTATATAGGTCATGTGCTATAACAACTGCTGCATGAATAAATGGAGGGGTGACCTTGTCATGCTGTAGAGGGATGACCTCTAAATAATGTGCTGGGTGGAGGATCAGCTCCAGTGTGAAGGATATAGAGCACACACCACATTCACCTGATAAACTGTAAACTGATAGCCTAGGATGCATCCATGCGCCCCGCTGATAATACTGATAAAATGGCCAAGCTGAAATAAATAGGATGCGGCGAGAAATCACTCCCCCGTAGAAGAGTCATGACACCGGTGCCTCTAGTGTCATGGTTACGGTACCTCCGTAACTAGTACATAACTGGTCATGCTTGTATATAAAGCTCGGGCAATTTAACTTAGTTATTAAAATGATTACTGATAAAATTTAGAACATATACTAGGGAAAACATTTGGCTGCAGACGGGAAATCCTAATCATGCATAGAAGGAAGTCCTTATCGAAGGACGGGAAATCCGTACCTCGTGTCTAGTAATGAAATAAGAATGAAAGCTGAAAGATCTACTCCGACTTCACGGTTACTACATAAATAACGGACGCGTAATAAGTTGTCTGATTACTGTTTACAGGTACTGATTCTTATATGTTCTTAGTTTAATTTATTTTATTCTGGTATTACTGTTTGTGTATAAACTGATAATATCTGACTATTCGATAATATTACTGATTAATGATTTATGACTTTTTGCTTAGTATTTGTGTACTCGATATCGTTCTCGGTATCTAATCAAATTGATCACAGTTTGAAGTGGAATAGTCGTTCTTGGTGACGAAAAGGGGAGTTGATTTTCTATTTTACTAGAAGGGTAAGTGCGAAACGAAATGAAAAGTAAGTTTGAAAACTAAGATAAACAAAACTAAAACATAAGCCAGATCGCAACACGATCGTAACTCAATGTGGATCGCAGTGGTTGATCGCACTATTGGATCGTGACCACCGATCGCACCCTAGATCGTAGCCTACGATCGTAGCACTCGATCGCAGCCTAGTGACCATAGTATAAGGGATCGCACTCAATGCGATCGTAACAAGTGATCGCACCCAAGGAAATCGTAGCCAGGCAATCGCAGCCACGGATCACACTCAATGATCGCACCCACGATCGCAACAAGTGATCGTGGTGTGGATTATGGAGTGTGATCGTAGTGGACGGTCATACTAAGGATCGTAGTAATGGATCGCAAGTAGAAACCCTAGGGGTTTATGCGATCACACTTACTCGATCGTACTGGGTAAAACATCAAAGCAGTTACGATGGGATTCAAAAGCAGAATAAGCAGAAATAAATAAGCACAAATAAGTAAAGACGAATAAGCACTTATTTAAATCTCAACCAAATGAAAACAAGCATAAACTTAAAAACTTTTAAGACACAAATGAGCAAACTTAATGAATCAAACTTTAAAAAGACTAAACTTTTTAAGAAAACTAAAAAGTAAATAAGTTAAATACAAAATAAGCCAATAAGCATGATACGCTCAAAGCTTAAATCGTATAAAAACTTGGATATGAATAAGAAGTTAAACTTTTTAATCAATCAAACATCAAGATTAAACAAGATGCTTTAAAATTTCGAATCAAAGATAAATCAAAATCAAGAAAGGTAGAAGAAGATTAAAGATGAAAAACTTGAACTTGAACTTATAGATTAATGATTCCAAAATACAAGATCAAATAAAAGCTTAAACATGAAAGGAAAGAAAAGATGAAGTTCTAGTGAGAGAAAGTTAAACACTTTCTTTATCTAAAAATAAAACTAAAGAAAGAAAAATAAAATAGCTAACAATTAACTAACACCCTCCTAATGTGTCATTAGGAGGGTATATATAGGAGGTGGGGAGTGCATGTGTTGCTTCCTTCTTTCTTTCTTCTCGTCTCGACTCGATTTAAATTCTTTGTTTTTCGACGTCCTCTCGGGGTTTGTCGATATAAATTGAACTTGTCTTATAATTTTCTTCTTCTATTAGACTTGAGTTCTTCGACTTCATTAAACTTCCGTCTTTAGACTTTTTCTTCGATAAATCTTCAGAATAGGCCTTGGACTTCTGTTCTTTTTACACTCTTGATCTTTTGACTTCGTCTTTTCTCGTTTTCTTCGATAATAGCCCGTGACAGCCCGTGTTTTCTTCCTTTTTCATATTTTTATCCTGAAACACAATAAAAACACAAACCTACGACATAAAATACACGTTTTGATCTTGTTATTATTGGAAATAAGTGGTAAAAGGATAAGTGTTTTCACACTTATTAATTAACCTATTTTCCGTATACCTGAATACGGTATAATATGCAATATATCCGATATAATTATTATTACTATAATTAGAAATCTGATATAATAAAAAAGTTTCTAAATTCGTTCCTTTGAAAATGTATCAATTAAATCACGCGTTTCAAAATAATTTAAAGGTAAAACAATATTGATCTAATTTAACAAATTAATAAAGATTTACAATTTAACTAATTTATTATACAACACTATATAACAAATATTTAATTAATATAATTATTTCCTCGCGCGTTAATAAAATACTAGTGAACCTGAACCCGAGCTAAAACTAACCCCCGAGACGTCCACGCATTAGTTTAACCAAACCGGGCCCACTACGTGGTCCCCCTGTTGTTCTTCTAGTTCCCACTGCTTTTGTTGCTAGTGTTCCCACTGTTTTGTTATTAAAGTTCCCACTGTTTTTGTTTTGGTTCCCACCGTTAGTGTAGTGGTTCCCACTGCTAGTGTAGTGGTTCCCACTGCTACCTATTTATTCTCATTGTTTTTGTTGTACACCCAGTTTACAAACCCAAACGCCCCCTTATTGTCTGTACCTGCAGTTTACAAACCCAAACGCCCCTGTTTGGCTTTTGGTCGCTGCTGTCAACCACAAAACACCCCCGATCGGTTGTTGGCCGAGACAGAATACACCGAGACACTAGTGTGTGTTGGTTTTTGTGCTAAACATAAGGAACGACCCCCCTGCTGCTCTTCTGTGGCTGTTGTCCTAAACCAAAACCACCCCGCACCCTCAGTGGGTCGCGGTTGGATCACACACAACCATACTGAGACCTGATGGTCTCGGTTTTCCCCTGAATCCATCAAAACCCGACACCCTAGGTTATGATTCCATGTTTAATTATTAAAACCCATTTGTTTAAATTGTAACATACATATTTCATGATATGAATTGAGAATAAGGAACGAGAGTGATACCGTTACAAGGACTAAGGATAAGATATGATCATACACGAATCAAAGCTGAAGAAATCAAACCCGAAACCCCTGTTCTTGTTTTTTTTAACTGGCTGCAGTTTTGTTCTTCCAAACCCTAATCGTTTTTTTACGTGATAACACAAATGAAATACTAGTATGTATTTGTTCCCTGTTATTTTTGTTTGGAAACGGGTTGGGCCAAAAGCCCATGTGGATTTTCTTTTAGCTAATCCGGTGGTCTAGGTGGGTGGTGGAAGGTGGAAGCCATGGATGAGTTGAGAGAAAGAGAGGTTGTGTGTGAAATAAGAAAAAGTTGTATTAAACACAAATGAAACACAATCAACACCCCTCCTTGGAAGCCTAGGAGGGGTATATATAGCCACACACCAAACACTTAACTATACATTGTACCTAGTCTAGTCTCAGCGTGTGTGACTATGATAACTAATGGGAATTCTTAAATGTCGTCACATAAAGTGAATTTCCAACAATCTTCCCCCATGGGACGACGTGTAGAATTCCTTACAATATTTTTCCTAACAAGTACATAATGATTAAGAACAAAAGCTTTCATGAAGCGTCCAATGCTGATGATGTCTTCTGAGGCCTTTGACTTCAAAACGACTCATCTTTAAAGTAACTTGTAGAAGAAATACTGTAACGGAACGAGCTAAGTAATCCATGTACTTCTGGTTAAGGAGAAGCTTCTGAATTAACTTCCCCCTAATTCATGCCACATAAACTTGATGTAGAAGCTTTTAAATAGCTTCCCCCTAAACCGACAATCCTCGTAAGCAACTTCAAAGCTTTCAACAAAGCTTAGAATGATTAAGCGCACAACGGAATTTAAAAAGCAAACCCCATCATATAACATGATAATGTTGCTATGAGTGATTGAAAGTAAAGGGCACACCAAGTAGATCAACAACGTCTCTTCTCACGCTTGAATCATTCTTCTGAATTTTTCTTCCCCCTGAGAGTTCAAGTTATGCATACTAGAAAGAATCAAGACATTTCTTCCCCCACATAGTTGAAGAAAGTAAACCAATCCCAATTATGAAGCTCAAATACTGAAGTGGACACTTTATCCCATTCATGAAGTTGACATCGTAACACCAGAGTCAATTAAGTCCCGAAAATGCACATATCTTCTTCCGGAGATGCACCAGAGTCAATTAAGTCCCGGGAATGCATATCTCTCCATATAGGATAATGATGATAAATAATTGCAACAACCAAACAATTAAACATCGAATCAGTAGTGTACCGTTTAGAGATTGATAACGCCACGAGTTAAAACACTGATTTTCTCTGCGGTTATGAAAAATGTCATCCCGGAATTTCTTCAAATCAAAAGAAGGTATGAAGTTCATCACGTGTACTCGTTGTGCATTCAATGTGTCTTCTTCTTCCCCCTTGATGGTTTCGAAACTCGGAACCATCAATAAATCGTACGCACATGTACCTGAAATCTCGTGAGAATAATAAATAAGCTGAATTATATATTTTTGAGAATCAGTTGTTGATCGAAAATCTCTACTCAACACTCCATGGCCATCTTTACCAACCCACTTGAAAGCAATTTGAAGTGACCACTGATAGAATGAACCAGAAACATCAAACGTGAAACTGAATAAGAATCCTTCGATCTTGTGACTGAAGCTTGCACTATTGTTGAATGAGGAACGGTGGAGAAATCTCTAAGTACCCAATGCATCACTGAAGAAGTCTATAAGCACAACACCTCTTGAAATTATCCACGTCGACTAAGCGCGTGACACTAAGTACAACAATGTAACCCCTTTAAGTGATAGTTATCCGAGTCATCAACCATCCACCCCGAACCCGGAAAATAGATAAACAAGTCTTCATTCTAAGATTAAGCACGAGCAAGTTATCATTCAAAGATAAAATAAGTTCACGCCTTCGAAAAATCCGTCTCCAACTTCACATAATTTATACCCGGTCAAACGAGTCCGTAGCTACTAAAAAATCGCCAATTTTTCTTGGTCTCGTCAAAAATAAATTTTTGTCACGTTGTCTCGTCTTTATCTCGTCACTTTGTCACGTCATTAATAATCCTGATAATGACTAAAATACACATTAATATTAAAATTTTTGTCTAAAAATGACATTTTGTCCAAAAATAATAATAGAGACAAATGTGTATATAGGTTCGGCCCATGAAGGAATTGTCAACACCCGGCCCAAAAGATAACAATAGGGATATAAATAAATCACTTAAGCCTAATATCACTCTTGCCCTAATCACTTTACAAAACGCAGTCACAAAAAACTCTCCTTCCATCGTTTACTCTGTCCCATCTCACCCTTATCTAACATCACCATCTTAATAATCCATCAATCCTAGATCATCATCACATCTCAGCCAACACATATACTCACCCATCACAACCAGACATCTAATATTTGAACCCCAATCAAATTAATGATCGAAAGAAGGTATGAAGATTCAATATGTGGTCTCAGGTAGGTTAATAGATGATTGCATGATGGTTTTTGTTTCAAATCGAAATCAAGACAAGAAACTATAACATATTTGTTATAAGTTTATCTTTATTTCGAAAATCAAATGATTTTATACTCACAGATCTATGATGATGTAAATTTTCGTGAACATGGTCTTAATTGATCACGGCTTCATGTTCGAGCACGAAAAAAAGATTTAATCTGAGATTTGTTAGATATTGTTTTCTGCTATGCATGAGTCTAGATGCGATGGGGGATTAGGAGATGATGGGCTTAGTTAGATTTGTAGTGGATTTGATGGAGTAAAAAGGTTGGTGATATGATGGTTCTGGTCAAAGTCATTCACTGTATGGGTTTGTTTTTATTAAACTGGTCTCGTGTTTGATATATTGGGCATAAAGGTTTTTCAATTGCATCGCAATAAAAAATAGAAATGTCATCGCATTCTAAAAGTAATGCATTCGCAGTATACATTATGAACCCATCGCAACATGAGAAATTTAAGCCATCGCAATCAATATTTTAAACTCATCGCAGTCAAGAACTTTCATCGCAACTTGATGGTATCCATCGCAGCGTGACATCGCAGCGTGACATCGCAGCGAGACATCACAGCGAGACATCGCAGGCGAGTCATCGCAGGCGAGTCATCGCAGGCGAGTCAGCGCAGGCGAGTCATCGCAGGCGAGTCATCGCAGGAGAGTCATCGCTGGCGAGTCATCGCAGTCTACCCATCGTACTCAATGCGATTGTTGCCATCGTAAAGATGACCAGCAGAGAAACTTATCCAAAGGTACTTTTTCCTGATTTTCAGGATCTTACTTTTCTGGGTATCATCTTCATCATCATGTATATACAAAAAAGATTACTAGAAAGAATGAAACTTTATCAAAACCCAGTCACCAAAAATACCAGATACAAGAAAATATGGCAGGTTTGACTTGACTTTTGACCAGGAAAAGTTTGATAGTTTGGACCAGTGGGTTATGAAAACCAGATGTGGACTGTGACAAAACCAGTGGCTGAAAGCAAATACTTGACTGTTTAGAAAACAAAACAAATCATTGAGACAATAAATTATGACAGAAAGAGATCGTGACTAAATTGTGAAACAATGAAACTGTTTGGACAAAAAATAACAAGACGTGACAAATCTGAAAATTAACAAGACGTGACAAAAAAATAACAAAACGGACCAAAAAAAAATTTTTAGACCACCAAATCGAAAACAAGAACACGATCCAAGGATGGAACCGAGGCTTTGATACCAATTTTGGATATGTAAATCTTTCTTATGTTTTAGAGAGAGAGAAAGAGATAGAAAGATGGTGGATTTCACACAATTCTAGAGAGAGAAACTAATAAGAACTATGTGTAAAAATGAAGAACCACTCACCCTCTCCATCTAAGGAGGGGGTTTATATACCCAAGCCCTTGTCATGGGCTTGGGCTTACATTTGGCCCGGCCTACACATGTTGTAGGCTAGGCTTGGGTTTGTTTGTTAAATAAAGATAAGTAACTAAACTACGAGCTATTACATGGACTATCGTTGGAGTGACCGATCCTTCTTAATACGTGTTCTTAATACTATCATTTGTATATATTGTTTATATTTTTATCCACAAAAGCAAAATACAAAAATATAAAACCATATAAAACCATAAAAATTGAAAAAATTCATAAAAATCCAAAAATATTTTTACTTTATTTTTCAAAGGCATGTCTTTTGGTACGATAATATTTACGGCCTTAGAAATGTCGATTAATATTGACACGGCGCCATAAATAGAGTTCGTACAAAAGTTGTAAATATTTCATAAAACATGCCTATATGGCTTGTAGTTATTTCAGACTGCAACCCGGTTTTCACATTAAAGTCAAGTATTTCTAATGAAAGCTTTAACTCACAACGGGAATTAATTTTCTCGGGCAAGGTTTACTTTAAAACCTTGTAAGGGATCAAGTTTACTTTATAACTTGGTCTAACACAAATCTATGTACGTTTCAGTGCATTTATTTGTTAAAACAAGAGAAGTCTTGTTTTTTATGAAGCTATCATCTCTACAACCATAGCAACCTACAATTGGTATCTACATACTCGACGATGTGACTACTCAACCGACGACTACAGCTCTTTCAATAGAACACGGGTCAACAATTGAGGGGGAGCAATTGTCAAGCATTCAGAATCTTAGATGCCGAACGTGCCTAATTCACAAGTTGGTGTCAAGACAACAATACCAATAGTACATGTGGTGTCAAGAGATGACTTCAGACGTGACGAGGCGACCAACATATGCTGACAAGAACCATTTGATCTTATCATATGATGTTCTCATCAATCAGGTCCAACCTTGTCAATCTTTTTTTATATGGTGAATATGTGATCATGTTACAAATCGGTATCATCTCTCATACATTTGTATCATGAAGATAAAATGGACTTGCATTTTTCTTCCCAAAACCTTTGTTAAAACTTCATTAAATCAATTGATATTAAAAACATCGATTGGGTTAATATTTTTAATATGGGGGAGAAAATGTGATTTAATATGGGAAATTATCACAAATGGTTTGACTTAATGTGCTGGCTCATCCCGACATATGCGAAATGTTTTCGAATATCGTGGCATATGTTAAGGGGAAGCAAAACGCATTTGCATATCAAAATGGATTTTCATGGTGACATATACTTACCCAAAACCCATTTATTTCACGACGATGAAGATGTGGTGACATAAGGATGGTAGGATAGGTTAAGTCCTATGATTCTTTTAGAACCGGAGGAATCTTCCCAAGGACATTCCATAGCTAGAAATAGTAGTCCTTAGGAAAGTTGGAGAAAAGATTGTGAATGTAGCTGAATGCCGACCAAGTACTTAAGTTAGCACTGGAACAATCACAACAAGGTGCTAGTTATGACGTATTGGTAAGCATTGAAGGGGTTGAAGAATGAAAAAGAATTGTAAAGATAAAGGGTGTAAAGAAAGAAGCCATCCTTACAACTTTAGGCAGAAACCGGGTCAATACATATGCTATTGAGATCATTTTTAATGATTCTTGATATTGAAGATAGACATCATGGACCCAGTGATGCAATGCACAAGCCATCCCAGCTAACTCAGATATCTTTTAAAAGATATTTGTTTTAATCACACGGAGACAACGCATTATCTATTGATTTATTCACTCTGAATAAATTGGTATTGAAAAGGTGGCACTCCTCTCCAGCCTCCGATCACTAAAATCCAAAGTGCACGATCTAGTCTAGAGCCATTTGAGATCATCACATATCTCATTAGGACACACTTTCATATTTCCTTGCTTCTTCACACACTGTGAAAAGTAAGAAAGATCTTAAGAGTCCTACGTAAAATCTTCATGATCTTGCCTGAACATCCGAGTAATACGAAAGTATTTACAATGAAGATGGAAATCCTTCTTGAGCGAATATCAAAAAGCTCATGGTAGGTGACTTGTGCGATTCTTTATGAATCAAGCTTGTGATAACTGGAAAGCAACAGTGGTTTAATTCTTAACTGAACTTAAACACGTTCCATGCCTCTACGCAAAATCTCAGTGATCTTGCCAAAACACTCAGAGTGATACCTTAGTGTTCACAGTGATGAGTGGAAATCCTTCTAGTGTTAACATCAAACAGCACTTGGTAGGTAACTTGCAAGATTCAATATGAATCAAGCTCGTGACAACTGGAAAGCAACGATGGTGCGATTCTTTAATGAATCAAACTTGTTCCAGGAATCAGAATTGACGGCTTCAATCATGCGGATGATTTTATCCAAATGATTCACTCTTTATGTTCGCAATCAGCTTTGGGCGGTCGAGTAAAGATAACGGGTTTACCCGTGAAATCTTGTCAAGGAGATTTTTAATTAAATCTACCTGCCACAAGTACGATATTTTATATCGTCCAACGGTCTTCACCGACCGGAGGTAAAATGCTACCGAATTAGAATGAAATGTTCAAAGCCATTTTGTTCGTGTCTACTTATGTTGCGCCATTTGAAGACGGTGGCGTTGCGGAATCCGAGAAGAAGTCGTCCCCGCATGCTTATACTTTATGTACTTAATACCTCATCTAATTCAAGAAAGCCTAAAAGTTAAGTCTTCCGTTGTATCGAACTCTGAAGCTTTCAAGAATTACGAAGGTATAAGTATGTGGGACATGGTGTCACGAAGAGGTGAAGATCACAAGTGATGGATGCACGAGATCAAGGCAAGAGATTAATGCTCAAGATTGATATCAATGATCACATCAGCATGTTCACCTGAAAAGAAAAAGAAAAGAAAAACGAAGATTACGAGCTCAAGACAAGCATAGTATGCTAGGTTTATCTTATTATTGTAACTTGGGTAATTCCCTTGTTTGGAGTGACCTCCCTTAGGGGGAGATTGTTGGAAATACGTTTTACGTATTAAGAAGGATCGGTCACTCCAACGATAGTCCATGTAATAGCTCGTAGTTTAGTTACTTATCTTTATTTAACAAACAAACCCAAGCCTAGCCCACAACATGTGTAGGCCGGCCCAAATGTAAGCCCAAGCCCATGACAAGGCTTGGGTATATAAACCCTCTCCTTACATGGAGAGGGTGAGTGGTTCTTCATTTTTACACATAGTTCTCATTAGTTTCTCTCTGTAGAATTGTGTGAAATCCACCATCTTTCTATCTCTTTCTCTCTCTAAAACATAAGCAAGATTTACATATCCTACAGCCCATAATCTTTCTTGTTAATAGTCCAAACCGCCACCCTTTTATGTTTATATGTTCTCGTTTGATTTTTTTCGACACTTGTAAATTATCACAAAAACGTTTTCATATTCCTCGTGTTTTAATTTTTCTGAAACGTAATATTCTTTTTTATATAATAAATAATACATACGTAATATTTTTTTTGAAGCTTAATAATTATTTTCTGAATAATTATTTACTTGTAAAATTTAAATAAAAGTGAGACGCATATTTAATATTCGAGGATTTTTAAATACGGGTTTTACACCACAAGACCCCGAGTTAAGCCTAATTCGGGTCAAGCTCGGTCCATCCAACTTTTGTATCAACATGCTAATGAGCTTGACCCGATTACGCTAACTGAAAATTTGAAAATGACATATTTCATATGGTTTAGGAATATCTTTTGGAGATAAATATTCCACCAGATGTGACTACCTCACTAAAAGACAAAAGGCAGCGGAGTCAATTCCCACGGTTCCTCAAATGGCTATGCAGTTCCTTATCAATAAGGAACCGCAGGTACAATTAAGGAACCGCGCTAAGGGATAGCCGTTGGAGATTTGTCTTATAATTAGTGGACCATTCTCATATTTTCTCTTGACCTCTTTCGCACATAAAATTCCAGATTCAATCCAACTTCTTAAATCACTCAAATCCTTTATTATTTGGTTGATTACTACTTGTTTAAAAGTGAATCTTTTTCCTCTCATCTCTTTTTCTCAAGTGCAAAGAGAATAACACTTTCATCCTTGAAGTGTTGTGTCTACCTCAAAGATCCATTGAAGATCAAACACTTATTATTTATTCTTGTGTTATTGTTTTGAAGATCTAAGTAGTTGTGTCTATTTGGAAATTATATATGTTGTGTGGTTAATACTTAGTCCTTAAAGTATGTTGGTGTAGATTAGTCCTAGCTAAGATTAGGGCTCGACTTTTAGCTTAGAGTCGGAAATTGGTTAAGCGACGTGTACGGTTTTCTCCACCATAAGGAGCTTGTTGATTAGTGAACTCTCGAGTAAGGAGTACTCGAGGAGTGGAGTAGGAACGAGGAGTGAGCTTCTTTGGCGAACCACTATAAATCTTTGGTGTTTGGTTTGATCTTTCTTTTCCTTATCTCTTCACATTCATTATTTTTTACTTGCATATACTTGTGATTATTAGTTAGTTGCACTATCCCTTGTCCATATTGTGTATAAGAAGATATCACATATTTGCTTAAGTCTAAGTCTTTGAAAAGGATTTTTGAAAACCTATTTTTAACAAGTAAATTTAAGAAATTCTTCAAACCCCCCCTTCCCACCCCACCCCCTTCTAGTTTCTACAAGTTGTTTAAAAACCTGAGGTTTTAAAGCAAAACTAGGTGTGAATATATGTAAGATATGTTAAAAAAAGTAGTGTTTGTGGTTTTTTTCATGACATAATGTTACCTTTTCGTCGCTTTGATGATATTGTTACGGTATGTTCTATGAGAAACAGAACTTTCAAGGTGTAGGAGTGCATATCATCAAAATGGCAGACACAAAGAATATGTTGGGGGACGGGGGGCATTATGAAACCGATTACAGATATTTGTATGGCGTTAGGTTGCAAGACACACAAATATTATTAAGGTGGGTGTTGCTTTCCATGTCTAATATGAGAATTTTTTATTTTCCTGTCGCAATACAATCAGAAAAGTAGTTTTTGAAGTGAATGTATTTATAATGATCGTGTTTGCAGCCTAAGAAGAAGATAAATACACAGATTGAAGGTTCCGTTGCAAAAGTAAGAAACGCCATCATCTTATTTTCTCTTACAGCGCTCTGCTTGAAGTTTTCAATCTTTAATATGTTTCTTTTAGAAAAAAAAATTAGAATATCTTTTATGCACTTAATTAGTCTCCAAGCAGCCCCTTAAAAGCTCATGTCTAAACAGCCCCTAAACCGAATTTTGTAACGTTTTTTATCATTGTTTTTTGTCCAAACATCCCTTTATGATCTTTTATGTCCTAAAACTCTCTAAGATGGTTTTGTGCAGATAATAGTAATATATTTTGATCTGTTGAGTTTTTAAATGACCTCTATTCAGAGTCTTTCGTCTCATGTGGTTGTTCATTTTCTGAGAATATAAAACTCAAATAGTCTTTTTAAAATTACATTACCATGAACTGTTTGTTGTTGCAAGTGCTTATTTAAGGTAGTTTCATATATATGCAATACAATCATGATTATGTCATGAATATCTTTGTTTTATTTGTAGAAGTTTAGTTGTTAGCGGAAGTATATAAAACAACCAATAATGGGTGAACAACCTGGAAAAGATTTGCGGTGAAGTTACGGGTTGCCATTGCCGATCAACGTGTTCGCTGCAGAAGTGTTTTGCGTATCAAATTCTGCGGAAAGGTTTTCTTACTTCCACCTTTCTTAGCTCTTTAATGGAAACCATACAAAATTATGAGTGGAAAGATCTGTGAATAAGTTAACAGGTATATCTATGTAGTCTTGAATGTTTTTGTGAAGTAAACGTGATTTTTCTCTATCTGTAGTGTTGCCTTAAAGCACTGATATAAATTATGCGTAAAATGTGCAAAATTGTTAAACTAGTAATTGTAATGCTAATAATGGAGAGACATTATCACCACCACCGGAAGGCTTAAACAAGAATTGGAAATCACTACTAAGAGGCAAGAGATTGCGTCATGCTTTCTTTGAGATTATCAACTTTCAAACGAACAAGTAATAAGTTTTTATAGTAAAAAGTTTTAATTGAACCCCATGTCTCCATTGAATTAGAAACTTGGTGGAATGTGATATACTTAATTGTAGTGTTACTTCCGTAGATAAATACATTGAGGGAGAAAGAATTGAATGAAACAAATTTCAAGCCATTGAATCATGTATAAACAATCCATACAAATTGCAAAGTATAATCATGATGATACTATTGGTCACTTGAGTTAATTGAAAAATTGATAAAGAAAGTAAGTATAAACCTAACCTTTTAATATGTATAATTTAAGTTTGTTGTTGTTTGAACTGTAGAACAGTGAGATATGTTGAAGAGGCGAATGATTATCTATAGCCAAGTTGCTGCTCAAGTGGAAGATGTTGCTACTGTTACCACATTGCTTCAGCAAAAAAAGGACCACGTTGCCATAAATCTGATGTTGAGGCTGTTGTAATGTAGAGAACAATAAGCTGTTGTAAACAAGAAATCGTAGAAATAAAATATGGTGTGTGAATTTGCAATCTTTAGAAATTAATACTGGCATCGATTTCCATGTCTAATATGAGAATGTTTTATTATGTTATGTAATTACTTTTTCAATGCTTTCTTGTAGAATGACGATAATGCTGGAAGACATAGATTTTCCACAGGGCACACGACGACAATGAAATCGTTGAAAAACAGATGTCAACAATCATTCGATTGAATTAAGCCGCATCTATTTCAGTCTTTTGATTTCGAGGCATATAACTCATATATGACTTCTAAATAAAGAGACTAGGCGTAACGGCGATAAATTTAAAGCAAAATATAGTTATAGTTTCCATTTGTGCAGTTGTGATATGAATGTGAAATGTTAGGTTCTTTATCATCCATTTACCAGTATTTTGTTTATGAATGGAAGGCTAACTCTAGTTGTTGATCTTGCATTATAAAATTGCAGGCTTGAACATCCATAATTGGTAGCAAAATACAAACACCAAAGTCCTATTACGCTGCTACTAACGAAACCAAAACACCCTTGACAAAGCGCAGGCATCTAACCTAGTTAGTAAAATGTATCACTCGCGGATTTTATAATTCTATACTAATTTCTTTTTTATGCTTCGTACGTACCAACTAACCCGAGTTTCAATAACATGGAACCAAAATAACTCAAACCCTTATAAGTCTTGAGGGAGTGGCTCACTCTTACTCAATGTCACCTTAGCACTTTTCTATTAGCTATCAATTATCAATCACATATATGTTGTCAATCAATAGCTAATTATTAGTTGTCAATCCTTATCTCGTTGTGTCATTAGTTAGACGTCAATCCTTATCTACCTACACTTTGTAATCTATCTTTGGTGAATGGGGAGACAAAAAATTTAGCATTTTTACATTTAACACTCACTCCAACTCAAATTTTATATCTGTTATAAAATACTCAGTTTATACAAAACATACCGCCACTAAATACCTCTACACACACAAACTTAATAAAAGATTAAAACATAAAGATATTGGCTCAATAGCTTTGTAACTCACGAATGTGAGTGAACCACATTTTTTTACAACTCACCACAACTCACGCGTGAAGTGATATACTGAGCTAAGACTCATGCATGAGTCACCTCCACTTACTCATGAGTTTTCCCACATATCGTCCCGCCTAAAGGTTAAGGAGAGCTTTTTTTAACTTTGTTTGTTTTTTGTTTTTTTTTTTTTTTTGTAAAAAGAGCCTTTTTAACTTTTGGGGGATTTTTGGTGAAAATTATATTAAAAATAATTGGCATGATTAAATTGTCTATTTAAATTTATGACTAAAGATATGCATATCCTTAGGGGCTATTTGGTGTGGGATAGTAGAATGAATGATTTGAAATCAATTCGAAATCAAATGTTTGGTATATAAATGTTTATGAGGGCTGTTTGGTGTGGGGTAGTAAAATGAAAGATTTGAAATCAAAAATTTTGTATATAAATATTTATGAAATTAAAAATTAGATATTATATAAAAACTCGTAAAACAATATCAGGATAGATAGGTAGGATTCATAAATTTGTTTTTGATTTTTGTAAGTCTGATTGTCTTCTTCAGTTCTCACCACATCTATCCTATTTATAAAGCACTAACATGGTACTCGCGCATTGTGGTTACGGCTACCCTGAAACTAAAATTCTACAAGCGCGATATTTATAGTTATATTTATTAATAATGACTATACTTTAAGTTGGGATGACTTTGAGCAATAATAAACCATTTCATATATAAATAGTATTACATAATTATGATGATTAATGGTGAAAGGTATTTTTAAATCCGTGTAATACTCGTCGCAATATTATATAACATATAAATATAGAAAATTTTCTTAATTTATATGTTTACATGTTTCCATACATCATAATGACCTTAAAATTCTCCTACTTTGATGTGTACGATTTAACCGAATTCATTAGCAAAATGATCAATATTTCACTAAATTTGTACTAAAATTCATACATAGACGATATATGTCTTCAAAAATGAAAATTTATGAAGAAAAATAATTGAGAGGTTTAAAATCAAACATAGGAATTTGATATTAAACTTACACTGGTGAACAATTTAAATAATTGTATCTAAAAAATAATAATTCGTAGGAATAATTATTTGTACATGTTGCATATTAATTTGTATTAATTTTGTTATTCAATGTTTCTTTTCCAACAATCAATATAGAAATAAATTTATGAAATTTTTATTTTGTAAAGGTTTGTACCAAACCTTATAATGTTGTACTGATTAAAATTTTGGAGAGAGAGAGAGTACAATCTCTTTTATAAGAAGAACAGATTTATGTGTTGTTCAAAAAAAAAAGTAGCACAGATTAATTTAACGGTGCCGTTTTTATCAGTTTCGGTGGGTCCTCTCCGATTCGTCTTTAGACGGGGTTTTCTAGTTGAACCGACTGTGACTCCGATTCTCAGTTGAACCTCATCATTTTAAGTAGAAAATATGTACGGTTTTTTAGATGTATATACGTTTATAAGTAAAGGGGTGTATTAATTATTTTTTAAGTATGTATTAATTAATATGTATTAATTAGTTTTTAATATGAATATTAAATTATGTATTAATTAGTTTTAATATTGTGGATTGATTAGTTTTAATAATGAGTATTAAATGATATTTATTATTTTTATTTTCAATTTTGAAGATACATTAATTTGTATATGAAGCATTACAAAGAGTAAGTTAATTTTGTAACATTTTCTTTTAATATATAGTAGAGATAGAGATTTTGATATCTCTTCTAATTTTTTTTAAAACTCATTAATGTAATGTATAAAAACTACAATTAATGCATTATGTACATACTATGTAGTAATATTTTTTCTTTCACAACATCTAATGTTTCATTTATGGTTAATATTTCAATTAGTATAGCTCTTTATGATTTAAAATACACATTAATCAGTAGAATTTTAAAATGATTAATATTTGAATTAGTATAAGTCTTTATGATTTGAAATGCACATATTAATCTGTAGAATTTTAAAGTGGATGCTAGAATAAAAAACTAAAAAAATTATAAAATCGTAAAAGTGCCTTGATAACCGATCTATATAAGTTTTGCAGTTTTTTTCATAAATTTAACCACAAAAACAAAAAGTTGCCTTTTATAAAAATTGAGACAATTTTTTTTGAAGACAAATGACGGAAAGATGTGCAAAGTGGTAAGTGTTAATTTGTATATTAATAATTATAATGATTATTGTTATATCCACATGATCTCTTGAACATTTAAGTCTTTTATAGGTTATAAACATTTGTGGGACAAATACAATAAACAATGTTAGTAATATAGACATGTTTTTTAAAATGTAATTCACTCTACACGATGTATATTCGTAAAACTATTTTATTAACATGTAAAAAAATATATTTTTTAAGTTTCGCATGATGTTTCTTTATAAGAAAAGAAAATTCTTATTTACTTATAGAGATGGGTAGTTTATTAATATATATGTCATATAACAGTATCAAGTATAACCTATTTATGAACGTAAAATTGTGTTAATATTTTATAATTTTTATACGGGTTTTGTTAATGACAACCCTAAGTGTTGTCGTCGGAAAGTTAATTTTTATTACAACTGGTTGTAATAAATAAAATTAGCCAATCAGAATCAAGTGTTAATTATTAATCCATATTTTCAGGGATTGTTTCTATTTTTTTCGAAATATTCATTCAATCATGATCATTCATTATAATCATGTAACAAAAGTTTACTTCTTAACACCAACCTTTAGAGCTGTCATTAGCAAAACCCTTTTTATATTAATTAATTTTATATTGCCAATCATTTCTTAAAAGTTACTCAAACCCAATACATTTTTACTTTTAAAAATGTTGATAAAAAACATAAAACTAAAATTATTTTGGCCTAAAACTTTATAGCATGGTACATGTCGTCGTAACATGCGGGGACCTTAGTAAAATAAAAAAAGGCTTGGATAATTATATTTTTGTCTATTGTGATTGAAATTTTTGGTTAGTGAGCCAACGTTTTAAAATCAAATTCGAGTAACATATGAAGAAACTGAACATCAATATTACAACTGACACATATGTTTTCATGAGAAAAGTTCATTGTAGACCAAAAGAAAAGCATAGACTCAATAAATTCATCCACACCCTTCATCTATTTATGATCCAAAGGTTCTGATTAATAGTTTTATTATAATAAAAAAAAACTATCAACACAAAAAGGACACACGCACAGGAATCTGTTAATCATGACTCACCAACAACCACCATCACCACCGCTCACTAAAGGAATCTGTTGAGCATGGTTCGTCTTCTTCCAAGTCTAAACGAAAGAGTTTTAGCAAAGGGAAGAATGACAAGAAGAGCAAAGGGAATTCTGAGTACCTTGCTCCTAAAGCTATAATTATGAAGCAGAAGTTCCAAGGAAATTGCTTCAACCGTGACAAGCCAGATCATCGTGCTGCTAATTGTAAACACAAAAGCGGGTGACTCCACGCGAGGCTAATATGGCGAATGATAATATGGACATGATTTCTATGGTGTCTGATGTCGTTGCCATGATCTCTGAAGTTAACCTGGTAGGTTCTTATAACAGTGATTGGTGGGTTGATACTGGGGCAACCTGTCATGTGTGTGCTGACAATAGTATGTTTCACTCTTTCAGAGTGGTTGACAATGGAGAAAGGCTCTACATGGGCAACTCTGCGACTGTTGATATCAAGAGCGAAGGAGATGTTATTTGAAGATGACATCCGAGAAAGATCTCAAGTTGACTAAAGTCTTGTATGTTCTGGAGTTTCGTAAGAATCTTGTGTCCGGTTGGCTTTTGAATAAGTTTGGTTTTCGTCTTGTTTTTTAGTCTGATAAAGTTGTTCTTTCTAAGAATCCAATGTATGTTGGTAAGGGGTATGTCTTGAATGGTATGTTTAAGCTCAATGTAATAGTTGTTAAGAATGATATCAATAAAATGACTTCTTATGCTTACTTGATTGAGTCTTCTAATGTGTGGCATGGTCGTCTTGGACATGTTAATTTTAATTCAATGCTTCATTTGATTAAATTAATGGCATACCAAATTTTCATATTGATTCAAATTATAAGTGTGAAACTTGTGTCGAAGCCAACTTACAAGATCAACTTTCAAATCGGTTAAACGAAAAAACGAACCACTTGATATGATACACACAGACATATGTGATTTAAAATCACTACCCACAAAAGGTGGCAATAAGTACTTCATCACGTTTATTGATGATTGCACAAAGTACTGCTACGTTTACTTGTTGAAAAGTAAAGATGAAGCTATAGACAAGTTTGTTCTATACAAAACCGGGTAGGAAAATCAAGGTGGTATGAAGTGATAGAGGAGGTGAATATGTGTCTCCTTTTGCTGATCTATGTGCTAAACATGGAATTAGACACGAGTTCACTGTTCCTTATTCACCTCAGCAAAATGGTATTGCCGAAAGGAAGAATCGTACCTTGAAAAAAATGGTTAATGCCATGTTGTTAAGTTCTAGTTTGAGCCGGGACATATGGGGGGAAGCCATTCTAACAGCTACTTATCTTTTAAACAAGATACCTCGTAAAGATAAATAGGAAACCCCATATGAACTGTGGATGGGAAGAAAACCATCATACTAGTACTTACGAGTGTGGGGGTGTCTCCCCAAGGTAGTTGTGTCGACACCTAAGGCCCAAACAATTGGACCTAAATCTGTGGATTGTATATTTTTAGGATATGCTAAGAATAGCAATGCTTATCATTTCATTGTGCATGATTCGAAAAATCCAGATATACACAAGAACACAGTAATAGAATCAAGGAATTCATCTTTCATTGAAAACATATTTCCTTGTTTAAGCAAGGAAACTAGAAGCACATCTAGAATAGATGATGCATTTGTCCAAGATAAGAGACAACGAGATGATAATGATCTCCAAGATGAGAGGCAAGATCAACCGGATGAAGAAGAGGTTGAACCTAGAAGAAGCAAACGGGCGAGAACCGAGAAATCATTTGGACCTGATTTTGTTTCTTTTATGGTAGAAAATGAACCCACTTATTATCAAGAAGCGGTAGATTCTTCGGAAGGGTCTCGATGAAAAGAAGAGATTAACAGTGAAACAGCGTCTATTTTACAAAATCATACTTGGGAGCTCGTGGATTTACCTCTTGGTTGTAAACCACTAGCTTATAAATGGTACTTCAAGAAAAAGATGAAAGCTGATGGGATGGCACCATTGACAAGTACAAAGCAAGATTGGTAATCAAAGGATTTAGATAACGTGAAGGTCTAGATTACTTTGATACTTATTCGCCTGTTACGCGAATAAATTCTATTAGAATGATTCTTGCTATTGCCACATTAAGAAATTTAGAAGTTCACCTAAATGGATGTGAAAACGGCTTTTCTAAACGGAGATTTAGAAGAAGAAATATACATGAACCAACCCGAGGGTTTCATGGCTCCTAGACAAGAGAGCAAAGTTTGTAGGCTGGTTAAGTCATTGTATGGCTTAAAGCAAGCTCCCAAAAAATAGCATCAAAGTTTGATCATGCCATGCTAGAGGGTGGATTCAAAATTAATGAATGTGACAAGTGTGTTTATGTCAAAGACACAAATAATGGATATGTAATTTTGTGTCTTTATGTTGATGATATGCTCGCGTTGGCAGTAATGACAAGATAATCAAGTCTACTAAAGACATGTTGAAATCAAAGTTTTACATGAAAGACATGGGTTCGGCGGATGTGATCCTTGGAATAAAGATCATACGAACTCAGAGTGGACTAGCATTAAGTCAAGCACATTATGTGGTCAAAATTCTTAATACTCATAATGCGGGAGATTCTGGCCTAGCTAGAACTCCAATCGACACTAGTTTGCATCTATCTAAAAATAGAGGCGAGGGTGTTGCCCAGTTAAAGTATTCAAGAGTTATTGGCATGTTAATGTATTTGATGACAAGTACCGACCTGACTTAGCATATGCTGTTAGCAGACTAAGTAGGTATACTAGTAATCCAAGTAATGCACATTGGAAAGCTATGACTAGGGTACTTCATTATTTGAGATACAGTCGTGATTATGGACTGAATTATGCTAGATATCCAACTGTTATTGAAGGATACAGTGATGCAAATTGGATATAAGACATAAAGGATTCTAGATCGACTAGTGAATATGTATTTACACTAGGAGGGGCCGCTATATCTTGGAAGTATTCCAAGCAAACTTTAATAGCTAAGTCCACGATGGAATCAGAATTTATCGCGTTAGATAAATGCGGAGAAGAGGCGGAATGGCTACATCAATTCGTAGAGGACATACCCAGGTGGTCAAAATCGGTAAGGGCTATTAGTATACATTGTGATAGTTAATCGGCAATTTGCAGAGCTCATAACACAATGTATAATGGAAAGTCTAGACATATCCGTCGTCGACATAATTCGGTGGAGTTATCTCAATTGACTATGTGAAGTCAAGGGATAACATCGCGGATCCGCTTACGAAAGGCTTAAGCAGAGAGTTAGTTAGTAAGTCGTCTAAAGGAATGGGACTAAGTCCCTTGAAGGAATGAGTTTCTATGAAGGAAAACCTAACCCAGTTGACTGGAGATCCCAAGATCTGGGTTCAATAGGACAACCTAATCATAGAAATGTGGGGGAAGTCACGTCAATGTGGGGGAGTTACTTAATACAGTAACTTTCCTAGTCTATTTCTAGAACAATGTGACTTATTGAGAGGTTAAACATATGGATTAAATGATTCAAGATGAAATCATAAAGCATGATGATTCAAGCTGAAATCATAAAACATATGTTTTTAATGATTCAAGATGAAATCACCTATGTGAGAGAGAAGTAGGGGTCGCTTCGAAGGAAATTATGGGGGCGCAATTTCTAAAGAGCTCTTGCAGAACCAGGCTAGTGTTCATGACCATAACGAACACAGCTATGAGGACTTGACAATGTCAGGGAGAGTCTTGTGTGAGTGTGTATTGTCGTCTACGTAAACAGAGGCTAAGTTCAAAGATATCGCGTCTACTTAGATTTAGGAGACTAAGTGCATCTCACAAGGGAAGGTTCAAAGGGTCACATCTACCTATCATATGCAAGATTCAACTGTTGAAATTTTATTGAAACTTATGTGTATTACGACCGATCTCTATTCATGTGAGGGATTGTTGGAAAATATTGTTGGCATAATGACTTTTAATCAACCTTGAAAAGAGCTTCGCAATGAGCTTTTATGTGTCCAAAATAAAGCTGATGTGAATGAGATATCTTGTCTCAAAGTTAGGCATTTGATACCATGCTTAAAGAGAAAAAATAGTTTATTTTGTATCCCACATCGGTGGGTAATAGAGGCCTAATTCCATAACTTTTTCACACATCAAATCAATAAGTATTATTACTGATTTCCAACGGAGTACGCATCTGATAAAGTGAAATTCCAGACAGATTTGTTTAGTCCGACAGTACAACTTACTGTTTCAGCTGCTGTACCCTGAGAAACAGATCTGTTTCAAGGGAAGCGTGTCAAACATGTGTCTCGGCTCTTTAGTTCTAAGCGTGTCTTACGCGTGCCTCGACTTGCTGGTGATTTAGTAAATCTTTTTATTATTTTATTGTTTATTTAATTATCGTTTATAATTATGTCGTTTTAGTTTTACTGTTTTCTTCATTACTGTTATTTATTTTTTGTCTTCATATTTTCTTAATTTTATTAATTGGTAATCTGTTTTTAATAAAAGTATACGCCGTTTCCTACACATCATACAAATGAAAAAAAAATGAAACATTTAATAACACAAACATTCATATAGCCAAGAAAAACGTTCTGAAGGGTCTCAACATTCGAGTGGGATTAATAGATCTAACCCCTTTACCAGGCACTATGCAACTAATCAAAACAGTACTTACCAGGTACATCAGCTGTAGTACGCAATCAAAACATCACTTTAATGGTTTCTTACGGTGAACATCCCATGGTTCAACTTCAACGAGGAGCACATTTTATGAAACTAAAACCAGTATCCACATATACCGAAAATGAGCATAATGACAAACCAAGATAAAGTCATGCGAAATGAAGTACTTCCTATAGTGAACTGTAACTTCACATTAACAGTTTCAACTACAACCGATAAACCTTAAAAATATTGGCAAAACAAACTAGTCAGAAAACTTCTTGTCTTGCTGATATAACTGCAGGTAGTTGTTAGGCGTGTTCAACTCTCGCTTAGCAAACCTGCACATAAATATACAACACTATTACTGTTCTGAAATAATATTGTTCCAAAAAACAAAATTACTATACGACTGAAGGTAGTGCTGTGCTGACCGCAGAGGCAACCACCACCTCAGCGTCAACGAAGCTTTCTCTCTCCTAGACCACACCAAGACCAAATGCTCGTAGCAAAGAGACTGAAGGTAGTGCTGACCAGTGACCACACACACAACCAAACATAACCCCACAAAGTAAATTTAAAAAAAAAAAAAAATACGCACACAAACACTTTAAATTACTCGGTCTCCTGACAGACAGACCGAATTTCTTTAGGTAATGAGGGGAAAATGTTCCTTCTTCACAAATTGGGGCGACCGCAAGGTCGACCCCCCATTATGTTTAGCCTAATAGTCTGTGGTTGTCTGAGATTATTTTCTCTGTTTATCTTAGGGAAACATAGGAAACTGCTTATTTCGAAGTGATTAATATTGAAATTAAAGTTACCATTTTAACCTCGTGAACAACTTAAAACCTTTAAGCAAATGTAACTGGGCTTTCTCCTTATTTAAACTTTTATTATCTATTAGATAGTTCCATTAGAGGGTATTATCAAATTGATCATATATTTCTCTGTTTTAACGCAGATCTGCTTACTTTAAAGCAGATAAGCAATTTTATATGTTTGGACCATCCAAAGTTCCAAACTATTTCTGTGTATCTGCTTGCTTTGGTCAATCTAAGATGTGTATTTCAAAATGCTAATTTGAGATGAAACTACAGTTACGTTTTTGCCATTCTATCAACCCATTACCCATACTAATAATTATACTAAAAATGGTCTTATTGCATTATATTACAAAATAAGCAAATTCAAACACCATTTTTTGAAGTGCCTATTTCTAGCAGCTTATACGTGCTCTATAAGTGTTAATTTATTATAACCAGCGTCATAAGTAGGGGTGGCAATTTCTGACTCGACTCGAAACCCGTCAGGTTGAGTATAAATAGATTTTTTGGTCGGTTTTGGGTCAATCCGTTTATTAAAAACAGGTTAGGTTCGGGTAGAGAAGAAATTAAAAAGGTCGACCCGTCAACCCGTGTAAGATATTCTGCTATATTAAAAACAATGTACATTTTATTATACGGGTTAATGGTTTAATCGAGCGACCAAAAATGCGTTTAACCCGTGTAATGTGGCAATTTTTGTATATTACACAAGTTAAATGGGTCAACCGAAACTCGTATAGCCTATTTAACTCGTTTAATTTAACCGATCAACCCAAGTAGATATACGGGTTAAATGGGTCAGGTTCGGGAATGTGTAAATAGGTTAGGGTTGACATATATGACCCGATTATTTAAATGGGCTAGGTTTGGGTTGGGGTTTCCTCAAACGCCAACCTGCTAACCCAAACCCGCCAACCCGAACCCGACCTGAATTGCCACCCCTACTCATAAGCAATCAAAAACACCCGAAGGATGCTTAATGTTAATAAAGCATATCCTTATATGTTGGTAAACAACGTTTTAGACTTTTTGGCCGACTAATCCACGGATGGCGACGGCACTTAAAGTTTGTTTGCACCAAGGGTGGTTCAAACTCAAACCCTCTCACAGCAGAAGCATAACTAAAAGAGATTCAGAATATGTAGAATTTATACCTCGATGCGACATTTAGCACCACCAAGTTGCTGCCATGTGTAACATCCCTCAACGACTTAAAGCTCGGAGTATGAGCCACTGCGTCTGACAGCCGAACTGGTCGGTGACGCACGACTCTACTAGTCTTGTTTAACAAATTGTAGAATATTATATAACCTTTATCAGTTACCATCACTAACTTCCCATTGCTTTTGCATATCACAGGCTTAAGAGAATATTCAGGATAGTAACTCCCATATATATGCAATGGAGGCATGTCAACCCAAGAATCTTTTTCACCATACGTTTTCATCTTCCATATGTCACCCTTGAAATTTCTAGCAGAAATATCAAAAATTGATAGACACTCACCAACGACAAACAAGTGTACAAGACTACATGAACTTGCATGAAACTTGTTGATACGATCCTGGAGTTAATTAGTTTATTATTATTATAAGTTAATTATTTAGTTTATTTACTTTCCTTTTATTGTTTTATCTTAGGGACCAAGATAAGTTTAGGGTGTCTTTTATTATAAATAGATTATCAAGTCTGTAATTCTGATTATGTTTTATGATAATGGATTATTGATTTTATTAATCAATTGGGGAGTCGGTTTATCTCACTAATATAAGCCATTGGGGGGTCGGGTTATCCCATAAAAATAATCTATCTATCCTTTTATCTCTATTATCGATCCGGTTCGTATCAATTGGTATCAGAGCTAGCCCTACCTTACGAGGTTCCAACACTCGGAGTGGTGGCCTATGGAGTGGTGGCTTGGACCCAAAGGGGGTGCCAACCGTGACCAACATAGCCGTGACCAACGAGCTCGGAGTGGTGGCCTATGGAGTGGTGGCTTGGACCCAAAGGGGGTGCCAACCGTGACCAACATAGCCGTGACCAACGAGGACGTTGGTTCTTCAAAGGGTGGGGTAATGTTATGATCCCACATCGGCCATGTATGGGAATGGTTGATGGTTTATAATGTCCGGGTGTCCCCTCCTCAAACAAGCTAGCTTTTTGAGTGAGTTCTACACTTGGAACTTATGAACCGATTACGAGCCTAGTATGGGATAGGTTCGTATCAATTGGTATCAGAGCTAGCCCTACCTTACGAGGTTCCAACACTCGGAGTGGTGGCCTATGGAGTGGTGGCTTGGACCCAAAGGGGGTGCCAACCGTGACCAACATAGCCGTGACCAACGAGCTCGGAGTGGTGGCCTATGGAGTGGTGGCTTGGACCCAAAGGGGGTGCCAACCGTGACCAACATAGCCGTGACCAACGAGGACGTTGGTTCTTCAAAGGGTGGGGTAATGTTATGATCCCACATCGGCCATGTATGGGAATGGTTGATGGTTTATAATGTCCAGGTGTCCCCTCCTCAAACAAGCTAGCTTTTTGAGTGAGTTCTACACTTGCGACTTATGAACCGATTACGAGCCTAGTATGGGATAGGTTCGTATCACTTGTTCATCTGGACCGGGCCATGAATGTCATCAAATTTATGGGTCTCGTGATTAAAATTAACGATTATATTTGAAACACTCTTATCGCCACATAGCCAGTGAGTAGCTTTTTTATATAACACGGAGAATGTATAGTACGGGGAGCAAAAGGTAATTTGCCTAGAGACTCCCATGAATCAGAACCCCCTACAAATAGCTCCCCCATTGTACCCCACTCTGTGAACAATAAGTAGGGATCAGAAACTGGTTTGGAGTCGGAATTGGAAACAGAATCGGACTCGGAATAGGATCCGAATTCGGGTTTGTAATTGCGAAAGTAATCAGGTTCGGGCAGGGGTTCAGATTCAGAATCAAGTTGGGAACCTGAGTTTGAATTAAGAGAGGATTCTAAAATTGGACTGGAATGGACAAGACGGTGAAAAGCAAGGAAGACCTTAAATTGATTTGTTATCGGACAATAAAAGAAGGCAGATCTCACATTTTCAGAAAGAAATGTAGATTCTGGAAGCATCGTATATTCACCTGTTACTGGATTCAATACAATACATCGATGAACTGCATTGTTAAAGTCACTATCCTCCATAAGAACTAAGCCATTGGATGAATGTGTAACTCGAAAGCCACATAACGGGAAGTTAAAAGTGGGCTTAACTTCAACCCGCTCACCTAATGCTAAATTTGTGTGAGTTATAATTTGATATTGGTGGACAATGAATAAGTAGTTGAGGTTCTGATCTTGTAAAGTGCAATTCTGCAAAACCGGGATCATTCATGATGAGGTTCGACAGTGATTTGGAAACAGTACAACAAAAAAAGAGAGAATTCAATGGGAGTGTTGCCAGAACGGCATCCAGATCCGGAAGCTCCATTAAGGATCTGTTTCTTTTGGAAGGAGCCATCAACGCTCTGTTATCTGCTGTCATTGTATATGGTGATGTGGCTGCGGCGGATTGTTACTGTGATTTTAGGGTTATATATGATAGAAAACTACACTTTAGTGATCTTAAGGCCATCTATCTAGAATTAACTGGATCGCGAGTCACCCAAAAAAGAAATGGATCTAAATGCCCTGGCATACACAGGTAACTATAAGTCGATCCAATGCATGATATAGTTCATTCATCCCGGCCCATTAAACTTTTGGAGAGTCAAATATATCAGAAAGATTTGCTATACAATTCTAATGTAAGCATTATGAGGAATAAAGTCCATTTTTTTAATAGAAACAAGCACGAAAGAAATCCAACTTCAAACGGCCATAAATTCCAAATCGCCAAGACTTATGGGCCTGTAAACAGCCCACAAAAACTTGCAACTGGCCGGAGGCTATGAAAATCGTCATAGGACTCTATTACAGAGCACAATAAGCTAAAAATAGGTGTTTCGTTCAAGCTAATGTTCAGAGCTTATTAGCTTCTATGTAAAATAAAGCGAAATAAGCTTTAGCTGCAATTTTGGAGCCTTTTTGAAGATGCAAAAGAAACTCTTAACCTTAGGCATAACTGAACACCCCCTTAGTTTAGGGGCTAATCTTCTACTAAATTATTGATTTAGAGTACACTTATTGGCTGACTCAACAGAGATAGACTCACATA
Source organism: Glebionis coronaria (assembly GCA_025667525.1). Classification (NCBI taxonomy): domain Eukaryota; kingdom Viridiplantae; phylum Streptophyta; class Magnoliopsida; order Asterales; family Asteraceae; genus Glebionis; species Glebionis coronaria. The sequence goes on along the minus strand of CM046877.1, from coordinate 209,914,731 downwards.
TATAAGGCCTCCTTTGTAATCTAACTTCTGTAAAACCTCAATACCTTATAGTTTTCCAACATTTTCCCATAACGGTTCAACTTGTAAGTATTTCTAATTTAAAATACTCATCTCTCTATGGTAAAGGCTTTTTAGCAAGCAGATTGAGTTTCTCACTCACTCTGCTCTTTCCGTCTGCATCCTCAAGTCATCCTTTTTAAGAGTTTATAACTGATTACTAAGTCATAATCTACTAACAACTATACAATACTGTAAATGTGTGCTGTATGTACAATACACTTGAAAAACCTGAACATTCGTACTTAAGTTTAACTTTCAGATACAACCTTTCCGATTGTAAAAGTTGGATCGGCAACGTTCAAGTTTTCAAGTTGAACGGTTAATTAGAATTCTAAAATATTATGTAATGTAGTTAGCATTAGCAGTGTCTCTCCAAAATATTATTTTGAAGTATATTTACTATAGAACATATATCACATGTATGACTTATCACTTAGCTGTTCAGGTAACAGCTAGAGCTTAAAATAAAAAAGCCAAACGGTGATTGATATCAGAAGTCATCACACGTGAGCATAGACTGTACTTAACATGCTTATACGAAATTATGCAAATAAGTACCTTGAAAATGGCATGAAGGTTAAGTTTTACAGTGATGAAGATTGTACTGACTGTCCGTTTTACAAATGGAACGAAGATCAAGTATTCAGCTTTATTATTCAAAAGAGTACGAAGAGTACCTTGTAAGCATCATGTATATCTCTTCATCAAAGAACATATGATCTTGACATTGTAGTTGGAGCCATAGTCACAGGAAACACTGACTCGGCCGCGTTTCGCGTTTCGGATCGTTCGTACCCAAACGCGGTACCATCGCGACTCGGATCGCTCGGGATCGCGATCTGGATCGCTATATTCAGCATTCCCAAACATCATCGATCAGCGTAACGAAATGGATCGGTATGGCGTACCGAAGTGAATCGATACAGCGTACATCTTAGATGCATTATAATGCATCATAACATGTTTAATAGCTTTTGATTAGATGCATATATGTATATAGATGCATTTCATGATTTATCTATATTTTTGTTCCTCTACACGTGCCCAAATCATGAAAATCAATTTGTACCATCTACACATCAAATTAACTTTCAAAACTAAAGATGGTGCATCTACATGAATAGAAATGCATCTAATGCAAGTCGTTGCATCTCAAATGTGTGGTTTTAGTCTCTTCTCACCACTTCTTATTTTAAGTTTCTTCTCATTGGATCCTTACTCATAAAAGATATAAATACCTATCACTACAAGAAAAACCACCTATAGTGACAGAACCGAATTCGTCACTGACAATATAGAAATTCGTCACTAAGTCACTTAGTGACCATAATAAAAGTCGTCACCAGTCGTCACTATAGCTGCGTCACTAATTTGTTAGTGACCGATTATATTTCGTCACTGATCTGTGACGAAAATAATGGTCACTGTCTATCCCAGTTAGTGACGAGCAAATTCGTCACAAATAGCAAAGTGACGAAAAAATCGTCACTGCTATATGCTATTAATGACGAGAAAGTCGTCACAGACTGTGGAATTAGAGACCAAAAAATGGTCACTAATTATAAACATATAACAAAAAAAATATCTAGAACTAAAACATTCGTTTCACTAAAACATTCGTTTCACTGCATAATTACTTTTGCAAACAAACTCAAATCTAGAAATCTCTACAGAAATACAAATACGATCACAAAACACGTAGTATTGTTGTAACTAGACCTAAAAAGACACCTTTGCCCATGGTCAACATACAGGGTCGAGTATGTTATTCAGGTTTGATCACAAAACACATAATATTGTTGTAACTGGGCCTAAATAGAAACCTTCTGTACCCACGCTCACGTCCAGGAGTCGAGTTCGTGATTCAGGTTCGATCTACAAATGCATATAATTAGTATATGAAGATTCATGGAGCTGATTTCGTTATACATGGAAATAAACAGTTTGCCGGTAGGGTTATAGATTTTAAGCATCCTAAACATTGAGGAGTTGGTATATATTGACTCCTAGGGTGGTTAAGTCAAGTAAATTGTACAAGTTGCAATGAGAATTTGGCACGTATCTCATTGCAGAAACGGAAAAAGTATGTCCATTGATACATGTTTATCACCTTATATGTATTCTGAATCTGACACATACATACACCTGCAAAGTGGTTAATAAAAGAACCATTTTTCAATTTAACAGAAGTTACAAAAAATGAGCCACAAACCTGTAAGTACTCCAAGAATGAATCAACTTGCTGACGAAAATTCGGCCCTAGAACAAGATCGAGCAACAAGCAAACACTATCAAGATCTAAGTCTTTTGACAATTCTCCATCTTTACCCTTCAATGGCCCAGCTAAAACAGCGGCTGCATGCTCCCTCACCTGTAGCACAACTCACAAAGACACAAACTCAATACTGTTTATTTAAAATTAAATATCATTAGTTAACTAATACAATAATGAAAAGGGGCAATTACCATATTTACGACAATACTCGATAAATAACAATATTAGAGAAATGTAAAATCTTGCAAAATTCCCCTTCCATGCTGTATATCCCCTCAATAACGACGATGATTTTCTTCCAAGGTCTATTTTTTCTTGGTTGTCCAGCCGCAATGTGTTCTCTCAATACTTTCTCCAAATGGCATGGTGCTGCATAGAAAAGTAAACTCATACATATGGGATACTGAATGTATCTAATCAATGTGGACAAACTTACTGTTATGCTGAAATACTCCTACTGCAGCACCCGACCCCCGAGCACCATTTACTATGGAGTTATGGTTTAATGAGTCACTGATTATCAACCCTCCCTGCAGATAAGTGAAAACTTGAAAACTTAAACACTTCGTTTATATATAACTCATTAAGTGGTATGCCATACCTTTCCAATCAAAACAGGAAGAATAGCAGAGTTAGTGACGTAACCCATGCCAGTAACTAGAGCAGCCGGTTTACCGACAAATTTAGCCACCACGTCCTCCAATTCAGCATGCAGTGCTGTCGTCCCTGAATTCATTATAACAGAATAGGGTTATGATCCTGATCCTGAGCTTAAATTCCCTTCACAATCAAGAAACCTGATAATTAATAGGATATGGCTACAGAAAACTACCTCCCTCAACACGAGAACCACAAGTGCTTGCATAGTATTTCTCCAAGGACTGAATCACACGAGGCGTGCAATATTCATCTGGTGCGGCAAATCCAAGGTAATTGTACGAGCCCAAGTTAAGGCACCTGCTTACATTATGAGTCCGCCTGAGTAAAAGTAAAAAAATTACCAATGTAGCATAACTATAGAAAACATTTGGCTTGTAAAAGTAAAAATTCACAAGCTGCAAACATAAATCATATCTTAAACACTTACTTGAGTGTCTTGTTATTATCATTAGAAACACGCTCCATCAGATCGAACCAAGCATCCGGGGGGCTCGATATAGGTCTTTGGAAACAATCCTACTTGTTCATACATATAATAAAATTACACATCCACGAAACTGTGACAGTGTGCCAAGTTTTCTTATAAAAGAAGTAACTGTAACTTGGTATTACCTGAACACGATGATATAATCGTCGAATATAAAAATCTTCAAGGCCTAAGCATATTGGCGCGTACCCCTGGTAACACACATTATATATAAACAGTGATCATTTTAGCATACCAAGTGCAAAAATATATGATGCAATGTATATACCTGAATATTACTAGATTTCCACCAATCAACGAGCTTACGAAATAAATCGCGTAACTGGCCGAAAACGAATAGCAAAACGTAGCTGAAGTAAGCTGTTAAAGCGGTTAAATACGGGATTATGATCATTTTAATGAGTAGATATGAAACTGATCTGAGTTCGACTAGAAAATGAAGTGCATAGGTACCTTTGCTTTTGGTGGCTTTTATGGGTGTTTATTTAGAGCATGGATTTTAATACAGTAGATGTTTATAGATGAATAATTAAAGTTATGTAATTATTGTTATTTATGGGTGATGTCACGTTTATCATGTTAACAGTGTATAGAAAGTTGAAGTTAATGCTTCGGTAAAGGGTTAGAGTGATAGCCGTGTGTACCCGTGAAGACAACCAGAATGGAGAATCAACTTATTGATAAGATGGAAAAGAAGGTAAAATCAAACGTACCATTTACGCCATCAATATCCTTCTTGTTCTGTTCTTTAGGATGAGAAAATGACATCTTTTGGACTTGGTTTATTTCTGCATATATAATTGCGGACAAATGAATAGTTAATGCTTCTTGGCGCCTATATTTGCCAGAATAGTTACTCAGAATAGATCTTTGTGGGTCACTGGGTCTCTCTTACAACTAAAATAATACTCTTTTAAACATATATTGGGCTCTGTGAATGTGATGCATTGTATTATTTTGGGCCATGTGCGGTGATAATTTTGCGCTGCTCGCATCAGTCAAGATCACATAAGAGTTTTTAAGTGAAACTAAAGGTTAGAGCTGAGGAAAAACAGAGTTTGAGCTTTTATGTAAAAAAAAAGAACTTATTTTGTATATGCTTAACTTGGGATTTATTGAAGCCCAAAATTGATTTAATAAAAAAGACCTTATCTATTGCTACCAAGACTGAAAACGCAGCATCCCTGACTTCAGCTGTCCCGTCATTAAGACACTACAAATACCGTATTAAATTTCTAGACTTGTCCATCAAGAAGAACACAACAAATTCTGCCTTGTAAAAGCCAAATAAAATTATCAAAATTTTATAACAGAGCTGCAGCCAGTACTAACCTCCAAACAGATCTGAACGTAGTCCTTGTGCACTTTAAGAATGACTGTCATGTTGCTTGAGTCGATGCAATACACTACCCAATTCAAAGTCCGTGATATCATCTTTTATCTATCAAGAGTATGTATAGTTAGTAACAGATATAGGTGGTCTTCGGTTAAGAGTATGTATATCAGTATAGTAAGTTAGTAACCATGTCCAGGCCCGAAGGCAAATGGTTCAGCAACTTTCTGCATTAACATCTGAATTAGCCTAAACTTTCTGCATAACATAACAGTAGACACATAGGGCTTTCTGAAAAGTCCGGCCATGATAAAAACAAGCTACCATCAATCTTTTATGGTCTTTCAAAAACGACAACTTGATGCTGAATTTGAGAAACTTTCAGCAACTTATTTAACATCATAAACACGTGTTTTTCCATCAAGGGGTGTTTGGGTTAACTCTAAACATCGGATAAACGCTTCCTAATCTGAACCTAACATAATTCCATCTAAACTACATAATCATTTGATCACCTCTAAGATCATGAATCACAAATTACAAAAGAACATTGAAAAAGTAATTAGTTAAACATAAAACATGTACCAGCAAGCGAGATGCCACGAGATGCCACCGTTAGCCGTTTCCCTTATCTGAATAGGCGCCCGAGACGGCCATGTATCCTTTCCATTACCATCGCCTTTCGAATAAACTGTGGAACTCGACTCTAATAAATCAAATACCTCCTCCTTAAATATATGAAACACAAACATACATCATCTCAGCAAACACAAATTTAACAACAAGGTGATATAAAATCATTACTTATAAACCAACAACAAATTAACCTCCGGTACAATTGCCAAGTTAATTTGATAAAAAAGTTATATACCTCTGGTAGAATTTCCGGTCCCTAACACAAAACCAGCATCCGTGTTCCCAACTCCTGTAGCAAATTGGCCAAATGCTCCAGCAGTACAAGTGTGTGAATCCGTGCCAACCAATACCTGAATATAAAATTGTGTGCAAATAAGTTGGTCTAACATCTTGATATAGTAGAGGTGGAAAGATGCCCATAGTGGTGTTTTTAGATTTTGCAACTTTAAGATATAACAACACAAATTAACCAGTTCGTAAGTGAATAGGTTGAAACTGTCACCATTATACAGTAATTTTTACTCTAAATTTAGATCAACTGATTTAGGCATACCTCTCTAGGTCTGCAATGACCTTCTTGAGCAAAAGCGACATGGCATACACCTTTGTAATCAGGATTAGCCTAAAAATATAATTCCATATTAGTAGTCGTCGACATGTGAATATATAGCGGTCGGGTATGATGACAACCTTTTCACGGTCCCAGATCTAAAACAATAACCACAAAATATAACTAAAACATCATTATCAATTAGCTCCCAATAATATCATCATTATCAAGGTAAGTTGTGAACATTCATGGCCAAGTACTTTCACTATAAGCAAAGTGTCAAAAATAGTGTAACCGTCGTACTATACTATAGTATTTGTTTAATTGCTTTCAAAACATAATATTTTACCTGTCTCCATTTTAAAAGAAATTAGGCGTCCCATGACTACAACCGCTGCTTCTTGGTCAAAACCAGCAACCAGATCCCAGAAAATCAAAACCGTGAAGTTGCAAGATCGGAAGAGAAAAGACTGCTAATAACAAAGAATATTGCAATTTCATGAGCCGAGAGAAGTAGAACAGGGTACCATATGCAACGTGGTGCTATTGAAAAAGTATATAAAGAATACCATAAAAACTATATAGATTTTCCTATACTTCCAATATAATCATAAATATCATGAATATATAAACTTGCCTGTATGTTTCAGGCTCGGTGACCCATCTTCTCGAAAGTGTGGTAGCCCGAAGTCGCATATTTCCACTGCTATGCTGATAACAGCAGCAAATTATTCATGCGAAGTAAATAAAAATTCCACTTGCAAGCCATAGAGGCTCATAAGACATGACCGGGGTGCTTAGAATTGCTTACTAAAAATGTGTAGCTGTAACAAAACTGGTCCTGATCATCTAGGGACTAGGGGCCATTTTACATGTCCGGGGTGCTTAGAATTGCTTACTAAAAATGTTTATGTGCTAATTGCACATTGAAAAAGCAGAAAATTATATTTGAGTATTTAGACTGAAAGAAGCTGATTATTTGGTTATTTGAGAGTGAAATAAGCAGTTTAAGAGTTGTATACTCAAACTGCTTATCAAACTTTGACTATTCTCTATTACCTCTTAAATACTTCTAGGAGAGTTTGTCGAAGCTTATTTTGGGGCTTAAGCCTAATATTTAGCAAGAAGCTTACGTATTATGATGAATAAACCATTAAGCTCTTGTTAAGTGTTTCGATTAGTTGATGGTAAAGCGAAAGAAAGAGCTTATAAGCGTATCTAAGCCACAAAAGGAAACTTACCCCCACCGCCTTTCTCCAAACTAAGAAGCCCTTTCATATATGCTTATAAGCTTATCCAACAACCAATACAACGGGATGATGCTTTTTCTAAATAACCTAATAATCTTACAAAATAAGCTAACACAACCACCCCCTAAATAACCAAAACTGTCAAACACTCGAACCCTTTCACTGCTTCTGAAACAAATGATCCATATTTCGCACACATTCAGTTTTAAACATCAAATTAACAAACACATTTACACCAAAATTAACATCAGACTATCATACAACATCTAAGTAAAATCACATTTACAAAAAATTAACAGAAATTGAAAAGCAAACAGAAGTCGTACCTGATCGATTCAAGAAGTGAATGAACGAGACCCTAATTATCGAAACCCAAACCAACGAGTGGAATGAAACCCTGACGAAAACGAGTGGAACAAACCCTAACTAACTAACAAATCGTAACTGATCATTTACGGTGTTAAATGAATTGTGATGGAAACGAATTGGGGATTTTGAATTTTTTACGAATTGGGGATTTTGAATTTTTTACGAATTGGGGATTTTCAGTGTGTGTAAATAAGCGGTTAAATGAAATGTGTTTTTTTAGTTATACTTTTTTTTTATAAAATTTGTGATTTGTGTTAATCGATTCAGATATAGATCTGGTCAAACAAGAAAAAGGCTAGTATAAACCGGCTGGGCCTCTTTTTCAACTAAATGGGCTAACGTTTTTTCGCATCTTAAGCCCAAATTTCTAAATTGTTTTTTAGATGTAATAAAGTATAGTAAGAAACACACAGTATACACTAATTTAATATTTAAGTTTTTTTCACTTTTACATATCAATGAAAAAATATTTAAGTGATTTGGTAAATGTATTTATTTTTAATTATTTTATAAAATTAGCAATAAAAGTGACCTCACTCATGATCAGGGGCGTAGCGAGGAATTTCTATTTGGGTGTGCCGAAATTTTTATTTAGAACGTTGTACATAACTATGTAAGAATAGTGTAATAAATTTGTTTATTTATCGTTTTAAGTGAACAAAATGCTAATACAAAATAGTAAATTGGATTTAGACTAAACTACATATCATGAGTACCATGGATTTGTGGGTGGGCCATGGCCAACCTAAGCCACCACACAGCTACACCCATGCTCATGACTTAATGACCAAATTTTCGTCCCTACTTATGAATAGAAATACCAAGAATGTAATTTAGTGACTACATAGTGACCATTTATTAGTCTCGTCACTGACTTTTTATCAGTGACGAAAAATAATGACCATAAATTATATCGTCACTAATTAGTGACGAAATAGAAAAATGGTCACTCAATTTTGGTACTAAAGGCTTTTTTTCTTGTAGTGTATATAAATCTGATACGAACCTATCCCATACTAGGCTCGTATCACTATCAATTGGTATCAAAGCTAGCCCTACCTTACGAGGTTCCAACACTCGGAGTGGTGGCCTATGGAGGAGTGGTGGCTTGGACCCAAAGGGGTGCCAACCGCGACGACATAGCCGTGACCATCGAGGACGTTGGTTCTTCAAAGGTTGGGGTAATGTTATGATCCCACATCAGTATGGGAATGGTTGATGGTTTATAATGTCCAGGTGACTTATGAACCAATTAAAATCTATATATATGTATAAATATAATATGGAACGTTGTACCAAATGGGTACACCAAACATCGAACCAAAGCGAACCGTGACGTACCGAAATGAGCCTACCCACCATCCTACCGGATTCTAAAGACCCGCGAACCGCGTACCCGTTTCGCGATCTCGTACCGAAGCGTACCGCGTTTCGTGTGACTATGGTTGGAGCAGGTAGGCTTGACAGCATGATAGAAATACACCAATGTTGCCATATGTCTTGATCAAGATAATGAAAAGCGTAACAAGATCCAGGGAGGGAGATACAGGAGACTAGCCGAGTAGCCGGTTAGCTAAATTATCTTAAAGTGAAGATACTCGAGTTTCTATCTCAATAGGGGTGCCGTTTGTTTTTTCAGATGTTTTGATCTGATATTTAAAACCACATATGCAGAAGAAGACTGTTTTGTGCTTCAAACATTTTCCATCTTTCTTGTACATGCTCAACATTCAACATCTTTCATCAAAACAACTAAGGATTTATCAGACACGCAAAGTCAAGCACCTGAAACTATAACACTATTAAAACATTTAAATCCTGTAAAAGGATGTGACTGAGTGGCCAGAGGGTTAGCCGGTGGTAGGATGATCGCTGCGTTGGGTGGACGGAATATGGTAGATCAGCATGTAAATGGTAAATGGTCAATGGTAGATGGCCGAAGGCAATGTTTTAAAACCCGGTTTTTTAAGTAACCCGCTCGAGTTGTCGGTTCACCGGGTCACCGGTTTAACCGGTTGAACCGTCGGGTCAAACCGGTTTTATAAAAAAAATACTGTATATAACTATATATATTACTGAACCTACATTTCTACAGTGCATATAAAGAAAACCTATGCCAAGTTTAGGATAAATACAAACTAGTTCCCAAAGCAACTTTATCTCGAGACTTTCAAAGTACAATTATATAAATTATCTTGAGACTTTCACTCATCCTATTAACCCCATCAGCATCATTTCCAAAGCAACATTTGCAAAATACTCCATATTATGTTTTACAACAAACAAGAACTCCACCAGCCATCATCTTTCTATTTACATCCACAAGGCATAATCTTTTTTAGATGGAACCTCATCTTTATAGATCATTCGTTATATATAAACACATGAATCCTTATTTTCATCCACTCTCATTATCTTCCATAAAAACGGGTCCTCATCATATCAACTTACGGCTCAACTAAACCTCCATCTTGTTCAGTTACTGAATTACATTGACTGATGTTAATCGGTTTGTTTTTCTTTTGATATGTCTAAACCCGCCGGTTCTCAGTTCGACGGTTTGACCCGGTTCGAACAAAACCCGGCGGTTTAATCCGGTCCGAATTTCAGTGAAAACCCGGCTTATAACGGACCGGTCAATAATCCGGTTCCCGGTTCAACCGGTTGAACCGGCCGGTTCGAACCGGGTTTTAAAACATTGGCCGAAGGTCAAGTACGAGGAGAAGATGAAGTTTGGAGTGAGATGATATAATTGTGATAATGCCACGTGTCTCGGCTTGTTAGTGAAATGCAAGGGCTTACTATTTGTTAATTTTCTCTTTTCTCATTATAGCCATTAATTTTGACACTTTAATTTGGTGGTTTGACCTATCTTTAGGCACACTTGATAGACACAAATATTATTTTTGAATTGAAAAATGGGCGTTTATCTAAACTAATGATTTTGGCTAATGCTTATAGCTTATGGCTTGTGAATCATAAGCACATGGTGAATTCTAGGTTAGCTTATCTCTAGTAAGCTGATATGTTTAAGCGTGTGGATTAACTTATTACAGTAAGTTACGAGAAAGGGCGTGACTCAATAAGCGATGATCAATTTAAACACATTATACTAGGGGGATAGCAGCACTAAAAAGACTGCTCGTGTTATGAAAAGGCGCAGCAAATTAAAGGCAAAGAACATTTTACTTTACTCTACGATAATATATGAGATGGTAGTATGATTGTAAGAACAAGGTTGGATCAGTGGTTATCACCCTTGCCTCTGAAAACAGAGGTTAGTGGTTCGATTTTTATTCCTTGTAAGGTCGGAGGTCCTTTTCTATCTTGGTAGAACCGGAATCAGCCTCTCTATTTTAGGTAGGGGTATGACTGTCTACGTTTCAACCTCCCCATACACTGTCTTATACGATATTGAGACCCATAACCCGTAGAAGACAACATTGGATGTTACCTTTTTTTATAGTATGATTACAAGATACCAGCATAAGACGGTATTGAGACCCATAACCCGCATTGGGTGTTACCTTTTTTTTATAGTATGATTGTAAGATACCAGCATAATACTACACACATAAACGCAAACTCAATCAGATACACTACATATATTAAGCTTATGAAAACCCATCATATAAGCAGATAAGAACTCACATACACACACAAACACACACGATGCACATAGGGTGTATATACACATCGTAACTCCAAACCTAACTCAAAACCAAAAATTAATATAAACATATCAAATCTCAACTAATAGATAATTTTTAATCAAAACTTAACTCCAAACCAAAGATGTCATCTTAACCATCCAATTTTTTTTAACAAACTTCTCTAACAACTTATTAAAAAACCACCCATATTTAAAAATTGAAATATCTTTTTATTCATTTATCTTTTTCATAATCTAATTTCACCATATTTTTAAAAAATTTATTCTCTTTAATTTGACATCCATTTTGATATATTTACAACTATTTTTATTTTTATTTTTATTTTTAATTTTAATGATGTTATTTATTTTAATTCAATTTTTTTACATTTTAACATTAATTTGATTGCTAAAATAAAAGTTATCGGGTACTCGTCGTTGCATTGCGCGGGTACCATGCTAGGCATATTCCATTCCTAACTCCGATCTTAAAACCAAGCCTAAATCTATACTTCCCTTCTTAGGCTACCTACAACAGCGACCTTCATTTTTTCTGACACATCAGCTTTTCTCTCTCCGACGACCTACGACGACCTATTTACCACAACAAGGCCACCTAGTTCAAATAAAAAAAATAATTTAATAAAAAATCATCTTTTCTTTTTTTATAAATACAACTACCTTAGGGCAGTTGGCCACCAAATACCGCAAAAGTACGCAGTTGACCAAGTCAAGTGAAAGGGTGGGGGTCCGAATCCAGACCCCGGCTTAGTCAGCCAGTGTTCCCTAGGTAATTTACCGGGATATGCCTTCCTTATTGGGTGGGGGCTCGGTATCAAAAAGGTACACGGACTTAAAATGGTTCCGCCAAATACTATTTTTTTTAAATACCACATTTTCACACACACAATTTTCACACAAAACTATCTACCAATACTTCTTAACTTTGAGTATTTTCAACACAACTTCAAAAATCGAATGGTGTGCTCCCTTCGACGAGATCAAAGCTATGGTTCAGAACAAACCGAAGAAGAAAAAAGTCAACAACTTAAGCTTACGACGTTAGCCTTTGATTTCGATAATGCAAGTTATGATAAAACGAACCTGTGCACAGCATATGGTAAGTGCCATGATATTTCTCCATCGAATCGTGTTTCAATCGATACGCTTCTAAAAAAGAAGCTGACAGTGATAAAGCCATGCAAAAATCCTTGTTTAAAAAGACGGCAAAAATAGAGGATTAAATTCAAAGTAAAATTGAATGGTTGAATAACCTCACTCCCCAGGGTCAGAGTCATACGGGTTCTTCATCACAACAACACCGACGCCGATATGTTTCTCCCGATCCACCCTATCCAATTGTAACGACTCAAATAGCTTACTTACTACTTACTGATGATCAGGTGTATCAACTATACCAAGATGAACAAGTATTGAGAGAAACAGTGGAAGAAAAAGCAAGGGCACAAAGAGAGCGGGAGTAGAAAGTTAGGGCTGCAGAAGCTGAAGAAGCACAATTCCAGTCATAGTTTTTTATGGGACCTATCGGATTCGGATCCAGGAACGGACTAATTGTATTACGTATTTTTATTTAATCTATCTAGTAGTGTATTTTCTTTCGTATCGTATTTGAATTCTGGTATTTAATGTTTTACGTATGGAATAAATATTTTAATTTTTGAATAAAAATTGTTTACGTTTATGTTTTTATTTACATTTTTAAATTACGAATTTAAATAATTAAGAAAAAAATAAAATAGGGTATGACTGGCGGTGACTTTCTCACAATGAGTAACGTTAAAACATTTCTTCATTTTCAATTGGGTCGTTCCCCGGAACGAATTCGTCGAATCGATTTAGTCGACTTAGTCGCCGTAACGGGCCGACCGAGTAGCAACCAGCCTTAACTCCAAACCCACTTTCAAGCCAAAAAATAAGATAAATATATGGGATTTGAGTCATTAGATCACTCTTTATCAAATTGATCCCATCCCTTCGTTTCTTTTTGTAACAAACTATTAATAAAACATTTTTATTTTAAAACTAAAATATCTTTTTATCTTTTTTCTTTCATAATCTAATTTCTACCATGTTTTTTAAAATTTATTCTCCTTAATTTAACATTAATTTTTATATATTTTTATCAAATTTCAGTTTTTTCAACTTTATATAAATTTGACTTTAATTTAAATACAAAATCGGTGGGTAAAGTGAACATTCAATAAAAAAAACAGCCACCGTTATATGTCGCCGCATTGCACGTGTACGATGCTGCTAGTATTATATAAAAGGTGTATAAACACATCCTAACTCTAATCCTAACTCAAAACCAAAAATTAAAATAAACATATCAAATATCAAATATTAGATTATTTTTAATCAAAACCTAACTTGAAACCAAATGCGCAATTTTGACCATCCCTTTTTTTTAACAACTTATGCACTTTTACTTCTAAATTAAAATATCTTGTAATTCGTTTGTTTTTTTCATAATCTAAGTTCACCATATTTTTTAAAGTTTTGTTCTCTTTAATTTAACATCTATTTTTTGATATATTTACTTACATTTTTATTGATTTAATTTATTTTAATTCAAATTTTTAACATTTTAACATTGATTTGATTTAAAAAAAATAGTCATCGAATAACTTTGACTGCATTGCATTGCATTGTGCGGGTACGATGTTAGTATTTTTTTAAAGTTAAGAAAATTTCAAGAAAGGTGCTTATAGACTCATCATATTGTTGAGCAAATAATGATTATGAGATAAAGACAATCAAAAGTTAAACTGGAAATGAATATTGATGACTAATTGGGGGTGAAACTATGATTGATCTTAGGATATTGAATTGATAATAATACGTACGAATTAGAGAGGGAACTGGTTCTCGAAGGAATATTTTTTAGAAGAAAAACAAATTTAAAACAAAACATAGAGTTTTATGCGAGTTTTTTAAAAGAATGTTTATTTAGTAAAAAAATTATTTTTTTTTTATTTTAATTTTTATGTTCTTTTTAAAACAAACTAAAAAATTTCTTAGATTAAAAAATGTTTAAAAAAATTGATGATGAAATTTGATGAAGAAAAAAACATATTATTATAAGTGTTAAATTTGTAAAAAAGAACTTTAAAAAAGAGGTTGTAATAAATTAGATTGTGTTAAGAGAAAACTATAAATTTTCATATTTTTCTAATAAGTTTTAAAAAATTAACAGATACTTCTTACATTTTATAAACTAATAATATCATAATTACAAAATATTAAATACAAAATCTTTGTATATTATTATATTAAATAAAATTTGATTTATTTGTAATCTCGTACGTACATATAACTTATAACTAGTTTTATAAAAACAAATCAGAAAAACAATATAAAAATATGCTATAGTTGCATACTTTTCTAAACATGTCCAAAAACCTTTTTTTTTATTTTCCACTTTCCTTTAAACGTCTTTTTATTTGAAAAAAAATATAACTTTATCTAAACGTATTTTATAAACTTTGAACTCTTTTTTATAGAAGAGATTGTTGTCTTCTCTAGAAATATAAATTATGAAAACATTAAAAATATTTCCAAAAATAAACAATATTCTAACAAGTTTTTTCAATTGACAATAAAAAAACTAGCAGTTTATTGCTCGCTTGCATTACACGATTATACAAATAATAAGCTTGTATTTATATGAAAAAAAAAGGTTTAGATGTAGGCAGTGACGGACGCGGGAAGTAACAATATGAGGAGCAAAAAGAATTTTCCATAATAAAAGTCGTCATGCTAAAACAGTAGTGCATAAATTTTCTGCTTCCAGTGGGAAAAAAAAGCCGAAACGTATATCTTCGTTAAGAAACACAAAATAAAACCGATAAAACCTTATCATACAATCTACATATCTCCTTGACGAGAAGTCATATTTTGAAATCGATTCATCACATCTTCATCTTTAACATTTGCATGTATTTCTCTTTCAACGGCACAAATAACACAAGCGTTTAGGAAGCCTTCACCAATTCGATTCCGCAAATAAGATTTTATAATATTCATTGCAGAAAAATATCTCTCCACACTTGTGGTTGCAACAGGTACAATCAAGGCTAACTTTAATAACCGATAGACCAAATGATAAGAAATGTGTTTTATTTTCTTCACCATCATTATTATAGCAAGGTCGGCAATACCATTTAAGCCTTCAAAACTCTTATCTTTTGTCACATTTGCATAATACAAGATGAGTTGACTCTCGAGTTCCATCCTTTCAATACTATCAAAATAATTTGGGTACAATTCACTCAACCTCACTAAACTCGATGTGTCGAATTGAGCAAATGAGTCAGATTGATTCAAACAAGCCATGTTTGTAAGCAATTCGGTACTCGACTCACTAAAATGATCATTAAACTCTTGAATTTTCATATCCATAATCATGTTAAAACATTCACCCTCGAAGAAATGTCAATTAGTAGTATTTACCCTTCGTCTCCGACCACTTGGATTAACATATACTTCCTCCATCTTCAACACTAAAATATTATGTTTTTCACAAAAAGAATATATTATAGTTAAAAGTGGAACGAACCCATTTAATCTGAAGTCCTTGAGTTGTTCCTTTGTTTCTTTGACCAATGAAACTGCTTTCACGATATCTTGATCCTTTTTTGTAAGGCTTGTGACAATATATTTTTGAGACCCATAATTTTTTTCATAAGCTGCAAATAAAACACAAAATCAAAAGATTCAAAATACACGAGAATGTCAGTCGATTGATTTTGGGTAGATCCATTATTTTCATCGTTTTCAACATATTCAATAACCTTTCTAACAGATGGAAAAATGTCAATCAAACGCAGAATTGTTTTGTAGTGAGAAATCCATCTTGTATACCCCCGCTCGTACAAGAGAAAGCTCCTGGTTTTTACCACTCCCTCGTTTCAACTTCACCATTACCAATTGCTTTTTCCACTCTCAACTTTTCACGTTCTATAAGTACATCTTTTCTTTTGCAAGAAGCACGAACAACATTTGGCACAAGGGATAACTTATCAAAAAAGTCAACAACACCTAAGTGTTTTCTTGCCACGACAACAACTACTAACTGAAGTTGGTGAGCAAAACAATGTACGCCATATGCCGAGCTATTTTCTTCCAATACTTTAGCCTTTAAACCATTAAATTCACCACGCATATTGCTAGCTCTATCATAACCTTGACCTCTAAGTTGCTTTAAGCTTAAATGATGTTTAGGAAAAAATTATGTCAATTAGGGCTTCACATTTTTTTAATGCTCGATTGTGAAAACTGTTGAAATCACCCACGTGTCTAATAAACCTCTATGTTTTGTTCCACCCACTAAAATCTTCTGTTACGAATGCCTCATTACCACCTTGGTGCTCGATGTCATCTCTAAATATGTAACAACATAAGCAAAATGATTTCTCCACCTTTACACTATACTCTAACCAATTGCCATATAGATCAAACCAACCTGAAATAAAAAGCCTTTTTTTGTTCCCTATGATTATTCTTTTAAAATCATGGCTACGTGGTTAACAAGGTTTACGAGCCCAATATTTCTCTTTGATTAACATTGTATTGCGAAATTATTGGTCTATCGACGGGATCCCAAGAAATATCATCCAAGTCAATCACATGAATAGGGTGTCTAGTAGACTTTTCTCTCGTAGTCGTAGTTTCGCCACTAACATGATTCTATGTCAGTGATTTTCTTTTTTAAATTATCAGGTTAAGTATTTGAACTAGATATAATTTAGAGAAGGGTTATATTGGATACCTTGAATACAAAGGGACCAATCCTCACATTCCATCTAAAAAAAATTAACAGCCTAATGGAAATGCTTTATTATTAAACGACGCGATTTTTAAGCGTTGTCTATGATGTGAGTAATTCTTATTTTTTAATTAAAGAATGGAGGAGCATTTTCGTCATTTTACAGCCCACCCATCCCACCCACCTCCCAAATACATCTCCCCGTCTCTTTTCTTAGATCTAACACACGCACACACACACACATTAGCTTATTCGATCCATCATCCCGATCGAAAACACATACTAAAAACACACAAAAATAAAAAATTATCAACAAATCGCGTTAAAAATTAAAAAAAGAGGCCGATGCTATTAAAGAACAAATCACCAGGTTATATCATCACATATATCTTTTTTAGCTTATTTGATATAAATAAGCTTATTTTGATGTGATTATGGGCGTGTTAATTTTTTTTATAAGGATGTGTTAGCTTATTTGATGTGTTATTATTAAGTTGATTTGATATGTTATAATTAAGCTTATTTGATGTGTTATACTTAAGCTTAATGTAAATAAGCTTATTAGGAGAGTTATATGAAAAACCTTATGAATTAAAATAGAGTTATGTGAATAAGTTTATAAGTAGAGTTTGTTGAAGCTGTAGGATAAGCATAAGGTAATGTATGTGAATAAGCTTATTAGGAGAAATGTGTTGAAACTGTAAGTTACAATGAACATATTTATCATATATGATATCCTTACATCATATATGATAAATATATCATATATCATATATGGAGGTATAATATATGATAATGTGCTTGAAAACAAATACAAATACGTCTATGATCTTATGGTTGGTAATTAAAAGTTCGTTGTGTGCATATTATTATATTTGATAATCTTGTTGAAATTCAGCTTCTGTATGATATCATATTTGATAATCTTGTTGAAATTCAGCTTCTGTAATATATGATATTTGATAATTTGGTTAATTCGGCTTCTGTAAGATATCATATTTGATAATATAGTTGAAACTAAAACCAAATCTTTTTATTTGTGTAGTAAAGGCTGTTTTTGATGCATTTTGAAGAACTCAAACATCTCAAGGGCAAAAGAAGGAAACATAAGACAAGTGTCAAAAGAACAAATGACGACATGTGCATGAGATTACAAAAGACGAGTGCCATGGTTGCAACCAAAGTGTTGATGCATGAAATCAAGATCCATTGTTTTAGTCATTTGACTTGTTTGTATGATGTTGTAATATGTTGTAATGATTTAACTTTGTAATGCTACTAAATCATTAGGCTTTTTGTTGAATATGAAAATGGTGACACATCCGCGGATGTAACTTTTGGATAATATGCTTATTTTGTTGATGTGTTTATAATTTGAAGCATAGTTTTTTTTTACCATTTTATTAGTATCATATATGATAATCTATGTAACTCTTAAGTTCTACCATATATAATACTGCATTATCATATATGATAATGCATTATCATATATGATACTCAAAAATAACATTGATAGAATATCATTTTTGAAACATCATATATGATGTGTACAACATATCAAATATGATACATCGCGTAAAAAAATATAAACTACAAGTATCATATATGATAAATCAATGAAATATTATGTGATAAATAACTAAAACATATGTCATATATCACGTAACAAGTACATGATGCATCATATTTGATGTGTACAACATATTAAATATGATACGTTAAGCAAAAAATGATAACTACAAATATCATATACGCTAAATCACTAAAACATACATGGTTTCTAACAAAAACATAAATTACAAAACTTCTTCAATAAAAACAATCAACTGCTTCTTCATCTCTACATGTTGTTAACCGCATCTCCACGCATACGCGTGCACGACTTGCTTTTTCTTTAACCCGGACAATTGATGTAAAACCCGCATGCTTTTACCATGAATAGTACCCTTACGATCGTACGTACATGATTAGAACCTTCCTTTTATAGCATGTTTGCGTTTCACGAACTAGAATTACAAGTATTACGTACGTGTTATAACACGATAAGTATTTATTACGTATTAAGACACGATATTTATTTCAATAATAATTATAATCACGAACATACGAACATGAAATCATGAACGTAAATTAATCACGAGCTTAGTATTACGTATGTACGTATATTTATTACGATCACGAATAAATATATTAAGTCACGAACGATAACTAATTAAATCACGTAAAACACGAACACGAGAACACACTATATATTAATCACGAAAAATGTTCGGGTTACCCCTTGTGGGCCCCCTTACCCGCGGACACAACAAGAAACAAGGGACAAGCCCATTTAAATTTTTACTAAACAAGGATTAAGGGGAAAAGTTATTTTCATAATAACAAAATTTCGAAAAAACAAGAAACCCTAAAATCTTGTTCTTCCTCTTGTTTCTTCTTGGTCGCCGGGTTTAGCACACACCAAAGGGGTGTTTGGTTGATTTTGGTGTTCGATTTATTACAAGGATTGTTGTGTGTTCATCCTTCTTTGATTCATGTGATCGATATAACCCTAAACCTCTTTTCTTTTTATGTTTTTTATTTATAAATCACATGAAATCATGAATGTTTTTAATAACAAATTAAAAACAAGTAAAAACATGTAACTAAACACGGGGGTAAATTAATTAATGGTTAAGGGGTGTTTGTTAAGCGGCCGACGCATGAACCGAGCCCCAAGGGGGTCTCGGTTTGTTTTGATTTGCACCAACCGAGACCTCAAGGTCTCGGTGTGGTGTCTTGTGTCTCGGCAGCAGTGAAAAAAGAGGAACCCCGACCTCGGGTCGGGGTATGTTTGGCTCGGGTGGGTCTCGGCTAAGAACTAAAACTACCACCGGCTTAAGCCGATGGCTAATTAAGGAAAGCAGTGGGAACCGAAGGCCACGACAGCAGGGGGAACACCGGCTAGCCGGTGGGAACCCATGCTAGCCGGCGGCTAGGTTTTGACCATGGGTGCGTTTGGTTGCCGGTTCACGGGTTTAAACCGGTCCGGTTCACACATGTTTAGAATAAATCACAGGTTCGATTCATGGGTTATTTTTTTTACAAGACTTAAATTAAATTAATTAAAACATGAACATGATTAATTTACTTTACATGACTTAGGTTATTAATCTTATTATTAATACATGAATTTTAACCTAAGTAATTATCATTTTAATTAGACTATATAATTAATTAATTATTAAAATCATGACTTATAATTAGTTAATTAACATGACTTAGGTTATATTATTAATAGATAATAATACATGTTTTAACCTAAGTATTTTTACCTTTATTTAATTAAACCGTGTTATATTTAATTAAATACTTTAACCTATAGTTTATATAATTCACATGAAATAATTAATAAACTATACTATTTGATTACATGACTTAGAATATTAATCTGTAAACACTTAAGCTTATATAATTAGCTTAATAATCCAGCTTATTTCTATTTATGGAAACTTTCTATTTTTAGAAACTTATTTAATTAAGGCAGCTAATCTATTTATAGAAACTTGTTGATCCCTTTGGTTGGATCTATATTCTGTTAAGAATTAGTATAATAGTTTGTAATCAAAGTAAAACACTTTGAGCACTCTTACTAACACTAAATAAGTTATGCGGAATCTAACTTATAAAGCACAGAAGAACAGAATTACTTTTAACTATTCGATTCTCTTATTAATCGACTTGAATGAGGTACATGAAAGACATTGTACCTATGTTCCTTTTATAGAGTAAGGAACCCTAGAAACCTTATAATATTCTATAAAGATAACTATATCACAGACGATATATTATCAATATTCTAACTATTTAGGTATATCACATAAGATATACTCTAACTATAACTATAACATATCTTATACAAAGATATATTCGTCCTAATCATCATAGCAGTACTTACTTTATAAGTAGCAGTACTTACTATGTACCGCGTTAACACTAACGGTACTTACATAACACTAACAATGCTTGGAATATACTAATGGTACTTGACACTTAACAAATAATTCCCAACAATCCTCCCCTAAACAAGAAATGATAACTTGTTGTCTTCTTGTTTATGTTGTACTGGATGTATTAAAAATACATGTCTTCAGTCTTTCCTTCATCCTTGGATTGAACTTGGTAATTTGTATTTGTATCCAACTGAATGTAGCCAAACACTTCAAATGTAGATCTTCTTCTGATAAGACAATCTTTGAACATCATGAGTATCATCTTTGTCTTCAAACTATGATCTTCTTGTGTCTTCTAAACATTCATTTATCTTTGCAGCATCAGTTATTGTCTTCTTGAGTTTAGTCCTTGAACTCTTAATCATGAATCTTTGTCTTGATTTGATGATGACAAAACCTTCTAACTATTAATTTTAAATACTTCTTTGCCTGCAATCTTCATGCCTGAAATAAAACAGTTAACAACAAACACCAATCTGTATTGGCTTCAAGATTTTTAGCAAATCACCAGCTATCAACGGATTTGATAAATTCTTTACTAGTTAGCCGTACACTCTGGAATAGCCAATACTTTATTCACAAAGAATAAGGTGTAATGAAAACCTTACATTTTTTGGTAAATTGTCAACCATCAACGGATTTGATGAAGTCTTTACCTAGTACCGATTGTCTAGAACTAGCCAACTCTTTGTCTCGAAACAAGGTGAGTTAGAATCATATAGTTTTTATCAAACTATCAGCTTTCAACGGATTTGATAAGTCTTTACCACAAACCGTTTGCTTATGGACTAGCCAGTTCTTATGTGTGTTAGACATGGTGAACTGAGAACCATTTGTGAAGTGTGACTGAAAGTCATACACTTAAGATTCTTTCTCAGCTTCTTCCTCATCTTTCAAATCCTTGATTTGTTGTTTAACCATTCTGATCAACTCCAAAGCATCAGCAGATTCTTCTGTAACTTCTAATTGTTGTTCTAACATCCTTTCCAACAATTTTCTTTTGAAAGGGTAAGTTTTCTCTTGCAGCATATAGTATGTAACATCATCTACATCCAAAATATGCAATCCACATGACCTGTAATATCTCCAGATAGGAACCTGATTCTCTAATTCCTTCAACATTTCTTGATCATAATTGTGTGGCTCATACATAAAGAGAAATTCCCAGTATAATAGTGATACTTCAGTTTTACCTGCACTCCCTTCTTGAACTAACCTTGAAATATCTTGAATATCTTGTATGTCAAGAATGTGAAGAATATCCTCCAAAAGTCTGAATACTCTTGTTGTGCCATCAGTTCTCTGAATTCCATGAGATTCAAGTCCTTGATATATAGAGTAAATCCATTTAGCAATGGATGCTCTCTTTCCAACCTGTATCAATACATTGATCTTCAAATTTCACAATCTTCAAGTACTTCTTTAAGCTCTCATCATCATCACTATCCTCTGCTGTTGTTTTAGCTTTCTTAGCTTTCTTCTTTATCTTTGTTGACCTTTTCCTTTTAACACCCTTGGAAATTTCCTCAAGTTCTATTGAACCCTCTTCCAAGTTTGTATGTACCGTCTCCTCAGTATGTACTGTTGTATGTACTGTTGAATGTGTATGTACTGCTGGTACATTTTCAGTCTGAGCAATATCTTAAGTTTCAACTCCTGTATTCATTCTTTGAGCAGTCTCTTCCTCCCTTGAACTTACCTTCCCCTTTCTATTCTTCCTCACATAAGTGGTCTTGATAGGTGGAGATGTATTTGTAGGTTCATCAGTACTTGGCTCAATTCTAGGAGTACTACCAAATTGTCTTTGTTGTTGCAGATGTCTCTTAAATTCTTCACCAGCTTTTCTATCTGCTTCAGATCCAATCTCAACAAAATTTAACTCAGTCCTCTTACTTTGCTCATACAAAGTCTTGATTTCTTCAAAATTCTTCTTGACCAGCTGAATATGAGTAAATCCTTTAACTTTCTTAAGAAAGTTCATCATCTGATTTCTAATCTGCATAGTAGTTGGAGGCTTAATCTTTTCTTTCCTTATCTTTTCAGCAAAGAATCTTTGTTGCTCCTTTACCAGATCATCAATCAATTTTTATTTCTCTTCTTCATCATATGCATCTCTCTCTTCAGCTATCAATGAGTCTGCAAGAAGCCCACTTGCATGTATTTTAGCTTGAATCCTGTCATACTCTTGTATGTTCCATTCTTGCTGTATTCTTTTAGCTTCTAGCAAATCCTGCTTTGCTGCAAGTTCTTCCTGCAATTCATTTTCATAAATTTGTGCTTGCATTCTATAAGCAAATTCCTCATGTTGGTCTATTTGATTAAATCTATACATGACTTTGTTTATATCATCATCTGAATCACTTTCATTTTCATATTCTGATAATAATTGCTTCTTCCCCTTATCCTTTGGATCAATCTTAGGTAGCTTCTTCTTCATTAGCTTGTTGTTGAATGACTATACCTTTAGTAGGGTGTGAAGCTTGAACTTTCTTACCTTGAATTTGATCCTTTTTGGCAAGAACTTCTTGCTGTGTCTTTTTCTCTACTTCTGCTTGTTTAGTCTTCTCAACTAAATTCTTCTTTCTTAAATCAAGCAGCAATTGGGCTAAAGTCTCATCTTCTCCAAAAGGAGTTTGACTTTCTAGTGAAGGATGATCACCAGTGGTACTTGCAATCGGCTTAGTTGGCTTAGCAGTACTTGGGTCTTCAACAATGTCAGCAGTACTTACAGTCGGCTTAGTTGGCTTAGCAGTACTTGGATCTTCAACAATGTTGACTTCACCAGTATTAGACACACTTGTTTCTTCAATCACTTGTGTATCCCCATATACTCTTTCTTCCATAGAAGCCATCATATCAACTTGCACCTCTTAAGTCTTGTCTGATTCATTGCTCATTCTTGATCTAGACAGTACTTGCAAATTCTATTTCCTTTGAAACCATACTTGTCTTTGTGGTGATGGAGTTGAATATACAGGAAACTAAATAGTAATTTCCTCCGACTTCTCATAGAAAGCACTCCAATTAGCTTGAAGTGGTGATTGAGGTGGTGGTGCTGGCTGAGTTACCAAAATTTCTTCAACTTGTGGCTCCTCATGAGTAGGTTGTGGTTCTTCATGTTGAATCTCCATGTTTGAAGGTCCATCCACACCAGTTTCTAAATCAGTTCAATCTTCATAAGTCCACATGACATCTTCATCCAATTCAAAATTGATGTCATTTCTAGAGATCCTTGTCTGATTATCAGAAGAAGGTGGTTGTCCTTCCTAATTCCTCCCCTGTTTGGTTGCATTCAGTTGCCTTTTCTTGTGGTTCCTGAATCTTTGCTTCTTGATTGCAGATTTCTGAATAGATCTATATTGCCTCATCCAAGGTGACACTTTGTTCCTTAACTTGAGTAGGCTAGCTTCCAAATCAGCAATTCTCTTGTCTTGAACAAGCTTTTCTTTCTACAATACATGTACCTGTTGGGACAAACTTGTACACAAAGCAGTTAAATTTGCAACATCCACCACCTCTGGTGCTTGTGCTTGTGGTGAACCACTAGCAGCAATAGAAGCAGCAGGTGTGTGGATCATCTCATCAGTGTTTGGTGGAACACCAACATTGTGAGAAGAAGATTGTGAATCTTCTAGAGAATGGGAGCTCTGGTGAGAAGGAGTTTGCTGAGAAGCACTAGCATTGCTAGGTTCCTCACCTTCTTGATTGGCAGGTTAGGCTAACATATGAGCAAACAATGGTGTTACTGTTCCTGTAAAGGCATTGCCTTGTTTGGTCAAGAAAGAGAAAGTTCTCTTTGTGAATGAAGGAACATCCCATGTATCAGTTAACTCTGGTAGGTTAGGTATTTGGTCACTAACTAAAGTCTGAATGAATCTAGGATACATTAAAAACTTCTTAGTCCCTTCCAAATTCCTAGTCATGCCTTCAAAAATTAATTGAAAAATTAAAAACCCTGTTATTTGCTAGACAAATACCAGCTGATGCCAATGCAACAGGTATTTGATCAAAAAATGTACATTTTGAACTTAAACAGTGAATAATAGCATGAAAAGCAATTTCCATTGAGGTGAAAATAAAGCTTTAAAGAAAGTAAGACTTTCCCTACCACCTCCATAGCCCATGGCTGCAAGGCCATCATGAATCTCTGTATTATTAAGCATACTAAGTTTATTTTCGTCATTTAATCTCAAACTTGCTCGTAGCAATACCTCAGTGACAATATATTTCTATGATTCACCCTAGCCTTAATGCAAGGTTGACCAAACCGAGTACCTAATACAGCAGTATCCCAAAATTGTTCAACAATGGGTATAGAGACAACTGGACTTACAGTGAGTGCAAAGCGAACATGACTTCGAGATAGGAAACCAAGCATCTCATGGAAACCAAGAGAGTCATCATTCGTAGCAAGATTCGCAACCAAATTATGCTTAGAGATTACTTGTAAAGCAGCCATTAGTATTTTTGATGATCGAAAGATTAGAGAGAAGCTTATAGAATTAAGAGATAAAAATAAAAGATTAGGTGAATCAATTGTGTAATTGGGGTAAGTATTTAAGTAAATAACAAACCCAAGCGCGAAGAAACCGCCAAATTTACAAAAGAGACCCTTAATGGTACAACGGACATGTAGCGGTACATGGAACATAAGCGGTACTTGGTTTTGTGCTAGCGGTACTTGGAGTGACAACGGTACCTCACAATTTTGACCAGTTCATGCTTTCCACTAGACATGTAACCTCTTTTATCTTTTTCTATAAACCTGCAATAACATCAAAAACACAAAACATAGAGTATACAATAAAAATTATAAAAATTTGTACAGCCATTACCTCCCCTCAACATATGCAGCATGTTATTGGTTGAGCATACCAATGTGTGTCACCAAGAATTCGAATCTCTTTGCATCAAATGCTTTGGTCAACAAATCAGCTACATTGTTGTCTGTATGAATCTTCAAGACTTGAATAAGCTTTTTGTCATAAGCATCTCTTATAAAGTGATGTCTTATTTCAATATGCTTGGTCTTGGAGTGAAATACTGGATTCTTGACAATGCATATAGTACTTTCATTATCAATGTAAATCTTGGTGTTCATGAAGTTAAACCCATAGTACAACAATTGTTTTTGAATCCAAAGTACTTGTCCACAGCAATGAGCAGCAGCTACATATTCAGCTTCAGTTGTAGAAGTAGCAACAATGGTTTGCTTCTTACACTGCCATGATATGAGTCTTCTGCCTAGGAATTGACAACCTCCTGTTGTAGATTTCCTATCATTATTTGCTCCATCATAATCACTATCTGAGTAAGCTTCTAATTCAAAGGTGGAATCTCTAGGATACCATAATCCTAAATTGGGTTGACTTTTAAGATATTTAAAAATCTTCTTCACAGCATGTAGATGTGACACCTTTGGATGAACTTGGAACCTTGAACAGGCACACACAGCAAACATTATATCTGGTCTTGAAGCAGTAAGATACATCAATGAACCAATCATTGACCTGTATAGATGAATGTCAACATCTTCTCCATGTTCATCTTTTGATAAAGATTTCTTGGCTTAAAAAGGTGTGCTTGTACTCCTTGTATCCATACATGAAAATTTATTTAAGATTTCAGCAACATATTTATCTTGGCTGATAAATATTCCATATTTCCTTTGTTTGACTTGCAGTCCTAAAAAGAAAGTTAGTTCTCCCATAGAACTCATTTGAAATCTTCCTTTCATCAAAGCTTCAAACTCTTCACACCATGTCTTCTTAGTAGAACCAAAAATGATGTCATCAACATAAACTTGAACTAGAATGATGTCCTTGGCATTTTTCTTGATGAACAGAGATTTGTTAATGGTTCCTCTCCTATATCCATGTTCTAGCAGAAAGTTGGATAAGGTTGCATACCAGGCTCTTGGAGCTTGATGCAGACCATAAAGTGCTTTAATAACCTTGTAGACTCTATTGGGGAATTTAGGATCTAAAAAACCTGGAGGTTGTGAGACATATACCTCCTCTGAAATAGTACCATATAGAAAGGCACTTTTCACATCCATTTGATAGACTATAAATCCCATATATGATGCAAAGGCCAAAAATAACCTAATGGCTTCTATCCTTGCCACTGGTGCAAAAACCTCATCATAGTCTATCTCTTCTTCCTGTCTATAGCCTTGAGCAACAAGTCTTACCTTGTTCCTCACAACAACCCCTCTTTCATCCTTCTTGTTCTGAAGACCCATCTAGTACCAATTACTCTTTTACCTGAGGGAAGATCCACAAGAATCTAAACCTTTTGTAGCTCAAATTGTGTTAATTCTTCTTGCAT
Source organism: Glebionis coronaria (assembly GCA_025667525.1). NCBI lineage: Eukaryota > Viridiplantae > Streptophyta > Magnoliopsida > Asterales > Asteraceae > Glebionis > Glebionis coronaria. The sequence goes on along the minus strand of CM046877.1, from coordinate 209,887,349 downwards.
GGCATCTACCCAACTTTCTTCATCAAGAGCCTGAGAGATGTTTTTGGGCTCTACTTGAGATAAGAAACAGGCAAACAAACAATGCTGAGTATCTTTATTATTTGTTCTCTGCTGTTGTTTGACATAACTCATTAGTGCATGAGTTTTAATATTGGTTTGCAGTTGTCTTCTGGTTTGTACAGCAGATTTTGGATCACCAATAATCTGTGTAGTAGGATGGTTGTTGTTGACTTTATGAGTGGGAATAGAACTGACTGGAATTTCTGTTTCCAAATTGTTGAAATCAGTTACTGCACCCTGCTCATCATAGGAAGCTTTGGAGAAGATTCCTTCAGTTGGACTGGCATATAAGTCTTCATCGTCCAATGCTTGTAAAATCTCTTCTAGTGAGTCAACAGATTTAGCAGATTTTGACTTAGAAGTACTTGCAGATGAAGTACCGCTAGGTGTAGTATGTACTGCTGAGTGTTGTGACTCAAAAGACTCTTCTCCTGAATGCTTATTAGCAGATGTAGCATTCTTTTCTTGATCTTGAATACTCTGAAGCTCCTGGGAGGCTTGATCATCATTTGATGGCATGGTTTGCTTCTTGGGAGTTACAGACATGGGAGTAACAGTAGGCATGTTGGGCACATAGACATGAACATCATCATCTGATGAAGAAACATCTTCTTGAGTACCTGAATTAGTTGCACTTGACTCACTACCTGCATTGTTAGTTTGACAATCCTTTTGCAAAGAGTAGTAATCCATGGAGTTAGTTAGATAATCTAAATCAAACATCCAAGCATAACCTATTCCTGCAACATTGGGTTTATTTTCTAAGAAATTTACATGAGCATTTTATTCAACTTTCTTAGTTGCCAAATTGTAAACCCTATATGCTTTACTTTGCAATGAATATCCTACAAGATATCCTGAATTATACTTTCCATCAAACTTTCCCAAATAATCAAGAGTATTTAGTATAGACACATCACACCCAAAAGGTTTTAAATGACTTATGTTCGGCTTTACATTAGTCAAGAGTTCATAAGGTGTTTTGTTTTGAGGATTAGTTACTAGGACTCTATTTAACACATAACATGTAGTACTGATTGCTTCTGCCCAAAAGGTATTTAGCAAAAGTGAATCAGCCAGCATAGTTCTAGCAGCCTTAATTAATGTCTTATTCTTCCTTTCAGCTACTCCATTTTGTTGTGGAGTTCTAGGATTACTAAATTGTCTCTTAATTCCTTTAGACCTACAGAATTCATCAAAATCAGCATTCTTAAATTCTGTCCCATTATCAGTCCTAATGTTTAATACCTGTTTAGTGAACTGCTTTTTCAACTAAAATGATAAAATCCTTTAGTAATTCACTTGTTTCACTTTTAAGGGCTAAAAAGAAAACCCAACTGAATCTACTATAATCATCAGTTATGACTACACAAAAGGTCTTATGACTAATGCTTCTGATAGAAACTGGACCAAATAAATCCATATGCAAAAGTTGCAAAGGTTTTGTCACAGTATTTACAGTCTTGGTCTTACAAGAGGCTCTATGTTGTTTACCTTTTTGACAAGCAGCACATGTGAAATCATTTTGAAAAGATTTGTTAGGTAGACCTCTAACCAAATTTGTTTTCACCAATCTATTAAGATTCTTGAAATTTACATGACCTAACCTTCTATGCCAAAAATTTGACTCATCTAAAGAAGCCTTAGCTAGCAAACATGTAATACCACCTGTTGGAGTAATAGTATGAAGATTAAAGGTGTACATATTTTCTTGCTTGGGCACTTTAAGCAATATTTGAGATTCCTTAGGCATCTCAAAGTCTTTGGACAGCACCAAGCATTCTTTGTCTGTGAATAGCACATTGTTCTTCTATCACACATTTGTGATACAGAAAAGAGATTGAACTCATTCAATTCTTTTACAAAGAAAACATCTTCAAATTCCAACTTTCCTGTGTTGATTTTCCCTTTTCCAGTGATTCTACCTTTGCTACCCCCAAAGGCTACTGGACCTCCTCTGAATTCTTCAAATTCAGCAAGAAAATCTTTGTTTCCTATCACGTGTCTTGAGCATCCACTATCTACAATTCCTTTATCTTTTAATTCATCAATGAGATGCCCCTGCACACAAATAAAACTCATTAGTTTTTAACAGGGACCCAAGCCACATTTGGCTCGGATCTTGTGGGACCTACACATTTACGAGTTTGTACTGAAGCATTCCCAGTAATACTACTTTTACTCTTATACTTCATGGTTTCATTTATGTAGTCAAAGTCATAGGGTGACTCTATGTGCTCTGACTTCTTTGACTTAAGTACTGCTTTAGCGGTACTTGCTTTAACACATGGTATATTTCTTTTTAGGAACCCACATTTGCACTGGTTTGTTCTTATCCTTACTTCTAGGTATTTTAACTTTTTCAAAAACTTTCTTAGAAGTCTTGGAGAACATTGGTTTTACAGACTTTAAACCAATAGTACTTGAGTTTGGTCCAGCAGTACTTGCAGGTCTAGACTTGCCGGTACTTGGTTTACCAGACTTTAAAGATACTAGTCCTTGTTTCATAAGTACTGCCCTAGGAACAAAACTTTTGGTAGGATTATTTTTAACCTGTTTAACTACCCTTGTGTGATCAAACTTAGGTTTGTCATCTTTAAGTTTCTGTTTCCTATAAACCTGTGCATTTTTCCCATTACTGTATTTCATGACCCTTTGTGTAACTTTCTGTTTCACAATTTTATCTTCATGTAATGTACAATCTTTGATAAAATGATTCAGACTACCACAAACATAACATCCTTTTCTTCTTAAAGAAGACCGAAAAGGTTGTTTTGACTTTACTTTTTCAAAAGCTAGCCCATCCCTTTTGACTTTATTATGTTTTATATTGTTTTCCATTATCTTGCTAGGAGTTTTTACCTACTTGGGAGCAGAACTAGTCTTAGATTCCTCAGAAACAAAGTTGTTCATTAAAGGTGGATAAACAATATTCTTGGCCACAGCAGTCTTTTCTTGGGACAGAGTACTAGAGTTTAAGACATTATTAATCTTAGGTTCTTCTAACTCTATACTAGTATCATTACAAGGGGGCATGAAAATTCCTGATAATGGTGGAGGAACTGCCTTCATTCCTTCAGCATATCTATCATTTTCAGGTGTATCATCTACCTTACTAGAACTATCAAAAATCCCTTTTGATAAGTCCTTGTTAGTTAAGGTTATCCCAGGTTGGTCCTCAATATATCCTAGGCCTATTTTATCATAATACCCTATTTGTGAATTAATCAATTTTCCCAATCCTTTAGAGGATTGTTGCCAATGACTAATCACTTCCCTTTCATTACAAAGACTGGTTTTAAAGCTTCATTTTTTGTTGATATTTTTAACAGTTGTCTTTCAAAAGCTTTTATTTCCACATCTTTTTCCCTCATTTGAAGAGTCAAAATCCTTATTTTCTCTTCATAGTTTTGTTGAGCCTTTTTGTACAAAACTATATTTTCTTCTAATTTAACAACACCCTGTTTGAAAGCTTTTACTTCTACAGTGCATGTGTTAACCTTTTGATACTGTTCCCCTAGTTCTACTTTTAGGCTATTAAATTTAAGAATACAATCTTTAGAACAAGGATGTACCTCAGTATCTTCATGTGAGAGAGCCATTAATCCAAGCTCTTCTTCTTCTTCTTCTTCTTCTTCTGCCTAATTCACCACTCCATCTACAGTAACCAATGCTTTGGTTCCTTTAGGACTCCTACTGTTTCCTTTTGGAAAGCTTTTAGTTATTCTTGGACTGGTTCTATAGATGTTCTTGTACTTCTGATTGCTAGTCTCAGCTTTATCTCTAGAGCATTCTCTTGCAAAGTGTCCATTCCTTCCACAGTTATAGCATTCAACTTTGGACTTGTCATATCCTAATGGCTCATTAGGATCAACAGTCATTTTTCTTTCAGTCTTCTTGAAGAACCTATTAGATCTTACTGACACCATAGCAGCTTGCCATTTAAGATCCATCTCTTCAACATCAGCATCATCCATTTGGAACAAGTCATTGAGAGTTAATCTTGGCATGTTGTCTTGTCCAGCAAAGAATGAGAAGGCATCATTGTCACTAAACAATGGTGAAGACCTTCCATGTGGATTTTGAGAGACTATTGGACTGCTTTCAATAATTTGTGGGTAAGTACTGCTTGTAAGTCCTCCAGCGGTATTTGTGAAGTATGTACCGCTGCTAGATCCACTAGCGGTATTTTGAAAGTAAGTACCGTTGTTCCCATTTGACCCAAAATACAAGTTAGACTTTGAAGTAGTTGCTGTCTTTACTTCCGTGCCTTTCACATCCATCTCATATGCTCTAAGATTGTTGTAGAGATGATCAAAAGGAATTGTTTCCAAATCGTCTCTTGTGATGAAGTGCATAGCCATTGCTTTCCACTCTGGTGGAACACTTCTTAAGAATTTTAGATTGGCTTCTTCATTAGGAATTACTTGTCTATAAACTGCTAACTGAATAAGCAACTTGCTGAACCTTCCATATCCACCATGTATCCCCTCCAGACTCGGTAATTGAGAAGTTATCAAATTCTTGCTTAAGAACAATCTTCTTAATTTTCTTAGATTTGTCATTGCCTCCAAATCTAAGTTTTATAGCATCCCACATAGCTTTGACATCTTTATAATGATGAACGCTTGGTAGAATGTCTTCAGAAAGAGCCATAGCCAAAGCAGTTCTGGCTTTTCTTTCTCTGATCTCTGCTTGTACCTCCTCAGCAGTCACAACAGGTAGAACATAGCATGTATTGTATGGCAACCAGTGTAGCTTCTTTGGTGTATTCCCATTCTTGATAACTTGCCACACAGTGTGATCTGTGTGATTCAATTAATGTTCCATCTGCATAGCCCATGTCTCATAATTGTCACCTTTGAGAACTGGTAGTTTAACAGCAGACAAAGTATGAGAAGGTGTTGGTGTAGAGGTAGCTACAGCATTCACGGCTTGAACACCTTGTGTTGGTGCAGGATGCACAACTTGTGGTTGTCCCTGTGGCAGAACAGGATCAGGGTTCTGAACATCATCCAAGTGAGCATTATCACCATCAGGTTGAGACATTGAGATTTGGTATGTGTGGAGTGTTTGGGGTTGTGTTCTTCTTTTTCAGAGTTTCTCAACAAGCTCTGATACCACTTGTTGATCCCTTTGGTTGGATCTATACTCTGTTAAGAATTAGTATAATAGTTTGTAATCAAACTAAAACACATTGAGTACTCTTACTAACACTAAATAAGTTATGCGGAATCTAACTTATAAAGCACAGAAGAACAGAATTACTTTTAACTATTTGACTCTCTTATTAATCGACTTGAATGAGGTACATGAAAGACATTGTACCTATGTTCCTTTTATCGAGTAAGGAACCCTAGAAACCTTAGAATATTCTATAAAGATAACTATATCACATACGATATATTATCAATATTCTAACTATTTAGGTAAATCACATAAGATATACTCTAACTAAAACTATGACATATCTTATACAAAGATATATTCGTCCTAATCATCATAGCAGTACTTACTTTATAAGTAGCAGTACTTACTATGTACCGCGTTAACACTAATTGTACTTAAATAACACTAACAGTACTTGGAATATACTAACGGTGCGTTAACACTAACTGTACTTACATAACACTAACAGTACTTGGAATATACTAACGGTACTTGACACTTAACAAATAATTCCCTACAAAACTTTCTATTTTTAGAAACTTATCTATTTTAAGCAGTAAATCTATTTTTGGAAACTTTCTATTTTTGGAAACTTTCTATTTTTGGAAACTTTCTATTTTTGGAAACTTTCTATTTTAGGAAACCTGCTATTTGTAGAAAGTTACTTATTATTACACAACAAGTATAATAATACATGAAATACAAGAAATACTTAAATAGAATAGACAGAATATATGATAAACACAGTATAAAGCTTAAATCAGTAAAACATGACATGAACATATAAAACAAGCTAAGATATGTTATAAAACCAGTTACGTACTCAGTAATCAGATACTTATACACGTATGTATTTATGTAGCATTAGTGATACCGAAGTAGGACTCTCTTCCGTTCGTCTTCTTCGTTCACTGGACACAAGGTACGGATTCTCCGTCCTTTCAGTATGGACATTCTTCCTTATTAGGATTTCCGGTATGCAGCCAACTGTTTTCCCTAGTATATGTTTTATATGTTTTTGAATTGCTTATATTTAATTAGAATACCTAAAGCCATATACATGCATGACCAGTTTCACCTAGTTATGGAGGTACCATAACCATAACACTGGAGGCACCAGTGTTATGACTTCACCACGGCGGAGTGATAGCTCGTGGCGTCCCTTTCAGATTTTGGCCATATTATTATTATTATCAGGTGGGGCATATGGGTGCATCCTAGTTTACATGTTTTCAGCAGATTATTCAGTGTGAATGTGGTGTGTGCCTTTAATAAGTGTGTAAACACTTATCCTTTTGTCACTAAATTCAATGAAAAACAAGACCTAATCATGTGTTTAATATCGTAAAAGTCGGAATTACACGTGGTTTTGTGTTTTTGTGTGAAATAGGTATAAAAGATCAAAAGGAAAGAAAACACGGGATTTCACGGTCAATTGTTGAAGAAAAGTAAAGAAAGAGACAAAGTCAAAGTCAAAGAACCAAAACTGTACCGAAGATCATGAAAACCGGCAAAATCGACACGACTTTGAAGAAAAGATCAACAAAGCCAAAAACGAGTCCGTTTTTAGTGGATTTCATCTTAATGGAGTTATTTGGGCTTGTGGGTCCCACATTTGGGTATTGGGCCCAAAAGCCCAATAAGGAAGTTAATGTTATTCAGTTTATAACCAAGCCCAAAATACAAAGCCCATTAACTTTTATAAAAGTGACGGATAAATAAGAATTTGGGCCCAAGCCCAAGTGTTAACTAAAATAAAGAAACTAGTGGAAGTTATCATGGGCTTTAAAACCCGGTTGGTTAAAAAATGGGACATGCAAGTTAAAAACGTTTTCTTGGTCAAACGTTAACTCAAAACTACACACACCCACGCCACACATTATTTTCGTTACAAACGAAGTTTACCTTCTTCTCCCACCCCAAATAACCAGATACCCTTTTTATTGTTACCCAAACCCTAACCCAAAATAAATTTGGGGTTTTTAATTAATTCAAGCGCATGTTTGACACGCAAGGGAAATTAAATCACCATATTTTTTGGATCATGAAGATGGAGGTCCTATGGGTGACGTAACCCCCTTCTCGTCTCTGATTGGTTGAGACAACACACCATCTTACAACCCTCCAATAAAATCATGCCACATCTGCAAAGAGAAAACAAAACTAGCACAAACCATCCACGGTGGCAATCCGTGTGATGGGTAAATGAGTTTCAACCGTAGATCAAGAAAAAGAGAGAGAAAAGATGGATTGGACGGTTAAGATTCGAGATCTGCTCAACAAATCTTCATCAACAAGTTTTGAGGTTTGCCTATAAAACCCCCAATATTATAATTTTTTTATTTTGTCCCTTTTTTTTATTTTCCTTGTTATTATGCTTAAATTGTTTTTAGGATTTAATATTATTTTTCTTTTTCAAGTATTGTAATCAATTTCAATTATTAATAAAATTTAATTCAGTTTAATCTTGTCTCATATTTTCTGTTTAAATTTACTGCAATTTATCCTTAAACTGTTTTATCATAATAATTTATATTAGTTGATTTAAGCTAAATAATAGTTTTAATTAGTTAATATTAAATAAATATTGGGAAAAATGTACTTTCCCCACTGGAAAGTGTGTAAAAAGTGTTCGTTGGTTCGATGGGGTTTGATGATTAATGGCAAATGGTGGTTAGTTAGGGTTGTGATTCGGTTAAGTTAGACGGCTCAGCGCCGCTCTACTGCTCAAAGGTTTCGTCAAAAGGTTTTAAATCTCTTTTTATTTTATGTTAATTTTAGATTAATTTTATTATTTGTTTAAGTTTTTCTTTTTATTAGAACTGTTTAGTTGATTTTTGTCTGAGTTAATTTGAATCTGCTTAGTGGTATTGCCTTGTTTAGTTATTTGCTGAGTTTTTATGGAATCTGCCTTATTCTAGTTGAGTAGTCGATTTGAATGTGTTGAGTTTGGATTATTATACATATCTACTGAAGGTTTAAATAGGTTGTTTAACCTGAAAGTTTTAAATCTGATTTTGTAAGTTCTAAATGTTTATTTAAGCTGTTGATTTTGAACGAGCTTTCAGTTTTTATATAAACTTGGTGACTGTTAGATTGAGTATGATAGTTATTCAGGTGTTTAACATCTGTAAGTTTTATTTGGAATTAAAATTGTTCTGAGTTTATGCTTTATCTGGTTTAGATGCTTAACCATTAGCCTTATACAGATTTGAATTTAATTTTGCTATGTTATGTAACTGAGTTGAGTTTTCTGTGCACAAGTCTGCTTAATCTGCTATTGCCTGATTTAGACAGTATCTTGATTTCGTTTTGTTGATTCTGTGCTGGACTCTTTAGTCGTATTCTGTATTTTGTTGTTTATTGTTTTACTTTTGCTGTTCAAAATTAACCAACAGACCCTCTTGGTCTGTGTGGTGTGGTTGATTTCACTCATCAGACAAATACAGTCAAGAAGTCTCTCTGAGACTTGCAATTTTTATTTTTAGTGTCCAAAAAAATAATCACCAAAAAGTCTCCTAAGGGATTCGAACCTGTGACCTCATGGGTAACTGCCAAAAAAGTTAACCATTTGCTCTAGTTACTCTCTTATGTTTCATTACAGTTCTTAGAATTAATATAGTCCGTTTGAACATTGTCAGTTTTATTATAGCTTTTAGATACTAATTTTTATTTTGATAAATTTTAAATTAAAAGTTTTATTATATTTATTACTTTTAGAAAGTTAAAGTGTTTTTTTATTAGATTTTAGTTTTTAAATAAATTAGATTTAATATTTTATTGTTTTAGAAATTTAAAATTAGTTCTTAGATAAATTAGTTTTTTTAGATAATATAAATTTTAATTAATTTAGTTTTTAAATAAAAATTAGTTTTAAATAGATTTTGCTTATTAAATAGTAAAAGTAATTTTCAAAATAAATTAGTTGATAATTTTTAAATAGTTTTTAAATTGTTTAATTAAATTTTAAATAGTGTAAAAGTTTTTTTTCCTTTTAAATAGATTAAATAGTTTTTAGTTTTAAATACCAAAACAAGTACTCTTCACCAAAACCGATAAATCTTGTGATTAATTGAAAATCAATTCGAGTCGAGTCGAGGAACGAAAATTAGAGATTAAAATAATTTGCAAAAATCTTTTATTAAATTGACGACCGAGTGCCACCTCGTTTCCCCGCTTGCTTGTGCGTATATTGAGAGGGACGACCGATTATTGGTTTGCCAACTCAAGTAGTATTACGTATATATTTTTTTTGCTTTTAATATTGAACCTCGAGAGGGTAATCCCTTCCTCTCAAAGTCGACCGAGGTCTCCTACCTCATTCCTCGAGTTTAGTTGTATGCGCACTCGCGCGCGTGCACACATACCGAGTGGTGTACCAAATATTTCTAATTCTTCCAAAAAGAAGAAGAAGAACAAAAAGACCGTCACTCAAGCCGATCCCGAGAATCGAGCTTTGAACAACACGATGGCAACAGATAATCGACCAATGATTGAGATTTTACAATCTCACGTTGAGGGAAATGATGACGCGATTGTGGTGTTGGATATTGGAGCAAATAATTTTGAACTAAAAACGGGTTTTATTCAAATGCTTTCCGCTACACCATTTTTAGGCCGTACTAATGATGACCCACACGCTCATATAAAATGTTTCATACAATTGGCGAACACCGTCAAATACAATGGGTGCCACAAGAGGCCATTCGTTTACTCCTCTTTCCTTTTTCCCTCGAGGGACAAGCCCGGATTTGGCTTGATAAGGAACCATCCCAAAGTATCACCACATGGGTTGATTTAGTGACCGAGTTCATTAACTACTTTTTCCCACCATCACGGACCACCGCTTTAAGGAATGACATCATTACCTTTGAACAAAAATATGGGGAAACGTTTAGTCAGTCTTGGGACCGTTTTAAGGAGCTTTTACGAAAATGTCCACAATATGGTTTTACAAAAGTTAATCAAATCAATACGTTCTACAATGGTTTAACTCTTAATCACCAAGATTCACTTAATAGTGCCGCGGGGGGGGGGGGGGGGGGGGGGGGTAATATTCTTGTGAAATCCATGAACGAGGCTTGGGCAATAATTGAAAACAAGGCAAAAGTTCAAACCAAGAGTGTTAGGGCTACTATGGCAAGTGCTAGTACTAGTGAAGCCGACAAGAAAACTGACAAGCCTACTTCAATCATGACCGACCTTGCTTTACAAGTTAAGAACAATGTGCAAGTTAATGCCTTAAAAGAGACTTGTGAAACATGTGAGACTTGTGGTGGATCACACTCGTATTATAATTGTGAAAGGTTTACAATCAACAACTAGAAGTTTATGCTTATAACAACAATGAAAATGAGCGGGTTCATTTCAAACCAAATGTTAATGTTAACCATTTGTCTTATAAGTCTAATAACTATTTGGCTCCCCTGGGGTTTTGTAGCTCCACAAAGACCACCCCCACCCGCCCAAAATAGGAACCAAGGTCCTCAACGGGGTAATTTTTAAGGGAACTCAAATACAAGGGGTTTTAATCAAAATCAAGGGAATTTTCAAGGGCAAAACCAAGGGTTTAATAATCAAAATCAAGGATTTAATAACCAAGGTTTTCAAAATCAAGGTTTTAATCAAGGTTTTCAAAATTATAATCAATATCAAAACCAAGGTTTTCCTAATCAATGGTTTAACAATCAAGGGTTTAATAATCAAGGGTATAATCAAATGAACATGCATAATCCTCAAATAGACTTGGTTCTACAAAAATTAACCAAACATGAGAGAAATGCAAGAATCGACCGATAAGAAATTTTTGCAAATGATTCAAACCCTTCGTCCCCAAGGTGCCCTCCCTTCTAACACCGTGACAAATCCTAGGGCTAACGTTAATGCCATAACTACTAGGAGTGGTAAGACCACCGAAGAACCTTCTTATTCCCCACCTAAACAAGGATCCGAGATTCCTTCTTCTTCTTCTACCCACCCTCCTTCACCTTCTACTTGTGACATACCACCCGTTATGCCTTCGTCTACACCTTATGTTCCACATTTACCTAAATCTTATACCACACCTTCGGTTCCCAAACCGGTTCCTTCACCTTCCATTTCTATCCCTCCTCCACCAAAGGATGTGAGTGAGCAATCCACTCCAAAGCCTTCATCTCAACCCAATATACCTTATCCCTCAAGGTTAAGGAAAGAGAAATTGAAGAATAAGGATGATATTCAAGTTTCAAACTTCCTAAAAATGTTCAAACAATTGAATTTTAATATCACCTTTGCCGAGGCTCTCGCCCACATGCCTAAGTATGCTAAGATGTTTAAGGACCTTTTAAGTGATAAGGAAAAATTGCTCGATATTGCCAATGCCCAATTGAATGAGAATTGTTCCGCGATTCTTTTGAGAAAATTACCGGTTAAGTTAGGAGATCCCGGTCGATTACTTATTCCTTGCAATTTTCCGGGTGTTGAGAATTGTATGGCCTTGGCGGATCTCGGAGCGAGTATCAATCTTATGCCATTGTCCGTGTGGAAACATTTATCTTTACCCGAGCTAGTCCCCACTCGTATGACCTTGGAATTAGCTAACCGTACGGTTGCTTAACCGGTGGGGATAGCCGAGGATGTTTTCGTAGGAGTCGATAAATTCACTTTTCCCGCCGATTTCGTTGTAGTCGACTATGAGATGGATCCCCGTGTTCCCTTAATTGTGGGACGAACCTTCTTGAGGACCGGGCGTACATTGATTGATGTAGCCGTGGCTGAGCTTATCATGAGGGTCGGGGATGATAAAATCATCTTTAACATAGGTAAACTTTCCAAACTTCCCGATGAGCCCGAATTCGTGAATTACATCGATGTGCTCGATGAAGCATGTGAAGAATATTTTCACGAAGCTTGTAAGAGCGGGATTTCTCATTTACCTCATGTTGAGACCGTAGCTTCTATTGCTCCTTCATTGACTCTATTTGGAGAAAGTGACTTTCTTTTACAAGAATTTGAAGCAAGTTTAGGGGACGTGGATTTAAAATATGATGATTCTCCCACCGATTGGGAAGAAGACATTCGTACCATTGAGAGACTTCTCAATGAGGACCATATTTCTCCACCTACTCCTAAGGAAGTTAGAAACGATGATCCAAATTTAACTAAGCCTTCCATCGACAATCCACCGGATTTAGAGCTTAAGGATTTACCGTCTCATTTAGAATACATTTTCTTAGAAGATAATGATAAGTTACCCGTCATAATTGCTAAGGACTTAAAAGAAGATGAAAAATCTCGACTTATCGATGTGCTTAAAAATCATAAGAAAGCAATTGCTTTGAAATCTCCGACATCCGCGGAATTGATCCTAACTTTTGCACTCATAAAATTCTCATGGAAGATGACTTTAAACCCGCAATCCAAAATCAAAGAAGGGTTAATCCAAAAATTCATGAAGTCATTAAGAAAGAAGTTATCAAACTTCTAGATGCCGGCATGATTTACCCTATTTCGGATTCGCCATGGGTTAGTCCCGTCCATTGTGTGCCTAAGAGAGGCGGAATAATCTTTGTTCCCAATGAAAACAACGAGTTGATTCCTACTCGTCTTGTAACGGGTTGGAGAGTTTGCATAGACTATCGTAAGCTCAATGATGCCACTCGTAAGGATCATTTTCCTCCTCCTTTCATGGATCAAATGCTTGAGCATTTAGTGGGTAATGACTACTATTGTTTCTTAGATGGTTTTTCCAGATATTTTCAAATCCCTATCGATCCAAAAGACTAAGAGAAAACCACATTCACTTGTCCTTATGGAACATTTGCTTACAAAAGAATGCCTTTCGACTTATGCAATGCTCCCGGGACTTTCCAAAGGTGTATCATGGCTATATTCCACCACATGGTTGAAGAAACTATGGAAGTCTTTATGGACGATTTCTCGGTCTATGGTGATTCTTTTTCTTCTTGCCTTGCCAATTTAGAACGTATGCTTAAACGGTGTAAAGACACTCGTCTCGTTCTTAATTAGGAAAAATGCCATTTCATGGTAAAAGAAGGCATCGTCCTCGGTCACAAAATTTCAAAAGCCGGTATCAAAGTCGACCGTGCTAAAGTTGACGTCATTGCTAAGTTGCCTCCACCTACCACCGTCAAAGGAGTTAGAAGTTTTTTAGGCCATGCGGGATTTTATCGACGTTTCATCCATGATTTCTCTAAAATAGCTCGTCCAATGACTCATCTCTTAGAGAAAAATGCTCCTTTTATCTTTCTCAAGATTGTCTCGACTCTTTCGAACTTCTTAAAGGTAAATTAACTAAGGCACCGGTCTTAGTCTCTCCAAATTGGGAGTTACATTTCGAGCTAATGTGCGATCTAGTGATTTCGCGGTAGGAGCGGTTTTAGGTCAACGAGTTAACAAACACTTCCAACCAATTCATTATGCTAGTAAGACAATGACGGGGGATCAATTGCATTATACCACTACCGAAAAAGAGCTTTTAGCTGTAGTGTATGCTTTTGAGAAATTCCGCCCCTCTCTTGTGCATTCCACCACCATCGTTTATACTGACCATTCCGCTTTGAAATACTTGTTGACCAAGCAAGATGCTAAACCGAGACTCCTTCGTTGGGTTTTGCTCCTACAGGAATTTAAAATCGAAATTCGTGATAAAAAGGGAGCGGAAAACCTAGTCGCGGATAATCTTAATAGACTTGAGGATCCTTATCAAGGGGAACTTCCAAATCAAGAGATTAATGAATCTTTTCCCCTTGAGAACTTATATCTATTAATTCCAATCTTGATGGTGCCCCATGGTTTGCGGACATTGCAAACTATTTGGCGGGTGGTGTTCTTATCGAAGGGTTAACGTCCCAACAAAAGAAAAATTTATTCAAGGATGTTAAGCACTATTATTGGGACGACCCTTATCTTTTCAAGAAATGTGCGGATCTTATCATTCGTAGATGTGTTGATGGGCCGGCGGCTTTACAAATCCTTGAAGCTTGCCACAAAGGACCCACCGGTGGTCACTTTGGTCCTAACTACACCGCTAAGAAAGTTTTCGACTCCGGATTCTATTGGCCCACCATTTATCATGACGCTCATGAAATGGTTAAGCATTGTGATGCTTGCCAAAGACAAGCCAAGATCACACATAAAGATGAGATGCCTCAAAATTTCATCCAAGAGTGTGAAATCTTTGACTTATGGGACATCGACTTTATGGGGCCATTTCCATCATCCAAAGGGAACAAGTACATCCTCGTAGCCGTTGACTACGTATCAAAATGGGTTGAAGCAAAGGCTTTACCTACTAATGATGCGAGGGTGGTTGTCAACTTCTTGAAACAATTGTTTGCTCGATTCGGTGTGCCTCGTGCTATTATTAGTGATCGCGGGAATCATTTTTGCAATGATCAATTCGCACGAGTCATGGCTAAGTATGGTGTCAATCACCGACTTTCCAACGCGTATCATCCAAAAACTAATGGTCAAGCCGAGGTTTCCAACCGTGGACTTAAGCGAATCTTAGAGTGTACCGTGGGAGAGCATCGTGCCTCATGGGCCGATAAATTAGATGATGCTTTGTGGGCTTTCCGTACCGCTTATAAGACACCTATAGGTTGTACTCCTTATCGCCTTGTGTACGGAAAGGCGTGCCACCTCCCCATTGAGTTGGAGCACAAGGCTTATTGGGCCTTGAAATGGGCTAATTTTGACATAAACAAAGTCGGCGATCTTAGGTAAATCCAACTCAATGAACTTAATGAACTTAGGAATGAGGCTTATGAGAATTCATTAACCTACAAGGAAATGACTAAGCTCATTCATGATTCCAAGATTAAGAACCGAGAGTTCCACGTTGGTGATCAAGTTTTACTCTTTAACTCTCGGTTTAAAATGTTTTCGGGTAAACTTAAGAGCCGTTGGTCTGGTCCATTCACCGTGGCCCAAATCTTCCCTTATGACACCATTGAGTTATCTCAACCAAATGGGCCCAATTTTAAGGTGAATGGCCAACGGGTTAAGTTGTACTTTGGAGAGGACATCTCTCATGAGATGATTCCATCCCTCTCCAGGTTTCCCTTGAATTAATTCTAGAAATCGAGTCGAGCTAGAGACTCGTGATAAATAAATAAAGCATCGTATAACTAGGTTAGATTTTTACCTTTTCCATCCTTTCCACCCTTTTCACCTTCACCCATTTCCACTAATAAGTGTAGGGGGAGCCAAGTAGGTTGTTTGTGTTGTGATGTTGTGCAGGGACATGTGCTTTAATGATCCACTTTTGGTGTTTTTGACGCGACCCGAGATCCCATGTTCTCATGTACCCGGTTCTATCAAAACTATTGTGATTCATACATGTATATAAATAAGATGAATAAATGTAATCACTTTAGTTGTCTCTTCCTTAGCTCGATTTAAACAACGTGCACAATGTCCTAAGTGTAGGGGAGTTTATTCTCCCACATGCTTAAACATTAAGGGCAATGTTTATATTAAGTGTAGGGGGACTTCTATCGAATTTTAGTGGACTTTTCCATGAATTTGACCTCATTTAACTGGAAATTTAGAAATTTTCAACGTTTTTCAAAATTTTGATCTATTTTGGCCTAGTAGTATTTCCATTTATTTTCTTTTATTTTCTTTCCTTTTGTTATCGCATCGTATGAATAAATTCCATTTCAAAAATAAAGTCAAAAAAAATAAATAAATGAATAAAATGGTTTTAACAAGTTTAGATGTCTTTGATATATTAGGCCCGTCGTGAATATTTTGACTCAACCCGAGTTTACTTATCCAAGTTTACTCTAGCTAGTATCCTTAACCATATGGACCTTAATTGGTTTATTAGGCTAAGCATCCACGAGTCTCATTCCTTGAGATTTTAAATTATGGAGAACGAGAGATGATAGAGTTGATAATAAGTTTAAGGGTCAATTCTTGCTTATATGAGTTTTTGTGGATCTTTCTTCCCGCTTGTATATTTAATTGCTTAATAAATGAGGATTTTTGCGGTGTATATTCGATATCTTAGCTCTTAGCCAAAACTTTTATCTCCTTGTAATTAAAGCATGAACACATTGAGGGTGCCAACGTTGTGGACTTCTGACTAAGGTGGCTCATAACCACTAAGTAGGAGGTATTCAGACCATGGGACCGCGGAATTTGGCCTAATATATATATCAATAATAAAGAAAGAATAAGATTAAAACATAATCTCAAGGAGCCTTAGGGTGTGGGGCATGTAGCACGAACCTTGTCATTAGAGCCTTAGGGTGTATGGCATGGTAAGTGTTGAATAAAAATTGATCAAAAATAAATTCCCTTGTTTATGGTTCAAGGAGCCTTAGGGTGTTGACCATAGATGAGGAGCATTTTTACATATTAAAGAGCCTAAAGGGTATATGATGTGAACTTGCTAAACTCCACATAAAGTCTACATGACTTTGGAGGAATTAATAAGTAGTACTATTGGCCAAATTTTGGATCTGGGAATTTACTCCTCAAATCGTGTTAAATTATCCTTGATGTGGGCTTACTTTAGTGACAACGTTTTTGAGGACGAGGTTAGGTTCTGAGTGTCGGGTTTGCATTGTTTTGCCTTCATTTTTGGACTAAAGATTATTAAATAAGTCAAATGAGCCTACGGGTGAATGACAATCTTTAAAATCTAGAGATACAACTTAGGAATTGGAGAAAGAGTATTACACAGTTGTCTTATATAAGTGGTTTTAACTTGAGAACTTATGGTAAACAATGATCTTGTTTTTAAGCTTGGTATGGGGAACATGAAACTTGAGGGTGATTAATATTCAAGACATCAAAGCCCTAATTTAAGTCTTAGATTTCTTTACGAGTTTCTTCCATCAAACAATATCAAAGTTAATAAATTAATGAAAATTATTATAACTTTTGTTTCCTTGAGTAAAGTTTTTTTTCATCGTTCTTTAGTTACTTTTTATTGTAGTAGTAATAGTATATCTTAATAAAGTCCAAGAGGGGTTAATTATGAGAAAAATGTAACTTTATGCTTTAAAATTATGCATTGCATGGGGTCATTGCAATGATCAAGTGTAGGGGATTTAATAAGTGTGTAAACACTTATCCTTTTGTCACTAAAATCAATGAAAAACAAGACCTAAACATGTGTTTAATATCGTAAAACTCGGAATTACGCGTGGTTTTGTGTTTTTGTGTGAAATAGGTACAAAAGATCAAAAGGAAAGAAAACACGGGATTTCACGGTCAATTGTTGAAGAAAAGTCAAAGAAAGAGACAAAGTCAAAGTCAAAGAACCAAAAGTGTATCGAAGATCACGAAAACCGGCAAAATCGACACGACTTTGAAGAAAAGATCAACAAAGCCAAAAAGAGTCCGTTTTTAGTGGATTTCATCTTAATGGAGTTATTTGGGCTTGTGGGTCTCACATTTGGGTATTGGGCCCAAAAGCCCAATAAGGAAGTTAATGTTATTCATTTTGTAACCAAGCCCAAAATACAAAGCCCATTACCTTTTATAAAAGTGACGGATAAATAAGAATTTGGGCCCAAGCCCAAGTGTTAACTAAAATAAAGAAACTAGTGGAAGTTATCATGGGATTTAAAACCGGTTGGTTAAGAAATGGGACGTACAAGTTAAAAACGTTTTCTTGGTCAAACGTTAACTCAAAACTACACACACCCACGTCACACATTATTTTCGTTACAAACGAAGTTTACCTTCTTCTCCCACCCAAAATAACCAGATACCCTTTTTACTATTACCCAAACCCTAACCCAAAATAAATTTGGGGTTTTAAATTAATTCAAGCGCGTGTTTGACACGCAAGGGAAATTAAATCACCCTCTTTTTTGGATCATGAAGATGGAGGTCCTATGGGTGACGTGGCCCCCTTCTCGTCTCTGATTGGTTGAGACAACACACCATCTTAAAAGCCTCCAATAAAATCATGCCACATCTGCAAAGAGAAAGCACAACTAGCACAAACCCATCAACGGTGGCAATCCGTGTGATGGGTAAATGAGTTTCAGTCGTAGATCAAGAAAAAGAGAGAGAAAAGATGGATTGGACGGTTAAGATTCGAGATCTGGTCAACAAATCTTTATCAACAAGTTTTAGGGTTTGTCTATAAAACCCCCAATATTATAATTTTTTTATTCTGTCCCATTTTTTTTTATTTTCCTAGTTATTATGCTTAAATTGTTTTTAGGATTTAATTGTATTTTTGTTTTTCAAGTATTGTAATCAGTTTCAATTATTAATAAAATTTAATTCAGTTTAATCTTGTCTCATATTTTCTGTTTAAATTTACTACAATTTATCCTTAAACTGTTTTATCATAATAATTTATATTAGTTGATTTAAGCTAAATAATAGTTTGAATTAGTTAATATTAAATAAATATTGGGAAAAATATACTTTCCCCACTAGAAAGTGTGTAGAAAGTGTTCGTTGGTTCGATGGGGTTTGATGATTAATGGCGAATGGTGGTTAGTTAGGGTTGTGATTCGGTTAAATTAGACGGCTCAACGCCGCTCTACTGCTCAAAGGTTTCGTCAAAAGGTTTTAAATCTCTTTTTATTTTATGTTAATTTTAGATTAATTTTATTATCTATTTAAGTTTTTCTGTTTATTAGAACTATTTAGTTGATTTTTGTCTGAGTTAATTTGAATCTGCTTAGTGGTATTGCCTTGTTTAGTTATTTGCTGAGTTTTTATAGAATCTGCCTTATTCTAGTTGAGTAGTCGATTTGAATGTGTTGAGTTTGGATTATTATACATATTTGCTGAAGGTCTAAATAGGTTGTTTGACCTGAAAGTTTTAAATCTGATTTTGTAAGTTCTAAATGTTTATTTAAGCTGTTGATTTTGAACGAGCTTTCAGTTTTTATATAAACTTGGTGACTGCTAGATTGAGTATGATAGTTATTCAGGTGTTTAACATCTGTAAGTTTTATTTGGAATTAAAATTGTTTTGAGTTTATGCTTTATCTAGTTTAGATGCTTAACCATTAGCGTTATACAGATTTGAATTTAATTTTGCTATGTTGTGTAACTGAGTTGAGTTTTCTGTGCACAAGTCTGCTTAATCTGCTATTGCCTAATTTAGATAGTATCTTGATTTCGTTTTGTTGATTCTGTGCTGGATTCTTTAGTCGTATTCTGTATTTTGTTATTTATTGTTTTACTTTTGCTGTTCAAAATTAACCAACAGACCCTCTTGGTCTGTATGGTGTGGTTGATTTCACTCATCAGACAAATACAGTCAAGAAGTCTCTCCTGAAACTTGCAATTTTTATTTTTAGTGTCCAAAAAAAATAATCACCAATAAGTCTCCCAAGGGATTCGAACCTGTGACCTCACGGGTAACTGCCAAACAAGTTAACCATTTGCTCTAGTTACTCTGTTGTGTTTCATTACCGTTCTTAGAATTAATATAGTCCGTTTGAACATTATTAGTTTTATTATAGCTTTTAAATACTAATTTTTATTTTGATAAATTTTAAATTAAAAGTTTTATTATATTTATTACTTTTATAAAATTAAAGTGTTTTTTATTAGATTTTAGTTTTTAAATAAAATAGATTTAATATTTTATTGTTTTAGAAATTTAAAATTAGTTCTTAGATAAATTATTTTTTTAGATAATATAAATTTTAATTAATTTAGTTTTTAAATAAAAATTAGTTTTAAATAGATTTTGCTTATTAAATAGTAAAAGTATTTTTCAAAATAAATTAGTTGATAATTTTTAAATAGTTTTTAAATTGTTTAATTAAATCTTAAATAGTGTAAAAACAATTTCTTTTTAAATAGATTAAATAGTTTTTAGTTTTAAATATCAAAACAAGTACTCTTCACCAAAAACGATAAATCTCGTGATTAATTGAAAATCAATTCGAGTCGAGTCGAGGTACGAAATTTAGAGATTAAAAGAATTTGCAAAAATCTTATATTAGCCTTGCATCCTTCACAAGGAGCTGATCCCTCTTACCCAAAACCAGTATATTAAATTAGAGGCAGCCCCTCTAATTTGCATGATGAGGTCACCCCTCCAAGTATTCATGCACGTTGATATTTCATGACCTATATTGGCTAATGGTAATTATGTTAAACAGTTTTTATACGATAAACATAAGGCTTTTCAAACTATAAAACCAGTTTTACTAAGATATAACCAGGTTATCCATGATTTAGTTTTTTCCGCTGCTTCATGTTTATATGCTTATATTATTCATGCTTTACTTGTATATCCGTGCACTGAGCGTTATGCTCAGCCGTTTTCCTTTTCATGTTCCCAAAACGGCAGGTACTCAGAGACGCTCGTAGACTTTAAGCGTACGTGCATATGGATTGGAAGCTTCCTAGCCTTCTTTACTTTATGCATTTCTTTATACTTTCATACTCATTTCCATGGACATTTTTTAGTCCTTTCATTTACAGTACTTATGTTTGTATGTGATGAGTTCTACTTTTGGGGGTACCGATGTTTGATTACAGTATTTCCTTTAAGGTCATGTTATGTTTAGACATTTATCCTTGTATGCTTTGATGACACGCCATAATCACGCGTGACATTCCATTTATCAATATGGGGTGTTACAGTTATGGTATCAGAGCCAAGGCTTCGACCTGTAGGCTCTCAAAACACGACCTGTGATTAGTGGGTAGTCACTATGGTCTTCCTAGAACTGACAGTCGGTTTTCATGCATTCATCATTTTCATGCGTACATATATATGTCATTGTCGCAGGTTTATGACTAAGTAATGGTTGGTATAGGACTGACCCTATTTAGTCGCATGTGTTTTATCGAAACTTTTAAATTTGGGACCGACCCATTGTCGTCCCCTCACCATGTCTTTTGTTTTGAGTGAACTGACCATAGGCGTTCACTCTCGCGCATACAAAAGTTTTCATAAAACTGTATCATGCATTCATGTACTAGTTTTTCCTGCATAAAATTTTTCTCATGATTTATTGGTATATATTTTTTTCATGTATATAGTTTATGTTTTAATCAGTTTTATCATGTATTTGATGTTATACTGTCAGATGGTTCTCACACGCGAGTAGGAACAACTCAATGCAGCAATCCAAGCTGCAATGCAAGCTATGCTTCCTCAGCTGAGGAACGAAATCAGGGCTGAGGTTCAGGCTGCCAACAATCAGCAGCATCACCCAGTACCTCATCCTCCTCCAACAACAACATTGGCCACATGGCTGGAGAGATTCAATAAGCTCCGCCCTTGAGCTTTTGAGAGAATAGATAGCCCCAGTGAAGCTAAAAGCTGGTTGGCTCACATTGAGAAGATCTTCGATGCTATGGGCTGTGACGCCGTCTTCAAGTCGAGGTTGGCATGCTACCGGTTCAAAGGTGATGTGTTAGCATGGTGGATAGCACTGAAGCAGTCCGAGGGAGGTGATGATTGGGTGGCTGGTTTGACTTGGGCTCAGTTCAGGGATAGGGTAATGGTATAGTTCTTTCCCAAGGCTGAGCAAGACACGCTGAAGAGGGAGTACCATGGGATCCGACAGAGAGCTGTGGAGAATAGCAACGAGTTCATGCAGCGCTTTCTTCGCTTGGCTGGTTTCCTTGGTGCAGCAACAGGTACTCCTGAAGAGCAAGCACACCACTTCAGGTGGGCTCTTCGTACATCGGTCGCAAACAACTTGGTGTGTGCTACGTTCAACATGGTAGCACAGGTGGCCGATGTAGCACGTAAGCTGGAAATGCTGCAGGAAAGAGATGAGTTCGGGGAAGCAGAGAGAACCGATAAGAGGATTCGTACTCAAGCAGTGACCAATCCGTATTCTTTTAGTGTGTGTCTATATTTCATCTCTTTAAATTGTATCTTCAGGCAGAAGACTAGGGACCGGTCTCAGCCGGCTACTCAACAACAGCCTAATCAGCCCAAGGGAAACGGTCAGACTCACGACCGTTCTGCTACGGATAGGCGTGGCGGTAATAATAATTACCGTAACAACGCTGGACACTCCAACAACAGCAGGTCCTTATACTTACGCATTTTCTTATGATTACATGTTATGATTCTTAATTCTGACACATTAGCAAATCTTCTACCAGGAATCATGGTAACGGGAGGGACCAGAACCAGAGAGGTTCTGTAACACTCCATTTTGATAAATGGAATGTCACGCGTAATTATGGCGTGTCATCAAAGCATGCAAGGTAAATGTACTAAAACATACATGACCATAGGGAAAACCGGAATCAAACATCGGTTCCTAAACATAAGCCCAAAACATAATAAAGCCAAAAGAAATGAATGAAAGACTAAACAAGCATAAGTATATGAAGGTAAAAAGGAAAAGAAGTCTCTAGCAGCTTCCATCCTATGCACGTCCTCCAATTGCTCGAGTCTTTCCTAGGATACCTGCCGTTTTGGGACATGGAAAGGAAAGTAACGGCTGAGCAAAACGCTCAGTGCACGAATATAGACATAGTATGAATGACTAAAACATAATAAAGACTTAATAGCAGCGGAAATGTATAAGTCCTGCAAAACCTGGAACATATTCATAAAACTGGTTTTATAGTTTGAAAAGCCTTATGTTTATCTTGTAAAAACTGTTTAACGTATTTTACCATTAGCCAATATAGGTCATGAAAATCCACCGTGCATGAATACTTGGAGGGGTGACCTCATCATGCAAATTAGAGGGGCTGTCTCTAATTTAATGTACTGGTTTTTGGGTAGGAGGGATCAGATCCTTGTGAAGGATGCAAGGCACACACCACATTCACCATGAAATCCTGACTGAAAACATGTAACTAGGATGCACCCATACACCCCACATGATAGATATAAATAAATGGCCAAAAGCTGAAGGGACGCCACGAGCAATCACTCTGCCGTGGTGAAGTCATAACATCAGTGCCTCTAATGTTATGGTTATGGTACCTCCATAACTAGGTGAAACTAGTCATGCATGTATATGGCTATAGGTAATCTTAATTAAACATAAGCAATCAAACACGTAACTTATACTACGGGAAAACAGTTGGCTGCATACGGGGAATCCTAATAAGGAAAGAATGTCCATACGAAAGGACGGGAATCCGTACCATATGTCCAGTGAACGAAGAAGACGAACTGAGGAGAATCCTACTTCCGTATCACTAGTGCTACATAAATACATACATGAATAAGTATCTGCTTACTAAATACGTAGCTGGTTTTATGTCATGTCTTAGCTTATTTTATATGTTCATGTCATGTTTTACTGTTTTAAGCCTTAAACTGTGTTTATCTTATATTCTGTTTAATCTGATTAAGTATTTCTTGTATTTCATGTATTATTATACTTACTGTGTAATAATAAGTAACTTTCCAAAAATAGCAGGTTTCTTAAAATAGAAAGTTTCCAAAAATAGAAAGTTTCCAAAAATAGAAAGTTTCCAAAAATAGAAAGTTTTCAAAAATAGAAAGTTACAAAAAATAGAAAGTTTCCAGAAATAGAAAGTTTCCAAAAATAGAAAGTTTCCAAAAATAGATTTACTGCTTAAAATAGATAAGTTTCTAAAAATAGAAAGTTTCCATAAATAGATCAGTTGCCTTAATTAAATAAGTTTCCATAAATAGATTAGCTGCCTGAAATAAATAAGTTTCTAAAAATAGAAGGTTTCCATAAATAGATTAGCTGCCTTATTTAATTAAGTTTCTAAAAATAGAAAGTTTCCATAATTAGAAATAAGCTGGTTAAATAAGCTAAGTATATAAGCCTAAGTGTTTTCATGATTATTTTCTAAGTCATATGATATAATGTATAGTTTAATAATTATTTCATGTAATTAAATTAAACTATAGGTAAAATATTTAATTAAAGTATAACATGTTTTTAATTAAATAAAGTTAAATACTTAGGTTAAAACTTGTATTATTATATATTAATAATATAACCTAAGTCATGTTAATTAATTAATTATAGTCATGGTTTTTAAATAATTAATTAATTATAAGTCTAAAATATAAAATACTTAGGTTAATAATTTCATGATTATAATAATTAAAATAACCTAAGTCATGTTATTAAATTAATCATATCATTTTATTAATTTAATTTTTAACATAAGATCATAAACATAAAAAAAAAACTAACATACACCATGAACCGGATCTAGACTAAAACAATGAACCGGACATGAAATCGACACCGTACCCCGAACCAAATCGGGGTACCCCGTGTCTTGAGGCTGCTGTGGGACCCCCACACACCAACCGAGACCATATATGGTCTTGGTGGTGGTCGGTTGGCCAAACCGAATCCCCTTTCGGGTTCGGTGTAGGCCGCGGCTAAAAACAAACACCCCTTAAAACATACTTTTGATTTTATTAAACCCCAAATCATGTTAGATCCATGTTTAATTATTAGGTTTTTGTAAAAAACATAACATGTTCTTGATTTATAAAAGATCAAATCAAAAGAAAAGGTTTTAAAAAGGATTTACCGAATTCGTGGATCAAAAAGATGAAGAACAAACACGATCACCAAGCAAAATTCCAAGATCCAAGATCACAAACCACCTCTTTGTGGTGGTTGTAGGGTGGCGGCACAAAGAAGACAAGGGAGGAGGGTTTTAGGTTTTTTTCTAAAATCTTCTGTAAAACTAAAAATGAGTAGTGAAAAATCCCTTAACCTCCTTTTAGTAAAAATTGATGGGCTAAGCCCATCCTCCCTCCTTAATTTCGTGGTAATGGGGCCCACAAGGGGTAACCCGAATGTTTTTCCGTGTCTAAAATATTAGTGTGTTCTCGTGTGTTCTCGTGTTCGTGTTTTACGTGTTTTAATTAGTTATTGATCGTGACTTAATATATTTATTCGTGTTCGTAATAAATATATATACGTAATTAATATTAGCCCGTGATTTAATTACGTTCATGATTTCATGATCACATGTTCGTGATTAATTATTGTTTAAATAATTATTGCGTGTTCGTGCGTAATAAATACGTATCGTGTTCTAACACGTACATAATACGTAAAATCCTAACACGAAATCGTAATCATGCTATAATAGGAAAGTTTTAATCTAGTACGTACGATCTTAAGGTACTATTCATGGTAAAAGCATGCGGGTTTTACAGGTTCACAGCCTAACCGTCCAGCTATCACTGGTATTCAATCTTACGATTATCCGCATTATCCTTTGTACCTATTATCATGTCTCATGTATATTGTTTTATCAGGCTCTCAGCCAGTCAGGACACCTGCTGGAGGATATACTCATCCCCTTTGCTCTACTTGCCACCGTAGGCACCCAGGGCCATGTCGCCGCAACAGCGATGCATGCTACAAGTGTGGTCTTCCTGGCCACCGCATGAAGGATTGCCGCAAGGGCGAGATGGAGGGTACATCAGGACATGCTGATACCAAGCCGCCTCCTACTAGTGGGCGCGTTTACACGACATCTCGCGATCAGGCCAACAAGTCTACAGGTACCATCACTGGAATCTTGTATATGTATGGTCAAGCTGCATGTGTTTTGTTTGATACGGGTGCTACTCACTCGGTCATTTCTACTGCTTATGCCAAGAATGTTAGGATACTTCCCATGGCACTAGAGAACATACTGAGTATTTCCACGCCTTTGAGAGACTCTGTACGCATAACCCATGTGTACAAGAGTCTTCCCCTATTGACGACAAGGTTCATCCTGTCGATGCACTTCCGCTGGACATGAATGATTTTGACATGGATTGGCTATCTAAGCATCATGCTACCATAGACTGCCATTCATATCGAGTCATCTTCGGTGATGTTAATGCACCAGAGTACATTCACAACGGGTTCGTACCCGGAAGGTCTGTACAAATCATATCAACCCTGCAAGCACGTGCATTACTTTCACATGGTTGTGAGGGTTATCTAGCTACTGTTCATGACATGGATGCTGAATCTCCATCAATTCAGAATCAACCGATAGTGTCAGAATTTCCAGATGTATTTCCAGAATAACTTCCGGGCATACCACCTGCACGTGAAGTAGAATTTAATATCGAGCTCATCCCAGGAGCTGAGCCGATTTCCAAGGCTCTTTATCGCATGGCTCCCATAGAGTTGAAGGAGCTGAAGGATCAATTGCAAGAACTTCTGGAACGAGGCTTTATTCGACCGAGCGCATCTCCATGGGGCGCACCGGTCTTATTTGTTAAGAAGAAGGACGGCAATATGCGTCTTTGCATAGACTATCGCGAGCTCAACAAGATTACCATCAGGAATAGGTATCCACTACCACGTATAGATGATCTGTTTGACCAACTCCAAGGGGCCAAACATTTCTCCAAGATTGATCTTAGGTCGGGCTATCATCAACTACGGGTTAAGGAGCAGGACATCGCCAAAACTGCTTTCCGTACACGCTATGGTCACTACGAATTTGTAGTCATGCCATTTTGCCTTACCAATGCTCCAGCAGTGTTCATGGATTTGATGAACATAATCTTCCATGAATTTCTGGACAAGTTCGTCATTGTCTTCATTGACGACATCCTGATTTTGTCTAAGTCCAAGGAGGAACACGAAGACCATCTTTGTACAGTACTACAGATTCTTCGCCAGAAGCAGCTGTATGCTAAATTCTCCAAGTGTGAGTTCTGGTTAGACAAGGTGGAATTCTTAGGTCACATTGTATCAGCAGAAGGAATCACGATGGATCTAGCGAAGGTTGAGGCTATTAACAAATGGCCACGGCCGACATCAGCGACTGAAGTCCGCAGTTTCCTAGGCTTAGCTGGTTATTACCGTAGGTTCGTGGAGAAATTTTCCCTCTTAGCACTACCTTTGACCAAACTGATGTGGAAAGGGGAGAAATTCGTCTGGACGGAAGAACGAGAGAAGAGATTTGAAGACCTAAAGCAGAAGTTAGTATCTGCACCGATTCTTACTCCCCCATCTGGTACGGGTGGATTTCAAATCTACAATGATGCATCGGGGAAGGGACTTGGCTGTGTTCTCATGCAACATGGGAAAGTGATCGCGTACGCTTCACGGCAGCTTAAGCCTTATGAGGAAAATTACCTTACGCATGACTTAGAACTTACAGCAGTCGTGTTTGCATTGAAGATATGGAGGCACTACTTGTATGGAGAATCATGTGACATTTTCACGGACCACAAGAGCTTGAAGTATATCTTCACTCAGCGTGAATTGAACATGAGACAGAGGAGATGGTTATAGCTGTTGAAGGATTATGAGATTAATATGCAGTATCATCCCGGCAAGGAGAATGTAGTGGCAGATGCACTTAGCAGAAAGTCCGGAATGATAAACGACATTAAAATTGAGGAGGAAATCATAAGAGACTTGGAGCGACTAGACATAGAGATCATGGTACATGGACAACACGGTTACTGGGCTAATCTTAGAGTAGAACCCGAGTTACTCTCTAAGATCAAGGAAGCACAGAAAGATGATGGATAAATCTGGGCGATAATTCAGAATTTGGAGAAGCAGACAGAATTTCGAGTAGACGCAGACGGTATCTTATGGCAGGGCACGAGACTTTGTGTCCCTGATGACCAAGAACTCCGGGAAGCATTATTAGCTGAGGCTCATAGCTCCCCATTTTCTATCCATCCTGGTTCGACCAAGATGTACCATGACATCAAGTAGTACTTTTGGTGGAGTGGTATGAAACAGGATGTTGCTACTTACGTCTCCAAATGTCTTACCTGCCAGCAGGTTAAGATCGAGTGTCAGCGATCTGGCGGTCTTCTTCAATCGTTAGATATTCCAGAGTGGAAGTGGGACAAGATCACCATGGATTTTGTTACTGGTCTTCCACCGACAAAGAAGAAGCACGATGCAATTTGGGTTATCGTTGATCGACTTACCAAATCAGCTCATTTCTTACCGATCCGCAAGGAAGATTCGGTCAGTAAACTCGCCGATACCTATAGAAGGGAGATCATGAGACTTCACGGTGCTCCATCCAGCATCGTCTCAGACAGAGATCCTCGTTTCACTTCGCGATTCTAGAGAAGTCTGCAGAAAGCTTGGGGTACACAACTTAAGCTTAGCACGACTTTTCATCCTCAAACAGACGGACAGTCAGAGCGAACGATTCAGACATTGGAAGACATGTTGAGGTCATGTGCGTTCGAATGGACGGGTGATTGGGACGATTATATCTATTTGGTGGAGTTTGCATACAACAACAGTTGGCACGCAAGTATCAAGTGTGCTCCTTTCGAGATGTTGTATGGCAGAAAGTGTCGCGCCCCAATCTGTTGGGATCAGGTTGGTGAGCGAACACTTGAAGGACCAGAAATGATAGAGCTGACTAACGAGAAGGTCGTAGTAGCTAAGCAAAAACTGCAAGAAGCACGGTCACGTCAGAAGAGTTATGCAGACAAGCATCATAGGGACTTACATTTTAACGTAGGAGATCACGTTTTCCTTAAGGTTTCGCCGACACGTGGTGTTAGACGTTTTGGAATAAAAGGGAAGCTCAGTCCTCGATTTATCGGACCGTTTGATGTCATTGAACGAGTTGGTGAAGTATATAACCGTTTAGCGTTACCTCCGCAGCTTTCTCATGTTCACGATGTGTTTCATGTGTCCTTACTCAGAGGGTACCAGTATCATCCCCTTCACATGGTTCAGTATCCATTGGAACAGATTCGTGAAGATCTCACTTTCATAGAAGAACCCGAACGAGTTCTTGACAGACAAGAACGAGTCATGAGAAGGAAGACAATTCCATTCGTCATAATCCTTTGGAGGGATCATACCGAGCGGGAAGCCACTTGGGAAACAGAGGAGTCTATCCGGGCTTCTTACCCTCATTTCATATTTTAAATTCGGGTATGTTCTTCTTTTCCAATTTACTTTATATATAATTCAGGGACGAATTATTGTTTTTAGGGGGGAAGAGTTGTAAAACCCGCATGCTTTTACCATGAATAGTACCCTTACGATCGTACGTACATGATTAGAACCTTCCTTTTATAGCATGTTTGCGTTTCACGAACTAGAATTACAAGTATTACGTACGTGTTATAACACGATAAGTATTTATTACGTATTAAGACACGATAGTTATTTCAATAATAATTATAATCACGAACATACGAACATGAAATCATGAACGTAAATTAATCACGAGCTTAGTATTACGTATGTACGTATACTTATTACGATCACGAATAAATATATTAAGTCACGAACGATAACTAATTAAATCACGTAAAACACGAACACGAGAACACACTATATATTAGTCACAGAAAATGTTCGGGTTACCCCTTGTGGGCCCCCTTACCCGCGGACACAACAAGAAACAAGGGCCAAGCCCATTTAAATTTTTACTAAACAAGGATTAAGGGGAAAAGTTATTTTCATAATAACAAAATTTAGAAAAACAAAGAAACCCTAAAATCTTTTTCTTCCTCTTGTTTCTTCTTGGCCGCCGGGTTTAGCACACACCAAAGGGGTGTTTGGTTGATTTTGGTGTTTGATTTATTGCAAGGATTGTTGTGTGTTCATCCTTCTTTGATTCACGTGATCGGTATAACCCTAAACCTCTTTTCTTTTTATGTTTTTTATTTATAAATCACATGAAATCATGAATTTTTTAATAACAAATTAAAAACAAGTAAAAACATGTAATTAAACATGTGGGTAAATTAATTAATGGTTAAGGGGTGTTTGTTAAGTGGCCGACGCATGAACCGAGCCCCAAGGGGGTCTCAGTTTGTTTTGATTCGCACCAACCAAGACCTCAAGGTCTCGGTGTGGTGTCTTGTGTCTCGGCAGCAGGGAAAAAAGAGGAACCCCGACCTCGGTCGGGGTATGTTTGGCTCGGGTGGGTATCGGCTAAGAACTAAAACCACCACCGGCTTAAGCCGATGGCTAATTAAGGAAAGCAGAGGGAACCGAAGGCCACGTCAGCAGGGGGAACACCGGCTAGCTGGTGGGAACCCATGCTAGCCGGAGGCTAGGTTTTGACCATGGGTGCGTTTGGTTGCCGGTTCACGGGTTTAAACCGGTCCGGTTCACACATGTTTAGAATAAATCAGGGGTTCGGTTCATGGGTTATTTTTTTTACAAGACTTAAATTAAATTAATTAAAACATGAACATGATTAATTTAATTTACATGACTTAGGTTATTAATCTTATTATTAATACATGAATTTTAACCTAAGTAATTATCATTTTAATTAGACTATATAATTAATTAATTATTAAAATCATGACTTATAATTAAATAATTTACATGAATTAGGTTATATTATTAATAGATAATAATACATGTTTTAACCTAAGTATTTTTACTTTTATTTAATTAAACCATGTTATATTTAATTGAATACTTTAACCTATACTTTATATAATTCACATGAAATAATTAATAAACTATACTATTTGATTACATGACTTAGAATATTAATTAGAAACACTTAAGCTTATATAATTAGCTTAATAATCCGGCTTATTTTTATTTATGGAAACTTTCTATTTTTATAAACTTATTTAATTAAGGCAGCTAATCTGTTTATAGAAACTTTGTATTTTTAGAAACTTATCTATTTTAAGCAGTAAATCTATTTTTGGAAACTTTCTATTTTTGGAAACTTTCTATTTTTGGAAAGTTTCTATTTTAGGAAACCTGCTATTTTTAGAAAGTTACTTATTATTACACAACAAGTATAATGATACATGAAATACAAGAAATACTTAAACAGAATAGACAGAATACATGATAAACACAGTATAAAGCTTAAATTAGTAAAACATGACATGAACATATAAAACAAGCTAAGATATGTTATAAAACCAGTTACATACTCAGTAATCAGATACTTATACACGTATGTATTTATGTAGCATTAGTGATACCGAAGTAGGACTCTCTTCCGTTCGTCTTCTTCGTTCACTGGACACAAGGTACGGATTCTCCGTCCTTTCAGTATGGACATTCTTCCTTATTAGGATTTCCCGTATGCAGCCAACTGTTTTCCCCAGTATATGTTTTATATGTTTTTGAATTGCTTATGTTTATATAGAATACCTAAAGCCATATACATGCATGACCAGTTTCACCTAGTTATGGAGGTACCATAACCATAACACTAGAGGCACCAGTGTTATGACTTCACCACTGCGGAGTGATAACTCGTGGCGTCCCTTTCAAATTTTGGCCATATTATTATTATCAGGTGGGGCGTATGGGTGCATCATAGTTTACATGTTTTCAGCAGATTATTCAGTGTGAATGTGGTGTGTGCCTTGCATCCTTCACAAGGAGCTGATCCCTCCTACCCAAAACCAGTATATCTTAAATTAGAGGCAGCCCCTCTAATTTGCATGACGAGGTCACCCCTCCAAGTATTCATGCACGTTGACATTTCATGACCTATATTGGCTAATGGTAAATATGTTAAACAGTTTTTACAAGATAAACATAAGGATTTTCAAACTATAAAACCAGTGTTACTAAGATATAACCAGGTTATCCAAGATTTAGTTTTTTCCGCTGCTTCATGTTTATATGCTTATATTATTCATGCTTTACTTGTATATCCGTGCACTGAGCGTTATGCTCAGCCGTTTTCTTTTTCATGTTCCCAAAATGACAGGTACTCAGGGACGCTCGTAGACTTTAAGCGTACGTGCATATGGATTGGAAGCTTCCTAGCCTTCTTTACTTTATGCATTTATTTATACTTTGATACTCATTTCCATGGACATTGTTTAGTCCTTTCATTTACAGTACTTATGTTTGTGTGTGATGAGTTCTACTTTTGGGGTACCGATGTTTGATTCCAGTTCTTTATGGTCATGTAATGTTTAGACATTTATCCTTGTATGCTTTGATGACACACCATAATCACGCGTGACATTCCATTTATCAAAATGGGGTGTTACAATTGAAACATCCATTCGTTGTTTTGTTAGCACAGTCTAAAATCATAAAGGAAGGAGAGAACATCTTAGGCACCATGTTATCAACAACTGAATTATATATGATATAAGGCAAGTTTGAAGAGCTTAAAGAGATTTTGTGCAAAATTAGTTATAAAGTCTGATTTTTCTATGATTTGTTATACATCATATATGATACTTCATATATCATATATGATAAATCTATCATATATATCACATATTATATAACTATCATATATGATAATTGAGGTATCATATATGATACATCAAACTACAGCTTACATCAGCAACTTAATTAAAATGCTTACTAATACACCTTATTCACACTAACATAAAAGCTTATTCATAACTCACGTATGCAAAAATTGGTAAACGAAGTCACAAGCATATTTGATTACGGTATTGAGTCTTGTCAAACATATTTGATTCTCAACTCCAAGCTACGTGCCACTTACCAAGGCCATTCATATTCACTTTTGAGTTTTATGGTCTAACTAAATACAATACCATATATTACCGTATTATATATGATATAATGCATGTTTAAAGAGCTTAATTTCGTGTAAATTAATCATAAAGTCTGGTTTCTTATAGTTTGTCAGAAACATCATATATGATAGCTCATGTATCATGTATGATACAACTATCATATGTCATATATCATATATCTATCATATATGATAAATGAAGTATCATATGTGGTACATCAAGCTTAATTTAGCCTGCATGAGCAACATAAAAAGTCCTAATAATACAGCTTATTCACATGAACATAAGCTTATTCATAATTCTCTTATTCAAAAATATGATAATTCATTAAAAAAACTAATAAACTAGCTTATAATTCAACATAATAAAATCAAATCATCTAATTCACAAGATTATCATAACTCTCATTCAAACAAATGAGCTTATTCATAAGCTTATTTAAACAAATCAGCTTATTCACATTATTCACCTAATAAGTTAGATAATAATTAAGAACACATCATCAATATATTTCTTTCAAAATAAGCTAATTAAAAGCTTATAACTAGAATGATGATAAATTAATAAGTTTGTTTCAACCAAATAAGCTAAAAAATAAGAATAGTTCGTTATCAAACCTGATGATGGATCGATTCGTTATTATAGATCTTAATCAAAGAACGCTGATTATCGATCGAACAGTAATTAGAGATCATGAATCTCTGATGGATTAGTTATAGAGAGAGAAAGTAGATCGGAGGTAGAGAGAGAAATAAAGAAACGTGTGTGTGTTTGTTTTATGAGAAAAAGGCAAAAAAAAAACTTATATAGTGGTCGGACGAAATGACAAAAATACCCGTGCAATGTAACATGGGGATTTAATTTCAGTGTGAGATGAAAGGTGGGGATGAGTCTCCATATATCTTGGATAACTTTTATATCCAAATAAATTTAAATCTATAATTTACCAATTACGATAATAACACTTTCTTTTTTCCATTTTCCGTCCAACAATAGGTACGACAAAAGAAAATTAGCCTCTTCTAAAAATTTATTTTTGGCTTCGCCCCTATAGATACGCTTGTTAATGTTTAGCAAATGAAAGAAAAAAATATATACAAAAAATTAAAGAGAATAATGTAAGAACAAAAATATTTTTTAACTCTTTTATTTTTCAGAAAAATGTTAAAAGAAACTTTAAAGTCTTTGCTATTAAATGTCATCAAGTCATTAAAAACCTGTGAAGGTATTAGCGGGAGTGCGTGGTGTCACACACAATACCCGATGTCCTGATGGAATTTTGTTTTGTGGTATTACATAAAAAAAAGGGTAAAAGCTATACAATACCATCGTACTTATTAAAATGTACCGACTTTAAACACATACAATTTAATCGCTAGACAATACCAACGAACTTTCAAATTGATCGTAAACTTTACCAATATGACCATGAAATGACTAAATTACCCTTGTCTCTTTTAACTTAATTACATATATTGCCATAGAGGAACATGACAACGATGGTGGGTCTCATTTATTATCCCATCTGTGTAATTTTGCATGGAAAATTGATCATGGAGTCTAATAGAATCAATCTTTGAGGCATATGTTAAAGCTTCAATATAGAAGATATGCAGTAGAACCATAAAACCTTCACATTACTATTTTTTCTCATGTAAAAAAAAAAGGAAAAAAAACCAGTGACTTTAGTTCATCATTCAACTCTAAATGATAAGCACGAGATTCACTCATTCGCATTCATACGATTCCACTATCTTCGCAACTCCATTTAAGGATCAATCAACAAATCCCCATATAACCCGACACCTTCACTCGAGCAATATCACCATCGAGATCATCACGTCCCGATGTGACTCGTCATTTCGATCTGATTCATGTTCGGATCTGATTCATTATTCATATATCAGATCTTAATCGCCTTTATGTGGTGGTTTACGGTGGATCTGGTGGTGGTGGTTTACGGTGGATCTTTGGCAGTGATTCAATCGTCACATGTACCAGCAAAATGGTTAGGCACTATGCTAGTTAAGCTGATAATTGCACAACACTTGTCTTTTTAAACCCATATGTCATGATCCTATAGATGTTCTTCACTTTTTACCTTTTTTTTGTAATGATGATTTCACCAATCAGGCAACAAAGTGTCTAATAAAGCTGTTATGTTTAACAGTAAGTAAATCACTATTTTGTGAGCATGTGACTATATTGGTTCCAAAGAATACGAGCATGATTCATAAATTAGTGGAAGGATGCATCAGAATTTTGATTGACCCTCCGTGGAGCTGTTATTCGCAACAGATGAGCATTGCTGAGTAGCTCTTTTCAAAAAAATCGATCTGAGTTTTATGTAATATAAAATACTGTATTAAAGAAGATAAGGGTAATTTAGTCATTTCATGATCATATTGGTAAAGTGTATGATAATTTGAAAGTTTGTTGGTATTGTCTAGCGATTAAATTGTATGTGTTTAAAGTCGGTATATTTTAATAAGTACGATGGTATTGTATAGCTTTTACCCTAAAAAAAAACACAAAAAAATTAGCATGCACCCGGTCACAAATGTGTCGTCATCGAAGTTACTCTATCCCTTCTTTTACGAGTTATGAAGGAGGTGAGATATAAACAGTCTTACCCCTACCCGAGGGTAGAAACAACGCTTCCGAAAAATCTCCAGTCTTGCAGAAAACGAAAATCGAACTCTTCACCTCTGTCTTTGTAAGAAGAGGGGGTTTTCATAAAAAATGCATTGTGTCATGTACATAGTTTATTCGTTATTTACTTCATATCTAGGTGAAAAGTAACTTAGTTTCTCTAAATTTAATCATTTTAATCGAAAATCGTATTTTTTGTTAATCTTTCCAGAATGGTAAAAAAAAAATTTGTGCAGTCTTTAACTTTGGTTCGTGTCTGAATATTACAACTCTAATTATTCTTAAGTATGTTGAATTCCTCAAGGTGTTGTGTGACTTGGATAGTTTGATCAGTTACACTGTTTTCAGTTTATACCTATCCTTTTTTCATTGTAGCCTAATCATTAGATCGCTGATATAGCCGTTATGTTCGAGTCTTATCAGCTGAGGCCTAAAGGAGCAGTGTTCAGCGGTCAACTAGGACATCCATAAAAGTTCACATTCACAATAATAGTATCAAATACATGTTCTTCGTACTCAGCAACAAGAGTTCCATTAGAAACACAAATCGAGGAATTTACAGCATACTACCTTGCTTACCAACCTTTGCCAATCAACCATAGCCAATCTGAGATTACCCCGGCAAAAATACCTCCAACGAGAAACAACACAAGTATATTCCCTAAGGCGTTTTGTTCTGGCCCCTAGATAAAAAAAAAAGAAGCTTATTTAATAACATACATGAAAAATGTGCTTTTAGAATGATGAACTTTTATCCAAGCTAAGACTGTGATAAATATCATTTTATTAGCATGGAAGAAACAAACCTTGTAGCCTTTTGGAGCAGAAGTAAGCACACAAACGGTAAGGTAACCGTTAGTTAACCCCAAAAAAGACGTCAAAAATATCATCCACCCTTGATCAGCGTACTTAGCAGTGAAATAGAATGCGGGAATCAGAAAGAATCTTGCAAGAACGCCTATCTTGAGTCCCTTTCTTGACTCTAACTTTACACATTCAATAAGTGGGACGTTTCGTCCTATGAGGTCCCAAACATTGTACATAGCAATCAGAAATATGGCATACCTGAAATAGACAGTTCTTTTGATTAGCAAGTAAGGGATATAAATATATGAATACATCCCTGCTTCATTATTGAGTTTTGATATTACCATGAACCCAAGCTATGTTTTCCAGTGTCTTCAGATAAAAATCCAGGGAAAATAGATAACGTTAAAAGGTATATTAGAAACAGATCCAATGCGTAATCTATGTTTTTTGCTATCAATTGCCGGTTGGTCAATCTCTCTGGTATTGCAGATGCGGCCTGAAAACACAATTGAAGGTTTTCTTTCAGCTGGCTATGATTGGTTGACGACCGTAGATTTTTAATATCTAATACATCTTTTTTTATATTTTGGACATGTCTAATACGTCTTCTAGGCTACCTATTTCATTTCAGAAACCAGGCTAAAAAGGTCAATTTGGACCCACTGTAGTCTTAATGTATAAAATCTCCCTCGTCGTATGTAACAGCATTAGACTTTTTGGATTAGAAATGTTTTGTCAACACCCAACATGTCTGATCGAAAAAACAAAAATACTAGATTTGATCAGTGCACCATGCCAATTTTCATATCTTTAGAAATTATGTATAGTTCAATAGCTTTACCGAATGCGAGTGAATTCCAGCAGCAGCAAGATCAGCTGAAACCGTTTTAGACCCTTCAGATGCTGCCTTAACGCGATAGTATTTAACAATTGGAAGCTTTGGGAACACGAATGCATATAGAAGAACACAAAGTAGCTCGAAAATTGTACATATCGCAAAGAACAAAACTGCATTTGCATTTTCATTTAGTTCTAAGAAAAGTATACGGCTAAGAAAACCAACACGAAAATGATAAACGCAAACAAACTTACTTGCTCCCTTTCGTAAACCATTTTGTGAACTATCAAACACGCCTTTAGTAATCATCCTCAAACCTGAGGTAATAGCTCCTGATGCAGCAAGACCTGCTAGAAATGACTACAAAGATTCCAACAACAAATTAATATTATCGTATAAGATAGTAATATAACATTTTTAATTAGAAAACTAGTGTTATTACTAACTTGAACAAACTCAGGCTGCATGAAGGACAAATCACCGACCATTCCACCTTGCACATGTGCGTCAGCTAACCCGAAGGCAGCACTTATTACACACACACCAATGAAAGGTCCAATTCCACCTTTACCCGATGTGCCTAAATCTAACTATAAGATGAAAATATAGTAATATACCATACAAATTGTAACTTCAGTCTTGTGAATGCGAGAAATTGAAATTGTTAATATGGCAAAAGAGGCATGATCAGAACTTACTAGTAAGACGGCAAGAGTACTGATGAAAAAAAGAATGTAACCGAATAGAATTCTTTTCCTAGTATTGACTTTTGCTTCATAGTACGCGAGTAGTGCGAGTGTTATAAAGGCAAATGGTTGATATACGAGCGTGAGGACTCTCGAGGGGTGATATTTCTGCATCAAGTAATCGAAGAACATTGTTAGCTTTTGATTAACATATATTCCATCTGGTTGGCAAAATTTGTACTCTAAATGAAGTTCTATGAAATAGTCAAAAGAGTGATATATAAACATGAACTTGTCATGCTAGCTGATATCTATCAGGCATTGCTTCACGACAGCTGCAACTCAATGGAGACAGAAGTACAACCAAATGGCGAACCAATTGTAGCACACCAGATCGAAGAAATAACACAAATAGGTATTTGATCGGCCATGACAGTTCAGAATCTGAAAGTGATAACTAAAACCATGATGGCGTTGATGTGAGGCTGGAGAAAGATGAATACAATGATGTAATGGTGAAGGTTTTTGATACTCTTGACGATGCACATATGATCTACAATGGTTATGTTTTCTACATGGATTCGGTATACTTATTCACACGACTTATAAAAATAAGGTAACAAATAAGGCTTATTGAAGAAAATTTGTGTGCAATAAAGAAGGTTTCAAGGACTTAAAAATTACGGAGTAAAAGTTAAGGGTCCTAATGGGGTGATAAGAAGCGGCGAAGGGATTTAAGAAC
Organism: Glebionis coronaria; assembly: GCA_025667525.1. Lineage (NCBI taxonomy): Eukaryota > Viridiplantae > Streptophyta > Magnoliopsida > Asterales > Asteraceae > Glebionis > Glebionis coronaria. The sequence continues at coordinate 209,849,004 of CM046877.1, read as the reverse complement.
CAGATAGCATTCGTTCGGATTAACATAAGTAAAGACAGAAAATGGTTCGTGAAGGAGTTTAAGAAAGCACATAATCATGAGTTAACAGTTACACCGGCCAAAGAAAAAAGACGAGGGCTACTATTCTTGTCGTCTTAAGAATGCATACATGTTATACAATGGTTATGCTCTTCTACATGTGAGGGAGACAAACATCAGATTCTAAGTGGATGCACAACAAAAGAAAAAAGTCAAGGGCTGCTATTGTTGTCGGTGTACTTTGCTGTCGATTTGTACAGTCATACAAATGATTACAAACTAATTTTTCTTTTCATTGTTTTGTTCTATTTCTAGTTGATCACTTTCATAACCTTCAAACAGATTTCTCGAAAGATTATGCTTAGCCCATTCGACGGTAATGTCGACCCACCTACTTTCCCATATCAACAAATATCATATGCATCCTGTCATATAACTTACTATGCAGTTTGTCTAATATAAATATTCAATGCAGAAATGATATTTTTGCTCACTTGATACAAATCCATTTATAACTTAACTAATAACTATTCAAACATTATTTTATACCTGGCTCTAGGTTGCATTTAACTTGGTTTTCTACCTAGAGATATTGCCAAATGGGTTGGGCAACGTGAAATGAGTAGGTTGTTTTGCATTTACTGCATATATTATCCAAAAGAAGTGTTATGGAAAGAAGCAACAACAAAGCGCATCTGATTCCATACGTATACTATCAGGCATGTTTCCATATAATGTTTAGTTCACAATCTGCAATGCTTTTTTCAGAAAATGTGGGGAGATGATCAGGTTGGGCAATGTGAAATGAGTAGGTTAGGCAGAGTACCTAATTTTGGGCTGGTTGGCACGTAAGATCAAGGCATCAAGGTAACTAGCCTGAACTTCATAAACTACTTCGAAAAAGAAAATTTAGGATCGATTTCATTAAATCGAAAGTCTAACATTTTATAAACAGTTTTCTGTATGATCTTACCGGAAACAAATTAACATAGTAATCTTCTATTGTCAACATACTATTCCATGAAAACAAACACCCGATTCCGAGAAGCCAACACACCACCATTGCTTTATACTTCCCCTGCATTTATACAAAAATAAGTCAATCACCAAAAACTACTTAAAACTATCAGCATTTCAAAGTAAAAAAGTATTCTACCTCAAGTTTTTGGGGATTTTTCGCCACTACTGGTACTGCTACTTCCATTGATGCAGTATGACTGTAACTTGTTTGCTAAAACTACCCAAACGATGAAGCAATTGAAATATGGATTTAGATATTTAAGAGACTTGTTTCTAGGAAATGATCAGTTGCATGCAAAGTCTTTTTCTAAACAAGGTTTGTATCTGTATCCAGCGACTTATTTTGCTGGAATATTTTATGATAGAATTTTAGAGATCTGTGGATTTATAATTGTTTCAATTCTTTAACAAAAGAACTTGAATATGTTAATTACATTTATGGAAACCATAAAACACGGAAACTAACATGACCAGGTCTGTTCTTATCAAAACAATAAGAATCAAATTTTGTAAAATTGTGTATTAGTATTGATGACATTATCCACACTCGATCCATTCCGTTATTTTATGATAAGGCATCCACTATGAGAAGTTCATAGAAAAGTTTATAAATTTTGAAGTGATTTATAAATTGGATTACCACAGTAAGATAAAGTTTATGATGACATGGAATGAAATAGGTCTAAGTTTATGGACTTCTTCATGACAACTAAATGCATATAAATCATTTAATATTTCATTAAATTATAAAGTTTCATCAAGTTTAACCATAATGATAATATATTTATAAAATGAGACATTAAAAAATTATATGACATGACAATTTTGTACACCTTTTCAAGAGGTTTATCATAGGAGATACTCTAATTGGATTCATATGTTACATCTCATTAAGCTCGGTTTAGCGGTAGGTTGCACGCAATTTACCTAGGTCGCGACCAGTCGTACGCGATATTGTAAGATGGACGGTGGTTTGTACTTATGAAGGAGATATATCCAATTAAATAGAAGATACACTCAACTTATTTAGAAAGTAAGGATAAGTGGAAACCCCAAATATCATGGTCCAGATAGAAAGACTAAGAACCCTTAAGGGGTATTTCGACTATAAAATGAACGTCATTGACATTCAACTAGGTATCTCATAAACCCTAATCACATAACGACCCTACATAGATGTTTACATATTCTTACACATGAGTCTAATTGTGGGGTCCATCCTCATGGTCAGATTAATGGTATACTTTCCTTTGCGCAAGATCTCAAACAAATTCACTTGGTGCAAGATTCAAGCATTTCATACCCGAATAGCTACCTATTCGGGTCATTCGTGACCCGTTCACACTCCGAATATGTAACTTCGTCCAACAAAAATGTGAAGGCCTAATAACATCAAAACTTATGACAGAACTGGAGACCCCGAAGACCACTTAAAAAAATTTTCAAGTCGCGTCCAAGGTAGAGCGATGGGCGATGCCTACATGGTGTCATATGTTTAATCTACCCTAATAGGTTCAACAAGAGTAAGGTTTGACGACTTACCACCAGGAAGCATAGACGGATACACATGTCTAAAAAAGGCTTTCTTTGTGTACTTCATGCAGCAAAAGAAGTACATTAAGGATCCAGTGGAAATCCACAATATCAAGCAGAGGGATGTGGAATTCTTTGAAGAACTCATAGAACGGTTTAAATCCGAGACCGGGCATGTGAAGGGAGCTCCAGAATGTATGTGAATCTCCATATTCATGCACAAAGTCAATAACCCCGAGTAGACAAAGCGTTTAAAGACTGCATCCCAAAAACAATGGAAGAAATGATGACCATCACCACGACCTTTATATGAGTAGAAACTGTTGTCAGGTCTAAAAAGAAGGGTCAAGTGTCTTGGAAAGCGCAAGACAGTCTATGCGGCAGACGTCCAACTTAAAGCCTGGGTTCTGTAGTCAACAGAGGGACGGACTGTAACAACCCACAATTTTCAAAAATTTATATGATTTACACAATAAGAAATTTCACTAAGAAATTTTTTGATTTTTTTCTTTTCTCATATCAACTATGTAATGTAACTTACATAGCAAGGTAAACCAACCCATATCACTACCAATACCAACTCATTCATGTTTATATGATATAAACATCCTAAATATGTCAATTTTAACTTCTAAAACCACTTTTATAAATACATTAGCATCTCAACTATGACAACTATACTTATAACCCTAGAAAACCTTAAAAAGCACTTGGAAACCCTAAGTTCATGTAAGATAACTATCGAACACTTATATACAAGTTATCCATGCATATTTACAAGATATAATACATCACTTATGAGTAAGTTTTTACTCTAAAACCCTAGGTACAAATCGTTAAGCACAAGGTACAAGTTACTTGGACATAATAATCAAAATCACCATATTTTTGGTTTCACTTAGAATCTATGCACATTCTTTTAAGAAAAGTCTAAAAACCTCATAGTCATAACTGTAGAAAACTAGGAGGGGTGAATAGTTTTTACCGATTAGTTTTAATCACTTTGAAACTTTTTGTAATTGTTAATGGATATAGATGAAGTGTGACTAGCAAAGTAATAGACGTGAAGTAATAAAGAAACAAACCACAATGCACAATGATTTATAGTGGTTTAGTCTATCAAAATCTCACTTATCTTACCCCTACTTCCACTGCTCGAGTATTCACTCGAGATTTCTACTTCACTAGTAAATGAATCTCCTTTACACCGGTGGAGAAATCTTCACACTTAAGCTTACAGTTTATTAACGACACCTAAGCTAAGATACCGTGTTCTTTACAAAGGCACAACAACGCCTTATACACTATATATTTGTGGTCTACAACACCAACCACACTATTACACGAGTAGGTAGAAGAATTGGTACAACAATGGTGATTGCGTAGGTAACACTTAACACATTCACACAAAGTGAAGCCTTGAAGGATTAAAGCTTAGAGAATAGATTTCTCATAATCGATCTTGAAATGTACAAAGATCTAAATCACAAGAGACAAGAGAATAACCAAGAGTGTGGTTAGAGAGTTAGATATATGTAGAGAGATTACAGAGAAAAGATAGAAGAAGGGTGAGGTTTGACAAAGCTTGGTACTTATAGGCACAACATCAGACAGACACGGAACCCGTCGGCCCCCTCACCCAAGGGTCCGCTCGGTTCCGCCATGTCTAACTTTTGTTGTCTCATAAATGTTTGTCCAATATAACAAGCAAACAATGTATGTAGCCTTAGTTTGACTTTTATATATCTGATAAAAAGATGCGAAGGCAACTTTTTATCCATTTTTTTCCATTTTAAGTTATATAAGTTGTATAAACTTTTATAAAAAAATTTGAATATAAGTTCATGGTTTTAAAAGACTTATATGTTGCTTGTAATTTAAACATAAAAATATGTTTGATGTTTTGTCATTAACAAAACGTTAAGTATGATTAAAACATAAATATCGTTTTAGAGTGATATTTGCATTTACAATCTCCCTCTTTTTGTTGAAGACAAACATGAACTTATTTTTAGTTGGTATGTACATCAACATATAAGTTGTAGTAATATGAGATTATTTCTCTTCTCCCTCCCTTTTGTCGAAAGAAAAAGGGAAGGTTTTTATGGAAAACTGTTGGATCCTTTAGATATAGATCTTTCAGCCTGTTAAGGATGGTAAACAACTTCTGTAATCACAAGTTTATTCACAGAGAGACTCTAATAAAAACAAAGTATTTGTACGGAATACAAACACTAAGAACAAGAAGAAATAGTTAACTAAATGAATAACATGATCCTTTTTATGGATTTCTAATATTACTTATATGAAAGGAAATGGTGAAAGGTGTGTCTAACCCTTCTACTGGTGGGTTCCTTTTATACTACAAGGAAACCCTAAAACATCATTAACACAAAAGGTGTAACATATGATATGTATATCATTTCCTAAAATATCGCATGCATATCCTAAAAGATTACTACTAATAACATTGTTTGACTTTCTATTATACCAGGAGCAACGTATTACTCCTCCTACTACTATGACCAGGAGGAACTACATACCTCCTAGTCAACCTATTAAAAAACACCTATTACATAAGTCCTAACAATCCTCCCCTAAACTTGAATTTGACTTGTTGAGTTCAAGTTTCTTGGTAGATCTTTCAGAAACAGATTAAGGATTGAATCATCACAACCTTAGCTGCAGCAGAAACATCATGGAATAGCACCAAATAAAACACAAACCTTGCTGCTACTAACATATCTTATGGAGCTTCTTGAAAGCGTTGAAAACAACTGCACTTGTTGAATCTTCACATCAACATGAGCAGATTTGATAAGCCTTTACCAAGTAGCTGCTCGCTCTTGGCCTAGCTAGTCTTTCTGGTGGAATCAAGCATCACCCTGGGAGAACGGTACCCAACCCAACTCTTAGAACGTAAATCAATGGCGAGTGGGAGTACCCTGATGATTTTAGGCAAACCATCATAGCCGTCAACTAATTTGAGGGAAGTCTTTACCAGAAGTCGTACCCCATGGACTAGCCAACTCTTAGCAATAAAGCATCGGTGAGTTGAAAACCCTATAGATTTGAGCAAGCCATTACAACTATCAACGGATTTGATGTATGTCTTTACCAAGATTCGTACCCCCTTGGACTAGCCACTCTTCAGTCTAGGACCAAGGTGAGTGAAGACCATCTAATTCTAGGTAAAATGGCAACCATTAACGGATTTGATAATCACACCAGAGTCGCCCTCATGGTGAATCAACTCTTTCTTGTCTGTGAGACATGGTGAGTTAAACACCATTTGTTGTGTGGAAGCAAACCAACACCAAAAGTACACATCAAACAGCCCAAGTGTGAAAAGATGCTACTATGTTAAAGTATAAGCAGATATTATATAAAGTTACATTTTCTTTTTTTTCAAAGTATAAATAGATATTATATAAAGTTATATGTTTTTTTGTTATTTTAAATAAATGAAGTATGTGTCAGTCCCCAAAAGCTGTACACATTGGTGAAAAGAATATAAAAAGTAAAAGAAGTATAAGAATAATCATACCAGAAGCTGCAACCTTGTCAGCAAGAAGTCTAGCCTGAATGGACTCAACCAAAGTAGTGTCCATGGATGACTCATTCCCAGCAGGAGCATTGGACACCACCAAGTGACTTCCAACATAGCTTCTATAGTAGAAATGTTAAGAGGATAGGCTTGATCCACTAGCATGAAAATTCTCTTCCCAGCCTCCAACTCTAGCACATGAACAGCACACCCGGCATACAATTTCCATCGAGAAATGATCCATTGGGGTTGATCCTGCCATACACCAACACTAGCAAAACCAGGTGGACAATCAAACATAATCTTCAAATTACCCCAAAGAACCAAACCAGGCCATGCAGTAAGAGAAACAGGGACATTAACATCAACCAACCCATATAAAAACATAAGATCTTGACGATCCACCCAATATAGAATGTTTTGCAGACTTGAAAAGTACTTATGGTGGTCATTTGCTGTTCTGATCATATGAGTGGAAGTTCCAGCAACAATGGGTGATGGTTGGATTTCCCAATGCACAATGTGACCACTGCCAAGAGGTATATCATCATCGCTGTAAGAAGCGGCATCAATCAGATTGGCAGGATCCTTCTTCTCCCAAGGAATCACCGGACCACGACGACCCTTCTTCTTACGAGTAGACCTACGAGGCTTATTCGTAGAAGTAGAAGGCTCCTCCTTTACCTTGGCCTTGGTAACATCACCAATAGGTGTATCAATATCAGTAGGGAGTAGTGAAGGAACATTGGCATCAACCTTTAGAGTAGAGTCAACAACCATTATAGTAGGAGCAACAACATCTGGTGTAGTAGAAGAATCAGGAATTGGTGGAGTAGAAGCAGCAACCTTTGGAAAAGTAGGAGATGGAGCAGCAGTAGAACCCAAATCATGTGAACCAACAGGAGTGAAAGGAGCAACCATGGGAGTGGGTGTAGGAGCAGAAGGAGTGGGTGCAGCAAGTGCTGTATATGTGGCATTGGCAGGCAAACTCACCTCCTTATGCTTGAGCTTGAGCATATTGTTGTACAAGTTCTTGAGCTCCTCATCCGACAATTGCTTCACCCTCTTCATGGGCCATCCAACAGTGAAATAAGCTCCAGTTTGATTCTTCACATATTGTTGCATAAGCTTCTTTTGTTGAGCATAAGAGAGGGGCCTGTTGCGTCGGATTTCACGGAGTTGAGCAGCAAGATCCTCCCTTTGCTTATGAATCAATGAGGTAACCCTATAAGCATAATCAGATTCATTCATACCTTCCCCCAAGATATCTGAAAACTGAGAGATATTATAAGTGAGGATAGTGACCACATCCATCCAGTCTTTGTTATCTCAAAACATGGCATTATTCTCACTTGATCCCGTCTTCGCTTCTTAAGAGCTTCAGCCTCAGCCGCAACCTCAGCCTCTTGCTCTGCTTGCATTCTGTTAGAAGCTTCTTCACTTAACCTCTCTTCCTCAAGTTTTCTACGCGTGCGCTTGTAAGGAGGGGATGGTGGATCAGGTAAGGGAGCTTTGCATTTATCAGTAGTTGAGGGACCAGCACTTGTAGAGCTTGGCATAGGGGTAGCAGCCGAAGTGGAAATGCAAGAAGCACTAGGAGGAGCAGGTATCTCCTCACTAGGCTTAGCTGCAAACGCTGCCCTAGGCATAACGGAAAAGCCATCATCATCCACATTGGTCTCCTCATCATCAGAATCAGACACCACCACTTGCTTCTTATGGCGTCTTAATTTCAGCTCCAAGTGCTTAACCCGTGCCGCCAAAGGAATCACAAAATCTCTTGTCAATTGACGATGTTTGTTCAGATTAGCTTCCAAAGATTGAATCTTCTCATAATACATGCTAACCAAAGCAAGAAAAGATGTAAGAGTAACAGGTTCCTTAGCTTCCCTACCAAGAGAACTTGGTTGATAGGAGGCTTCATTGGGACCAGTAGTAAAGGCTTGGTCAACATTGGGAGCAGGTGCCTTTGGCACAAATGAAGAAGATGGCTCCCTATGAAAATGGTGGACAAGACTAGTAGGTGGAGTATCAAGAAAAGAAAATACAAGAGGAACAACAAAAGAAGCAGCCTTCGGGAAAGAATACACCTCAGAAGCCACCTCAACAGCAGGATTGTAAAACCCGCATAAAATACTATGAACAATACATACATGAAAAAATGAATAATTAAAAACTTTCCATTAATAACATACGACACGTGTAATGAACATTAATTACAAGAATTACGTATATTATTAATGCACGATAAGGTATTTACGTATAATATTAACTTCACGACATTTAAAACACGAACACATAAGTAATATATTTTATTCATGAAAATTGTATGGTTTGGCCTTTTGGGCTTTGTGTATCCACGGCAACATGAAACAAAGGAGAGGTCCCGACCCATTTTGACAACCAACTAGTAAAATAATTAACACCAGAGATTTCATAATACTGCTTTTTTAGAAAATCAAAGGAAACCCTAGCCTTCCTTCTTCCTTTAGCTGCGACAGCCACAAGAACCAAGGGGAAAGAATTGTTGATTTTGTCTTTGGTTTTTACGTATTCGGGTTCGTGTTCCAACCCTACATTCATCCACGTATTTAGTATTAATCGAAACCTTAACCCTTTTATTCTTCTATTTAATTATGATCATTGCCATGGATCTTTTAACGAAAACATAATTAAAACATGTATGATTAATGGAATAAATCAAGATTTGGGTTTTGGTTTGGTGTTTGTTTGGTTCGGCGCACACAACCGAGAGCTCAAGGCTCTCGGTGCCTCTCTTGTACCACCAGCTACAACCCTTCATGGGGCGGTGGTGTTTGTTTTGGGGTCAGCCGCAAGCCAAGGTCCCCAACAGGGGGTACCCTTGGCGAAACAATGGGAACCGAGACCTTTGAAGGTCTCGGTGGGTAGTTTTTCTCAGGGAGGGGAGCACCGACTAGGCCGGTGTGAACCATAGCCTAGCAGTGGCAACCGAGTGATGGCCAAGGCCACAACCGCCGGCCACCACCACCAGCCACCCGTTGTGTGGTGGTGTTTGGTGCTCGGTTTGGTGGTCTTGGGTTTCGGGGCTCGGGAGATAATTTTATTTAGCCATTTATTTTATAAATTTTAATTAATTTATTTTACAAGCACTATTAATTAATTAATTAATTCAGGACTTAGGTTATATTATTAAAATTTATAATACATGTTATAACCTAAGTATTTATTTAGACTTAATTAAATCAAACTATGACTTAATTTAATTTAATTATATAAGGTAAAGTTTTATTAAATTAATCATGACATTTATTAATTAATAAACCATGCATTATCATTATTATTAATAATCACTTTAGCCTAAGTATTATTTAATTTAATAGACTTTACTAATAAATCATCATGACTTATAACGTATGATTAATAAGCACTAGCTTTTATTTTAGACTTATTAATCCAACTTATTTCTATTTCTGGAAACTTACTATTTTCGGAAACTTTCTATTTTTAGAAACTTGTGACACCCAATTTTGATAAATGGAATATTACATGATAGTTATGGCATGTCCTCAAAGCATGCAAGGTAAATGTCCTAAAACATTAAATGACCATAAAGGCGAAATACCGGAATCAAACATCGGTAGTCCAGCATAAGCTCACACACATGAAATATAAGTACTAAAAGGAAAGGACTAAACAATTTCCAAAAGAAATAATGTATGGAAATGCATAAGGTAAAGAAGACTGGATAACTTCCATCCAAATGCACATACTCTCAAGATTCTAAGTGCGTCCTTGAGTACCAGCCGTTTGGAAACATGTAAAGGAAACGGCTGAGCAAAACACCCAGTGAACGGATATATAACATAGTATGAATGACATAAGCATAATAAAGATTGAATAGCAGCGGAAAATGTATAAGTCTTGGAAAACCTAGAACATGTTTATAAAACTGGTTTTATAGTTTGAAAAGCTTATGATTAACTTATGAAAATTGTATTTTAAATTTAGCCAAGAGCCCATATAGGTCATGAGGTATCAACGTGCATGAATACTTAGAGGGGTGACCTCATCATTCAGTTAGAGGGGTTGCCTCTAATTATACTGGTCTGGGTAGGAGAGATCAACTCCTTGTGAAGGATGCAAGGCACACACCACATTCACCATGAAAATATTGACAGAAAATATGTAACTAGGATGCACCCATACGCTCCACATTATAAAACTGAAAGGGACGTCACGAGCAATCACTCCGTCGTGGGGAAGTCATAACACTGGTGCCTCCAGTGTTATGGTTATGGTACCTTCATCACTAGATGAACTGGCATGCATGTATATATAGCTCAGGCATTTAAAATAAAACATAAGCATTCAAAACATATAAAATAACTGGGGAAACAGATGCCTGCAAACGGGGAATCCAAATCATACATACGAAGGAATGTCCATACTGAAGGACGGAATATCCGTACCTTATGTCCAGTAGTGAAGCTAGAAGGAAAGCTGAACGATCTACTCCGACTTCGCGGATACTACATAAATAAGGGACGTGTATGAGTTGTCTGATTACTGAGCCTGTTACTAGTTCTGTGTGTTCTTAACATATTTTATATGTTCTTGTCATGTTTTACTGTTTTAAATGTTATCTTGTATTTATTCATGTTTTACATGTATTCTTTAACACCCCCAATTTACATTACGCAGCGGAAATACACAATTGGGTGCTAAACACAAGTATCATCACACAATGTATATTGAACGACTCAAAAGAGACGTTTACACAAAAAATATAAATAAAATTTCACACATTGTCTAAAACATAATTCTCATCCCATAATGTACTAAAATGACACCAGAGTAAAGCGTTTAGTCCCCACGGATCTCAACCATCAAACCAACAAGTTTTAGTACAGTACATAAACATTAGAGAAATTGTTCAACAATAAAAGGATAGTAATAGTTTTAGACCATAATACTTCAAAAGCCAACCCACAACATCCACAACAATGCTCCTCCATCAATCACCTTTGATTACCTGAAACACATGCTTAAACTAGTCAACAATAATGTTGAGCGAGTCCATAGGTTTAACAAATCACATTTGGACACAAGAAGAAAATCAATCATAATCATTTTATAGAATTGTCGTGCACGCACTCTATATCAAGGCAATTCATTTTATTTAAGCTCATGACACCGACCCCTTAACCAATTAGTCACCCACGCCAAATGCCAGCATGACTAGATAAAACCATTGCCCCTCTAGGGTGTTTCTAGATATATATACCCAAATCTCATTCTCGTAAATTATCTTTCCCAGAGGTTAATCAACGTAATGCCCTGGTCTCAGATAGGGTGGTTAATAAGTGTGTAAACACTTATCCTTTTACCACTTAAAACATTGAAAAACCAAACCAAAATGTGAATTTAATATCTTAAAAGTCGGAATTAAGCGTGATTTTGTGTTTTTGTGTGAAATAGGTACAAAAGATCAAAAATTAAGAAAACACGGGATTTCACGGACATTTATCGAAGAAAAAGTCGAAGATAAAGTCAAATGACCAAAAGGGTCAAAAGATTGAAGTTTGGAGGGCTAAGGATAAAGATTTAATGAAGTTTCAAGCTTTAAATCAAGAAATGCAAACAACAAGGACCATTTCTGCCATTATCTAAAGTTATCCACAAACAAACCACATGGACCAATTAAGAGCACGAATTTACTAAGCTAACGGTTCCGCCCTTGCCGCGTAACTCGTCTCGGTTTGTATTTTGTATATTCTACTATTTTATTTATAATTTTAACATTTTAATAATCTTTGTAAAAATTAAATAAATAAAAGTTTTTTATTTTATAATAGTTAGTTTAGTATTGAAATAATTAATTCTGATTTTTAAATATTTTTAGTTTTAGTAGTTTTATTTTTGTTTATTTTTTATCTATTTTTAAACTAACACAAAAATATTAAAAAGAAAAAAAATAGCATGTGTGTTTCTTTTATGAGTAACTAGGCGATTACCCGCGCATAGCTGCGGAATTTGCTTGGCGATAGATAATTTACGAAACGTTATGTTGTGGTAAGATCAAAGTGTTATGGAAACTGTCGTACCATACGAAAATTCAAACTTACATAAAATCTCAAGTAAGCATGTATCAAAACGTATATACAAAGATTTCGTATTAATGAAAGTGAAACATTACATCAATTATTATCGGATAAAATCTAATATCGAAGGTTAACAAATTTTAAGACATAGTAATAAATTAATAACCTTTCTATCTTCATTACAATCAAATATGCTCATTCTCTTGGTAATTGGTTTGAGATGAAATTCACCATAGCTATGTCTTAATCAATATAAAGTAAATCAAAGAATTACTTACATGCTAAACAATCGTAAATATAAAGTAAGTCGAAGTTGCCTATTTAGCTTTGGTAAATCTCTTCATAAGACATAGCTACATACAGACTTTTAAGTGAACAACCCTTTAAAGTATGTACACATTGTATTTGGCAACTTGATTATCCATTTTTTATACTCTATAATGCACTTACACTTTCTAATCAAATTGGGACTCAAAAGAAGCCTTCATTCAACCTTTTTCTTTGATGTCTCTAACCCCTCAAAACACACAACTTTTGTTTCCACCAAATAATAATGCCTCTTTTATCTGCTTAAAAGAACAAAAAACCATTTAATTGATTGGAATGTCATCTCATTTATATTTATTTTTCAAAAGGACATAATCAAGATACAGGTGGCCAATAAAAAAGAATATGCTGGTTAGTATGCTGTTGTAGCTCTACGGTTCATTGCGCTTCAGCTCTTACAAGTGTATGCAACTGCACATAAGAGTTCGTGTAAGGGCATGACATACTTATTATATAGGCTTCTCGTATGTAATACTATGATTTAGAGTTAAGGATAATAAGAGATATGCTATGCACGGATACTTCTCAGAATCAAATATCAAATAGGAAACTTACTGCTTATGCAACGTCAAACGAATGAAACACGCGTAAAGAAGTCCTTGATTTCACAGACTCATGCTACTTATTGCCATTTGCCTGTAAAACATAGAGTTAAGTGTGAATAAAATTGGCAGAACAAAAATAAATGCAATACGAAAAGAGACACAATCACGATTTGAAAGGAGGGAAACAGATTCACATAGTAATGATAAAGATATATTTTCCCAGAATCCAAATGAAAATGACAGAATGGAAAATCATTTGAAGCATAAAATTTGGCCTGAATCATGATGTTACATATAAATGGTGTACCTATTTCTTTTTCTCGTCTTTAGTCACAAAGTATTGTAGCAAACAATACATATATGCATATTTACTCAGACATCCACACCACGATCCATTTACTTGAAGTACCTTTTTGTAAATACGTTCTTGAACATTTAGTCGCAGTTAAACAAATACTCCGTATTATTATAGAATTAGATATGGCTGTTTTTCTAATTGAAATAAAAAAAGTAAGTTATAGTATTCAAGTAATACAATTGCAGTCGTTAAGTATGTGTAGCCATTTTTGTAACTTGAAATCTTTGTAAAAAGTCCATCTATTTTAAATAAAGCCATTGGTTTTTTTTGGATAAAGGGGAAACAACCGCGGTAAAATAAATAGAGCCACTGTTTTTTATATATTTGTTAGCCTTTGTGCATAAAGCGTTGTTGTTTTACTGTTTTTTGACATCGTAAAAAGTATGTTCTACTAATTATCCAGATTTGTCATTCAAAAACAAAATCTAACTATAAAGTTTTTGTAGACAAAATTTTCAGACCAATGATAATAGCCTCAGGACCATCTAAGACATAAATTCTAGTAGAAATGCATAAAACACATAGTTAGGCCAATGCATTAATCGGTGACACAATCCTAACGATAAAGCTTCCTTTTACGAAGAAAAAAAAGATTCTCTTAGGTGTTTTTGGTAGCCATTTCGTACCCTGTTAGCAGACGACGTAAAGAAATTCAGTTGATGACATTGTTGTATGAGGCCTGCAATTTTAAAAGCCCTCCTTTCCAATTACTACCCTGACTACTATCTAACTGAATAGGCACTACAAACTGAAACTAAAGTTGGCCATGATTACATGAACTTATCTACTTCTATGAAATGCATCTCCAATGCATTTATAACTATGCAAGAGAAGTCGAACATCTTTTCGGCTATTTTGAGCACTCTATTATATGACCAATGTAAACAATTAAAACCCCTTACCAAGAAACTTGCATCATCATGTATTTCTATCAATATTATGTTTTTTACGGATTGTATAACCAATTCTAAAACACGAATCCAACCGTGAGCCCAAAATTTTGACATAGCCCAATAGATGTAATACGACGTCGTTTCCTTCAACAATTGAGTATATATATAATTAGTTAATAAATTCGAGGTTTTCGAGCTGAGATCGAGCCTTATTCGAGCCGAGCTCAAGCTTTGTCTATTAATGATTGCCGAGCTATCAAGCCTAGCTCGGGCCTAACTTGTGATTTTCGAGCCGAGCTCACGCCCTGTTATGCTCGAGCTCGGCTTGGCTGAATAACATACCAAAACGGGTAGGCTCGGGTCGGACACCCTTAACCGTTTTTTGTCTATCTTTTTAAGTTTATAAATACTTGATGTACAATCAAATAAGCTATATTGCTGCCTTTCAAATATAAATAAGCTATATTGCTAAATAATAAGCTATATTACTATATAATAATCTTAACGCTTCAAACAATTAGGGAAGTTTAAAGCATCTGAGAACATAGGTGACTTTTACCAGTTTGACGTGTTCCATTTTAACCATCTTTTAGTTGTTTGACCGGTCAAAGATAATTATTGACACCTCTAATTCAGCAACTTTAAACAAATTTGGATCATAAAAGCAGGAAGACATACCTCTCTTGTTATATGCACAGCCATATCGGTACTCAAGTTCAGGTGGGCCTCACGTAGATGAGATAGAACCCATCCAGGCAATTTAGAGCTTTTGTCATGTTTGGTATATCTACAATATAGTATAGCAATTAACAAGTCTTCAGTTAATCTAAAAAGAATGATCGTCTTAATTAGACTTGCATATACAGGGTGAGATAATTACATAGAGTTTGTTAACATTAATAGCTCCATAACAAAACACAATATTGGAGGTTATGTTGGTGATTTTCGATAAGATAAAAAAAATATGGTTGATTTGACAGCTTGTCACAAGAGGGGGAAAGTTTAACCAGTTAATGTAAAAACAGGTTATCTAGGTAAGAGAGTATGTGAATGATGGGATGGGTATGATTATGTATATGGGTCATAGTTTGATACTTACAGGTTTCAAATTAGTAATGAAACCTCAAATTTGGGCCGGTTAGAATGTCAGACATGAGAAAGTTATTCCAAGCTAGCATCAAACTCATATCCGTAATGGACTGGCCGAACAGTTTTAAAGTCACCAAAGTATATTATAGTTTTGACAACCCCCTACATTACTAAATCAAAAAATTGAATCAACATCTTCAATGCATACTTCATGAATCAGCTACTTGGGAAACCGGAAATTATATGTACCAACGCAACCTCACCTAGCCCGTTGTGACCACAAAACGTTCCAAGTCTATCCATTACTACAAACCCATCCAGTTTGCCACATAAACCTATATCCTAGCAGTTTGCAGTTTAAAATAATGAATTAACTATTTTATTTTTTTGTAGAAGATCACACGACCAAGCATACAAACCTTTTGTCAGCAAATATCATCATTCCATAATTTGCCTTTGAACGGATAACACGTCCACACATTGAGCAGCTTGTCTATGTCAGTGTTGTCATCATTAGACAATATTCTTATACAAAAATGAAAGCAAGCATGTTACTGAACAATCTATCAAAGTAGAGAGAAGTACCAATGCATCAAAAGTCAAAAAGTCGTCTTCTTTAATCAGGAAAATCTCTCGCAAGTACTCTAACCGAGCAAGTAATATCCTGTAAGCACAAATATCAAAATGAACACATGAGACTTAGACATGTGTCCTAGAGTCTGAAACAGTAATTAGAACGATATTGTAATTCTAAGGTTTAACAATAGTGTCAACATAGAATTTACAAGCTAAATAGGCAACTTCGACTAATTTACCCACCTGCTCAATGTGTACTGGAAAGGAACGCCAAACATGATTACGAGTCTCCACAGTCATATTTCCACGATAAGCTTTATAATAGTCAGATGTAATTCACCATAGCTATGTCTTAATCAATACCATAGATATGTCTTAATCAATATAAAGTAAATCAAAGAATTACTTACATGCTAAACAATCGTAAATATATGAAATTAATGATATGAGGTATATAAAACCTAAATCACATCGATCACGCCCTTTTTTCAATAGACCAAACAGAAAGTACCTTGGATCTGAGACAAATGACTCAAAACCACCACAAACACATCGAAACCACCAAGCGCACTAAAACCACCTAGTCCACCCAAATCATGGTAATTGGTTTGGCAGACGGCAACAAAAGTGGCGACGACAGTGGGTGTATGCGGATTTTGATTTACAGAGAGCACATAATGGGGAGTGGGTTTGTGAGATTAGTGTTAGACATATATGAGGGTGGCAGCATTACCTGTTAATTTTTGAATACGTAGTTGAAGCTAATAAAAAGTACTTTTGAAAACACCATTAATAGTTGATTTGCTTTTAAGCAAATCCAGACACCCTTAAAAAGGAGCACACTGAATTTGGCTAAATATCAATGAATAACAAAGACAAAGCATAACCTACATCTTACATATGAATCACTCTATTCATATGTTCAAGCATTTTATCAAACAGTTGGCTTGCATCAATTAATCTGGAAAAATCAACAATTAAAATTTAGACCACCAAACTTACTCGAGTTGAATATAAATTGCGTCCATTCAGATGCATCAATCATCTGTTGACACTTGAAAGGCAATATTATATAAAAAAAACCATGAGATGTTGTAAATAAAAATTATATACCATAAGAAGATGCCGAGCACATTGAAATCATCAAAATACAAAGATCCTAAACATATATCCACACAACAAAGCACATCAAAACCACCAAAGACACTCGAAACCACCAAGCACACCAAAAACCAGAAAAAAACCAAACCCGACTCAACAAACCGAAACCACCAACACATGGTGGAAAGGCAGAAGGCGGCGATCATTATGGTTATGGCGGCGGCAATAATGAGGGTTGTGTAGGTGATTTTGTCGTATGTTTGAATCTCTAGGGGTTGTGGAATATTAATGGATGATTATAACTACATTTTATTCTCATGAATCTTATAGAAGAAGTTTTGATTATATTGAAACTAGTGATTAAATGGTTTCCTTGGAATTGGGTTGTTTCCATGTTAAAAAGTCAGACTGTTATATCATCAATATTAAAACATTCCTTTCTTGGTCTTATTATGGATATGTTGATAATTTAATTAAGGAAGTGTTGAGAAAAATTACTTATTATAGAAATGAAGAGTTTTTTGAAAAAAATTATACAGCCTTTATAAGTAGTAGAGATTAGGTGCATACTTCTATAATATTAAAGATGGTGGAGTTGGTTAAACAAGATTAATCAAGAGCCCTTAGATAAAAGAATAATGAAAGGTGAAGATGGTGATCCATGTGAAGTGCTCCCATTGGTCTATCTATAAAGCATCTTTCATCCTGTTGGTGGAAACACATCATCACCTACCAAATAACCAAGGTGCCCTCAAGTTAAAGAAGAGAAGGTGATTAAGAGCATAAAAATACTAATCTACCCCAAGCACCTTGGCTTCAAATATAAATAGCACCTCATTTTTCTTTATTTTGTATGTAGATTTTAGGTAGCTAAATAATGTCAATTTTATTTCTTGTTTTTTAAATGTATTTCCTTTCAACTTTGTACTAGCTTATCATTAAGCACTTTTATATTAATAAAGGTTTATGTTTTAGCTTATTCTCATCTACCTTTCTTAATCTTTTCTTATAATCTAACTTATTATTTTAGGATTAGTGTTTTATAACTTTTTCCAAAGAAGTTAAGATTTATATAAAAGCTTGGAATAAGTCATCTTATTTCAAGCTTATTGTTGCCTTATATTCCTAGATCTAGCTTATTGTGGGTGATTTGTTCATTTAGCTTTTAAGCTTTTTGAACCACATAATTTTTAAGCTTAGGCTTACCACTTATTAATAAGCTAGCTTTTTAGTTAATTACTTTTAGTTTATATCTATTAGTTTTTTTAGATCTATTAGTTTTAAGTTTTTAAAATTAAAAATACTTTCATAAAAACAAAAAATAGTTAGATCTATTAGTTTTTTATATTAATTAATTTAGATCTATTAGTTTTAAGCTTAAAAATTAACATATTTTTATAAAAACATAAAAAATATTTTAGATCTATTAGTTTTATTTAAATCTCTTTAAATAACTTGCTAAAAATGGTTATTAAATTGGCGCCGCTGCCGCTTCGATCTCGTTACGATTGACGATTTTTCGTGAGACAATTTGGATTTTGGGATCCGTTCACTTTTGAATGTTATGTTTCTTGTTAAAAACATCAAAAACATAAAAAAAATAAAAAGATAAAAATACAAAAAAATAATAAAAAATAGCAAAAGCAAATTCTTTCCTAAGATTTGCACCAAAAAATTATAAAATCCAAAAGTAATACTTTTCTTAAAGTATTACACCAAAAATATTAAGTACTATTACTATTTTTCTTATTTTAATTTATCTTGATTTTTATTGTGAATATATTTTTCTTAAAAAAATACAAAAATATTTTTCTTTTACTATAGATATTACGTATAAGAACCTTAATAAACAATATTCCATAAGTATTGCTTGCAATACCCCATATTTGGAGGCGTTCCGGTTCCTTATACGTGTATCGATCAAACAAAAATAAAGGCAAAAATAGATAAATACTTTCGTTAAGCAATAATTCGAAAAATATAAACTTTAAGGTGAATAGAAAGACGACGTGCTATAAAAGGCCGTCTAAGGGAAGCTATGTACTTAAGTGCTTCGCGCCACCTCATTCCCCCCGTTCACTTGTAAGTATTTTGAGAAGGAAGGCTAATCGAGAGTTTTGCCGCCCAACTAGTATTACATATATATATTTTGTAGCTTTTAATATTGAACCTCGAGAGGGATAAACCCTTTCCTCTCAAAGTGACCGAGGTATCCTACCTCATTCCTCGTGTTTAGTTGTATGCGCACTCGCGCGCGTGCACAGATACCAAGTGGTGTACCAAATACTTCTAATTCTTCCAAAAAGAAGAAGAAGAACAAAAAGACCGTCACTCAAGTCGATCCCGAGAATCGAGCTTTTGACAATACGATGGCAACGGATAATCGACCGATGATTGAGATCTTGCAATCCCACGTGGAGGGCAATGATGACGCTATTGTGGTGCCCGCAATTGGAGAAAATAATTTTGAAATTAAAACGGGTTTTATTCAAATGGTTTCCGCTACACCATTTTTGGGCCGTTCCCAAGATGACCCCCATGATCATATAAAGAGATTCATCCATTTGACTAATACGGTGAAATACAATAGGGTGACTCAAGAGGCAATACCTTTTTTGCTTTTTCCTTTTTCCCTCGAGGGACAAGCCCGGATTTGGCTTGATAAGGAACCACCCCAAAGTATTCTTACATGGGCGGATTTAGAGACCAAGTTCATTAACTACTTTTTCCCACCATCACGGACCACCTCTTTAAGGAATGACATCATTACCTTTGAACAAAAATATGGGAAACTTTTAGTGAGTCTTGGGATATATTTAAGGAGATTTTGAGAAAGTGTCCTCAACATGGTTTTACTAAAGTTCATCAAATTAATACTTTTTACAATGGATTAACTTTGAATGACCAAGACTCAAATAATAGTGCTTCGGGGGGAAATATTTTGGTTAAATCAATGAATGATGCTTGGAATATAACTGAAAACAAGGAAAAATTTCAAACCAAAAGTGCAAGGGCTACAATGGCTAGTGCTAGTGATAATGAGGTGACTAATCAAATTAAGAAGTTTACTTCAATTGTGAAACAACTTGCTTTAAGAGATAACCCTCCCACTACACATGTACACGCTTTAAATGAGACTTTTGAAACTTGTGAAACTTGTGGTGGACCTCATTCGTACTATAATTGTGACAAGGTTTACAATCAACAACAAGAAGTTTATGCTTACAATTCCAATGAAAATGAGACGGTTCACTTTAAACCGAATGTTGATGTTAACCATTTATCTTATAAGAGTACTAACTATTTGGCTCCCCCGGGTTTTGTAGCTCTACAAAGATCACCCCCACCCACCCAAAATACCCAATACCAAAATAGGAACCAAGGTCCTCAAAGGGGTCATTTTCAAGGGAATTCAAATGCAAGGGATTTTAACCAAAATCAAGGGAATTTTCAAGGGCAAAACCAAGGGTTTAATACTCAAAATCAAGGCTTTAATAACCAAGGTTTTCAAATTCAAGGCTTTCAAAATCCTAATTAATTTCAAAACCAAGGTTTTCAAAATCAAGGGTTTCATAATAAAGGTAATCAAAGGTTTAATCAAGGGAATGTTACTAATCCTCAAATGGACTTGGTTCTCCAAAAATTGACCGAACATGAGAAAACTATGAAACAAATACAAGAGTCCACCGATAGGAAATTCGTGCAAATGTTGAAAGCCCTTAGACCCCAAGGAGCCTTACCTTCTAATACCGAGACCAACCCTCGAGCTAATGTGAGTGCTATTAATACTCGAAGTGGAGCCACTTTAGTGGGACCTTCCATCTCTTCTCCCATAAAGGAGAGACAAGGCCCGGAGGTCATAATGAGTAATCATACTCCCCCTTCGGTGATCCCTCCTACTACCACTCCTAGTACTAGTTCTCCATTGCCTAAAGAGCCCGACCCTAAGGTTGTTCAAGAAGCGAGTCCTTATCCTTCTCAACCTTCAACTTCTAAGCCCAATATCCCTTATCCCTCTAGGTTGGACAAGACTAAGTTGCTCACCAAAGATGACATTCATGTATCCAACTTTTTGAAAATGATTTCCCAAGTGAATGTTAACATTAGCCTTATTGAAGCACTTGCTCAAATGCCTAAATTTGTGAAAATGTTCAAATATTTGCTCAATAAGAATGAAAAAATGGTAGAGCTCGTTAACACTCGTTTAAATGAGAATTGTTCCGCGTTTCTTCTCAAAGAGCTTCCCGAAAAGCTAGGAGATCCCAAACGAATCGTGTTACCTTGCTCTTTTCCTCAAATTGATGATTGTATGGCTTTAGCGGATCTTGGTGCTAGCATCAATCTTATGCCACTCTCGGTATGGAAACAATTATCATTATCGGACCTTGTACCGACTCGCATGACTCCCGAGTTAGCTAATAGAACTCTCGCATACCCCGTTGGTATTACCGACGATGTTTTTGTTAGAGTTGGTACATTCACTTTTCCCGTGGACTTTGTCGTCGTTGACTATGAGATGGATCTTTGTATTCTGTTAATACTTGGTAGACCATTCTTAAGATCCGGAAAAACATTAGATGATGTGGCCGAAGGGGAGTTAATTCTTAGGGTTAGGGATGAACAACAAGTTTTTTAAATGGGAAAAATCATAACTAAATCAAATGGAAAAGAGTCGGTCAATATGATTGATGTTCTTAATTATGACAATGAAGAGATTTTTATTACTCCTTTTGGAACTAAAAAGTCTAATCAAAATGATTTTGTGATAACTTCATCCCTTCCCTTAGAGCCTTAAATTTCTGAAACTCCTATTTACGATACTTATAGTGATGATACTTCTTTAAGTGATCACACTATCTTCGGTTTAGACGACCCACCTTTTGACCAACCCACTTTTGATCCACCAATCTTTGATGGTTATGATGATGACACTTCATTAAGTGATCTCATTATTTTTGATGACCCACCTCGTAACCTTCATGCACCTCATATCTCTATGAGTGATTCTTCCATTATGGAGACTCCTTTTGACTTTTATACCCCAATTTTAGAAGTCATGACTTTTGAGGAGGATCCCCCACTCTTAGAGATCATTCCTACTTTAGGGGATATTCCATTTGAGGAGGATTTAGATATCTTTCTAAATACCTATTTTCCTCATGAGGATGAGTTTTCCTATGACTCCGATGATACTTATGTTTTCATATCAAGTTTGGAAGAGGACGACTCTCCCACTTTGGAATATGATGACATTTTGAGCTTTAATGTCAACACCTCTTGCTATTTTCCCGTTAAGGATCCGGTGTTTGATCCGGGAATAGAGACTTTAGTGCTATCATTGCCATATTTCATCACCTTCCCTTTTAAGAGAATTTTATCTAAGGATATCCTATTTTTCTTATACTAGTGTGATTTTACCACCATGGGGTTTATTTCCTTTCGTGATGGAAATTATGAGTTTCACCCGGGTGGACTTTCTTGGGGTATTGCTTATGTGACTATGTTTCACCCTTTATCATGGAGAGATTTTACTCCCTTGGAAATCTCGACTTTTCCATGATTTCCCATTTGAACGATGATATTCAGGGAATCGAGTCGAGCTAGAGACTCGTGATAAATAAATTAAGCATCGTTTAACTAGGTCTGATTTTTACCCATTTCCACATTTTCACCTTTTCCATAATAAGTTTAGGGGGAGCCATGTAGGTTGTTTGTGATGTGTTGTTTTGTAGGGTATGTGCTATCAAGTTCCATTTTTGGTGCCTTTTGAAGAACCGTGATCCCTTGTACCCGGTTACCTCTGATTTGTTTTTGCTATTGTGATTCAATTTTGTATATAAATAAAATGTGAAAAATTGATCACTTTAGTTGTCTCTTCCTTAGCTCGATTTAAACAACATGCACAATGTCCTAAGTGTAGGGGATTTTACTTCCACATGCTTAAAAATTGAGGACAATGTTTATATTAAGTGTAGGGGAGACTTCTATCAAAGTTAAGTGGGCTTTTCCATGAATATGTCCTCATTTAACCGAAAAATTAATATTTTTCGACGTTTTTCAAATTTTTTTATCTATTTTCGCCTAGTAGTATTTTTTATTTATTTTATTTTATCTACTTTACTTTTTTCATCACTACCATATGTATATATTCCATAATAAATTCAAAAATTAGAAAAATTTATTTATAAATAAAATAGGTTTAACAAGTTTAGACGTCTTTGATATATTAGGCCCGTCGTGAATATTTTGACTCAACCCGAGTTTACTTATTTAAGTTTACTCTAGCTAGTATCCTAACCATATGGACCTTAATTGGTTTATTAGGCTAAGCATCCGCGAGTCTTATTCCTTGAGATTTTAAATTGTAGAGAACGAGAAATGATAGAGTCAATTATAAGTTTTGTATTCTTTCATAAACTTATGTGAGTTAATTATAATCTTTTTCTCCCATCACTTGTAAATAAATAAATGCAATAAATAAGGTCGTACGATTTAAAAAGTTACTTAGCTTCTAGCCCAAAATCGTTTAAAAGTTTCTCGGGATTGATTAGAGTTCATAGCCAAGGCATAACTTATTGAAGCGGACGCGAAGATTGGCGTATCCAAAAAGGCCCTAACAAGGCATGAGGATATATGAGTCCAAAAAGGCCCTCACAAGGCATGAGGATTCACTTTTTTGCTAAAGATCCTAAGGTGATGTGAAGATCATTAATCCAAATCAATATGAAGGATCAAGACACACAACGAGAAGCATACTCCCCTAAAGATCATGGAGAAGTCTGTCCAAAAAGACCCTAACAAGGTATGAGGATAAATAGATCCAAGTTCGAAAAGGAGGCGGATCGTTGTATGTCAAAATCCTAAATAAAGACAAGGATAAATGAAGAATTCGTGGTCAACGTTTGAAGCGTCTCTCACTCCAAATGAA
This sequence comes from Glebionis coronaria, assembly GCA_025667525.1. Taxonomy (NCBI): domain Eukaryota; kingdom Viridiplantae; phylum Streptophyta; class Magnoliopsida; order Asterales; family Asteraceae; genus Glebionis; species Glebionis coronaria. Next base: position 209,824,986 of record CM046877.1, on the reverse strand, counting down.
GATGTCTACCAAAATGAAGAGAAGACCATAATTTCAAGAACGTCTCTCAAGATTTGAAGTTTGAAGTACATGCCAAACATCGGTCCAAAAAAGGTCTCAAATCGTGAAACGAGTTATGCCAAGATATGAACTTTGTGAGATTTCGAGAAGCCGTTTTAAAAGATTTTGTCCTTTAGCTAACTATTGATTAAATCATCCTACTTTGGTTTCGGCCTTAATAACTTATCAAAATACGTCAAAAATGCATCCTCGTGATCATTCAAGACAAAAATAAAATACAATAGATACACCATAGGAATAAGGGGGTTTAAGTGAATTATTAAACCACGTGACTAAGTGTTAGCTTTACTAACTTGTAATTACAATGATCTCGTTTTTACACTTGGTATGGGGAACGTGAAACTTGAGGGTGATAAATATTCATGACACCAAAAGCTCTAATTTAAGTCTTAGATTTCTTTACGAATTTCTTCCATCAAACAATTTCAAGTAACTAAATAAAATAGAAATTGTTATATCCTTTGGTTCTTTCAATAAAGTTTTAATTTTTACCATCGTAGTTTAATTTCTTTCTATAGTAGTAGTAATAAAGGTCAAGATCGATTAATTATGACAAAAATGTAAACTTTTGCCTTAATTTAATGCATTGCATAGGGACATTGCAATGGTCAAGTATAGGGGATTTAATAAGTGTGTAAACACTTATCCTTTTACCACTTAATACATTAAAAAAACCAAACCAAAACGTTTATTTAATATCTTAAAAGTCGGAATTACGCATGGTTTTGTGTTTTTGTGTGAAATAGGTAAAAAAGATCAAAAGGAAGAAAACATGGGATTTTACGGACATTTATCGAAGATAAAGTCAAAGGACCAAAAGGGCTAAAAGATTGAAGTTTGGAGGGCTAAGGATGAAGATTTAATGAAGTTTCAAGCTTTAAATCAAGAAATGCAAACAACAAGGACCAAAAATTATCCACTAACAAACCACATGGACCAATTAAGAGCACGAATTTACTAAGCTAACGGTTCCGCCCTTGTCGCGTAACTCGTCTCGGTTTGCATTTCGCATATTCTACTATTTTATTTCTAATTTTAACATTTTATTAATCTTAGTAAAAATTAAATAAATAAAGGTTTTTATTTTATAATAGTTAGTTTAGTACTGAAATAATTAATTTTGATTTTTAAATTTTTAGTTTTAGTAGTTTTGTTTTTATTGGTTTTTATCTATTTTTAAACTAACACAAAAATGTTAAAAAGAAAAAAAATAGCATGTATATTTATTTTGTGAGTAATTAGGTGCATGCTTCTAGAAGATTAAATATGGTGGAGTTGGTTAAACAAGATTAATCAAGAGCTCTTGGATAAAAGAATAATGAAAGGTGAAGATGGTGATCCATGTGAAGTGATATCATTGGTCTATCTATAAAGCATCTTTCATCCTATTGGTGGAAACACATCATCACCTACCAATGACCAAGATGCCCTCAAGTTAAAGAAGAGAAGGTGGTTAAGAGCATAAAAAGACTAATTTACCCCAAGCACCTTGGCTTCAAATATAAATAGCACCTCATTTTTCTTCATTTTATAAGTAGATTTTAGGTAGCTAAATAATGTCAATTTTATTTCTTGTTTTTTAAATGTATTTCCTTTCAACTTTGTACTAGCTTATCATTAAGCACTTTCATATTAATAAAGATTTATGTCTCAGCTTATTCTCTTTTAGCTTATTCTCATTCGACCTTTCTTAATCTTTTCTTATAATCTAGCTTATTATTTTAGGATTAGTTTTTTATAACTTTTTACAAATAAGTTAAGATTTATATAAAAGCTTGGAATAAGTCATCTTATTTCAAGCTTATTGTTGCCTTATATTCCTAGATCTAGCTTATTGTGGGTGAATTGTTCATTTAGATTTTAAGCTTTTTGAATCACATAAGTTTTAAGCTTAGGCTTACAACTTATTAATAAGCTAGCTTTTTAATTAATTACTTTTACTTTATATATTAGTTTTTTTAGATCTATTAGTTTTAAGTTTTTAAAATTAAAAATACTTTCATAAAAACAAAAAAATAGTTAGATCTATTAGTTTTTATATTAATTAATTTAGATCTATAAGTTTTAAGCTTAAAAATTAATATATTTTTATAAAAACATAAAAAATACTTTAGATCTATTAGTTTTATTTAAATCTCTTTATAGAATATTAATAGTTGCTTATTATTGTTCTAACCTCTTGTGTTTTGTGATATTGGCGAATCGATTCACATAGTTTGGTAGAGAGTTTATGGTTGATTAATTTGGTTCGAGGATATGGTTGATTAATTTGGTTTGATTTGGTTGGCCGTGTACTTTACAGGCCGGGATACACTTAGCTTTAGTATTGATTTGGTTGGTCAAGTACTTTACGGGCTGTATTTTGTTGCTTTTGGGAGGCCGTGTACTTTACGGGTCATGTTTTCATTGATTAAGTTGATGTTGTTGATGTTGTTTTAGAGCATTATCTACGGACCATGGGTACCAAATCTCTCTCCTTTTTAAATTTCTCGCTTAATCACTTTAGTTTTATTAATTAGACCGTTATAGTTTAAATTGTTTTTAATAAAATTATATTTTTCATAAAAATCAGTTTAATTAGTTTTAGATATTATTATTGTTTTAAAATATAGATTTAAAGTTTTAAAAATTAGATTTAATTTAGGTAAGCTTATTATTAGTATAAAGTTTACACATTTTTGTGATTATTAAGCATATTAGTATATAAAGCTTCAAGCTTTATCATCTAAAAAGATTAATAAGCTTAAAAGGTTGAAGTTCTACGCTTTATTTTTAAGTTTATCTTTGTGATTTCATTTTTTTGTCACTTTTATTTGCTATTACGTGCTTGCATTTAGATTTATTATTATTTTTTATATTTTATTTTTGTTGCATCTAGATCTAAATTTGTACTTTATTTTTATTTTGCATTTTAGATTAATTTTATGTGACTTATTTGTGCTTTTATTTTTATATATTCCTTAGCCTACATAATTTTCCCCATTTTAGTTTAAATAGACATATATACCAAGAAATTACTATTAACCAAAAACAATTAAGCTCTACGATAAAAATGGAAATCAATTCGAGTCGAGTCGAGGAAAAACGATATACTATAAAACGGTTATTAGTGGTCAACCCAATAGTACTATCATTTGAATAAGCGGCTATTCCCAACTCACAACATCAAATCAGAATATAGTTAACGGTTCGTGAATTTAGGGTCTTTAGCAACAAGGTACTCAATACAAATCAAGGCAACATAGGCAACATTTGGGTCCGAACAATTAATCATGACTTGTGTTCATTTATTTTCAAATAGCATGTATCCCCCTCGCGGGTATTAAAACATTTAGTAGCTAGCATGAAAAGAGAGACTACAGACTCACCTTAGTATAAGAGACCGAGCGAGATGATCGTCGATGATAGATGATGCCTTTCAAACAGGAGAACCGCAACCTATCAAATAAGACGTGTTCATTAATAATAACTCGAGGAATAAATCATACATAAGAATACTAAACTCAAAACCATAAAAGCATGACAAACTCGAGAGAAAACGGTATAAGTGATACTATCACACTCTTCTACACATTTACTTTATTACTTTATACTTTCGATAAAAATCTGTCGGCACATACCAGATGTACTAGCTCATTTACCCCATTTAGACACGTCAAAAGTTTATGATACTACACAGAGATCTCACTTACTATCTATAGAAAGTTCTCCCAAAAGTTGGTTAAAAGATTTTACTTTTAAAGTCTCTGCCCGACACATCTTTGAACTACAAAAACCGGACAGTTTTACGTCATCGACTCATACAACCGTTTTAACTTCTATAAATGACTCCATTTACAAAAGCGAAGTTTGATAATAAACTCACAACCTAGGGTTTAAAATTTTACATCAGTCCTTGACTTATTTCAAAACTCATTCTATAGTCCCCGAGATTCGATCCAAATATCGACAACAACTACATATTGTGCCGATACTCGTCTCCCGGTACACGAATAATCAAACTATCATAACTTTTCGCTCGTTTGGAGCTATAAGCTCTATTTTATTTCAAATCGAAACTAATCAAATTCTCTAAAACCTTATGCAATTAGTTAAGCAATAATCAAACAATAAGGTACCCAAAAATAGCCTTTTACCTACTGATCTAAATTACCCTTTCAAATCTTACATGAAACCATGTTTTTAATCAAAATCAACCATTTTTATCATTATCCTAAGCCCCTAATTACAACATAACATAATCCTAACACTTGTATCAATCTTCAAATCAAAAACCCAAAATCAAAAACAAGTTTTTAGTAAAAATAGCATGATCATCACTTGATCATCATCAAATAATGCATGCATGATCACCTACTTGACCTACCAACCCTAATTTTTATCAAAAAATCAAACTTCATGCATGTTGCTAAAATTAGTACCAAAAGAAGACTCTTTAAATTCTAAGAATGGGTCTTGATTTGTTTTAACTTGGATCAAAGTAAAAATTGAATGAAAAATGGATTAAGGGTGGTGTAGGGGTGACGGTAGAAAAAGAGGAGGGAGGGGGAGATGTTTTTTATGTAAAATTGCATGTATGTGTAAGTTAGGTGAGGAATTAAGCTTTTATATGGTGGTCCAAGGACTTGTTTTGCCAATTTGTGATAGTTTTGCTCCAAAATGAAAATAGTTAGCTAAAAAGCGGGAAATGACTATAAGTGAATTTTGAAAATATTCACGGGGCTCGGGTTTCGTAAAAATACTTCTAAAAAGTTAAAACGTATCTCAAATATAATAATATCGTCTCCCGACTCGACCTAACACGTCATTAAAAAGAGAAAACATCGAAAAGACAAACATCGAACAACCGACAATAAAACGTAAAATATTGGCATCCATCGACATCACGCTTGCTAATACTCCTTATACTTATTAAAGATATAATATAAGTCTCCTAACATCGGTTTAAACTTAAACCTTCAAAAACAAAAATCATTCAAGCTCATCAAAAATTTCAAAAATAGTCGTAAAATAAGATTAGGCAATGACCTCGGTTTCAGGTTATCACATATTCTGATTATGTATTTCATGCATTCTTGTATTACTATACTTGTAGTGTCATAATAAGTAACTTTCTAAAAGTAGCAGGTTTTCAAAAATAGAAAGTTCCCAAAAATAGAAAGTTTCCAAAATAGAAATTTTCCAAAATAGAAAGTTTCCAAAAATAGAAAGTTTCCAAAAATAGTAAATTTCTAAAAATAGAAGTTTCCAAAAATAGTAAGTTTCTTGCAATAGAAATAAGTTGGATTAATAAGTCTAAAATATAAGCTAGTGCTCATTAATCATACGTTATAAGTCATGATGATTTATTAGTAAAGTCTATTATTAAATACTTAGGCTAAAGTGATTATTAATTAATAATGATAATGCATGGTTTATTAATTAATAAATGTCATGGTTAGTTTAATAAAACTTTAACTTATATAATTTAATTAAATTAAGTAATGGTTTAATTTAATTAAGTCTAAATAAATACTTAAGTTATAACATGTATTATTAATTTTTTTTGAAAGGCAAAATACATGTATTATTAATTTTAATAATATAACCTAAGTCATGAATGAATGAATGAATTAATAGTGCTTGTAAATTAATTAATTAATTAATTTATAAAACAAATGGCTAGATATAATTATATCCCGAGCCCCGAAACCCAAGACCACCAAACAAAGCACCAAACACCACCACACAGCCGGCGGCTGGTGGTGGTGGCTGGCGGTTGTGGCCTTGGCCATCCGTCGGTTGCCACTGCTAGGCTACGGTTCACACCAGTCTAGCTGGTGCTCCCTCGCCGAGCCAAACTACCCACCGAGACCTTCAAAGGTCTCGGTTCCCACGGTTTCGCCAAGGGTACCCCCTGTTGGGGACCTTGGCTTGCGACTGACCCCAAAACAAACACCACCGCCCCATGAAGGGTTGCGGTTGGTGGTACAAGAGAGGCACCGAGATCCTTGAGCTCTCGGTTGTGTGCGTCGAACCAAACAAACACCAAACCAAAACCCGAATCTTGATTTATTCCATTAATCAAACATGATATAATTATGTTTTCATTAAAAGATCCATGACAATGATCATAATTAAATAAACGAATAAAAGGGTTAAGGTTTTGATTAATACCAAATACCGTAGATGAATGTAGGATTGGAACACGAACCCGAATACGTAAAAAACAAAGATCAAAATCAACAATTCTTTCCCTTTGGTTCTTGTGGCTACCGCGACTAAACGAAGAAGGAAGGCTAGGGTTTCCTTTGATTTTCTAAAGATACAGTAGTATGAAATCCATGGTGTTAATTGTTTTACTAGTTGGTTGTCAAAATGGGCCGAGCCCTCTCCCTTGTCTCTTGTTTCCGCGGATACACAAAGCCCAAAAGGCCAAACTATAAAATTTTCATGACTTAAATATATTACGTATGTGTTCGTGTTTTAAATGTCGTGAATTTAATATTATACTTAAATGCCTTATCGTGTATTAATAATATACTTAATTCTTGTAATTAATGTTCGTGACACGTGTCGTATGTTATTAATGGAATTTTTTAATTATTCGTATTTTCATGTATGTACTGTTCATAGTATTTTTATGCCGGTTTTACAACTCTTCTCCTCTAAAAAGAATAATTCATCTCCGAATTATATATAACATAAGCTGAAAGAGAACATACCCGAATCAAAACTGGAAATGAGGGTAAGAAGTCCGGATAGACTCCTCCGTCTCCCAAGTGGCTTCCCGCTCAGGATGGTCCCTTCAAAGTATTTTGACGAAAGGAATCGTCTTCTTCCTCATGACTCGCTCTTGACGATCAAGAACTCGTTCGGGTTCCTCAACATAAGAAAGATCCTCACGACTATGCTCGAAAGGATATTGAACCATATGTAGGGGATGATAATTGTACCCTATGAGTAAGGACACATGGAATACGTTGTGGACGTGAGATAGCTGCGGAGGTAACGCCTGACGATACGATACCTCACCGACACGTTCGAGGATATCAAACAGTCTGATGAAACGAGGACTGATTTTTCCCTTGATTCTAAATCGCTTAACTCCACGTGCTGGTGATACCTTGGGAAGACATGATCACCTACGTTGAAGTACAAATCTCTACGGTGCTTGTCGGCATAGCTCTTTTGACGTGCACGAGCTTCCTGCAATTTCGCCTTGGTGACGGCAACCTTCTCATTGGTCACCTCTATCATCTCCGGACCTTCAAGAATTCGCTCACCAACCTGATCCCAGCAGATTAGGGCGCGACACTTCCTGTCGTACAACATCTCAAATTGTACACACTTGATGCTGGCGTGTTAACTGTTGTTGTATGCAAACTCTACTAAGCAGGTATAGTTGTCCCAACTTCCTGTCCATTCTAAAGCACATGCTCGTAACATGTCCTCTAGTGTCTGAATGGTACGCTCCAACTGTCCGACTGTCTGAGGATGAAAAGCCATGTTAAGCTTAAGTCTGGTGCCCCAAGCTTTCTGCAGACTCTTCTAGAATCGAGATGTAAAACGAGGATCTCTGTCTGAGATGATACTGGATGGAGTACCACGTAGTATTGTGATCTCCTTCTGATAGATATCCGCTAATTTGCTAACTGAATCATCCTTGCGGATTAGTAGGAAATGAGCCGATGTGGTCAGTCGATCAACAACAACCCAAATGACATCATGCTTCCTCTTGGTCTGCGGAAGTCCGATGACAAAGTCCATGGAGATCTTGTCTCACTTCCACTATGGAATGTCTAATGGTTGTAGTAAACCACTAGATCGTTGATGCTCAATCTTAACCTGCTGGCAGTAAGACATTTGGAGACAAAGGTAGCAACATCATGCTTCATACCACTCCACCAGAAATGCTGCTTGATGTCATGGTACATCTTGGTGGAACCAGGATGAATAGAGAATGAAGAGCTGTGAGCTTCAGTCAGCAAGGCCTCCCTGAGTGTAATGTCGTCGGGAACACATAGTCTAGTGCCCTGCCATAATATACCATCATCATCTACCCGAAACTCCGGCTGTTGGTCGATGTTCTGAATAATCACCCAGATTTCACCTTCATCTTTCTGAGCTTCATTAATCCTAGAGAGTAAGTCTGGCTCAACTCTAAGATTAGCCCATAATTACCTCGCTGTGTAAGAGGGTTGCAACCCCAGTGGCCACGGATCATGTATATTCACATAGTGTATATCTAAGACGTTAGAGATATGGTTAAGACTCCCCCGGACACCCGTGGAAGTAAGTAATCAAGTCACAACAAGTGAAAGATAATAAAAATATGGTGACTGATATATACAAGATATGAGTCACCCACGAATATTCGTGGGTTATTTACAAAAAATATCGTTAAATACCACTGGCGGTACAGTTAAAAAAACTAAATATAAATGAATTATGAAGAAAAAGAGTATGACTGCACAATATTCGACATCACAAGTTCTTTGGTAACAAAATCTATTTGTTTGTTGGTGTCTACTAAGAGGATGGATAGCCCGTGTGGGGCTACGATCAGAACAGATACATGAACAGGTGGTAATAACATCCTCTAGCAGGATTTTACCTTGGACAACCCAAGGATTTTTGGGGTCGCATTCCTGAGGATAAAATAGGGACCGTCAACTGAGAAGGGCAGGTTGTAGCTTGCAAAACCACAGAGGAGTGTCTTCTTCACCGAATGAGCGCTCCAAATGGAGGGACGCCATGATCAATCAGTGGTGGTGTCTTTTGAAGCTTATAGTTGTTCCATAAAGGGGTCCTTCAAATCCTTGAGGGCTTGGAGTGCAGTGATGTATTTTTTCCGTAGGATTTATATCATACAACTCGATGTCCTCTAACTCCACGCCCCCTAACCCATGAATTCTACTACAACGGATCCCCTCGCTCATTCCCTTTTCATATACTTGATGGCTTGGAGTGCAGTGATGTATTTTTCCTCAGCCGTGTTTATCGAAGTTTAATGTTTTGTATGCTTATCTCAATTGCTTTATTTATAGTTGATTATTGTTTATGTTTTATTGGAGTAATCCTTGCTTGCTGAACTTATCTCATATCCTTATTCCCGATTTCGTAGCTAGTTGGTGCGAAGCTCTCCGCTTTTTGTAGTGACTCATATACGTGGAAGTATACGATTAAAAGTAACATCATGCCTTAGTCATAGGAAGGTGCGCTAGACTACCTTGTAGGTAACCTTGGTTAATTTAAATCCCCTACACCTAACTATTTTGGAAAAGTAAGGTACCACCATATGATAGTCATAAGTGGAAAGTAAGAAAACTAGGCACCATAAAGTACCCATTATGCCCCCTAAAATAAATACATACTCAATATACATGAAGCTTTATGTGGATGCTTTTATTCATAACATGTCTGTGTATCTAGGTTTAAGGAAGAAGAACCGCCTTAATCAAAGATTGATATGCCGCCTCGATAAATAAGTAATCATTGCACTATAGAACACACATGTGTTAGATACAAGTAGACATGGTTAACATGGTTTCCATAGCATAGATCTTGATCGACTTAGGTATTTATCTCGGTAGGATGATGGATGAGATTATAAAGATAAGTCACTTAAACAAACACATACCAATCTCTCAGATTGAACAAACCCCTTGAAAACTAACCTTGTAAATATTGTAAATAGAAAGTAAATATCGTAAATAAAAAGTAAATATTGTACATATAATAACTTAGCTAAGCTTAACTTAAAACTGTTAAGACTAACAAACTAGATAAAGTAAACATTATTAATAATTATAACTAAACCTCCATTCCTGTAGTGATCGAGACCCATCTTACCATACTAGTCTATGATCAACCAGGTACACTGCCCCGTTAGAAGTTATCAATTAGCAAAATATAAACGTAAAACTTGAATAAAATGTAACTACTTATGACAACACACGTCAAGATATGTGCCATAAAATTTGATATTCAAAAGGCCTATGACACATTAAGTTGGGAATTTCTTAAGAAATTATTGATTATGGTTGGTTTTCATGAAAAAATGGTTCATTAGATCATGACATGTACCACTTCCTCATCTTTATGTATTTGCATTAATGATGAAGTGTAAGGATTCTTTAAAGGGAGGAAGAGGGACTAGGAAAGGAGACCTCATCTATCCTTATCTCTTTACTCTATCATGGAGGTCTTCAGTATGATTATGGTAAAAAAACATCTGAGAAGCCCTTAAACTCAAGTACCATTGTGGATGCAAAGAACTTAATTTGACTTATATGTGCTTTTTTATGACTTATTGGTTATGTATAATGGTGATGTTGACTCTTTGAAAGTGGTAAAGAAAACTATTGAAGAATTTAGTTGTGTTTCTAGTAAGAGCACCATCTTTTTTGGAAGTATTAATGATCTAGTCAGAGGTGATATGTTGCAAATTTTGCCTTTTAAATGTGGTAAGCTCACTATGAAGTATTTTGGGTTCTTTTTTTAGTTAAGAAGTTGGTAGTTAACTACCGTCAAAGCCTTATTAAAAATGTTGAGAATATAATCAACTGTTAGAGGAATAGGACTCTTTCTTATGTTGGAAGAATTCAACTCTTTGCCTATGTCCTTTCAGCTATGCAGCAATATTAGGCATCTATCTACTTACTACCAGCAATTAGCATTAGAGAAATTGATAGGATGTTTAAGAGGTTCTTGTGGAACTCTGACAGTTCTTGTAAAAAAGGTTAGAGTATCATGAGACCTAGTTTGCAAACCTAAAGAACAATGAGGACATAGACTCAAGCCTTTGCATAAATGGAATGAGGTTCTCCTAACTTCTCAGTTGTGGAAGCTTATTGATAAAAAAATAGTCTTTTTGGTTCAAAAGGGTCAACATACTGAAAATAAAATGGAAAAGCATATGGGACACTGAGGCTAATAGTAATGATAGATGTGGATGAAAGGATTTGCTTGTTATAAGAGATAAGATTAAAAAATTTGTACTATTTGAAGTTGGTGATGGCAAATCTATATTTGTATGGCATGATAAATGGTGTGCACAAAGTACCTTGAATAGATTTATTCCTAGTAGAGCCATATATTATGCTAGAATGAAACATATAAATTGTTTGTCTTTTCATTATTGATGGGAGATTGAACTGGAAAAGTGAATAGTACACTAAATTCCTTAAGTTAACTCAAATCTAAGTTCCCAATCTAACCCATTGAAGAGATACTGGTGTATGGGTTGATGTAATGGTAATGCAATAAAATATTCTACTTAAACAATATGGCTTTCATTAAGGTATAATTGGCCAAAGGATGAATGGTAGCACATTGTTTGGTTTTCATAGTGAGGTCCTAAACATGCTATTATATTATGGATGGCAATTCAAACCAAGCTTCTGACTCAAGATATAATGGTGTAGATCTAAGATGCTAACATTAAATGTTCTTTGTTCAAGATATGTGTTGACTCTCACATTCATCTTTTCTTTGGGTGCAAATTCTCTAAGAAGGTATGGGAGATAGTAAAATGTAAGGGTTTGAAGCTTAATGACTATGACACTTTGAGTGATGTGAAAACCCATTATCTGCTGACCCAGTCAAAATATATGTTAGATAGGTTATGGATAATCTCATTTGTTAGAAACATTGTATCATATATGGCTTAAAAGGAACAAAAGAACCTTTCAAAATATTCAACAAATACAAAAGGATATTATAGCTACTATTAATGGTAATGTCATAGATGTTCTTAAGTGCAAAGGAGTTAAGAAATCTAATGTTTTGTTAAGCATGGCTTCTCAATACGGACTCAAGTGGGAATGTGGAAATTATGTTGATAATATATAAGATCATAACCCTCCTATATCAACTTTATTGATAAAAGATTGAATATTCTTAAAGGAATGTTTGGTACAAGGAATCGGTTTGTTGTTTGGTGCAACAAATTAGGATATATCTTTATATCTTTGTTGAATGTATGTGATATGTCTCATATCAGACTGCTACACTAGTGAATGATTGGAGTTACTAGCTATGGTATGAATAGCTATGTAGCAGTTGATTGGTGTACTTGCAGAGGGCCTAATACCTTGTCTTAAGGAACCTTTCTTCTTGGATAAATCTGTATAATGGGCGGGCATATCATAATATAATGTGACGTGTATTAAGATGTTGAAGGCTCTACTTTAAGGCTTATTAAAGGTTTCCAGCACTTGGTAGAATGTCAGCTTGATGAATCATATGTTGTTTCTTTAATTATCTTCCTTGGGGTGTTTGGAGGAAGAGTTGGAAACAGTATTAGAAAACATAGTCAAGTGGGATGTATCTTTTGGCAACTCTATGTCATAAAGTGATGTCATGTATGTGAAAATATAGCTTGTGACATGTGATACTCAAGGGAACAAGAGTTATACTTCTTCCCTTTTGATGCGCTTTATAAGAGCCTCTATGACTATTCGTTGTTCATTTGTAGGGTGTTTGTAGAGGAAAATGTAACAAGGTGGAAAGTTTCTCCATGGTTGGCTAGTTGTAGTAGCTGATGAGAAAACTAGAAAAACTATAGGAATTAAGCCTTTTAGTTAGGGGTGTTCATCGGTTAGGTTCTCGGGTTGTTTAGTTTATTTGGGAAATTTATTTTGGGTCAACCAGAAAAACCGAACCAAACCAAATCGAAACCTGAATTTGAATTCGGTTCGGTTTCGCATTGACCTGAATTATCCAAAAATTTCTAAAAGAATACATAATTATTTGGATGTTCAGAAAAAAAATCAAGTATTAAAATTGTTTTTTATATTAATATTAAATTTTAATAATCATTTTATATATATAAATATATATATTTGTGTAGTTTTAGTTTTCAAGTCTGATTGCTAAGCTTATATTTAACCCAAAAATCGAATTTTTAGTTCAATTAAGTTATGACCTAAAATTCACTTTGTATTTTATGTCTTTGAATAAGAATTAGGGTTGTTTAATGTTTTCTAGTATTTGATGTAGTATCTCAAGTTATTCTAATATTTGATGTGCTATCTCAAGTTTTGATAATATATACTTCGTATTTTTTTTCTTTTTAGAAGAATATATTGAAATGAACTAACAAATGATAGAGTATAGAATTAGGAGTCAAATATGAACACAATCTTCAATATGCCACCGCCTAGACAAAGCTTGTTGGTTCGTCGTTTGGTCCTATGAAACCTTTTTAGATGTTGAGCCAGTTTTTTATTTAATCTTTAAGTTGTTGGTTCGTCACTTCGTCGGTCGGTCCTATGAAGCCTTTTTAAATGTTGAGTCGGCTTTTCATTATATGTTAAAGCTAGCTAGATATAGATAAGGTTGTAATTAAACTAAGATTTTATTAAGCAATGTGAGTTAGAGTTTAAACTTTGTTCGATCAAATTGAGCTTTTATCAAGCTTAAACTCAAAAAATTGTTTTTTTAATTTATATAAACCTTGATATACCTAGAGAGAGAAAGGGTAGAAAAAGAAGGTTGAACACACACACTTATAAAGAGAAAATAAAGATTACTATGTGAAAATATGAGAACAACCAACCATCTCCATCAAAGGAGAAGGATTGTATACCCATACCAGGGGTCATGGGCTTTACATAGATTAGGTCGCCCATATACATGCATATGGGTTGAGCTTGATAGTTAAACTAATTAAAGTCTAGCTAATGTTTACTTGGACTACGAGCTACTACTTAATATATTGTTTGAGTGACCGATATTTCCTAAATACGTAAAACGTATTTTCAACAATCTCCCCCTAAGGGAGGTCACATCAAGTATGAGGGGGTCACCCAAGTTACAATGATTAAAACCTAGCATACTATGCTTGTCTTGAGTTCGTAGTCTTCCTCTTTCTTTTCTTTTTCTTTTCTAGTGAATATGCTGATGTGATCTTTGACTTTAGTATTGAGCATCTTTCTTTTCCTTGATCTTGTGATTTCATCACTTGTGATGTTCACCTCCTCGTGACTTCATGTCTCACACGCTTATACCTTTATAAATTCTTGAAAGCTTCAGAGTTTGATACAGCAGAAGACTTTATGTTGAACTTTCTAGAATTTGCTGAAGTATGCACTACAGAGAGTATAAGCTTGTGGGGACGACTTCTTCTGGGACATCGCAACGCCATTGTCTTCAAATGTAGCAACATAAGTAGACAGAACGAAATGGATTTGACATTTCATTCTAATTCGGTAGCATTTTACCTCCGGTCGGTGAAGACCGTTGGACGATATTAGATATCGTACATGTGGCAGGCAGTTTCAATTAAGAACCACCTTTACAGGGTTTTGCGGGTAAACCCGTCCTCTTTACTCGAGCGTCTCAAAGTTTACTACGAATGTAAACAGTGAATCATTTGGATAAGGTTATCCGCATGATTGAATTCGTCAATTCATTTTTCTGGAACAAGTTTGATTCATTTAAGAATCGCACCATCATTGCTTTGTAGTTGTCACGAGCTTGATTCATGTAGAATCTTGCAAGTTACCTACCAAGTGTTGTTTGACGTTAAGACTACAATGATTTCCATTCGTCCTTGTGGGCACTGAAGAGTGTCACTTTGAATGTTCTGGCAAGATCACAAAGATATTGTGTAGAGTCCTGGAACAAGTTTGAATTCAGTTAAGAATTACACCACCGCTACTTTCCAGCTATCACAAGTTTGATTCATAAATAATCACACAAGTCACCTACCATGAGATTTTTGATGTTCACTCAAGAAGGATTTCCATCTTCGTTGTAAATACTTGCGTACTACTCGGATGTCCAGGCAAGATCGTGAGGATTTTGCGTAGGACTCTTAATATCTTTCTTACTTTTCACGGTGTGTGAAGAAGCAAAATATGGAAGTGTGTCCTAATGAGATTATTGATGATCTCAAATGGATCTGGACTCGTTCGTGCATTTTGGATATTTAGTGATCGGAGTCAGGAGAGGAGTGCCACATTTTCAATACCAAATTATTTGGAGTGAATAAATTGATAGATGACGTGTTGATATCTGTGTGATTAAAACAAATACCTTTTGAGAGATATCTGAGTTATCTGGGATGGGTTATGCATTGCATCACTAGGTCCATGATGTCTATCTTCAATAACGAGCATCATTTTAAAATAATTCCGACAAAATATGTATTGACCCGGTTTCCGCCTAAGTTGTAAGGATGGCTTCTTTATTTACACTCATTATCTTTACAATACTTTTTTTTATTCTTCAACCCATTCAATGCTTACCAATACGTCATAACTAGCACCTTGTTATGATTATTTAAAGTACTTGTTCGACATTCGGCTACGTTCAAACAATCTTTCTCTTCCTAAGGACTACTATTTCTAGCTATGAAATGTCATTGGGAAGATTCCTTCGGTTTTGGAAGAATCTTTGGACTTTAACCTATCCTACCATCCTTCACCACAATTATCATCGTCGTGAAATAAATGGGTTGTGGGTAAGTATATGTCACCATGAAATCCACTTTGATATCCAAATCCATTTGCTCCCCCTTAACATATGCCTTGATATTCGATAACATTTCGCATATGTTGGGATAAGCAAGCACGTTAAGTCAAACAATTGTATTAAACATCGTTGTGATAAGCTTAATCTCATATTAAATCAAGTTTTCTCCCTGATATTAAAAATATTAACCCAATCAATATTTTTGATATCAATTGATTTAATGGAAGTTTTAACAAAGTTTTGGGAAGAAAAATGCAAGTCCGTTTATCTTTATGGTATCAAATGTATACTCATTTGTGATACCATATTTGTGTGAAATAGACAACATATTCACCATATGTAGGAATTGACAAGGTTAGACCTGATTGATGAGAACATCATGTTGATCCCTTTGGTTGGATCTATATTCTGTTAAGAATTAGTATAATAGTTTGTAATCAAACTAAAACACTTTGAGCACTCTTACTAACACTAAATAAGTTTTGCGGAATCTAACTTATAAAGCACAGAAGAAAAGAATTACTTCTAACTATTCGATTCTCTTATTAATCGACTTGTATGAGGTACATGAAAGACATTGTACCTATGTTCCTTTTATAGAGTAAGGAACCCTAGAAACCTTAGAATATTCTATAAAGATAACTATATCACACACGATATATTATCAATATTCTAACTATTTAAGTATATCACATAAGATATACTCTAACTATAACTATGACATATCTTATACAAAGATATATTCGTCCTAATCAATATAGCAGTACTTACTTTATAAGTAGCAGTACTTACTATGTACCGCGTTAACACTAACGGTACTTACATAACACTAACAGTACTTAGAATATACTAACGGTACTTGACACTTAACAAATAATTCCCAACAATCCTCCCCTAAACAAGAAATGATAACTTGTTGTCTTCTTGTTTCTCTTGTATTGGATGTATTAAAAATACATGTCTTTAGTCTTTCCTTCATCCTTGGATTGAACTTGGCAATTTGTATTTGTATCCAACTGAATATAGCCAAACACTTCAAATGTAGATCTTCTTCTGATAAGATAATCTTCAAACATTATGAGCATCATCTTTGTCTTCAAACTATGATCTTCTTGTGTCTTCTAAACATTCATTCATCATTGCAGCAACAGTTATTGTCTTCTTGAGTTTAGTCCTTGAACTCTTTGATCATAAATCTTTCTCTTGATTTGATGATAACAAAACCTTCTAAGTATTATATCTTTTAATACTTCTTTGCCTGCAATCTTCATACTTGAAATAAAACAGTTAACAACAAACACCAATCTGTATTGGCTTCATGATTTTTAGCAAATCGCCAGCTATCAACGGATTTGATAAATTCTTTACCAGTTAGTCGTACACTCTCGAATAGCCAATACTTTATTCACAAAGAATAAGGTGTAATGAAAACCTTACAGTTTTTGGTAAATTGTCAACCATCAACGGATTTGATGAAGTCTTTACCTAGTACCGTTTGTCTAGGACAAGCCAACTCTTTGTCTCGAAACAAGGTGAGTTAGAACCATATAGTTTTTAGCAAACTATCAGCTTTCAATAGATTTGATAAGTCTTTACCACAAACCGTTTGCTTATGGACTAGCCAGTTCTTATGTGTATTAGACATGGTGAACTGAGAACCATTTATGAAGTGTGACTAAAAGTCAAACACTTAAGATTCTTTCTCAGCTTCTTCCTCATCTTTGAAATCCTTGATTGGTTGTTTAACCATTCTGATCAACTCCAAAGCATCAGCAGACTCTTCTGTAACTTCTAATTGTTGTTCTAACATCCTTTCCAACAATTTTCTTTCAAAGGGATAAGTTTTCTCTTGCAGCATATAATATGTAACATCATCTACATCCAAAATATGCAATCCACATGACCTGTAATATCTCCAGTAACTAGGAACTTGATCCTCTAATACCTTCAACATTTCTTGATCACAATTGTGTGGCTCATACATAAAGACAAATTCCCTATATAATAGTGATACTTCAGTTTTACCTGCACTGGCTTCTTGAACTAACCTTAAAAGATCTTGAATATCTTGTCTGTCAAGAATATGAAGAATATCTTCCAAAAGTCTAAATATTCTTGTTGTGCCATCAGATCTTTGAATTCCATGAGCTTCAAGTCCTTGATCTGTAGAGTAAATCCATTTAACAATGGATGCTCTTTTTCGAAAAATATCTGTATCAATACATTGATCTTCAAATTTCACAATCTTCAAGTACTTCCTTAAGCTCTCATCATCATCACTATCTTCTGCTTTAGTTTTAGCTCTCTTAGCTTTCTTCTTTAGCTTTGTTGATCTTTTCCTTTTAACACTCTTGGAAATTCCCTCAAGTTCTGTTGAACCCTCTTCCAAGCTTGTATGTACCATTTTCTCAGTATGTACTGTTGTATGTACTGTTGACTGTGTATGTACTGCTTGTACATTTTCAGTCTGAGTAATACCTTGATTTTCAACTCCTGCATTCATTCTTTGAGCAGTCTCTTCCTCCCTTGAACTTACTTTCTCCTTTCTATTCTTCCTCACATAAGTGGTCTTGATAGGTGTAGATGTACTTGTAGGTTCAGCAGTACTTGGCTCAATTCTAGGATTACTACCAAATTGTCTTTGTTGTTGCAGATGTTTCTTGAATTCTTCAACAGCTTTCTTGTCTGCTTCAGATCCAATCTCAACAAAATTCAATTCAGTCCTCTTACTTTGCTCATACAAAGTCTTGATTTCTTCAAAATTCTTCTTGACCAGCTGAATATGAGTAAATCCTTTTACTATCTTTAGAAAGTTCATCATCTGATTTCTAATCTGCATAGTAGTTGGAGGCTTAATCTTTTCTTTCCTTCTCTTTTTAGCAAAGAATCTTTGTTGCTCCCTTACCAGATCATCAATCAATTTTGATTTCTCTTCTTCATCATATGCATCTCTCTCTTCAGCTATCAATGAGTCTGCAAGAAGCTCACTAGCATGTATCTCAGCTCGAATCCTGTCATACTCTTGTATGTTCTATTCTTGTTGTATCCTTTTAGCTTCTAGCAAATCTTGCTTTGCTGCAAGTTCTTCCTACAATTCATTTTCACGAATTTGTGCTTGCATTCTATAAGCAAATTCCTCATCATGGTCTATTTGATTAAATCTGTACATGACTTTGTTTATATCATCATCTGAATCACTTTCATCTTCACATTCTGTTAATAATTGCTTCTTCCCCTTATCCTTTGGATTTATCTTAGGTAGCTTCTTCTTCAGTTTGGCAGCTACTTCTTCATTAGCTAACTGTTGAATGACTATACCTTTTGTAGGGTGTGAAGCTTGAACTTTCTTACCTTGAGTTTGATCCTTTGTGGCAAGAACTTCTTGTTGTGTCTTTTTCTCCACTTCTGCTTGCTTAGTCTTCTCAACTAAATTCTTCTTTAAATCAAGCAGCAATTGGGATAAAGTCTCATTTTCTCCAAAAGAAATTTGACTTTCTAGTGAAGGATGATCACCATTCGTACTTGCAATTGGCTCAGCAGTACTTGTAATTGGCTTAGCAGTACTTGGGTCTTCAACAATGTCAGTAGTACGCAGTCGGCTTAGTTGGCTTAGCAGTACTTGGATCTTCAACAAAGTTGACTTCACCAGTATTAGACACACTTGTTTCTTCAATCACTTATGTATCCCCAGATACTTTTTCTTCCATAGAAGCCATCATATCAACTTGCACTTCTTCAGTCTTATCTGATTTATTGCTTTGTGGTGATGGATCAGGAAATTGATTAGAAATTTCCTCCAACTTCTCATAGAAAGCACTCCAATTAGCTTGAAGTGGTGATTAAACTGATGGTTCTGGCTGAGTTACCAATGTCTCTGCAACTTTTGGCTCCTCTGGTTGATTTACCAACTTTTCTTGAACTTGTTCTTGAACTTGTAGTTCCTCTGGAGTAGGTTATGGGTCTTGCTGTGAATCTCCATATCTGAAGGTCCATCCACACCAGTCTCTAAACCAGTTCCATCTTTATAAGTCCCCATGACATCTTCATCCAATTCAAAATTGATGTCATTTCCAGAGATCCTTGTTTGTTTGATTATCAGAAGAAGGTGGTTGTTCTTTATTATTCCTTCCCTGTTCTTCATTATTCCTCCCCTGTTTGGTTGCATTCAGTTGCCTTTTCTTGTGGTTCCTGAACCTTTGCTTCCTGATTGCAGATGTCTGAACAGATCTATATTGCCTCATCCAAGATGATACTTTGTTCCTTAACTTGAGTAGGCTAGCTTCCAATTCAGCAATTTTGTTGTCTTGAACAAGCTTTTCTTTCTGCAACACATGTACCTGTTGGGACAAACTTGTACACAAAGCAGTTAAATTTGCAACATCCACCACCTCTGGTGCTTGTGCTTGTGGAGAACCACTAGCAGCAATAGAAGCAGCAGGTGTGTGGATCATCTCATCAGTGTTTGGTGGAACACCAACATTGTGAGAAGAAGATTGTGAATCTTCTAGAGAGTGGGAGCTCTGGTGAGAAGGAGTTTGTTGAGAAGCACTAGCATTGCTAGGTTCCTCACCTTCTTGATTGGTAGGTTGGGCTAACATATGAGCAAACAATGGTGTTACTGTTCCTGTAAAGGCACTGCCTTGTTTGGTCAAGAAAGAGAAAGTTATCTTTGTAAATGAAGGAACATCCCATGTATCAGTTAATGCTGGTAGGTTAGGTATTTGGTCACTAACTAAAGTCTGAATGAATCTAGGATACATTAAAAACTTCTTAGTCCCTTCCAAATTCCTAGTCATGCCTTCAAAAATTAAATTTGAAAAATTAAAAACCTTGTTATTTGCTAGACAAATACCAGCAGATGCCAATGCAACATGTATTTGATCAAAAGATGTACTTTTTGAACTTAAACAGTGAATAATAGCATGAAAAAACAATTTCCATTGAGGTGAAAATAATGCTTTAAAGAAAGTAAGACTTTCCCTACCACCTCCATAGCCCATGGCTGCAAGGCCATCATGAATCTCTATATTATTAAGCATACTAAGTCCATTTTCGTCATTAAGTCTCAAACTTGCTTGTAGCAGTACCTCAGTGACATATATATTCCTATGATTCACCCTAGCCTTAATGCAAGGTTGATCAAAATGAGTACCTAACACAGCAGTATCCCAAAATTGTTCAACAATGGGTATAGAGACAACTGGACTTACAGTGAGTGCGAAACGAATATGACTTTGAGATAGGAAACCAAGCATCTCATGGAAACCAAGAGAGTCATCATTCGTAGCAAGATTCGCAACCAAATTATGCTTAGAGATTACTTGTAAAGCAGCCATTAGTATTTTTGATGATCGAAAGATTAAAGAGAAGGTTATAGAATCAAGAGATAAAATAAAAGATTAGGTGAATCAATTGTGTAATTGGGGTAAGTATTTAAGTAAATAACAAACCCAAGCGCGAAGAAACCGCCAAATTTACAAAAGAGACCCTTAACGGTACAACGGACATGTAGCGGTACATGGAACATAAGCGGTACTTGGTTTTGTGCTAGCGGTACTTGGAGTGACAACGGTACCTCACAATTTTGACCAGTTCATGCTTTCCACTAGACATGTAACCTCTTTTATCTTTTTCTATAAATCTGCAATAACATCAAAAACACAAAACATAGACTATACAATAAAAATTATATAAAACTTGTACATCTATTACCTCCCCTCAACATATGCAGCATGTTATTGGTTGAGCATACCAATGTGTGTCACCAAGAATTCGAATCTCTTTGCATCAAATGCCTTGATCAACAAATCAGCTACATTGTGGTCTGTATGAATCTTCAAGACTTGAATAAGCTTTTTGTCATAAGCATCTCTTATAAAGTGATGTCTTATTTCAATATGCTTAGTCTTGGAGTGAAATACTGGATTCTTGACAATACATATAGTACTTCCATTATCAATGTAGATCTTGGTGTTCATGAAGTTAAACCCATAGTCCAACAATTGATTTTGAATCCAAAGTACTTGTCCACAGCAATGAGCAGCAGCTACATATTCAGCTTCAGTTGTAGAAGTAGCAACAATGGTTTGCTTCTTACACTGCCATGATATGAGTCTTCTGCCTAGGAATTGACAACCTCCTGTTGTGGATTTCCTATCATGATTTGCTCCAGCATAATCACTATCTGAGTAAGCTTCCAATTCAAAGGTGGAGTCTCTAGGATACCATAATCCTAAATTAGGTTGACTTTTAAGATATTTAAAAATCTTCTTCACAGCATATAGATGTGACACCTTTGGATGAACTTGGAATCTTGAACAGGCACACACAACAAACATTATATCTGATCTTGAAGCAGTAAGATACATCAATGAACCAATCATTGACCTATAGAGATGAATGTCAACATCTTCTCCATGTTCATCTTTTTATAAAGATTTCTTGCCTTCAAAAGGTGTGCTTGTACTCCTTGTATCCATACATGAAAATTTCTTTATGATTTCAGCAACATATTTATCTTGGCTGATAAATATTCCATCTTTCCTTTGTTTGACTTGCAGTCCGAAAAAGAAAGTTAGTTCTCCCATAGAACTCATTTGAAATCTTCCTTTCATCAAAGCTTCAAACTCTTCACACCATGTTTTCTTGGTAGAACCAAAAATGATGTCATCAACATAGACTTGAACTAGAATGATGTCTTCGGCATTTTTCTTGATGAACAGAGTTTTGTCAATGGTTCCTCTCCTATATCCATGTTCTAGCAGAAAGTTGGATAAAGTTGCATACCAGGCCCTTGGAGCTTGATGCAGACCATAAAGTGCTTTGATAATTTTGTAGACTATATTGGGGAATTTAGGATCTACAAAACCTGGAGGTTGTGAGACATATACCTCCTCTGAAATAGTACCATATAGAAAGGCACTTTTCACATCCATTTGATAGACTATAAATCCCATATATGATGTAAAGGCCAAAAATAACCTAATGGCTTCTATCCTTGCCACTGGTGCAAAAACCTCATCATAGTCTATCTCTTCTTCCTGTCTATAGCCTTGAGCAACAAGTCTTACCTTGTTCCTCACAACAACCCCTCTTTCATCCTTCTTGTTCTGAAGACCCATCTAGTACCAATTACTCTTTTACCTGAGGGAAGATCCAAAAGAATCCAAACCTTTTGTAGCTCAAATTGTGTTAATTCTTCTTGCATGGCATCTACCCAACTATCTTCATCAAGAGCCTGAGAGATATTTTTGGGCTCTACTTGAGATAAGAAACAGGCAAACAAACAATGCTGAGTATCTTTATGATTTGTTCTCTGCTGTTGTTTGACATAACTCACTAGTGCATGAGTTTCAATATTGGTTTGTAGTTGTCTTCTGGTTTGTACAGCAGATTTTGGATCACCAATAATCTGTGTAGCAGGATGGTTGTTGTTGACTTTATGAGTGGGAATAGAACTGACTGGAATTTCTGTTTCCAAATTGTTGAAATCAGTTACTACACCCTACTCATCATAGGAAGCTTTGGAGAAGATTCCTTCAGCTGGACTGGCATATAAGTCTTCATCGTCCAATGCTTGCAAAATCTATTCTAGTGAGTCAGCAGATTTAGCATATTTTGACTTAGCAGTACTTGCAGATGAAGTACCGCTAGGTATAGTATGTACTGCTGAGTGTTGTGACTCAAAAGACTCTTCTCCTGAATGCTTATTAGCAGATGTAGCATTCTTTTCTTGATCTTGAAGCCTCTGAAGCTCTTGGGAGGCTTGATCATCATTTGATGGCATGGTTTGCATCTTGGGAGTTGCAGACATGGGAGTAACAGTAGGCATGTTTGGCACATAGATATGAATATCATCATCTGATGAAGAAACATCTTCTTGAGTACCTGCATTAGTTGCACTTGACTCCTCACCTGTATTGTTAGTTTGACAATCCTTTTGCAAAGAGTAGTAATCCATGAAGTTAGTTAGATAATCTAAATCAAACATCCAAGCATAACCTATTCCTGGAACATTGGGTTTATTTTCTAAGAAATTGACATGAGCATTTTCTTCAACTTTCTTAGTTGCAAAATTGTAAACCCTATATACTTTACTTTGCAATGAATATCCTACAAGATATCCTGGATCAGACTTTCCGTTAAACTTTCCCAAATAATCAAGAGTATTTAGTATGGACACATGACACTTAAGGTTTTAAATGACTTATGTTCGGCTTTACATTAGTCAAAATTTCATAAGGTGTTTTGTTTTGAGGTTTAGTTATTAGGATTCTATTTAACACATAACATGCAGTATTGATTGATTCTGCCCAAAAGGTATTTGGCAAAAGTGAATCAGCCAGCATAGTTCTAGCAGCCTCAATTAATGTCCTGTTCTTCCTTTCAGCTACTCCATTCTGTTGTGGAGTTCTAGGATTACTAAATTTTCTCTTAATTCCTTTAGACCTACAGAATTCATCAAAATCAGCATTCTTAAATTATGTTCCATTATCAGTCCTAATGATTAAAACCTGTTTAGTGAACTGCTTTTCAACTAAAGTGATAAAATCCTTTAGTAATTCACTTGTTTCACTTTTAAGGGCTAAAAAGAAAACCCAACTGAATCTACTATAATCATCAGTTATGAATAGACAAAAGGTTTTATGGCTAATGCTTCTGATATAAACTGGACCAAATAAATCCATATGCAAGAGATGCAAAGGTTTTGTCACAGTGTTTACAGTCTTGGTCTTACAAGAGGCTCTATGTTGTTTACCTTTTTGACAAGCAGCACATGTGAAATCATTTTGAAAAGATTTGTTAGGTAGACCTCTAACCAAATTCCTTTTTACCAATCTATTAAGATTCTTGAAATTCACATGACCTAACCTTCTATGCCATAAGTTTAACTCATCTAAAGAAGCCTTGGCTAGCAAACATGTAATACCACCTGTTGGAGTAATAGTATGAAGATTAAAGGTGTACATATTTTCTTGCCTGGGTACTTTAAGCAGTATTTGAGATTCCTTGGGCATCTCAAAGTCTTTGGACAACACCAAGCAGTCTTTGTCTGTGAATAGCACCTTGTTCTTCTTATCATACATTTGTGATACAGAAAAGAGATTGAACTCATTCAATTCTTTTACAAAGAAACATCTTCAAATTCCAACTTTCCTGTGTTGATTTTCCCTTTTCCAGTGATTCTACCTTTGCTACCTCCAAAGGCTACTGGACCTCCTCTGAATTCTTCAAATTTAGCAAGGAAATCTTTGTGTCCTGTCATGTGTCTTGCGCATCCACTATCTATAATTCCTTTATCTTTTAATTCATCAATGAGATGCCCCTCAGTATCTTCATGTGAGAGAGCCATTAATCCAAGCTCTTCTTCTTCTTCTGCCCAATTCACCACTCCATCTATAGTAACCAATGCTTTGGTTCCTTTAGGACTCCTGTTGTTTCCTCTTGGAAAGCTTTCAGTTATTCTTGGACTGGTTCTATAGCTGTTCTTGGACTTCTGATTGCTGGTATCAGTTTTATCTCTATTGCATTCTCTTGCAAAGTGTCCATTCCTTCCACAGTTATAGCATTCAACTTTAGACTTGTCATATCCTAATGGCTCATTAGGATCAACAGTCATTTTTCTTCCAATCTTCTTGAAGAACCTATTAGATCTTACTGACACCATAGCAGCTTGCCATTTAAGATCCATCTCTTCAACATCAGCATCATCCATTTGGAACAAGTCATTGAGAGTTAATCTTGGCATGTTGTCTTGTCCAGCAAAGAATGAGAAGGCATCATTGTCACTAAAAAATGGTGAAGACCTTTCATGTGGATTTTGAGAGATCATTGGACTGCTTTCAATACTTTGTGGGTAAGTACTGCTTGTAAGTCCTCCAGCGGTATTTGTGAAGTATGTACTGCTGCTAGATCCACTAGCGGTATTTTGAAAGTAAGTACCGTTGTTCCCATCTGACACAAAAGCCAAATTAGATTTTGAAGTAGTTGCTGTTTTTACTTCAGTGCCTTTCACATCCATCTCATATGCTCTAATATTGTTGTAGAGAGGATCAAACGGAATTGTTTCCAAATCATCTCTTGTGATGAAGTGCATAGCCATTGCTTTCCATTCTGGTGGAACACTTCTTAAGAATTTTAGATTAGCTTCTTCATTAGGAATTACTTGTCCATAAACTGCTAACTGAATGAGCAACTTCCTGAACCTTCCATATCCACCATGTATTCCCTCTATACTGGTAATTGAGAAGTTATCAAATTCTTGCTTAAGAACAATCTTCTTAATTTTCTTAGATTTGTCATTGCCTCCAAATCTAAGTTTTATAGCATCCCATATAGCTTTGGCATCTTTATAATGATGAAAGCTTGGTAGAATGTCTTCAGAAATAGCCATAGCCAAAGCAGTTCTGGCTTTTCTTTCTATGATCTCTGCTTGTATATGCTTAGCAGTCACAGTAGGTAGAGCATAGCATGTACCGTCTGGCAACCAGTGTAGCTTCTTTGGTGTGTTCCCATTCTTGATAACTTGCCACATAGTATGATCTGTGTGATTCAAGTAATGTTCCATCTACATAGCCCAAGTCTCATAATTGTCACCTTTGAGAACTAGGAGTTTAACAACAGACAGAGTATGAGAAGGTGTTGGTGTAGAGGTAGCTACAACATTCATGACTTGATCACCTTGTGCTGGTGCAGGATGCACAACTTGTGGTTGTCCCTGTGGAATAGGATCAGGGATTTGAGCATTATCCAAGTTAGTATTATCACCATCTGGTTGAGACATTGAGATTTGGTATGTGTGGAGTGTATGGGTTCGTGTTCTTCTTTTTCAGAGTTTCTCAACAAGCTCTGATACCGCTTGTTGATCCCTTTGGTTGGATCTATATTCTGTTATGAATTAGTATAATAGTTTGTAATCAAACTAAAACACTTTGAGCACTCTTACTAACACTAAATAAGTTATGCGGAATCTAACTTATAAAGCACAGAAGAACAGAATTACTTCTAACTATTCGATTCTCTTATTAATCGACTTGTATGACGTACATGAAAGACATTGTACCTATGTTCCTTTTATAGAGTAAGGAACCCTAGAAACCTTAGAATATTCTATAAAGATAACTATATCACAGACGATATATTATCAATATTCTAACTATTTAAGTATATCACATAAGATATACTCTAACTATAACTATGGCATATCTTATACAAAGATATATCCGTCCTAATCAATATAGCAGTACTTACTTTATAAGTAGCAGTACTTACTATGTACCGCGTTAACACTAAGGTACTTACATAACACTAACAGTACTTAGAATATACTAACGGTACTTGACACTTAACAAATAATTCCCAACACATCATATGATAGAATCATGTGGTTTTTGTTGACAAATGTTAGTCTCCCCCGTCACGTCATGCCTAAAGTTATTTTCTTCTTTTTGAAAATTGGTAATCTTCTCTTGACACCAATTAAACCGGCGGCATCGAGTAATCTGAATGTATGAAAATTACTCCCCTTAATTGTTGCCCGCTTTTTATCTAAAGAGATGTAGTCGTCGTTTGAGTAGTCGCATCGTCGATTAAGTAGATACCAATTTGTAGGGATGATAGCTTCATAAAAAACAAGATTTCTCTCGTTTTAACAAATAAATACACTTATGCGTACATCTATTCGTGTTAGATTGTGTTATTACGTAAACACAATCCCTTTCATAGTTGTAAAGTAAACCATGCCCGAGAAAATTAATTACCGTTGATGAGCCAAAGCTTTCCGAAGAAATACTTGACTTTAATATGAAAAGCAGGTTACTATCTGAAATAATAGCAAGCGATTTAGAGATGTTTTGTGAATATGTACAAATTTTGTATGAACTCTGTTTATGACACTGTGTCAATATTAATCGACATTTCTAAGGCTATAAATATTATCGTACCAAAAGACATGTCTTTGAAAATTGAAAAATATTTTTGGATTTTTCTGAGTTTTTCGATTTTTATAGGTTTTATATGTTTTATATGTTTTATATTTTTGTATTTTTCTTTTGATGCTTAAAATATATACTTGATCACAAAGGATACTAAGAATAGTTTACCACCACTATTCTTCAGCTTCATCTGCCAATGCTTTTAGAGTCTCGGGCAAGAAAGTTCTCATCCCTAGCTTTTCAGCTCAATTCAGGCACGATCTAAAGCTTTCGTGAATATAGCTGCCAATTGATACTCCGATTTAACAAAGTAAAGCTCGATCACTCCATTTTCCAATTGCTCCTTGATAAAGTGGTAGCGAATGTCAATATGCTTCGACCGTGAGTGTTGAACATTATTGCAGAAAAGGGCAATGGCACTTTGATTGTCACCGTACATCAGAATTTTGTTGAAACCTAGATCATAGTCGGTTAATTGCAATCTCATCCGTAGGATTTGAGCACAACAACCGGACATGGCTATGTATTCTGCCTCCGTACTTGAAATTGCAGCGCTTTTATGCCTTTTCGATACCCAGTTGATAAGTCAATCTCCTAGTAGTTACAAACTTCCACTTGTGCTACGCCTTGTATCTTGACATCCCACGTGGTCCGCATCTGCATATGCCATTAGTGCAATAGAGGAGTCCTTCGGATACCATATTCCCTGATTAACGGTTCCTTTGAGATACCAAAAGATCCTTTTAACAGCAGCTAAGTGTAACTTAGTAGGCCTAGTTTGGTACCGAGCACACATACATATAGCAAATTGAATGTCAGGTCTACTAGCTGTAAGATACAGGAGGATACCGATCATTCCACGATAAAGTGAAGGATCAATCGGAATCCCATCTGGATCTGGATCTGCATCTGGTTTGGATTTCTCAACCATTGGAGTATCCACGGGGTTGCAAGATTCAAATTTATACTTTTTAAGCGAATTAAGGGCATATTTGGATTGGTTAACAAATATGCCTCTAAGACTTTGAGAAATCTAAATTCCTATGAAAAATGATATTTTTCCCATCATCGACATCTTAATTTTTGAAGACACGAGTTTCCCAAATTGATCCGAAAAATTTGGGTCGAGGCAGCAAATATAATATCATCAACATATATTTGTACCATAATCATGACGTTCCCTTGTTTCTGAATTAATAACGTTGGATCCACCTTGACTTTTACGAAGCCTTCCATGATGAGAAATTGTAACAACAGATCATACCGCGCGCGTGGAGCTTGCTTTAACCCATAGAGAGCCTTCTTAAGATTGTACACATGATTAGGATATTTGGGATTCACAAAACCACTCAGTTGTTGAACGTATACTTCTTCCTTGACTTCACCACTAAGAAATGTCGTCTTCACATTCATTGATAGACGATCATGTTCATATGGGCTACATACGCGAGGAATAGTCGAATAGCTTCCAAATAGGCACAAGGTGCAAAAGATTCTATAAAGTCGATACCCATTATTTGTCGATATCCATGAGCTACCAATCTAGACTTGTTCTCTAATATTCCACCTAACTCATCGAGTTTCACCTTGTAAACCCATCTCAAAGTTAGTAACATCACCTTATTCAGGGATAAGACAAGTTCTCATACATCAAGACGTTGAAATTAATTAAGTTCTTCTTGCATAGCTTCTATCCAACAAGGTTGTGTAAAAGCTTTTTGCCACGTCATAGGTTTAACGGCGGTTTGAAAAGCACCAAAGTAGCAAAACAATGCTCTTTCTTGTAGATGACTTCGTGTAGATATAGGACGATTAGGGTCACCAATAATGGTATTTATAGGATGATCCTGTGTCCATTTGTTGTCATGTTCAAGAATATTAGGATTGGAGTATAGCGTAGTACTCTGAGGTAGACGCCCTTGCATTATTTTCTGGAAATGGTACACCAAAGAATGGAAGTTCTTACATATTAGCGAAATTCAGATCGTGATCATCGTTATCCTCTTTATCATCGATAAGCATAAGTTGGGGAGTTGATTCAGGTGTAGATTGAGAATTATTCGGTGAAGGTGCCTTTTGTACAATTGTAATTGTGGAGGTATCGATATGAGCTTCATTTGTTGGAGCGACAACTTCGATTACCGGAGCTATTACTGTAGGTGCTAGAGCAACAATACTTTAAGGAGTAAAGAATTCATAAAAGAACGGTTGAAAAAAGGTATCCCACTCAGTCCTAGTAGGTGGTGTAAATGATGATGAAGTAGGTTTGTTTGGGACAAGACCAGAGCTAATGTTACTAGATCCCATTTCATGAAGTGCGGGTTCGGAGCTGCTTTGCTCAGAAGTCATAGCTGTCAGATCATCAAAATCAACATTCATAGTTTCAATGATTTTACAAGAATTTTGATTGTAGATTTAAAATGCCTTATTTATGGGTGCATAGCCGATTAAAATACCGATATCATCTTTCGATTGAAGTTTTCCCAAGTTCTCACCATCATTATCCGGATAACAAAGTGCACCAAATACACGAAGATATGATAAATCGGGTAATTGTCCATATAGAAGCTTATAAGGTGTTTTACCATGGCGCTTGCGTATTAGTGAATCGTTTTGGGTGTATCCTACTGTAGATACTGCCTTTGCTCATAAAAACAATGAAGCCTTTGCGTAAATTAACATCGTTCGAGCTGCTTCCATAAATGTTCGATTTCGCCTTTCAACGACACTGTTTTTTTGTGGAGTGCGAGAAACGGATGTTTCATGAGATATGTCAACTTCTTCATAATACTTACGCAAGGTTTGATTAACAAATCTGGTTCCATTATCTGTACGAATGCGTCGGACACTAGTATTGAGACGCACTTGAATCATCTTGAGAAAATCGATGATACATTTAGGTGTTTCATCTTTAGTTCGTAAAAGTTTCACCCATTTAAACCGAGAGTAATCATCCACAATGACGAGGATATACTTTTTACCACTAAGAATTTCAATACTCATTGGCCCACAAAGATCCATACGTAGCAGATAACGTTTCTCCGGGTTGGTGTCTTCAGTCTTGGTTTTGTAGGATTTCTTAGTGCTCTTCCCCATTGACATGTGGAACATAAATAATCCTTGTGAAATTTGAGTTTAGGAAGACCACAATTAAATTTGTTTTTCACCAAATGATTAATAGCACCAAAGTTAAGATGAGATAACTGGTGATACCATAACCATGACATAGTCTTCGAAGCTTTTGAGATAAGACATATGGGAGAAACGAGCATCATATCTTCTAACGACAAAGTATACAAGTTATTCCCTAGAGAACCTTTCAATCGAGCAACCCCTTCTAAATTACGAATGAAGCATGTATGATCTCTGTTGATACAAAGGTTGGATGATCCTAGCTTGACCCGAATTAGGCTTAATTCGGGTGTTTGGGCTCTGGCTCCTGCACCAAGTGAACTTTGATTTGGGATCCTGCAGACTGAAAGTAGCACGTTGTTAGGCTTACCGTGGGAAAGTATCACACGATTCGACTCCGGCGTAAGAATGAGTAATCGGTTTAGGCTTACTAATCGGATGAGATGTGAGAGTGTGAAGAATATGATACCTTTGTGGAACCTTTGGGGTTTCCTTATATAGGCGGTAAAACCCTAGTGGGCTTTTACCGAAGCTTCGGCCCTAAGTAAAGGATAAGTACCATAATTAGCTTGATTGTTATCTTCTAATTATGGTTAGTGTATATCCTCTTCTTTAGGATAAACCACAATCCTAATTAGGTTGTGATCCTATCTAACCCTATACCGGTTGTGTCGGGCCGTAGGCCGTACATATCCTATGTGGCCGCCGTTCATTCGAAGCCCATAAGCTCAAATGACATTAATCTAACCCATTCGTGATGGGCCGGATACGGGTAGTACCCGTAGGCCGGGTCATGACCTGGTTGGGGACTATACATCATCATTTCCCCCCAGTCTAGTTGTTACAGCCGTAGGCGTAACCTCTAGACTAATAAATGCCCATGTCTACGTTGTATAAAAAACAACCGTAAAACGGAGAATGAGCCTAACCGGGACAACATTATTAAAGGCATTAATGATAGTCAAGGGAAGGCCACATTTTAAAAAGTACAACAGGCGGGCCCCACTATCAAGCCACGTAAAACACTCTGTAGTAGGTGACCCGTGGGCCCCTCTAACATTTCAACTGCACCTTAAATCCTAGCCGTTGGATGGGCGTAGTGGATTTACACGTGGAAATCATCCCACCAGCCTCGTTAACCTAGGCAATACTATAAATACATGTGTGTGATTGTGCACACACACAGTTCATACTTCTAACCGCCATTGTTGTTATCTCTTTCACTCCTTCTACATTTATTCCATGGATTGTCGTACTACCAGGTAAGATTATCACGCCCTTCTCCATAGTTGTATAAATCATGGTGAAAGACAACCCCACCATCACGACCGTGCTCAATGTATTGTCTCCGGAGAAATTTATTGTGTTATGTTCTGATTACTATATCCTTGAAAGCGTACATCCCACCTATCCAGGTGATGATGAAGCTATCACAAATGCTCTGGGTGGGAAAATAGGCGTATACACGCGCCTGTTTGACTCGGCCAACTATCGTATTCCTTTGTCTAGGTTCCTTGTAGATATCCTGACATACTATGATTTCCACATAACCTATTTACAGTGTATAGGCGCATGTAAAATAAACCAATTCGAGATAACATGCCACACATGTGAGGTTGCCCCAACCGTAACCTTATTTAGAGTCTTTTACATCCCTCAAATGGTAAATGGGTGGTTGTCGTTCAAAAAACGGTCCGTGAACGCCCCTATGTGTTATAACAAGGCGCTAGACTTACTTAAGAATTGGTACGACCGGTACTTTTTTGTAGATGCCAAAGTCTTCCCCACCCCATTCATTCTCAAAACCGCTGTCCGGGTAGATTACCCGCCCCCAACCAATACATACAGCAATAGGGACGTAAGAACCTTAGATTCCCCACCGTACATACTTCCATAAGGACCTGCCGGAGAATTTTTGTGTTTGGTAGGCATCAGTCGTAACTATTACGCAGGGCGGACAGATATACCGTCTTCCTAAACAACCATGGAGATGCTGGCTGATATGAGCTTAAACTCATATCCTTTTATCAACAAATAACCCTAAAACATGAAGCAAAATACCAATTTATCTTGCAAAAACAGTGTTATATGGTATGTTTGTGTTTGTGTACACTTTTGTAGGTAAAAAGATACATTTCCAAGCAAACAAGGAAAAATCAACCTCAAATGGATGAAAAAGACAAAGAAGGATCAAAAGTGACAAGACTTTGAAGTACAAGGACCTATCTTGACAAGTTGTCAAAGTTGAAGGACTAAAGTGCAAATATTATAAAAAGTCAAGATTCAAGTCAAATTTGGTCAACTCCCAAGTCAACTCAGTCAAAGGACCATTTTGTTCAAGAATGAAAGTTGAAGGACCAAATATGTCAAAAGAATGAAGATCCTAGCTCAAAACAACAATCTGCCAAGTACAAGGACTAATTCTGCCAACAATGGAAAGTTATTCAAAGTTAATCCATGTGTACAACATTTCAACCAATGAGAGAAGGGAAAACAAAGCACACGGATTGAATAATAAATTCCCACTCAGCCGACATGCATTTAATACCCAATCACAACAGTGTGATCCGTGTGACGCTTTTTCAGCCAATCAATGGATGACACGTGGCATCTTCTTCATCAAATAAATTTGCCAGGATCGTATTTGAGCTACAAGCCATTTCATGGAAAGATTTCAACACCAAAGTTGATCATTTTGAAGAGACGAACACAATGGTGCAAATCAATTAACATATCATCCACTCAATCAAGAAACCCCAAATCCTTGTTCATACCTGCAAATGCAATTGTGCAGAATTGTACACGTGGCAAGCTGGGATTGGTCCTGACACGTCACCAACCCCAACAAACTCCTCCTTCATGCCTATAAATAGATGTTAGGACTTCATTTGTAAAGTGTAGCTTAAATTTGTAAAAAACACATAGTTCTTTACTTTCTTTCCCTTTCCTCCATTTTTACCCTAGCTACTCAAGAGTCTGACAAACTCTTGAGTTAGTTAGTTAGTTACTTACCTTTCCAACAACTTTGTAACCGTTTTCCATGAATAAAATTTGAATTCATCCTTTCCCGCCAAAACTGTTCTTCCTATTACTGTTCATTACCTGCTGCTATTGGTTACTTGAGTTGCTGTTTTGTGTTTGTTATGATCATAGATTGATCATAACTGACATAGAAGGAGTTTGTTAGCTGTTCTTGAAGAATTCAGTTCATTCCATTGATTTTTGAAGATTTCAAGCATGATGATGATTCTTGTTGATTTGTTAGCTGATCTAGTTGATTGATTGGTTTCCTAGTGATAAGGTGGTGGTTATCACTAGGCTAAGAGAGCTCAGCGCTCCTCTTCTTCTCAGTGGTTAACTCCAATAGGTTTTAAAGCTCTTGTTTTTGTTCCACTGAAAAAGTCATATGCATGCTATTTTTCCTAGAGTAAACTTGATGACTGTCTGATAAAAGTTGTTTGTAGTTGCTGATTGTTTGTTCTTTGTGTGTTTGTAGCTTAATTCTGCTTACTTGTGCTTTGATTTGGATCAAGTTCTAGTTTACTGCATTAATTCAGTCATTTTAAGCCTTGTACCTTGTTTGAAGTTCTAGTTGTGTTAATTGATTGCATTTAGCTCTTACACATATCATTTTGATCACTTAGTCTAGCTTGCTATAGATTTTCACTCAGTTCCATTTCAAATTCAAATTTTCTTCACAAGTTTTCATAAAAACCAGTTAAAGGAGTGTTTGGGAATAGCTTAACAAGAGTTTTCAAGCATTGAGTTTTGGTGTTTTAGAGTTCATTTTCAGTCAATTGGTGGTTATTAAGTGTTTCAAGTCATTTGCAAGTCAAAAATATAGTCAAACAGGCAAATGGCATGAAAAATGTTTGGGTTGATTTCATTCAGTTTTGGTTTTTAGAACTTGTGATTTTGATTTGATTAGAACTCATTCAATACTGGATGAAATTGGATCAAATTTGTTCTCAATCATAGCTTATATCATAGAGATTCATATTCCAAGAGGATTTTATACATTTTACAATAAGCAGTCAGATATAAGCAAAATTCAGATAAGCAGACTTAAGTGAAGTTTCTGTAACTTGAAAACTGGAAATCTGTATCTCTTTATTCTCTTCATAAACATGGCCATTTTTCTTCACAAATCCTCTTAAAACATTGAGTTACATGATTTTTGAAAGAATCAGCTTTTTGAAAAATAAGCTGGTCAACGCTGGTCAACGATAAGCCCAGTTTTAGCTTAATTCAGATTCTCAGCTTATTACTTGATGAAAAATGTTCTAGTTTGATTTCCCGTTCATTAATTGGATAGCTTAATCAGTTTCAATCAAAAAATCAAGTTGTGACTAATTAGATTTTGCTATAGCTTATTTTGTGCTTATTGATAAGCACTCATTTGCTTATTTTGAATCTTTAGCCAATTTCCTTTGACACACGTAGCTTATTTGGGATTTTAAGAATTTTGAAACTTGTCTCATCAAATTTGGTTCATTAATAAGCTCAAACGAGCTTATTTTCAAGCTTAACCTGTTTTTGGCTAAAGTAGTTTTCAAAATTGCTTTTTGGTCCCTATAGTTTTAAACAGATTGTAAACTTGGCTAAATTTCCATGTTTTTAGGGTTTGCAAGTGTTAAGCCCTTGTAGTTTTGGAAGTTGCTGATTTCAGTTAGATAGTTGTTAAAGTTGTTACATTTTGGCTAGTTAGTTATAAGTTTTGCATAATTGATCCTTGTAGTTTACTGTTTTACACTTTTAGTCCCTAGAATTATTAGAATTTACATTTCAAGCATTTATCTTTCCTATAATTTACATTTTCAGTCCTTTTAGTTTCATGATTTACATTTTTGAGTTTTACTTGAATAAAAACTTGGTAATTGCAAATTGTTTTACATATAAGTAGGTAATATTTTTCGGTTTTGCAAGGCTTTGTTGAATTAGCAAATAGAATATTCAAACAAGCTTAACAACCTAGAACAATTAAAAACCCGATATTGGTTGGACTTTCCATTAGCAAGAACTGAGAAAAAAACGAACTGCATTATACACAATATCAAATGGCGCCGCTGCCGGTTCTTTGACTACACGAGAGACTATCGATTGACGGTTTTCATTGGTTTTTGGGATCCGTTCAGTTTGTGAACGTTATTTTTACGTATCATAAATCAAAAACAAATAAAAAATATAAAAATATAAAAATATATAAAAAACTAAAAAATTAACAAAACAATTCTTTTCCTAAAGAATTGACCAAAAAAATAAAAAAAATCCAAAAAGCAATCTTTTTCCTAAGAGATTGCAAACAAAAATATATATTATTGGATTCTCTCGGTTTTTATGTACATATAGTATTTTCCCTTAAAAAACTCATAAATACAAAAATATTTTCCATATATTATTATAAGTAAATACGTATACGTATAAGAACAACCAATCTACATATCTTCCATAAGTATTGCCGAGGCAATACACCGTGTTGAGGGGCGTTCCGGTCCTTGACACGTGTATCGATCAAACAAAATAAAGCAAGAATAGATAAATACTCTCAATAAGCAACAATTCAAAGAATACGAACATTTAAGTGAATAGAAAGGCGATGTGCTATAAAATGCCATCTAAGGGTCAATAGGTACTTAAGTGCTTCGCGCCACCTAACCCCCCGTTCACTTGTAAGTATTCTAAGAAGGAAGGCTTCATTGAGGGTCTTGCACCCAAGTAGTACATACATATACTGTTATTTTCTTGTGGATATTTAATATTGAAACTCGAAGAGGATAATCCATTTCTCTTCAAAGTCACACGAGAGCTTCTCTCTCATTCCTCGTATTGAGTTGCATGCTCACTCGCGGGCGTGCACAAATACCGATTGGTGTACAACCTCTTCCTCCGAAAAGGAAGAAAAAGAGAAAGAGTAAGACCACCACCGTCCACCAAGCCGATCACGAGAATCGTGCTTTGACTCCACCACAAGAAGCCATGGCTATTGATAATCGCACTTTGTATGAACGTATGCAATCCAACATTCATGGATATTCTAGTGCCATTAAGATTCCCGACTTTCTCGCTAACACATTTGAGCTACATACATCTATGATCAATATGGTTTCACAATCACCTTTCTTTGGTAACAAGAATGAGGATCCTCATGCTCACCTTAAGAGATTCCTTTCACTTTGCAATACCATTAAGCATAATGGGGTTCCACATGAGGTGATTAGGTTGATGTTAGTGTCATTTTCCTTAGAGGGGATTGCTAAGCATTGGTTAGACACCCAACCACCCGATAGTATCATCACATGGGATGGTTTCACCACTAAGTTTTTGAACAAGTTCTTTCCTCCACATAAGACTATGGCTTTGAGGACTTTAATTATGAGCTTCCAACAAAAACCTAGTCAATCCTTTAGTGATGCTTAGGAAGAGTATAGTGAGCTATTGAGGCGATGCCCTAATCATGGATTGGATCAAGTTCACCAAATCAACCTCTTTTATGATGGCCTTAAATCTCACCACCAAGATTCACTCAATGCTTCCGCGGGAGGGAATATTCTTCTTAAGACCTACCAAGAGGCTTTGGACATCATTGAGACTAAGGCAATGGTTCAAACAAACAATCCATTTGAAGAAAAGGTTCATGTTATCCAAAACAATTCTCAAAACCCTTGTGACAACCAACTCCTCAAGTTTCAAGAAGAGATTTTTCAAAGGATGGATAGAGATAGTGAGAAGAATTTGCAAGTACAACTAGAAATGCTTCAAGCTTTTAAGAACTTGTCCTTGAACAATTCCTCAAATAATGTGAATGCCATCACCATTTCTTGTGTTACTTGTGGAGGTCCCCATTCTTATGAACAATGTGATAAGGTGCAAGGGTATCAAGGGGAATGCTATGCTTACCAAGAGGAACATCGTGAACATTTCAAGCCTAATATCAATCCAAATAACCTTTCTTACAAATCCCAAAACTACCTTACTCCACCCGGATTCCCACCCCAACCACCCACCCAAATTCAACAAAATCCTCCTCAAATTTTACCAAGGAATCAAGGGCAAAGACCACCTTACCAAGGAAATAACTACAAGGCACCCAATCAATTGCAACCTCAAGCAAATACCGTTTATCCACCAAATCAAGGATTTAGTGCTCAACCTTTACCTTTCCAACCTCAAGGTTTTCAAGGTCATGTGCCACAAGAGTTTAACACAATGGATCTCTTGCAAAAAATGAATCAAGAGAATGAAAGGAAGTTTCAAGCTATGGAGAAGAAAATGAATGACCAATTCAATAGGGTTTTGGTGGTATTAAATCAAAGACCACAAGGGGCTTTACCTTCCAACACACAAACAAACCCTAGGGCCAATGTCAATGCTATTACAACAAGGAGTGGAACAACAACAAAGGATCCTTCACCTCCTAAACCTACTATTGTTCAACCCACTTGTGCTCCTACTTGTGACAAGCCCTCTACCTCTACTTCACCACCTCAAAATGCTCCCATTTCTCCAATTTCAAAGCCTATTCATGAAACACTCAATAAGGAAAATCCTTCATCCACACCTCAACCACAACCAAACCCAAGTATTCCTTATCCCTCAAGATTGAGAAAAGAAAAGCTTAAGAACAAGGATGATATCCAAGTTTCTAACTTTTTGAGGATGTTCAAGCAACTTAACATCAATATCTCCTTTGCGGAGGCCTTAGCCAATATGCCTAAGTTTGATAAGATGATTAAGGACTTGCTTTCTAACAAGGAAATATTGGTGGATTTGCCTAATGCTTCTTTGAATGAAAATTGTTCCGCGGTGTTGCTTAAGAAGTTGCCTACTAAGCTTGGAGATCCGGGGCGGTTTTTGATTCCTTGCAATTTCCCGGGGGTGGAAAATTGTATGGCTTTAGCGGATTTAGGAGCAAGCATAAATCTTATGCCATTATCGGTTTGGAAGAGACTTTCACTTCCCGAGCTCACTCCTACTAAGATGACTCTTGAGTTGGCCAACCGTACTATAGCTTATCCGGTGGGAATTGCGGAGGATGTTTTTGTTGGGGTTGATAGATTTACATTTCCCGCGGACTTTGTAGTGGTTGATTATGATGTGGATCCTAGAGTGCCTTTGATTATTGGTAGGCCATTTTTGAGAACGGGTCGTACTTTAATCGATGTGGCGGGAGGAGAACTTACAATGCAGGTAGGAGATGAGAGAGTGGTGTTTAACATGGGGAAGTTGTCCAAAAAGTCTAATGAGCCCGAAGCGGTAAAACATATTGATGTTGTGCATAAGGAGGAAACACAAGATGATCTTCTTGATGAAGTTTGTGATGAGTACTTTTATGAAGCTTGCTCAAGTGGAGACTATGATTTCTCTCATATTGAGACCATTGCTTCCATTACTTCCTTCTTGGATTTTCATGAACCTCAAGAGCTAAACTTTAGTGAAACCCCATATAACAATCCACTTTTCCACAATGATAATCTTAATCATGAGGACTTAAGTGATGAGAAATCTTTTCTTTGTGATTCACCAACATATGATGACTATAGTGATGATGAGCTTTCTACTTGTGACTCTCCATTTGTTGATGATCATACTTCCTTTGGCTTTGAGGGATCACCAATTTTTGATAGTCCAATCTATGATGTTTATGGTGATGAGGAGGATTCTATAATGGATGAGAGTGATGAGTTTTTAGTGGAGGATATATCTTTTGAGTATACTCTTGGTTACCTTGATGAGGAGGGGGACATACTCTATTTAGAATCCCTATTGAATGACGATCCTTCACCTTTTTCCTTGGCCATTTCACCTTTTCAAAGTGATAACGGAAAAGAAGTCATGATAGTTCCTTCCAAGAGCTTGTTGTTACCCATGCCTTCACAACCTTTCTCTCACAATGTGCTTTACAAAGGAGAATCTTCTAAGGCAACCAACACTTGTTGTTTTCCCATCAAGGAACGGATTTTTGATCCTGGCATAGATCTTGCTAAACCATCTCAGTATCCACCTGATGCAACAAAAGGAAACCTTGTGAAAGATGTGAGAGCTTTACACTTTCATCTTGGGAATAACATATGGGAAACAATTTTAGAGAATTACACCTCATTCTTTTCACCATTGCTTGGGAAGCTAGTTGTTGAATTGTGTTATAAGTGGGAGGGTAATTATGTATTTGATCCTGGGGGATATTTATGGAGTTTTGATAAATGAACACTTGTTTTACCTCATCATGGAGATTTTTCTTTAAAAATGGCAAAATTTTTCTTCTCCATGATAGGTTTTAGACACTTTTAAGTGTGGGACGAGTCGAGCTAGAGACTCATTAACTCAAGCATCGTATAACTAGGTTTAGAGTGTTGTAGGTTAGAAATAAAGGTATATACTTGGAGATAAGTGTAGGGGAGACCTTCTTTTGTCTTCATGATTGTTTGTAGGGTTGCTCACTCATCTCATGCTTTGGAGCTTATAGAGGAGGCCCTTGTATCCGGTTCACTTCGTTACTATAGTGATTTTTCATTGACACCTTGTGCTTAAACATGATTTCACTAATAGTTGTCCTTTCCTTAACTTGGGTTAAGCAAAGTCTATTCATTGTCATAAGTGTAGGGGAAGTTTTTATATTTCCATGCTTTTAAACATTGAGGACAATGTTTAGCTTAAGTGTAGGGGGGTCTTCTATCGAAGTGACCTTACCTAGAACTTGTCATTGTCTTGCATGATAACATGGAAAATTGAATTTTCCACATTTTTCAAATTTTTGATCTACTTTGGCCAACAAAAATATGCATTCATAATTTTTGCATCAATCATTTTTCATTTGCATAACACATTTGCATTGTATATATTTCTTCTTTTTTTTTCATAAAAATATATAAAAAGGAAAAAAATATAATAAAACATGGTTTTAACAAGTTTAGATTTCTTTGACATATTAGGCCCGCCATGGATATTTTGACTCAACCCGAGTTTGCTTATTTTAGCATTCTCTAGCTAGTATCCTTAACCATGTAGTCCTTCATTGGTCTATTAGGCTAAGCATCCACCAATTTCATTATTTGAAATTTTAAATTTGTGGAGAATGGGAAATGATAAGTTGATGCACTTTTTACTTGTGAATGCAATGATCCCATTTTTAAGCTTGGTATGGGGAAAGTGAAACTTGAGGGTGATAAATGTCCATGGTACCCAAGCCCTAATCTAAGCCATTGAATTCTTTATGAGTTATTTCCATCAAAACCATTTCAAGAAAAATCAAAAAGATATAGATAGAATTGTATTTTGTTCATTGCATTATTAAAAGTCAAAATCATGCATCATTTAGTTTAGAGTAGTGTAGATGCATCTCATATGGCCAAGGTGGATTAATTATGAGGGAAATGTAAATTTGAGCCTTAATATATAATATTGCATGAGGACATGACAATGTTCAAGTGTAGGGGATTTTGATATGAGCTTAAACTCATATCCTTTTATCAACAAATAACCCTAAAACATGAAGCAAAATACCAATTTATCTTGCAAAAACAGTGTTATGTGGTATGTTTGTGTTTGTGTACACTTTTGTAGGTAAAAAGATACATTTCCAAGCAAACAAGGAAAAATCAAGCTCAAATGGATGAAAAAGAAAAAGAAGGATCAAAAGTGACAAGACTTTGAAGTACAAGGACCTATCTTGACAAGTTGTCAAAGTTGAAGGACTAAAGTGCAAATATTGTAAAAAGTCAAGATTCAAGTCAAATTTGGTCAACTCTCAAGTCAACTCAGTCAAAGGACCATTTTGTTCAAGAATGAAAGTTGAAGGACCAAATATGTCAAAAGAATGAAGATCCTAGCTCAAAACAACAATCTGCCAAGTACAAGGACTAATTCTGCCAACAATGGAAAGTTATTCAAAGTTAATCCATGTGTACAACATTTCAACCAATGAGAGAAGGGAAAACAAAGCACACGGATTGAATAATAAATTCCCACTCAGCCGACATGCATTTAATACCCAATCACAACAGTGTGATCCGTGTGACGCTTTTTCAGCCAATCAATGGATGACACGTGGCATCTTCTTCATCAAATAAATTTGCCAGGATCGTATTTGAGCTACAAGCCATTTCATGGAAAGATTTCAACACCAAAGTTGATCATTTTGAAGAGACGAACACAATGGTGCAAATCAATTAACATATCATCCACTCAATCAAGAAACCCCAAATCCTTGTTCATACCTGCAAATGCAATTGTGCAGAATTGTACACGTAGCAAGCTAGGATTGGTCCTGACACGTCACCAACCCCAACAAACTCCTCCTTCATGCCTATAAATAGATGTTAGGACTTCATTTGTAAAGTGTAGCTTAAATTTGTAAAAAACACATAGTTCTTTACTTTCTTTCCCTTTCCTCCATTTTTACCCTAGCTACTCAAGAGTCTGACAAACTCTTGAGTTAGTTAGTTAGTTACTTACCTTTCCAACAACTTTGTAACCGTTTTCCATGAATAAAATTTGAATTCATCCTTTCTCGCCAAAACTGTTCTTCCTATTACTGTTCATTACCTGCTGCTATTGGTTACTTGAGTTGCTGTTTTGTGTTTGTTATGATCATAGATTGATCATAACTGACATAGAAGGAGTTTGTTAGCTGTTCTTGAAGAATTCAGTT
Source organism: Glebionis coronaria (assembly GCA_025667525.1). Lineage (NCBI taxonomy): Eukaryota > Viridiplantae > Streptophyta > Magnoliopsida > Asterales > Asteraceae > Glebionis > Glebionis coronaria. Next base: position 209,782,752 of record CM046877.1, on the reverse strand, counting down.
CATTCCATTGATTTTTGAAGATTTCAAGCATGATGATGATTCTTGTTGATTTGTTAGCTGATCTAGTTGATTGATTGGTTTCCTAGTGATAAGGTGGTGGTTATCACTAGGCTAAGAGAGCTCAGCGCTCCTCTTCTTCTCAGTGGTTAACTCCAATAGGTTTTAAAGCTCTTGTTTTTGTTCCACTGAAAAAGTCATATGCATGCTATTTTTCCTAGAGTAAACTTGATGACTGTCTGATAAAAGTTGTTTGTAGTTGCTGATTGTTTGTTCTTTGTGTGTTTGTAGCTTAATTCTGCTTACTTGTGCTTTGATTTGGATCAAGTTCTAGTTTACTGCATTAATTCAGTCATTTTAAGCCTTGTACCTTGTTTGAAGTTCTAGTTGTGTTAATTGATTGCATTTAGCTCTTACACATATCATTTTGATCACTTAGTCTAGCTTGCTATAGATTTTCACTCAGTTCCATTTCAAATTCAAATTGTCTTCACAAGTTTTCATAAAAACCAGTTAAAGGAGTGTTTGGGAATAGCTTAACAAGAGTTTTCAAGCATTGAGTTTTGGTGTTTTAGAGTTCATTTTCAGTCAATTGGTGGTTATTAAGTGTTTCAAGTCATTTGCAAGTCAAAAATATAGTCAAACAGGCAAATGGCATGAAAAATGTTTGGGTTGATTTCATTCAGTTTTGGTTTTTAGAACTTGTGATTTTGATTTGATTAGAACTCATTCAATACTGGATGAAATTGGATCAAATTTGTTCTCAATCATAGCTTATATCATAGAGATTCATATTCCAAGAGGATTTTATATAGTTTACAATAAGCAGTCAGATATAAGCAAAAATCAGATAAGCAGACTTAAGTGAAGTTTCTGTAACTTGAAAACTGGAAATCTGTATCTCTTTATTCTCTTCATAAACATGGCCATTTTTCTTCACAAATCCTCTTAAAACATTGAGTTACATGATTTTTGAAAGAATCAGCTTTTTGAAAAATAAGCTGGTCAACGCTGGTCAACGATAAGCCCAGTTTTAGCTTAATTCAGATTCTCAGCTTATTACTTGATGAAAAATGTTCTAGTTTGATTTCCCGTTCATTAATTGGATAGCTTAATCAGTTTCAATCAAAAAATCAAGTTGTGACTGATTAGATTTTGCTATAGCTTATTTTGTGCTTATTGATAAGCACTCATTTGCTTATTTTGAATCTTTAGCCAATTTCCTTTGACACACGAAGCTTATTTGGGATTTTAAGAGTTTTGAAACTTGTCTCATCAAATTTGGTTCATTAATAAGCTCAAACGAGCTTATTTTCAAGCTTAACCCGTTTTTGGCTAAAGTAGTTTTCAAAATTGCTTTTTGGTCCCTATAGTTTTAAACAGATTGTAAACTTGGCTAAATTTCCATGTTTTTAGGGTTTGCAAGTGTTAAGCCCTTGTAGTTTTGGAAGTTGCTGATTTCAGTTAGATAGTTGTTAAAGTTGTTACATTTTGGCTAGTTAGTTATAAGTTTTGCATAATTGATCCTTGTAGTTTACTGTTTTAAACTTTTAGTCCCTAGAATTATTAGAATTTACATTTCAAGCATTTATCTTTCCTATAATTTACATTTTCAGTCCTTTTAGTTTCATGATTTACATTTTTGAGTTTTACTTGAATAAAAACTTGGTAATTGCAAATTGTTTTACATATAAGTAGGTAATATTTTTCGGTTTTGCAAGCTTTGTTGAATTAGCAAATAGAATATCCAAACAAGCTTAACAACCTAGAATAATTAAAAACTCGATATTGGTTGGACTTTCCATTAGCAAGAACTGAGAAAAAAACGAACTGCATTATACACAATTTCACTGGCTGTATTTTGATATACTTTTGTTTTTGAATCATATGGAGAACATATTTTGCATGTCACTAACTCATTTGCACATATCTACAGAGATGAGGTTGTTTGGCTTACTACGTCAGGGAGATCCGTCCAAGGTCGCAGAAAGCACAAGACCATTGCACCAAGACGAGCCACCAATGCTTGTCGCCACCTAAAACCTAACCGTCCCTCTGGAAGCAGCGCAAGAGCCCCATTCCGACATGGGTGAGCCAGAAATAGTGAAGTCGCTGTTGGACTTTCTCAACGAAGATGGTGACCACCTCTTACTGGAAGGTGGTAATGACACGACAAAAAACACCACGACTCCCCATCAAGAGAACCAAGGGGATAATCTAGAACAACTTTTAGAGGAAATCAACCGGATGTTTGAATCCGAGGAAGAAGAAGAAGTAGCCAACGAGACTGACTCCATGGCACAACTAAAGCCCGACCCAAAAAGGCGTATGACAAAGAGGAAGGTTACGAAGGTAACAGAGGAAGGGGCGGGTATGTCCAGTGCCCCTGTCAAGAGGCTGCGTAAGGACCACCCTCAATACCAAGAGGGTAGCAGCACAACTACGCCCGAAATCAACCCGATTCCTCCTCCACCATGGCAAGTGGCCAAGCGGACAAGATTGTGTGGGAAGCCACCACAGTCAGCACCGTGAATCCTACCATTATTGAGCCAATAATAACATCAACGTAAGTAGTATACCGCCATACTCTCCCTTTGTCTTAGGAAAAAAACTTAGTGAAACTGTAACAAGTTTGGTAATATAACAGGGTAGAGCCTGCGGCCGTACCGCACAAGGAAGATACCAGCAAACAAACTCCGCCCATGGTGAAAGATACTCCCTCAACCCCTCTTCCATCTTCCGCCGAGGAGCCGTAGTCTGGGTGACCAGCATCACGCCTCGCCCTACAATGGAATTTGTCTGAGTTCACGAGGCTAGAATCGGAGGAGGAATGCAAGGAGTTCATAGATCACTTGAATCCGCCCAGCCTGGTTCAAGACTTGAACGAGCTCACCCATGCCACCCTTCTCGAGCAATTCAATGTAGCTACTACGCACCAAATGACTATAAGCGCAGCCATGCGACACCACCTTGAAGGCGTCTTGGGTCACATAAGGAGTTCAGATAGGAAAATTTGCTCGTAGGGAAAAGATAATTGAAGATCATGAGCAAACTATATCCACCCTGCGAGCTGATTTGTCCATGGCCAAGGTGACCATAAAGGAGCAGGCGAACCATGCCCCCTCCCGTGAAGACCGAATTGTTGAGCTGGAGGACGAGGCCCAATCTCTGCGTGAGAAGGTACGCCCAATCACATGCAACCTCTGTCTTATATCTCTTCTCGATGTATATGTTCCAATGTTGCAGAATAATAATTAATCATCATCAACAAGTAGCAGCCGCAGAGGCAATTACCCAATCGAAGGCCAAGGATGTGGCTACCATCTCTAGGAGCGCGACGACCTACGCTTAGTAGTCAAAGGTGAGGAACAGCTGGCCTCAGCCTTTGTGGATTACAGGGTCGAGCACGAGAAGGTCGTGGGAGATCGGCTAGAGGAGATGGATATGTGGTTGATTGTAGAGGTTTTACTACCCTTTAGGAAAAGAGCGTAAATAGCGGTAAGTATCGAGTGATGATTTTAGGAAAAATCAACACTAATGACCCAATCACTTAAAAGAGAGAAAGAGATTCGTTTCCCAAGGAGGTATGGTGTTGTGAATTAACTTGTATGTATTTGAGATTAATAATAAGAAGAATGGGGATGAGAAGACGGTTACGATAAAATTAAACTACGACAAAAAAAGACGAAAACGTAAAGCCGTGAAAAACTTCCCAAATTAAAAATTTATTAAAACCAAAAACAAAATATCAAAAAGGCTAAAAACAAGTCTTAAATAATATAAACAAAGATAAAAATCCAACAAAGATATTTTAAAATCTTTTATTAATTAAATAATTAATTTTAAATGCTAATTAAAGCCCTAAAATTAAATTTAACTAATTCAAATGTCTAAAATATGATTTTATTGAATAATCACTTAACTTATATTATTAGAAGACTAAAAAGTAATTTTCTAAAAATTAAAACCTATTAAAACTATTTTTAAAACCCTAAAAATGATTAAAATTGATTAAAACCTAATTAAACTTAAAATAATTATAAAAATAAATCTAAAAGTTATAAAAATATTCTAAAAATGGAAATAGTCCTAATTAATGACAAAGAACCTAGGAAAAATGAAAAAGAAGGAAAAAGAAAATTTTGAAAATTAAATAATAAAATAATATTAAAATATTACTAAAAAATAAAAGTTTCTAAAATTTGAAATAAAAAATTTCTAAAAATCCTAAATAATATAATTAAGAGAAAAACACAAATCTAAGCTTCTAAACCTTTTTTATTAATTTTATAAAAATCTTTAAAGTTTATAAAAAACCTTAAAATAATATAAAATTAAAAATAAATGTTTTTGAAACCAAAATAAGATGTAAACCTCAAAAATATATTTTAAAACTTAAAAACTATTTTTCCTAGAAATAAAAACTCTTTTTGGTATTTTTTAATGATTTAATAAAAACGTATATTAAATAAATTCTATTAAATAAACTAATAATGTGAAAAATATGAAAAGTAGCTAGAAAAATCTATAAACCTAATAAGACTCTAGGAAAAATGAAAATAAGCAAAATTGAAAAGCAAATAAGCTGGAAATTGCAAAATAAGCCACGGCTTTTAATAATAAGCTAGAAAATGGAACTGGTTAAATAACTATTGTGTTGAGAGGCTAACAGAAAAAGCCTCATAGATCAATGGTAAACCCTTTCACTCCTGCACGACAGGTCGGGGGTTCGAGCCCATGCTATGACGGTTTTTTACACTTATTTTTTTTTTTATTTTTTTCTTTTTCCAATCAATTTGTGACACTCAAATGCTTATACTCCAATCCTGTTTCCTTTTTTAAGCAAGATTAAGCACAAATGATTCCAAAAACTTGCCAGACTTTTCAAGGTTTCTGATGAACCATTCAAGTGCACTCTTGTGCACTTTTGATGCCAAGAGGAGCTTGGCAATGGGTTTGTTTGATGGTTATATTGGCACAATGGGCACCCTTGAGCTTATTGCAGCTCAAGGAGTCAAGCTCAAGCAAATAAGATCAACACTTAGCAAGCAAATACTCAAAAACAAAGCATACACAGGCCTATGCAAGTTTCTGTAACAGATTATGAAGGCCTGGTGGTTAAACAGCTTCTAAAAAGCACCCTAGTGAGACTCAAGGCTTAAAATTAAACACACACACTCTCAAACAGATACACAATCAAATTCAATAACTCAAATAGCCTAAACCTTAACAGGAATCAAAATCAAGCAACAAAATCTCATCAAAATTTAAGCAGATAGGCATGAGCAGATTTTTTAACACCCTTTTTACCTTTTTACCTCACAAATATGTTCTAAACTTGACCAAAACTAACTACCTACTAACTCTCAACCTAACTTAATCCTTTTCAAGCAATCTAACACCTAGTTAAACACTAAATCAAGAACTCTACCCTGCTTAAACCTATTGCCAAACACCCTTTTATTTTCTGAAAACCAATTTTTATCAAACCAAAACTCTTTAAAACCTAACCAATTTGATTCATACACTATCTAACATGCATAACATAACATGAGAACACAAATCAAAGCAGACTAACACACTTATGCATCAAATCACATAGGATCAAACAATACTTCAATTTTCTGAAATTTCAAAGAGAAAAAGAGATTTTACCTTAGGACCCTTACATCCAAGGGTCCTAGTGGATGCTACACCACCTCCCTACCAGCTGGGGCTGGTGCAGAACTGAATCAACAGGCCTTGAACACCTGCTAAGAAGAAATCAAAGAGCAACAAACAAAATACACACAATATTTTATAACCTGTTTTAACTTTATTACCTTTTTTAAAACCTTTCCAAACCTTCTAAATACGTTTTCTAAAACCCTATATCACCAATAACATTAACCAAGAACACCATAAAACCTTAAACAGATTCTTCCAAAAATCTTTCAATTTTCAGAAAACCTTCAAATAACTTTGAAAATCAAAGTTACTTGTCAAACTAGAAAATGGAACTCAGTTTTCCTTCCCAAACAAAATACCAACTTTAAATAAATAAAAAGGAATTATATTGTTTTTAAACAAAAACACAACTTTTATTTCAAATAAAAGGAATTACAAGAATTTGAAAGGAAAACTGGAACAAGGGCTTCACACAGGTTGTGAGCTCCTTATATAGTGATAAAAGAATAATCTAGAATAAAGAAAACTAAACCCTAATTCAATGAAAAATCCTAAAATGCCCTTGAACGATTTTTGGTGAATTCTGTCCTTTGTTGATCTCAACCTTTAAATTTTGCGTTGGGAGGAAGCCTTTGATCTTGGCCATTCATTGTGTACACGTCACAAGACTTGGGGACAAAGGTATGATGTGATTGGTGGACGGGGTATTTGGGGGTTTGGACCACGTTGGTGGGATTGGGATTTTTAGGAGTGGGAAGGGTTTGTGAGTGTGGGAATTAAACGTGTGAGGGTTTAATTGAGTTTTACCCAAGGGAAGGTCGGGGTAATTTCTGGGTGGTAAGAATGATGAATAGTAAATCTTTAGATCCTAATTTGGGGGAAACAAGGTGTTAAGCGCCTGTTTTTATTTGAATCTTTCATTTTTGGCACTTTTGGTCCTTTTGTTTTGAATATTTTTGCATTTGAAGTTTCAGTGCCCTAAAAACGTATTTCCTTCACAAATAACTTTCCCTTATTGTCACTTTTGGCACAAGACTTTGTAAAAAGTGTAACAAGGATGATTTTGACACTTTTGAATATTTCAAGGGCTGTTTTTGGACAAAGTTGATCTTCAAAGGTCTTCATTGTGTCTTTCTCTTCATGAGGGACCATAATTGGCAATTTGAATTTGTTGAGGGACTATTCTTGCCATTTCTTCAAAGTTGAAGGACCTTTTTGTAATTTTGACAAACTTAAGGGACCAAACTTGTAATTATTAATATACAAGGGTTTTAAGTGTCATTTCTTCAAAGAATGAGGATCAATCTTGTTTGTCTTTAACTCTTCAAGGGTATTTGATGAAAATTCAATGATTAGGGCCCGGTTCTTTGTACGGCTTCGTTTCTCGTGTCCGTTTTTCCTTGTATCTTGTGATCTTTTGTCTTTTTCACGATATCCACACCTAAAATACACAAGTAAACAAACACAAGCATATATATGGTATTTTATGACATTTTTATGCATTTAAAGCCCGAAAAGAACGATGAGATCATGTATAAATGCCATCTCATCACTCCCCCATACTAAGCCATTGCCGTGCCCTCACGCAATGCTAGAATAAAGTATCTAAGCATCACCAAAGTTCAATTTTATTAATCTTTATTGAAGAGTAAAAGACTTGCAACATACTACGAGAATGTGTAAAGACATAATGTATGATTTTCATCACCAAAATGTGACTTTTAGGGTCAAAGAATAGAAACAAGTTAATGTCCCTTAGAGTAAACTTCGTCATCCTTGATTGTCATACATTCCATGCTAAGTGCAAAAACAAGATCATTGTTGGTACAAGTCACAATGCTAACACTACTCATACGTCCAAATTGTGTAATACTTTTTCTCCCCGCAATCCTAGTTATTATAAAAGGAAATGGGTTACTAGCATTTTTTATCTATTTGTCATGGATCACAAGTGATTCATATTGACTTATTTGAGTAGTTATTAGTCCGAAAGCAAAGTAGCACGATTTGATCAATAGTTAGCCGAAGGACAAAATCTTTTAAAACGGCTTCTCGTGTATCTCCTTAAGTTCATATCTTGGCATAACTCGTTTCACGATTTGAGACCTTTCTCGGACCGATATTTGGCATGTACTTCATACTTCAAATCTTGGGAAGACGTTCTTGAAATTATGGTCTTCTCTTCATATATTTGGAATTTCTTCACTTGACGTTTTTTTGAGAGATTCTTCATATAGGACCACGACTTCATCATTTTTCTTCAATCTTTACTTTGGATTTTGATATACAACGATCCGCCTCCTTTTCGGACTTGGATATATTTATCCTCATACCTTGTTAGGGTCTTTTTGGATAGACTTTCTCCATTCTTTAGGGGAGTAATAGCTTCTCGTCGTGTGTCTCGATCCTTCATATTGATTTTGGAATAATGATACTTCACATCATCTTTGGATCTTTAGCAAAAAATAGAGCTCCTCATGCCTTGTTAGGGCCTTTTTGGATAATCGCCAATCTTCGCGTCCCGCTTCAATAAGTTATGCCTTGGCTATGAACTCTATTCAACCCCGAGCAACTTTTAAACGATCTTGCGCTAGAGGCTAAGTAACCTTTCAAATCGTACGACCTTACTTATTGCAATTATGATTTATTCCTAATGCATTGATCTTATGGGAAGAAAAAGCCACAATTAAAAACATATGAGTTTTTGAAAGAACACTTTCATGTTCTACGTTTAGCATGATCACTTGTCTAACTCTATCATTTCTTGTTCTTCACTATATAAAGACCTCTAATTAAAGAGACTCGTGAATACTTAGCCATGCAAGTCAAAATTAAGCCAAATTTGGATTAGCTTTCATTAAGACTATATCAAATCAAAGTTTTGGGTTTTCAAGCCACCTATAGGATCTTGCACTTTCTTGGACTTTTTCAAGTTTAGAGAATGCGTTTTAAAGTTCCCTTGATAAGTGACTTTCTAGAATCAATTATAGGAACTTGCGAAAAGTTCTTGTTCTTAACTCGAATGAATTAAGACTTTCGCGTTTTAAAGCTCCCTATATAAAAGTCTAGCAAAACTTGAATTGAGCGGGTTAAGGAATGTAAATGGCTCCAAATGCCCATCAAGTCAAAAATTAACTCTTATTCTACCCATCGGAAAATATACATTCGTGTCTTAAAAACACTTATGAAAACTAAAAAATTTTAAAATTTGGCCATTTTTAGCCTTATTAGCAAAACAAAACATTGAAAGTTGGAAAACGTGAGGGCGTAGCAAAGCAAGTACCTATTCACCCCCCCATACTAAAAGTAAACATTGTCCTCAATGTTTTGAGTCTAAAGGTGGAGCACCCCCATACTAGAGACGAAGAATCGAATGCTTAGGATCTAGCATGGAAAGGGTGATCAACAATATATCTAAAGCCGTTTATTAATTATGCTAAAAGATAATTGTTAGAACAATAAAGGATATGTCATGGATTCGTGAAAAACTTCTTCAAACGAACGATGGAGGCTCACGTAAACGAACACGAGAGTCTTCAATCGTAGACGATGATGATGATCTAGATAACACAATCACAAACAACCACGAGACAACGAGTTGGAAGGGTACAAGTCCCCTTATTAGTGAATAAAAAGCATAAAGATAAGCATGGGATCTCCCCCACGAGGCACCTCGTTTTTGATTACCGAGTCATGAGCTCGACTCGATCCCCTTAAAATGTGAACATTTAGGGATTTCATGGTGTGGTCAATTTTTGATGGGGCTTACATGATAAACAAGGCCCAAAAAGCAACCGGTAAAAAGGACTAAGTCCTTAGATGATGCAAAATACCGGGGTCGAAGATGGCGTTCTCGTTTCCATTGGAAAAACAAATTAACACCACTCCAACATGTGCCATAAACTCAAAGAGTTTGAAGGAAATAGATGAGAAGTAGAAGGGTGGGACCATTGGTAAGACAAACGTTTGAGCTACTCGAGGTAGACTCGCACCAAGCAAATAGATAGAGTTTCCATTTATTGCATCGGTGGAAGACCGAGATTTCCCTTTATATGAAATTCCGGGATCGAATATCTCGTCCTCGGTGGACAAGGATGAGGGAACATAAGGGGCTTCCCCCATACTAGAACCACACAAAACATCGTCAAGAGGAGTAGACGAGTTTGTAGTACTCAAATCACGTGGTGATGACGGAGTTAGATTTGTAGAAAAATTGATTAAATCACATTTAAGATCATTTCCTTTGTTATCTTTTAAATTCTCCTTATGAAAACCCTTTTTGATTATGTCGAAAATATTTGGTGTTTCTAAGACGATGTTAGTTACACTAAAAATTCTCACATTTTGAAACCGTTTTGGTTTTGGTGGTGGCAAGTTCTCAAAACGTTTATCGACGAAGAAAACATCCCCATTAGGGTCCATATATTCATCATCCGAAAGATCTTCCGTAGAAACCGGCAACTTATCAATACTTTTCAAGAATGAAGGTTCGAGATGAGGCGAAGAATTTTTCGATTCAAGTATTGATGGTTTCTTCTTTGTAGGCTTAGCACTCATAACCTCCACCGGCGGAGGAAATGGTAAATTGTTTTTGGAGACATTCCCTAAAACTCTTGGTGAAAATTCTTTGCAAATGACATTGGTCGAGTCACCATGGTTTAAAGTTGCAATAGAATATACATGAGAAAGATTGGAGTTTTGTGTTGCATTGATGACAAGTTCTTCTTCATTGAAACGAAGGGTGATTTTTCGAGCATGAACATCGATAAGTGCTCTTGATGTATCCAAAAATGAACGACCCAAAATGAGAGGAACTTTTCGATCGATGGGAATGTCTACAACGATAAAGTCAACGGGATAGTAAAACTTTCCGACTTTAACAAAAACGTCCTCGGCTACTCCACATGCCATGATCGTAGAATGATCGGCCATCTCGATGGACATGTTCGAAGGAGTGAGAGCCGGAAGCGAAAGCGATTTGAAAATCTCGAGAGGCATCAAATTAATACTAGCACCAAGATCGGCCAAGGCGTAGCATTCCTCCATATCTTGTATAGCACATGGAATCAAAAATTTACCGGGATCACCGACTTTTTGTGGTATGCGGCTTAGAAAAACCGATGAACAACTAGACGATTGTTGTAACTTCTCTTTGTTGTTTAGCATACTTTTGAAGTTTGCGGCGAATCGAGGCATCATGATTAAAGCATCGGCAAAACTTATATTGAAATGTAGATCACGAAACATTTTCATAAATAGCTCAAATTGATAATTGTTCCTTTCTTGTGCTTTCTCTTTGTTTCGTCTTGATGGGTAAGGTAAAGGTGGTGTGGGTTGGTCATTAGGCAACGGCCTTGGAAACTCGGGTTCCACAATTGGTATTGGTGTAACCGTAGGTGTGGTTTGAGCGGTACTTCGTGGGATTGTAATGTGCTCCTTTTCGACCATCACCTCGGGTTCTTTCTCGATTTCCTTCTCCGTAGAAGTACTCGGACGAGAGATCGGTTCCTTGAAAGTTTTACCACTTCGTGTAGTAATAACCTTCATTTCTCCCTTCGGGTTTGCAATGGTATCACTAGGAAGACCACCCGAAGAAGAGGGCTTACACATAATAGCTTCAAACATCTTAGCCATTCGGTCCTCAAATTTTGATTGCCTAGCATCCGCTTTCAATAATTCTTGCTTAATCTCATGTTGTCCTAATTCCATCTTTTGTTGGTTTTGTTGAAGACGTTGGACATTTCCTTCCATTTTGTTTGCATGAGTTTTAAGTTCATTAGCAAGTTCATTTTTAAGCTCGTTTTTCAACTCGGACCTTAAGCTAATCATCTCACGTTGCATATTATCAAATTTAGCATCATTTGCTTTAGCATAATCCAAAAATTCTCCTTGCAAATTTTTCGTGTGAGCATTTTGAAAACCTTGTGTAGTGTTTTGAAAATCACGGTTTTGGTTTTGATTAGAGATTTGTCCATTCCCACTTTGATAATTCCCTTTGTTGTAATTGCGTGTGTTGCCTTGGTAATTACCTTGGTTGTTGTTTCGATAATTGTTAGCATTTTGATTTGGTGGAGCTTGATTTTGGCGGGAACCTTGGCCGTTTTGGTTGTAAGTTCCCGTTGCTACATAAGCACTCGAAGTGTTACCATCCGCGGTAATGCACTCGGATAAATCATGAGCTCCTCCACACGATAAACAACTCTTAGCAACCGCTTTAACCGAAGCGGAATTGGAAGCTTCTTGAGCCTTCCAATGGGACATTAGATTAGCAAATCTATCAAAAAACCGATTTTCCTCATTAGCTTCATCATGTAAGGCATTAATGCTACGAGACGATTGTGACGAAGATGACGAACCCATATTGGCAACACTCGGTGTGTTACGAGGGCTATAAACCTTAGATCGATTTTCAATGATTTGTAAAGCCTCATTTGTCGTCTTGCACAAAAAATTACCACCCGCGGCGGCATTCAAATAATCTCGTTCATGATCATTAAGCCCATTATAAAAAGTATCTATTTGATGCAATTCCGAAAAATCATGGTGAGGACATTCATGTAACATCTCTTTAAATCGTTCCCATGCCATTGAAAAACTTTCATTATTACGTTGCACAAATCGTGAAATCTCATTTTTTAAGTGTGTTGTTTTCGATGGTGGAAAAAACTTGTTCACAAACTTAGAAACGAGATCGGCCCATGTCAAAATCGAATTTGGCGGTTCTTTCTCGAGCCAAATTTTTGCGGGTCCATCCAACGAATATGGAAACAACATCATCTTAATGGCGTCATGTGGAACATCCTTGAATTTGCTAGTGGCGGTGAGACGGTTGAAATTCCTAATATGGTAATGCGGGTTGTCTTTCTCGTGACCTCGAAACTTGTTTGCTTGCAACATAGACATTAAACCCGTCTTAATCTCGAAATTCTCCGCAAGGATGGCGGGAATAACAATTGCCTCTCCAAAACCCTCGGTGGGTGCTTGTAGCAACTCCATCATAGTACGATTAGCCATTACGACTTCTTGTTCTACAATAGGTTCAACAATTGGAGGTTCTTCAACAATCAACGATCCTTGATTTGCTTGCTTTTGAAGACGTTTACGAGCTCGTTTTGCTTGATTACGAGTGATCATAAACTTCACGAAGAATGGGAGGTGAGCAAAGAAGATTCTTTTTGGTTGTTTTGTGGATTTTCAATTTTTTTTTTTTGTGTTTTTGATGATATTTAATTTTTTTGGATTTTGGTGTATCTTCGTAGACAACAATCTACAAAATCTCTCCTCGAATCAAACTCTTGATTAAAGAAGCCTCAAAGGAATGAAAACGATCACGTGGAGTGAACGCCTTCTAATGACTTTAGAACTTTGGTGAAAACCAAATTGTTCACGAGGGTTTAATCACAAAGAAAACCAAGCAAATATAGTATACGTATTAATACTTTGGGCGGCAAAACCCTCGATTAGCCTTCAATCTCAAAATACTCACAAGCAAGCGGGGAAACGAGGCGGCGCGAAGCACTTAAGAGCCTTTTTCCTTAGGGTATATTTTATAATACCCGCCTTATACCCACCTTATAGTTCGTATTTTTCAAAATCGAGCTTCACGAAAGTATTTATCTATTTTTGCCTTTTCTTTTTGTTTGAGATTCGAATACAATAATTAGGAGATCAAATCCCAATTAAGGTTGTGTTTTCACACTTTTGGAGATATTGTATATTGATTGTGATACTTAATACAATATATTAATAATATTCACAAAGAAAAACCAAGAAAACCGATAATACGTGTTAAGGGAGTTCCACTTAACACAAATATTATTATGGATAATATCAAAAACAAAATTTTCCAAATTAAGACACGACACACCTCCCCGGCAGCGGCGCCAAAATGGTTGTAGTAAAAATAGATAACTTGCTTTAGGAAAAACAAGCAACTAAATATGAGCGGTAAGTATCGACGAGTGATTTAGGAAAACCACAAGTAATGACCCACAATCAAATAAAATAGAGAAAGAGATTCGTTTCCCAAGGAGGTATGGTGTTGTGAATTAACTTGTATGTATTTGAGATTAATAATAAGAAGAATGGGGATGAGAAGACGGTTACGATAAAATTAAACTACGACAAAAAAAGACGAAAACGTAAAGCCGTGAAAAACTTCCCAAATTAAAAATTTATTAAAACCAAAAACAAAATATCAAAAAGGCTAAAAACAAGTCTTAAATAATATAAACAAAGATAAAAATCCAACAAAGATATTTTAAAACCTTTTATTAATTAAATAATTAATTTTAAATGCTAATTAAAGCCCTAAAATTAAATTTAACTAATTCAAATGTCTAAAATATGATTTTATTGAATAATCACTTAACTTATATTATTAGAAGACTAAAAAGTAATTTTCTAAAAATTAAAACCTATTAAAACTATTTTTAAAACCCTAAAAATGATTAAAATTGATTAAAACCTAATTAAACTTAAAATAATTATAAAAATAAATCTAAAAGTTATAAAAATATTCTAAAAATGGAAATAGTCCTAATTAATGACAAAGAACCTAGGAAAAATGAAAAAGAAGGAAAAAGAAAATTTTGAAAATTAAATAATAAAATAATATTAAAATATTACTAAAAAATAAAAGTTTCTAAAATTTGAAATAAAAAATTTCTAAAAATCCTAAATAATATAATTAAGAGAAAAACACAAATCTAAGCTTCTAAACCTTTTTTATTAATTTTATAAAAATCTTTAAAGTTTATAAAAAACCTTAAAATAATATAAAATTAAAAATAAATGTTTTTGAAACCAAAATAAGATGTAAACCTCAAAAATATATTTTAAAACTTAAAAACTATTTTTCCTAGAAATAAAAACTCTTTTTGGTATTTTTTAATGATTTAATAAAAACGTATATTAAATAAATTCTATTAAATAAACTAATAATGTGAAAAATATGAAAAGTAGCTAGAAAAATCTATAAACCTAATAAGACTCTAGGAAAAATGAAAATAAGCAAAATTGAAAAGCAAATAAGCTGGAAATTGCAAAATAAGCCACGGCTTTTAATAATAAGCTAGAAAATGGAACTGGTTAAATAACTATTGTGTTGAGAGGCTAACAGAAAAAGCCTCATAGATCAATGGTAAACCCTTTCACTCCTGCACGACAGGTCGGGGGTTCGAGCCCATGCTATGACGGTTTTTTACACTTATTTTTTTTTTTATTTTTTTCTTTTTCCAATCAATTTGTGACACTCAAATGCTTATACTCCAATCCTGTTTCCTTTTTTTAAGCAAGATTAAGCACAAATGATTCCAAAAACTTGCCAGACTTTTCAAGGTTTCTGATGAACCATTCAAGTGCACTCTTGTGCACTTTTGATGCCAAGAGGAGCTTGGCAATGGGTTTGTTTGATGGTTATATTGGCACAATGGGCACCCTTGAGCTTATTGCAGCTCAAGGAGTCAAGCTCAAGCAAATAAGATCAACACTTAGCAAGCAAATACTCAAAAACAAAGCATACACAGGCCTATGCAAGTTTCTGTAACAGATTATGAAGGCCTGGTGGTTAAACAGCTTCTAAAAAGCACCCTAGTGAGACTCAAGGCTTAAAATTAAACACACACACTCTCAAACAGATACACAATCAAATTCAATAACTCAAATAGCCTAAACCTTAACAGGAATCAAAATCAAGCAACAAAATCTCATCAAAATTTAAGCAGATAGGCATGAGCAGATTTTTTAACACCCTTTTTACCTTTTTACCTCACAAATATGTTCTAAACTTGACCAAAACTAACTACCTACTAACTCTCAACCTAACTTAATCCTTTTCAAGCAATCTAACACCTAGTTAAACACTAAATCAAGAACTCTACCCTGCTTAAACCTATTGCCAAACACCCTTTTATTTTCTGAAAACCAATTTTTATCAAACCAAAACTCTTTAAAACCTAACCAATTTGATTCATACACTATCTAACATGCATAACATAACATGAGAACACAAATCAAAGCAGACTAACACACTTATGCATCAAATCACATAGGATCAAACAATACTTCAATTTTCTGAAATTTCAAAGAGAAAAAGAGATTTTACCTTAGGACCCTTACATCCAAGGGTCCTAGTGGATGCTACACCACCTCCCTACCAGCTGGGGCTGGTGCAGAACTGAATCAACAGGCCTTGAACACCTGCTAAGAAGAAATCAAAGAGCAACAAACAAAATACACACAATATTTTATAACCTGTTTTAACTTTATTACCTTTTTTAAAACCTTTCCAAACCTTCTAAATACGTTTTCTAAAACCCTATATCACCAATAACATTAACCAAGAACACCATAAAACCTTAAACAGATTCTTCCAAAAATCTTTCAATTTTCAGAAAACCTTCAAATAACTTTGAAAATCAAAGTTACTTGTCAAACTAGAAAATGGAACTCAGTTTTCCTTCCCAAACAAAATACCAACTTTAAATAAATAAAAAGGAATTATATTGTTTTTAAACAAAAACACAACTTTTATTTCAAATAAAAGGAATTACAAGAATTTGAAAGGAAAACTGGAACAAGGGCTTCACACAGGTTGTGAGCTCCTTATATAGTGATAAAAGAACAATCTAGAATAAAGAAAACTAAACCCTAATTCAATGAAAAATCCTAAAATGCCCTTGAACGATTTTTGGTGAATTCTGTCCTTTGTTGATCTCAACCTTTAAATTTTGCGTTGGGAGGAAGCCTTTGATCTTGGCCATTCATTGTGTACACGTCACAAGACTTGGGGACAAAGGTATGATGTGATTGGTGGACGGGGTATTTGGGGGTTTGGACCACGTTGGTGGGATTGGGATTTTTAGGAGTGGGAAGGGTTTGTGAGTGTGGGAATTAAACGTGTGAGGGTTTAATTGAGTTTTACCCAAGGGAAGGTCGGGGTAATTTCTGGGTGGTAAGAATGATGAATAGTAAATCTTTAGATCCTAATTTGGGGGAAACAAGGTGTTAAGCGCCTGTTTTTATTTGAATCTTTCATTTTTGGCACTTTTGGTCCTTTTGTTTTGAATATTTTTGCATTTGAAGTTTCAGTGCCCTAAAAACGTATTTCCTTCACAAATAACTTTCCCTTATTGTCACTTTTGGCACAAGACTTTGTAAAAAGTGTAACAAGGATGATTTTTGACACTTTTGAATATTTCAAGGGCTGTTTTTGGACAAAGTTGATCTTCAAAGGTCTTCATTGTGTCTTTCTCTTCATGAGGGACCATAATTGGCAATTTGAATTTGTTGAGGGACTATTCTTGCCATTTCTTCAAAGTTGAAGGACCTTTTTGTAATTTTGACAAACTTAAGGGACCAAACTTGTAATTATTAATATACAAGGGTTTTAAGTGTCATTTCTTCAAAGAATGAGGATCAATCTTGTTTGTC
This sequence comes from Glebionis coronaria, assembly GCA_025667525.1. Classification (NCBI taxonomy): domain Eukaryota; kingdom Viridiplantae; phylum Streptophyta; class Magnoliopsida; order Asterales; family Asteraceae; genus Glebionis; species Glebionis coronaria. Next base: position 209,765,655 of record CM046877.1, on the reverse strand, counting down.
TTTAACTCTTCAAGGGTATTTGATGAAAATTCAATGATTAGGGCCCGGTTCTTTGTACGGCTTCGTTTCTCGTGTCCGTTTTTCCTTGTATCTTGTGATCTTTTGTCTTTTTCACGATATCCACACCTAAAATACACAAGTAAACAAACACAAGCATATATATGGTATTTTATGACATTTTTATGCATTTAAAGCCCGAAAAGAACGATGAGATCATGTATAAATGCCATCTCATCAGTGGTTGGACGCCATGGTTGTCGACTTTGATGAAGAATTATATCCCCATATGCTCACATCTATTGCAGGTCGTAGATGGATGATAGGTTCTGGTCTAAGTTTGGCTGTGATCAAGATTTCCGAGTCTCCTGAACTGGCCCAGCCTTTTGCCGACGTTGTTTCTGACGGGATAGACCGCGGCAGTCACGAAGGACTTCTAGCTGGGGCAGAGTGGATAGGCCAAGGGAAGGACATCAAATACTATGTCTATCATAAGCCAGAAGCTGAAGCCAAGATGACTGCGTCCATGACAGCCTTGACCAAATTGAATATCCGCTGATTGACAAAATAGAGGCTCTAAAGGACGCCCCAATTGACCTGTTCATGGAGCAAGTATGTGTGGAAGCGGACTTCGAGTCACAGCTCACGCTCCCAGTATATGCGGATAACCCTTCACCCGAGAACCCATGGGCCCTCAAATGAGAGAAAGAGTTAGGGGAGGCTATCAAAGCCAATGTGGATCGTTCCCTCGGGAAGAAAGGGAATGGCATCATATGCCGCACCCCTACTACAGGGTCCGCCCATCTGTCTAGGTCCGATGGAGTTCCCTTCACTGACCCAACTAGATCTGGTCCCATCCTGCTATCAGCAAACGATGTCGCCTCTGAAGGATCAACTTTAGCATCGTTGACGGAACAACGGAAGGAACTAGGAGAATCCATGCTTCCCCACTGATGTGACTTGTATTTGTTTTTAACAAACATTAACTTATATTTTGTAATATTCGTCCGTGGATGTCCGCGGCATTTGTACTGTCAAGCATTTATCATATTTAATGAACCATGTAACATGTTGTACTGTAACACTTTTGGCCGTGGATGTCCACGGCACTCTAGTGTATGTGTTCGAGACTTTTCTTTTTTATCAGATAGTTGTGCATCCATTAGATTAAATATCCACGCATGAGGTATCACGGCTGACATAAAGACAAAGCCTATATTTTACTAGACGTGCACTGTGTGGCTTTATCATGTCCGGACTTATATAAGGACGGTATGTGGAAACTTATTACAACGTCTTGTGAATAAGGTGTCTAGTAAGGATTCATGATCCGTATCGCGGGGGTTGCATCCCTCTTATGCAACAAGTTGAATTATTAGGTTCACTTAATCCTCTTACTTCACATGGAAACAAATAGTACATGTACGGCTGAATGAATGCATATGAAGAAGAAATAACACTTAAGAATATAAACAAAAAATAACCCTAAGTATACACAAAAGACACAATTTGCACAAGAACAAGCCCTGGAGCTAGCTAGGCACCACGACATTTTATTATCACGGTTACGGTCAAAATAACAAAATCCTAAGACAAATAGAACTTAGAAAACATAAAAACTAAATTACATGGATCTTTATTGGAGTTGCCTACGGCAAAATGTCCATGCGTAGGCCGTAGCCTTCTAGAGATAGCATTTTTTGAGGTTGCAGATGTTCCATGTACGGTCCAACTCACGGCCCTCTGTGTCATGTAACTTGTACACACCTAGCCCCAAAGCTTTTGTGACTTCATAAGGTCCTTCCCACTTTGGGCCTAATTTCCCAGTGTTCTCCACACGACTTTCCTCATTTGCACGATAAACAAAATCCCCCGGTCGGAAAGGGAACGCCCTTAACTTTAGAGTCATAATATGATTTCATCCGCGCCTTAGCCTTAGCTTCATTGATGGCTGCTATCTACCTCTTTTCCTCTAACAAGTCTAAATTGACCCTGAGTTCCTTATCCTTCGTGACGACGTTAACCTTAGCCGTCGGATTGTTGGCATTCCAATCTCCATTGGTATGACTGCCTCAGTACCATAGGCTAATGCAAACGGAGTATCTCCATTAGCAGACTTTATCATTGTTATATGCGCCCATAAAACATGTGGTAGCTCATATACCCACCTGGCGCTGTTGTCGTCCAAGCGTGCTTTGATTCCTTCGCCTAGGCTTCTATTGGCTCGTTCTACTAGACCATTGGTTTGCGGATGCGAAGCGCCGTTTGATATTCAGCGCCACACACCAATCCTTGAACGGATTGTCCACAAACTGCTTCCCATTATCCGAGATAAACTCACCTGGTAAGCCAAAACGACATACAATATTTTCCCAAACAAACTTCTTTCCCTGTTTTCCCGTGATTGTTACGACTGCCTTATCCTCAATCCAGCGAGTGAAGTAGTTCATGGCCACGATTAATAACTTAACGCCTCCGGCAGCAATAGGGAAAGGCCCTGCTATGTCTGTGACACCCCCAGATTGGTCAAAATGCAGCGGATATAGTATTTGGGTGTCACGTGGGTGGATCGAAAGCAATAGTACATAGAGCATCAGATAAAAGTTTATCAAACATTTATTACATGACCAAAAGTGTAAATCATTAATTTAAATAGTTCTGACGTAATGAAATGATTGTTCATTAGTCCCTTATGAAAATCCCCAATGCTTGCTAAGATGCTGACTACTCAAATGTAACAGTCCATGCACATAGGGTCTACCTGCTTCAAACACCTGAGAAAAACATGCTTTGGAGAGTCAACAAAAAGTTGGTGAATTCATAGGTTTAGTTATATAGTTTGGATATAAATAGTCACTATATCAGTAAGGCACAAAGCATTACTGAAAAAGGGTAATTATACTGTCTATTGCCCGAAACTGACACTTTAACATAGTTGGGCCCTCAACAAATGAGGACCATCGCCATTTCTGATTCAGGCACCCATCAATAGTAAATGCTGACATGGTAAACACCTGTTGTCCTGACCAGGGCACAGTGAGCGTGACTCACCCAGGTGGGGATGGTCAATCCCAAATAGATCTATTTATAACATTCAGGTAATCCAACGATTTTAACAGTTTCAGCTCACGGGTCATGAGTGTCTCTACAATAGGCACATATAATTAAAGTTGGTACAGTTTAATTTATATCCATAAATTAGTTGCATGTCTTCTCCCCCGAGAGGATTTTTAAAAGTTTGTCAATATATGAAAGTGGGGCCATGAACTCACCTTATCAGTATGGTGATAGTCACAAAAATCTGGAGTAGTGCTCAACACTCAGTCAACAACCTAGATAACTATATAGTCTCAGTAAAAGTATAATAGGTTGCACCAGAGTTACTGAAGTATTCGTATATGCTTCTACAAGTTTTAAGCATTTTATTTCAATGTTCGTACCAGTTTAATCGTTCTTGATCATAATAATGTAATCGTTCCCAAAGACGTAGTGAATTATATAAACAAGCTGATTATTCCGTATTAATTACTTGTTCGTACAGATAATGTTTTGAGTTGTGTCAAATATAATAAATTTATATTTGGATGTAAAGGTTTTAACTAGATAAAATCAATGTAATTGTATTTATATTTTAATTCGTCTCCGTATAACGAGTTTATATAAATCAAGTTTACCAACGATATTTACTATTTATTTCGTAGCCGTTTCCAAAGTTTTTATAATTTTTTAGATCAAGTGACAAAAATAGATTTTGTGTTTATAAATTTATTCAAGTTAGACCTTTTATATATTTAAGAAATATATATATATTAAGTTTAATTAAGTTTGGAAAAATGGCAAAACTAGTCCCTTTAGTCCCGAAATTAATGTTTTCGTCCCATTTAATAATTAGGGCTCTAAATATGTTTGCAATATGTCAAGTTAGGTCCTCGTGGTCCTTAATTAGGGTTTTCATATTTCCCATATTTACAAAACAGCCCCTTAGGGCTCGGTTTATGTTTCGAAAATGGCAAGATGGGTCCTTGTGGTTTCAAGAACTATAAAAGAGGCAAGATTAACATTTTAGGTTTTAATAAGTTTTCCAAAGTGACAATACAAGTCCTCCATGTCTCGGCTATGTTTCATAAAGGTATTAGGGCTTGAAATTTGTTTGTCAAAAGCCATGTTTAGTCCTTGGGGTTTGATTTATGGCTCGGCTTATACATGCCGCACCCCTCAACTATCAAGTTTGGCATTTTTGGTCCTTATACTTAATATATGCCACGAAAGTATATATAACTTTTACACTATGCCATATTCGGCTAGTATTTCCACTATATTATCAATTATGGCCCAAAAAGTCTCCATAATAATAGTTTAGTGCTTAGTGGGCCTAATGGGCTAATAAACTTAATAACTTTTACCAATTAATCCAAAACACTAGGTCTAGTACTACACAATATGGGCTTATATGTCTCGGCCCATATTTTATAAATAAGCCGATTAGTGGAGAGCTTATGGCTTATAGGGTAGCTTAACAATGGATCGGTTTAAGCTTATATTTCTAGGCTTATAACATCTAATCCTCCCATTAGATCACAAGTTATCTCAAGGAAATGAAACATGGTATTCCTTCCTTGGTTATGATTTTAAGCCGAATCAACTAGGGCTTCTAGTTAAATTTTACGATGTTTCTTACGTGTGCATGCATTCTCATCTTGGTTATCATAGATTTACGTGAATGTCATGCATGAGAAACGAAAGAATGGAAAGGATGATGAGGGAAATAAAAACTTACTTGTTTTAGATCTAGGATGAGTGAAGTGGTAGAAATACAAGAACTAGAGATTGATTAGGAGTGAACCAAGTATAGTTTTTCCTTAGTCTACACCCACATGCCGCGGCCACCAAAGCACTTCATTATGGATTCGACTAAATTGAATGCTATGAGGAGTAAATGTGTGATTTTGTTAATGATTGGGAGAGTAAATGAAGTGGGAGTAAATGATCTAGGCTTGACCTTCTTGTCTTCCCTTTTCTAGCCGAGAGCTTTTAACAAGGGGATTGGGTGGTTGGTTTGTGTTAGTGGTATTGAGATATGTATAAGGAGCTTTAGTACATTCCCTTAAATGCAAATGATGTACACTTGCCCCTTGGTTCTCTTAATCGGCTAGTGAGGGGTAGTTTAGGAGACATTAAGGTACTATCCTTAATTACAAAATCCTAGTACTAGATTTCTTGGAAAAGTGTGATGCAAGAGTTGGGTTGGAGCTCTCCTAACCGTGTGTTTATTACACATGTGGGGGTTTAGAGTTTTCAAAATATCTAGCAACAAGAGTAAGTAAAAATCTTGTGTAATGTTGATAGTTAGGTAGGGTTTAAGGTGTAGTAAAGTTTTATCGAAGGCAACTTGTGGGTAAATGTCCAAATCGTGTGATATGAAGTCTAAAAAGGGAAACAACGTAGTACGTTGTTATATATTCAAGTCTTGATATAATGTAAGGAGTATAAACTTTATCATAGTGAATTATGGATAAAATAACGGGTTAGCGTGACTCAGTGAATGTTAACGAAGTTAGAGGTGATAAAAACTCCTATTTATATAAAAAGCATGATCTGACAGAAAAAATATGATCGAGAGTCTGAAACTTCATAAAATATATGAAGTGAGATTGCATTTATTCACGTTCACGTATTCATAAGGTGACAAGATCAAAGTGGTAAAAACAGGGGTTTTACAGCACATTCCCGTTATTTTAGCTTTGTCCTCAAAGCTTAGATTAACGCCACTAGTTAGGTGAACAACTGAGGATATTTAATCTTGAATGATTCTTCTCGTTCTCAAGTGAACTCAGGTCCTCGCGTTGAGTTCCATCGTACCTTGATCAACGGAATGCGACGAGTCTTCAACTTTTTCACTGATCTTTCCATGATTTCTACTGGTTCTTCAGTGAACTGGAGCTTGTCATCAAAGCGAACTCCCTCTAATGGCATAGCTAGGGGCTCATCAGCGTAGCACTTTTTCAGGTTAGACACATGAAAAGTGGGGTGCACTCGACTTAATTGTTGGGGTAACTCCAAGCGGTATGCGACTTCTCCGACTCTGGCTATTACTTTAAAAGGGCCTACGTAACGAGGGTTCAGTTTTCCCCGTTTACCGAAACGTACAACTCCCTTTCATGGCGATACCTTGAGCATTACACGGTCACCCACTTCATACTGCATAGGCTTTCGTCTATGATCTGCATAGTTCTTTTGTCGGTCGCGGGAAGCTTGGATTCTTTGCTTTATCAGTGTTATCTTGTCAGTTGTTTCTTGGATCAGTTTTGGTCCGGTGAGTTAAAATTCACCGACTTCCGCCCAACACACTGGTGAGCGACATTTCCTACCATATAGTGCTTCGAAAGGGGCAGCTTTAATGCTAGCATGGTAACTATTGTTGTAGGAGAATTCCACCAACGGGATGTGATCGACCCAACTATTCCCAAAGTCAATCACGCATGCTCACAACATGTCCTCAAGGGTCTGAATTGTCCTTTCGCTTTGACCGTCAGTCTGTGGGTGGTACGCCGTGCTCATATCGAGGCGGGTTCCCAAGGCTCGTTGGAACGCCTTCCAGAAATTAGATGTGAACCTACCGTCTCGGTCGCAGATTATTGAGACGGGTATTCCGTGTTTAGTCACCACCTCCTTCAGATACGTCTTGGCTAACTTAGACAGGGAGTCATTCTCCTTGATGGGCAGGAAGTGAGCGGATTTGGTGAGTCGGTCAACGATCACCCAAATGGTGTCGTAACCGTGAGATGATCTTGGAAGCTTGGTGATGAAATCCATAGTGATATTCTCCCATTTCCACTTGGGTATCTCTGGTTGAACTAGTAACCCGGAGGGCCTTTGGTGTTCGGCCTTGACGCGAGAACAGGTCAGACATTTCTGGACGTAGGTGGCGATGTTTGCCTTCATATTTGGCCACCAGTACAACTTCCTCACGTCCTGATACATCTTCTCCGACCCGGGGTGTATGGAATACTTGGATTTATGGGACTCGTGCATGATTACGTCCCTTAAACCCCCATAGCAAGGTAACCAACTCCTCCCATGCAAACACAGGGTTCCATCTGCTCTTGGTTCCAACTTCTCCTTGGTGAGGTCAGTCCTGAGCATACCCCCAACATCTTCATTTACGAGGTTTTCGGGCTTCTGAGCTTGTGTTTGTGCTTCTAGGATTTGTTTGGGTAAATCCAGGCTAATTGTTACGACCAGTGCCCAGACTCTCATAGGAGAATCGGTCTCCTTACGGCTTAGTGCGTCTGCAACCACATTTGCTTTACCGGGATGGTATTTGATCTCGCAGTCGTAATCGCTTAGCAATTCAATCCAACGACGTTGTCTCATATTTAGCTCCTTTTGATCTAGTATGTGTTGTAAGATCTTGTGGTTCGTATGCACCGTGCACTTGGTTCCGTACAGATAGTGTCTCCAGATTTTTAGCGCAAATACCACAGATCCAAGCTCTAGATCGTGAGTAGTGTAATTCTCCTCATGTTTCTTTAGCTGTCTGGAGGCGTACGCGATTACTTTCTTCCTCTGCATCAATACTGCACCCAAACCCTTATGTGACGCATCACAATATACCACGAAGTCGTCGTTGCCTTCGGGTAAGGCCAGGATAGGTGCACTACACAGCTTTTCCTTGATTAGTTGGAAAGCCAACTCTTCTTTCTCTCCCCAGTCAAATTTTATTCCCTTTTGTATGAGTTTGGTCATTGGTTTTGCTATTTTGGAGAAACCCTCGATGAATCGACGGTAGTATCCGGCAAGGCCTAGGAATTGACGGATTTCTGTTGGTGATTTTAGGGATGCCCAATCTTTGACGGATTCGACCTTTGCTGGGTCTACGTGAATGCCGTCGCTATCAATAACATGACCGAGGAATTGGACCTTCGAGATCCAGAATTCACATTTGGAAAACTTGGCGTACAACTGTTCTTCCTTAAGTACCTTCAGAACTTGGGTAAGATGTTCCTCGTGTTCGTGTTCATTCTTGGAATAGATAAGTATATCGTCTATGAAGACTATCACAAATGTATCCAGGTACGGCCTACACACTCGATTCATAAGGTCCATAAAGATGGCAGGAGCGTTGGTCAATCCAAAAGGCATGACCTGAAATTCGAAATGACCGTAACGAGTCCTGAAAGCGGTTTTTGGGATATCCTCCTCCTTGACCCTTAGTTGATGGTACCCAGATCGCAGATCTATCTTGGAATACACACTTGACCCTTGCAATTGGTCGAATAAGTTGTCAATACGGGGGAGTGGATAACGGTTCTTTACAGTCAACTTATTCAGTTCTCTGTAATTGATACACATTCGAAACGAACCATCTTTCTTTTTGACAAATAATACCGGAGCTCCCCATTGAGAGGAACTGGGTCGGATGAACCCTTTGTCGGACAATTCTTGAAGTTGTTCTGCTAGTTCCTTCATTTCTGATGGTGCTAGTCGATAAGGAGCTTTTGCTACAGGTGCAGCTCCTGGGATCAGGTCAATCTGAAATTCCACTTGCCGGGCTGGTGGTAGGCCTGGTAATTCTTCGGGGAAGACTTCGGGAAATTCCCGGACGACGGGCACGTCCTTTATTTGCTTCCTTTTGGTGTCATCTCCTTTATCTGCCTGGGAGATATGAGCCAAGAAGATGGGACATCCTCTTGATAAGTATCTCTGAATCTTGGTACAGGATATGACACTGAGTCTAGTGTCCGCAAGGTCAGTATTGCCATTACCTCGAACGATCAATGTCTCATTTCCCCATGGCAATCGGACTAGTTTCTCGTCGCATACGACCACTGCGTGGTACTTAGATAACCAATCCATGCCAATGATGATATCAAAACTGCCTAGATCCACTGGGATTAGGTCAATATTGAACGGGTGGTTGGAAAAGTTCAGTGTACAACCCCTAACGATGGTATCGGCTTCTATGATCTTACCGTCTGCTAATTCCACTGAGAATCGGTGGTCTAACGCGGAAGGGACAACTTCTAATATTCTACTAAATTCAGTGGAAATAAAGCTCCTGTCGGCCCCAGTGTCAAATAGAATAGATGCGTAACGATTATTTAGTAAAAACGTACCCCTAACTACGTTGGAGTCTGGGTTGGGCTTTGCATTGCCCACCACGTACACCCTGGATGTGGATCCTCCATTGCTTTTGTTCTGATGGGCTAATTTGGGGCAGCTTGATTTTACGTGACCGGGTGCTCCGCACTCATAGCATGTGACTCCTTTCCTTGGGCCACTGTTGCTTCCTCCTATAACACCACGGTTTCCTGGCTGTCTATTCCCAAATCCACGGCCATTGGTTCCACCTCGATTATTGTTCCTCGCAATATGGTTGGGCTGAACCTGGGTAGCAGCATTTGCCTGGCAATCGCGAGCAGAATGGCCCACTGTTCCACATTTGTAACAAGTCCTGCAAGGTTCACCCATCTGATGGTGGAAGCGGCAAGTCGGGCACAGAGGTCTGGTGCCTTCATAAATCCTTGGCCCTATGGGGGCGATTGCACTGTAAATCTGTCCGGCGTTTTGCCTTTTTGGAGTTAGGTGATAGGGAGCACGGACATGGTCGTCCAACTTTCTCTTGTTCTCAGTGTTTCTCTCAGAGATAGTATGGTTCCTCTTATTGATCAATTCGGCGGCAAACTCCATGGCTTTCTCGACGGTAGTAGGCCGCGAGGCGAGAACGCTATCATGAATGGCGTCGGGGAGTCCTCCGACTTACTTTTCAATCTTCTCCTCCTTATCGGGAAACATCCTGGTACACATGAGAGTCAATTCTTGGAACCTTCGGTTGTACAACACGATGTCATTGTTCTTACACCTAAGATCCCATAGTTCGACTTCCAGCTTCTTCATTTCGCCCCGAGGGCAGTACTTTTCCGTCATTCTCTCCTTCAGACTTGTCCAATTCAGAGTATAAGCAGCGTCATGTCCTAGAGTAATGGCCACAGAATTCCACCAGGTGAGGGAACTTTCAAGTAGCGTGCAGGTGGCGAACTTAACCTTGTTCTCATCGGCGCAGTCGCTGATGCGGAATACGGTCTCTAGTCTTTCAAACCATTGCATCAACTCTACCACGCCTTCGTTGCCCCGGTAGTAAGATGGTTTGCATTTGAGAAAATCAGGGTAAGAACAACCCCTGGTGGTATTATTATTCCTTCGGTTGTTGGAATTCTCGCTATCGTCCATGTTTCGGCTAGCTGCCATAGCGGTGGCGATGCCTTGGTCAATCATTTCCCTAAGCTGGGCGGGGGTGACATTATGAGTGGCATCGTCATTAGGAGGGTTGTCTGCAGGATTATTGGCCGGGTTAATGGCAGGATTAGTAGTAGGGTTTTGCCTAGTGATTGCCATTTATCTGTAGTTTTACACAAAAATGAAATTGTTAGCTTCAAAGTTCGTATGATCATATATTATTTGCATGAGCAAACCTGTATATAATAATTACAACAATTTGAATAAACTGTCACATTTTAGTAATACAACACATGATATAACAAAAGAGAGTGGCATATGTTATTTCTTGAGAGAAAGTACACATAACATCAAGTACAACTGATCCAAGACAGAAGTATAGTACGTCTGTCTGGGGTAGTGGTACGCACAGTCTAAAGTGATATATATACAGACACCTATCTATGAGAGTACAGTACTGATAGGCTACAAAAGCTACATGAAAATAAAAGTACATGAAATCCTATATCGTGATAGCTGGGATGCAACCCAAAGCTTATCATGATGTACATGAGATCTAGTACATCTAATCTATGTTGGTCTAACGAATCCGATGGAGATGTCTGGTACAACGGGTGCTAGTGGAGCTGCTGGTGCAGGCATAGCGTCCTGGAGAGCGATCATAGCAATCCTCGTCTTCTTGACGTGGCGAAGAGTCTAGACTAACTGGGCCCTAAGGGTGTCTAAAGCTCCCCTGAGGTGAGCTGTCTCTGACGTGACCCCATCGTGACGAACAATCGCCAGGTCAAAGAACATAGAGAGGGACTGCTCCTGAGCTGTGAGGGCGTCATGAGTCTGCTGCTGTCGGCCCTCCATGGTGTAGATGCGGTGGATGGCGTGGTCGTACTCCGTCATGAGCCACTGAAGAGCATCATAAACTGTGGTCCAGGCCCCTCTGGCAACCTGGGCTTCTGCCCACGTAGTCCAAGTCAGGGAATCTAGACTCTCCCTCAATATCGATCGCTCGGCCTGACTAGCTGCTAGTAGGCTGTGAACATCGGCCATATCCTGGGCATGTTGGGCTGTCAAGGCCGCTATCTGAGCCTGAACAGGGTCCACCTGTCCAGTCCCAGATCCCTCTCCGACCTCGAAGGTGGAGGTCAGGGCCGTCTCATACCTCCTCTTACGAGGGGGTAGTGATCCAGGAGCATAACCCTGGAGTGATGACGAGGGTGGTAAGGGTGGCAGAGCGTGGGTCACTGGGTCCACCTCCTCAGCTGGAGGGGTCAATGCAGTAGGTGGTGAAGAAACAACTGGAACTACTCCATCAGACTGACTGCCCTCGGAATCCGAGGCAGACAGCCATCCTGCTAAAACAGACGATGGTGATGTCATGGTATCTCTGAAAAGAAATCATCGTTTTGCTGACATGAGTGTAAGTCAAAAGATAATATACTGGTATTATAATAATGATAGTGGGTATTCCCTATAACAGGTTAGGGTTTAGCTAATACTTATCAGATCATTTAACCAATGTTAAAATCACCTTACACAATAGATCACATAATAGATGTATGCTCTATATCCTATATGCTTACTATTCTAGTCCCATAAAGAAAAATCCCAAAGATTTTTAATGTAGTTATAGTCCAGTTTATTTATAAAAATTTTATTTTATTTTTATAAATTTTCTGAGTCTGGTTCTCTATAACTTTTGCTCTGATACCATTCTGTGACACCCCCAGATTGGTCAAAATGCAGCGGATATAGTATTTGGGTGTCACGTGGGTGGATCGAAAGCAATAGTACATAGAGCATCAGATAAAAGTTTATCAAACATTTATTACATGACCAAAAGTGTAAATCATTAATTTAAATAGTTCTGGCGTAATGAAAAGATTGTTCATGAGTCCCTTATGAAAATCCCCAATGCTTGCTAAGATGCTGACTACTCAAATGTAACAGTCCATGCACATAGGGTCTACCTGCTTCAAACACCTGAGAAAAACATGCTTTGGAGAGTCAACAAAAAGTTGGTGAATTCATAGGTTTAATTATATAGTTTGGATATAAATAGTCACTGTATCAGTAAGGCACAAAGCATTACTGAAAAAGGGTAATTATACTGTCTATTGCCCGAAACTGACACTTTAACATAGTTGGGCCCTCAACAAATGAGGACCATCGCCATTTCTGATTCAAGCACCCATCAATAGTAAATGCTGACATGGTAAACACCTGTTGTCCCGACCAGGGCACAGTGAGCATGACTCACCCAGGTGGGGATGGTCAATCCCAAATAGATCTATTTATAACATTCAGGTAATCTAACGATTTTAACAGTTTCAGCTCACGGGTCATGAGTGTCTCTACAATAGGCACATATAATTAAAGTTGGTACAGTTTAATTTATATCCATAAATTAGTTGCATGTCTTCTCCCCCAAGAGGATTTTTAAAAGTTTGTCAATATATGAAAGTGGGGCCATGAACTCACCTTATCAGTATGGTGATAGTCACAAAAATCTGGAGTAGTGCTCAACACTCAGTCAACAACCTAGATAATTATACAGTCTCAGTAAAAGTATAATAGGTTGCACCAGAGTTACTGAAGTATTCGTATATGCTTCTACAAGTTTTAAGCATTTTATTTCAATGTTCGTACCAGTTTAATCGTTCTTGATCATAATAATGTAATCGTTCCCAAAGACGTAGTGAATTATATAAACAAGCTGATTATTCCGTATTAATTACTTGTTCGTACAGATAATATTTTGAGTTGTGTCAAATATAATAAATTTATATTTGGATGTAAAGGTTTTAACTAGATAAAATCAATGTAATTGTATTTATATTTAATTCGTCTCCGTATAACGAGTTTATATAAATCAAGTTTACCAACGATATTTACTATTTATTTCGTAGCCGTTTCCAAAGTTTTTATAATTTTTTTAGATCAAGTGACAAAAATAGATTTTGTATTTATAAATTTATTCAAGTTACACCTTTTATATATTTAAGAAATATATATATATTAAGTTTAATTAAGTTTGGAAAAATGGCAAAACTAGTCCCTTTAGTCCCGAAATTAATGTTTTCGTCCCATTTAATAATTAGGGCTCTAAATATGTTTGCAATATGTCAAGTTAGGTCCTCGTGGTCCTTAATTAGGGTTTGCATATTTCCCATATTTACAAAACAGCCCCTTAGGGCTTGGTTTATGTTTCGAAAATGGCAAGATGGGTCCTTGTGGTTTCAAGAACTATAAAAGAGGCAAGATTAACATTTTAGGTTTTAATAAGTTTTCCAAAGTGACAATACAAGTCCTCCATGTCTCGGCTATGTTTCAAAAAGGTATTAGGGCTTGAAATTTGTTTGTCAAAAGCCATGTTTAGTCCTTGGGGTTTGATTTATGGCTCGGCTTATACATGCCGCACCCCTCAACTATCAAGTTTGGCATTTTTGGTCCTTATACTTAATATATGCCACGAAAGTATATATAACTTTTACACTATACCATATTCGGCTAGTATTTCCACTATATTATCAATTATAGCCCAAAAAGTCTCCATAATAATAGTTTAGTGCTTAGTGGGCCTAATGGGCTAATAAACTTAATAACTTTTACCAATTAATCCAAAACACTAGGTCTAGTACTACACAATATGGGCTTATATGTCTCGGCCCATATTTTATAAATAAACCGATTAGTGGAGAGCTTATGGCTTATAGGGTAGCTTAACAATGGATCGGTTTAAGCTTATATTTCTAGGCTTATAACATCTAATCCTCCCATTAGATCACAAGTTATCTCAAGGAAATGAAACATGGTATTCCTTCCTTGGTTATGATTTTAAGCCGAATCAACTAGGGCTTCTAGTTAAATTTTAGGATGTTTCTTACGTGTGCATGCATTCTCATCTTGGTTATCATAGATTTACGTGAATGTCATGCATGATAAACGAAAGAATGGAAAGGATGATGAGGGAAATAAAAACTTACTTGTTTTAGATCTAGGATGAGTGAATTGGTAGAAATACAAGAACTAGAGATTGATTAGGAGTGAACCAAGTATAGTTTTTCCTTAGTCTACACCCACATGCCGCGGCCACCAAAGCACTTCATTATGGATTCGACTAAATTGAATGCTATGAGGAGTAAATGTGTGATTTTGTTAATGATTGGGAGAGTAAATGAAGTGGGAGTAAATGATCTAGGCTTGACCTTCTTGTCTTCCCTTTTCTAGCCGAGAGCTTTTAACAAGGGGATTGGGTGGTTGGTTTGTGTTAGTGGTATTGAGATATGTATAAGGAGCTTTAGTACATTCCCTTAAATGCAAATGATGTACACTTGCCCCTTGGTTCTCTTAATCGGCTAGTGAGGGGTAGTTTAGGAGACATTAAGGTACTATCCTTAATTACAAAATCCTAGTACTAGATTTCTTGGAAAAGTGTGATGCAAGAGTTGGGTTGGAGCTCTCCTAACCGTGTGTTTATTACACATGTGGGGGTTTAGAGTTTTCAAAATATCTAGCAACAAGAGTAAGTAAAAATCTTGTGTAATGTTGATAGTTAGGTAGGGTTTAAGGTGTAGTAAAGTTTTATCGAAGGCAACTTGTGGGTAAATGTCCAAATCGTGTGATATGAAGTCTAAAAAGGGAAACAACGTAGTATGTTGTTATATATTCAAGTCTTGATATAATGTAAGGAGTATAAACTTTATCATAGTGAATTATGGATAAAATAACGGGTTAGCGTGACTCAGTGAATGTTAACGAAGTTAGAGGTGATAAAAACTCCTATTTATATAAAAAGCATGATCTGACAGAAAAAATATGATTGAGAGTCTGAAACTTCATAAAATATATGAAGTGAGATTGCATTTATTCATGTTCACGTATTCATAAGGTGACAAGATCAAAGTGGTAAAAACAGGGGTTTTACAATGTCAATCCCCAATTTATAGAATGGCCACGGGCCCGTGATAGGTGTTAACTCCTGATGTGGGTGACGCGGGACTGGCCTGTGTACTTGACAATCGCTACACTTGAGGATCAAGTTGCGTGTGTCTTGATGCATAGTTGGCCAGTAATATCCTGTACGTAAAGCTCTTGCCACCAATGACCTAGGGCTGGCGTGCATGCCACATGACCCCTCGTGGATCTCACTGATCACATAGCTAGCTTGTCGTGGTCCAACGCATCGTAACCATGGCTGCAAGAATGAGCGCTTATATAGGATACCATCACGCAATTCAAACTAGTGCGACTTCCTGTGGATGCAGTACGCTTCTGTCTCATCATCAGGAAGGGTCTCGTTCGTTAAGTAGCTAATGATTAGGGTCATCCACGTAGGTCCCTGCTCATCGACTATTGATGTGACCTCATCCCCAGTGATGGATTTGTCCTTGATTATCTCCACCAACACCTACTTGGATAGATGGGCGAAGCTTGTGGAAGCTATTTTGCTAAGGGCGTCTACCTTTTTATTCTCGCCCCTTGGTACTTGCTTTATAGAGAACTTCCCAAAGCCAACGATGAGTGACTTAACCTTTTCCAAATACTAGATCATGTTGTCCTCCTTGGCTACATATTCTCCAAGGATATGGGGGCGGCCTTGGAAAGTTTCCCCCTTCCGTCAGCAGGATGTCCTGGTATGTCATCTTTAAAGGTGTGAACTTGTCGTTCGACCGTCCTCCTTTTGCTTGAATTTTATAATCTGAGCTCCTATTATTTCCTTTTCTTGATAAAAAAATGGAGCGACCAACCCCTCCGTTTGGGTCATGAGACTATCCTTGACTGTTTGACTGCCTTTTTTACTGGTCATTCGACCGATAGCTTTGGTTTCCCCTTGAGGGATAAGCCGCAGACACGGCGGTCTCCCCTTCCAAAATATTTCTAACCCTTTTCATGAGGTCGTCAAACTTTCCGGGCCGTCTTTCATTGAGGCGTCGGATTAATTCCTTGTGTGTTATGCCATGCATATAGTTAGAGATCTTGAGGACTTCTGGGCACGCCCTTATCCGCGTGCATTCGTCTTTGAAGCGTTCTGTGAAGTCCTTCGTGGATTCCCTGGGCATTCGTTTGACCATTGCCAATGAGACCGAATCTCTATTATACTTTTTTAGATGAGTATAATTTATTCTAAACGCTGAGCGTAGCTCATCGAAGCCGTTAATGCTTCGGTAGGGAAGTTTTTCAAACCAGTCCCAGGCATTGCCAATCAAGGTTGAATTGAACATTTGGCACCATATAGGCATCGGCCATCGTTCAATTTTTTCTTGTACGGTGAAAAGTTTGAGATGATCATCTGGGTCACCAGATCCATCATAGGTATTGACGCACGCCGACATGCGACGCTTTTTGTCCTCGGAGTAGTCCCGTATGCGGGTTGGGAAGGCATCTTCTCTTTCACTACACCATGGTAGGGAGAGATCCTCTTCATCATCCGTATGATAATGGGAGTGTGCGTAGCGTCCTCCCTCCTCATCTGATGGTTCAGAAGAGGAATACCTCGTGCGACGGCGTCTTGGGTGATGATCATCCGAGTCAGATCCTGAAGGATCGTGGTAGGACGGTCCTGCTCCTCCACACGCTAGTGCAACGATTATCATTCTGTGGAGTCTCCAAGGTTGCGCGCCCCACAGATCCATCGGAATAATCTGATTCCCCTTGCGTCGCTTGCAATTCTTGTATAAATCGATCCCATATGCGTTCGAAAATATTCCGCGCTCGAGGTTGTTCCTTCTGTGGAGGTTGTTCCTCAATCGGGTGCTTCCTTCGTCTTTTCCGGTTTTGGGCGGGGTACCACGTGCGGCACTACTAAAATTAAATCTGGTTTGGAGGTTCCTCCCCAAATTCAATCTTACCACGATGGCCAGGACAATTTTGTCGAGGTTTTGCGTGAGTACACCCTCAATGTCTTCATCATCGAGTGAGGCAAGCTCGTGATCCATCTCTCCAACCAGTGGTTTTTGCTTTTCCTTATTAGGGGCGTGCGGTGCCGACCCTGTCTCAGGATTATTCAGAGTGAGGGTACGTGGTGGGGTATGCTGGGACGTGCCCGCGCCCCCAGGGGAATGAGGCACCGTATTGCGGAGGTTAAGCCCTCATGCCTGCCCCGTGAAAGATGGCGTAGAGGTAACGGAGATATCTCCCCCCGACTTGCGGTTCCCCGAATTAGCGTTCTTTGGGTTTCCTTGATAGGGGTTTCCCTTTGTCATTAGTAGAATTCTAGTTTAGTGTAGGGTCCCACGGATGGCGCCAACTTGTTGATACAAAAGTTAGATGATCCTAGCTTGACCTGAATTAGGCTAAATTCGGGTGCTTGGGCTCCGGCTCCTGCACCAAGTGAACTTCAGTTTATGATCTTGCACAATAAAAGTAGCACGTTGTTAGGCTTACTGTGGGAACGTATCCCACGATTAGATAAGTAATCGGTTTAGGGTTAGTAATCGGATGAGATATGAGAGTGTGAAGAATACGATATCTTTTGTGGAACCTTTGGGGGTTCCTTATATAGGCGGTAAAACCCTAGTGGGCTTTTACCGAAGCTTTGACCCTAATAAAGGATAAGTACCATAATTAGCTTGATTGTTATCTTTTAATTATGGTTAGTCTATATCCTCTTCTTTAGGGTAAACCATAATACTAATTAGGTTGTCATCCTGTCTAACCCTGTACCGGTTGTACCGGTCGTGGGTCGTACATATCATATGCTTCCACCGTTCATTCGAAGCCCATAGGCTCAAATGACATTAATCCAACCCATTCGTGATGGTTATGATACAGGTAGTACCCGTGGGCCGGGTTCATGACCCGATTGGGGACTATACGTCATTACTCTCGAAAAGCAACTTCTAGGTTTGCATCGTAAAATTGTCTGACAGAGAATAAATTGTGACCGGCTCCTTCCACATAATACACTCTTGAAAGCATAACATTCCCTATTTGATGTTTACCATAACTCATTATCTTTGCAATATGATCATTTCCAAATCGAACCATTCCAAGAAACTTGCTGACGAAATTTCAGAGTTGAGAGCGGTCTCCGGTTATATGCATGGAGCAACTGGAGTCCAAATGCCACAAGACCATATAGACAACCTGTTGTTAACAATAGAAGTATACAATGCATTGGAAACTATGGTTTCGTAGTGTTAGTAGATATAGATATAATATTTGTAGAATTGCTAACATTTGTGTCATCCTTAGATTTCCAACGTTTTCTAACATAAGTTTTACTGACTGCAGGTTTTATTGTTCCATCTTCCTGAGGTTTTTTATTACTATCAGGCACTACAGTGGGAGTATACTTTTTTAAAGGGCACTTTGTTTCTACAATATGTCACAACCGGGAATTTTTCAGGCTTTATATAATGATAATTTATATTATTTATTAGTCAAAAGTTTTCTTCGAGAGATATCATAGTTACTTGAATTAAAAACGGCAGTCTATTTTGTAAACTGTGAACAACAGCACAAATCTTAGAACTGACGCAATAAAAAGATTAATTTTATATTTAATTGTCACAAAATATTTAATAAGAGATTTATTAAGATATTTATTATTTATTCGAAAATGTTGGTTATTTAGGCTTTACATTATATTTCACGTTTAGGTAATAGATATAGAGGAGAGTTATTTTGGATACATAATTTTCCTTGGATATAAAGGGACTCATCCCCACCATTCATCTCATTTTCATTTAATGGATAAGATTAATTATATTTTATTTTTCACCTATTTTTTATAATTTAAATATCTCCTAAACCGTTAAGTGTTAAACGAAAATAATTATACCACCGCGACGAGCGTTTAATTATCTTTCTATCAATATGCACTATGATATACTTTTTCGAAGAAAATAAAAATTCGATTTTTTTTCTTCTTGCTAAAATTTCCGTAAAATATCATATGTGATAATAATGTTTCATCATATATGATACAGTGTTAAATCATATATGATATTGATTTATATCATATACGATAGGTTATATCATATATGATACCGGTGTTTATCATATATGATATTAATATAATTTTCGAAAACGTGAAAAATATGAAGAAAAAAAACTTTGTCGAAAGTGTATCATATAGCATATTTATAGAAAGATAATTAAATGCTCTTCGTAACGGTATGTTTTTTTTCGCATAACGATTAACGGTTTAAGAGATATTAATATTTGAAAAAAGAGGGTGAAAATATATTTTGTTTTTAATATTATCCATTGGATTAAAAGGAGATGGATGGTGAGGATTAATCCCCTCGTATACAAGGAAAAATATAATATTCAAATGAACTTAAATTATATATATATATCTTAAAATCTAGTTACCAAAAACAAATTTTATCCTTGTTATCTCTCAACCGGCCCCCTACGTTTTACATTTCCTATAAATTGTCAAATCATGCTTCTACATTTTTATCAAATACCCCCATGTGCTATCTATAAACCATCATACTTTTATGAAGTCAACTTTTAGAAACTCACCCCTACAAACCCACGTTTGTACCAGCCATATTCACATCTCAATGGTACCTTTGTGTCCCCTTAATCCCACATTTTCTAACTTAACACTTTGATTCTCAACCAAACTATGCAAACTATCTAGTTCCACACTCTTTTCAATTATAAATACACCACCAGCCCTTCATTTCTATAACACTTAAATGAGAGGAAACACCGAAACATCAACACAAAACCTGCTTTTTCCCTCCTATGTTCGAGCACCAGTAACAACAAGAAACAAAAGAAAGTATAAGAGAGGGTGTTTAAAGCTTCATCTTCCATATTCATGCACACATAAAGAAACCAAACAGAACCCATTCTATTTTCTTTGTCATTTGATCATGGTGTGCGATCAGTAGCACACTAGAAGAAAACCAATAAAAAGTGCTCCACCTCCTTTTGTGTACACTTAAGCAAAACCAAATGTGACCTTCATTCCCTTTTGTTACCTCCCTGGTTTCGTCACAACAGCAAGAAGGCCAGCCTTCACAAAGACTCAAACCTAAATGCACCACACTCAAACACTCACCTTTTCTACCCTTAACAATCGAAAACCTCTCATTTTGTGTCCTTGTCTTGTTGTTAGTTCGATTTACATCAAGCATAAAAAAAATACTACACCACTCTTCTTGGTTCACGATGTTAGAATTTATAAAAACCTTTATCCATATTAATCATATTAATATACACGAATACGCAGCGGAATATAGGATCACGTATAGACAAGTAATTAACATAAACTATAAAGAAACGCGTACATTTTAGCGATGGGTTAAACACCTTTATCGAACCACCAATATAAACGAAAACCCAAAGATCAAACAATGATCTCTTTAAGATTACGCACACAATACGTTATAGCAAACAATTAAGTATGCTAGTACTAACCGTGATAAAGCTAATTGATATTTGTTTTCTTAAAACAAATAAATACAATACAAAACCAACAACCTTTGTCACACAAAAAGAAAACCAAAGAATAGTTTTAATCGTTTCTCTGTTTTCTTTTTGTCGTAGGGGAAGGAATATTATCTTACTCCTTAATGACTCAAAACCAATTGAATATATATACATACCAAAGTCGGTGGCACAAACCAACTAGGAATGTAATATTAATAATTAATTCCAAAGTTGTTTTTATTTGTTTTAATTATAATAGTTAACGTTTAACTATTATTTGTAAAATCTCGTTAAGTAACTAATTAATTAACGTTCGTAATGGTTTATCACTAATTAATATATTACGCTTAATATATTCACGTATAATTGTTTTACGTATTAACGCGTGCGTCTCCTTAGGCTCGGGACGATTTCCGGACATATATTATTTACGTGTACATATTCCTTTAGCTCCCACTTGGACATGTACAATAATATAATATAATAACAATGGTTAGCGTCTAGCAACACGACAATGCTCTCAGAAACTCTTGACTGTAGTTTTCCATAAAGTACATTTAAATGACTTAAACATTTACAATCCCTTTGTTTCTCAAATGCCATGTTAATAATGGATATGGATCAATGTCATTCCATTTTAACTATTTTGTTTCTCGCATTACATAATTAATATAGATTACCAATCTAATCGAGAAAAATCTAGATTACCATTGGGTATGGCCATACAAACATCTAATTAATTAACGAGGGGCCCAGTAGCATTATTCTTCAATCCTAGTTGAATGAACAAATCCTATCTTGACTACACGTGCCTCGTACATGCTTCAAGATACAAATGATTATAGTCTTTATTACTACCTTATTCAGGATAGCGTTAGAACTATAGCAAAAAGTACCATCCACATATATAAGACCTGCTTGCATCTCAAGTCAAAGGATTTAGTAATGTAAATCATTTACAAGTTTCACTTAAAGACGCCGATCCATAAAGTGATTGACTTGTTAGTAGGAGATGTCCAATATACAACTTTTGGATATCGTATGAGTTGGTGAACCGTTCTTACATATTCTACGAATATTACCATCTCTCATATATGTCTTAATTCATGTATATTCCCATATAATTAATCTACATAGACAATTTAGAATAACATATTATTCAAGGATTTAAACATGCAAAAATAGGACCAATAAATATTAAAGAAAACGAATATATCCAATACTTCAATTCATAAAATAAATATTGTTTAACAATATGCTTTATCCAAATACTAAAACAGATTACATGAAATTACTAGCAGGACGAAGTCCCATGCTCCTAGCATGTTGAGTAAGCTTTTTACCAAGTAAAGCCTTCGTAAAAGGATCTGCTAGATTATTATCTGTATGAACTTTAACTAGATCAATCTCACCTAATTTGATACATTCTCGAACATAGTGATATCTCCTTTGATAGTGTCTGGCGCCTCTCTGAACTCCCGGTTCGTTAGCTATGATGATTGCACTTGAATTGTCACAATACATCTTAATAGGTTCTTCATTGGTAGGAACTATACCAAGTTCTCCAATAAACTTCCTCATCCAAACAGCTTCCTTTGCAGCTTCAGAAGCAGCAATGTATTCAGCTTATGTGGCATATTGTGCAGTAGTACTTTGTTTGGAGCTCTTCCATACTATCGCGCCTCCGTTCAAAATGAAAACATACCCAGTTTGAGATTTAGTGTCATCTCTATCGGTTTCAAATCCAGCATCACAATAACAATTAACTTGCAGCTCAGTAGCTTCAGGATTTCCACCATAAACCAAAAATGTATCCTTAGTATGTCTTACATACTTAAGAATATTTTTCACAGCAGTCCAGTGACTTTCGCCTGGATTTTGCTGAAATCGACTTGTAATATTTTGCGCAAACGCAACATCAGGTCTTGTGCACCTCACAACATACATAATAGATCCTACAGCCGAAGCATAAGGAACATTTTGCATACGCTTCATCTCTTCAGATGTAGTTGCACCTTGTGTTTTATTTAAGTCAGTGTGCACTTGCATAGGAATGAGACCACGTTTGGAATTATCCATTCTATACTTCTTCAAGATCTTATCAAGATATGCATTTTGACTTAGTCCAATTAACCGCTTCGATCTATCTCTATATATTTTGATTCCAAGAATAAATGCCGCTTCCCCTAAATCTTTCATAGAAAAACACTTCCCAAGATAGGTCTTTACCTCTTGTAAACTTGGAATATGATTTCCCATAATGATTATGTCATCAACATACAAGATTATGAAAACAACATTACTCCCACTAGCTTTTTGATATACACATGGCTCATCTAGATTTTGATCAAAACCAAACTTTTTGATTTCTTCATCAAATCTTTTATTCCAGCTTCTTGATGCTTGCTTAAGTCCATAAATGGATCTTTGAAGCCTACATACTTTTCTGGGATGCTTAGGATCAACAAAACCTTCTGGTTGTTCCATATAGACTTCTTCTTCTAAGTAACCATTCAAGAACGCGGTTTTTACATCCATTTGCCATATCTCATAGTCATAGTACGTTGCTATAGCTTTGAGAATCCTAATAGCTCTCAAATCTGCAACAAGAGAAAAGGTTTCCTCATAGTCAACACCATAAGTTTGTGTAAACCCTTTTGCTACAAATCGAGCTTTATAGGTGTGTACAATGCCATCCATGTCCGTCTTCTTCTTGTAAATCCATTTACCCTTTACGACCTTCGCATTGGGTGGTAAATCTACTAGTCTCCAGACTTGATTATCATACATAGATTGCATTTCCGTATTCATAGAAACAATCCACCTATCGGATTCAGAATCTAATATTGCATCTCTGTAGTTAGTGGGTTCATTAAGATCCCCTAAACTATGTTCCTCAACTTCTACATTTAGACATAGTCGTTCAGGTGCTTTGATTGTTCTTTTTGATTTACGAATGGGGACAACATCCTCTTCTTGAGTTACATCACGTGCAAGACTTTCTTCCTCAATTGGATGTTCGCTAGTAGTTTTAGAAGGTAAAATATCTTCATCCTCTAGTTCTACAATCCTCCCACTCTCTTTTTGAACTATGAGATTCTTTTCAAAGAAATCTGCATACCTCTCAACAACTATTTTGTTTTCAGGTGGGTAGTAGAAATAGTAACCCATAGTTTCCTTAGGGTAACCTATGAAGACACACTTAACCGATCTTGATTGAAGTTTGTCAGGCGTGTGACGTTTCACATGAGCCTCACAACCCCAGACCTTTAAGTAAGACAAGTTAGGAACTTTTCCATGCCATAGTTCATATAGAGTCTTGTCAACCTTCTTGGTTGGAACCATATTGAGAATGCGTGCAGCAGTCTCCAGAGCATAATCCCAAAAGGATAGTGGCAAAGTAGAAAGACTCATCATTGATCGAACCATGTTTAGCAAAGTTCGATTTCTCCTCTCAGAAACACCATTGTGTTGTGGCGTGTAAGGAGGAGTCAGCTGTTGGACAATTCCACTAGCATTTAGATAATCTTTAAATTCTTGACTAACATATTCACCACCACGATCCGATCTAATGGCTTTAATAGTCTTCCCGAGTTGATTTTCTAATTCATTCTTGAATACCTTGAATGTTTCAAAGACTTCTTGTTTATGTTTAAGCAAATAAACATAACCATAACGACTATAATCATCAGTAAAGGTAATGAAGTATGTAGCACCTTGCTTTGACACATGTCTAAGTGGACCACATACATCGATATGGATTAATCCAAGTAGATCTTTCACCTTTTCTGTTTTATGCGAAAAAGATTTCCTTGTCATCTTGCCCGATATACAAGAAACGCATTGATCAAACGGTTCACTATCCGTTGAGTTTAAAAGTCCATCATGTTGCAACTTTTCAATTCGCTTCTTGCTAATATGAGCAAGTCGACAATGCCAAAGATAAGTAGAATCTAAACTTGCTTTAGATTTCTTATTGCTAATTGAATACATTGAATTCACAATTTGCAAAGTAGGATCATGCATATCAATTTCATAAATACCATTAACAAGGATACAATAAAAATAAGTCATATCATTAAAAGAAACGGTCTTACCAGAATCCGTAAATTTATGAATAGTTATAGTAGGTGCATAATGACAATCATCCAAAACAAGAATTAAACCATTAGGTAAAACTAAGTCAAAACTTCCAATATCTTCTACTTCAGCGCGTACACCGTTTCCAACATACAAGTGGACAGCACCTTACTTCAGTTTCTTTGCTCCTCTAAGTCCATGTTTTGTGTTACAAATGTTAGTACCACAACCAGTGTCATACACCCAGGAATTTTTAGAACAAGCAAATAATTCAATAGTATAAATACCTGAAGAAGTGGACGATCCAACTTGCTTCTTCTTTTTCATCAACTCAGCTAGATAAACAGGACAATTCCTCTTCCAATGTCCAACCTCTTTGCAGTGGTGACATATGGAATCTTTTGCCGGATGCTCTTTCTAATAAGGTTGAGGCTTTTTAGGTTTAGGAGGATAAGAATTTTTAGGACCCTTATCCTTACCTTTACCTTTAGCCTTACCTCCTTGCGGTTTGTACTTCTGGATCCTACCACCTTGGATCGCCATCACTTGTGGTGTAGAAGAAGATGCAACATTTGACTTCTTGTTCTTCTTAACTCCTTTCTCAAATTCAATAAGAAAAGAATGAACTTCACTAATTGTCATCCCCATGCTTTGCATATTGTAATTTTGCACAAAGCCCTCAAAATCACTTGAAAGTGAATTGAGAATCAAGCTGACAGAGACAGCTTTTGAAGAACATAGTTGAGAGTTGCCAAATGATCCAAATAGCTTTTCATTAATAGAACATAATCGCTAACGGATTGACCCTCTTCCTGCTTGCATGAATGGAAAGTGTGTACTAACTCTTGTAGTTCGACACCAGGAGGCTTTCCATACATCTTTTGGAGCTCAGTTATTATGTCCTTAGGACTTTTGTGTTCAAATTGCTTGTAAAGCGATGGAGACATAGTTCCAAGCATTAAACAAGCAACTTCATTATGACGATCATAAAGAGCATTCCATTCTACTAATTGTTCATTAGTAGCAGTAGCACCAGGATGGTCAGGCAAAGGATTGTCATACACATCCTGTAGTTTCTCCACACGCACAACTAGTTTGAGCGCGCGTAACCACTCATTGAAGTTAGGACCAGTAAGATGTTGCTTCTCAAGCATCGACTTGAAAGCCGAACTATTTTGTTTGGTTTGGGCATTGTTCGTTGCCATCTACAAATAAACAAAGTTCAATAATTTAGTATTTTCGATAATACTTCCTTTATAGAAAATTAAATACCCATGTTTATAAATGAACAATTAATTTTCTAAAAGCTAGAATCCACCAAGACATACCACCACCGCATCAGTTGATCTGCTAGTGATGATGATATTCAAGGGGTAATTGACGTTCAATAATTACATCCAATACAACTTCTAGATTTATGGGACTCAACTTTATATCCATCACTTGTGACAATTCAAAAGTGAAAAAGTGAGCATGTTTATCCCATCTATTGCCACGAGTTAAGGTCTCACCTATCTTAACTTGCTTAAGTCGTCCAACTAAAAACTGTGATTATATAGCACCGACGTCTCACAATCGAGTGTATTATATCACCTTGGGTTACAAAATCACCACAGTCTCACGTATGGTGAAAGAGTAAGTGCAAGTGCTTTTACACGTTGGATGGCAAATAAACTTATTTCAAAGGGTATAAATTTTGACAATTCAAAAACATGTACAAAGAAGCATGCAATATCTTTGTATCATGATAATTTATAAAATTTACTCAATTCGTTAATAATAAACATCACTTATTTAACTTACAATTCAATTGTATAAATAGTGATATCATAAAAATTGACGATTCAACATGTATTCTATTTAAAGAAGTTTAATTTTATCACGGGAAAAGATTAAAGAATGATTAAAATCATTCAAACCCTAGACTATTCGCGGCTTCCTAAATAGTATGCAAGATAAGGAGACTACAAGTAGTCAGGCATTATAGGGCAATGGTATCTACAAGACCGAAGTCTTGATGAGTCTTCCCGAACCTTAGCCTTGCAACTAGATAGTACTTTTGCAAATTACGTCATTAATAAAATTTTACAACTTTAAAATAGAAAACAAATTATAAACTTGATTCTTGCTAATCACGGTGTGAGTTAGATTTAAAACCATGTAAGGGCGACTCGTTTGTTGCCACATATGATCGTGTAAGAACAAGATTATAATAAATCAAATTTCATATATTTTTAGTCTGGTTTATTTTTATTTTTCGAAAAACCCCTTGCTTGAACCATGATACATAACAATTATAATCAAAAGCAAAACAAATAAACATTAACCTAAAACATATATCCAATTAACAATTAATCACATACTTCATGCATACCACATCTATCATGACTTCAATTAAATCAATTAATTGAGAACACATGATCCATGGTAAACTTGCATGATTCCCATGGATCGAACCAAAAATTTAACAATTAACAACGTGATAAATAACGACTAATTAACAATTAACAACGACTAATTAACAATTAACAACATATTTATCAACAAAAATTGCATACAACTTAGGGTTTGTCTAATTAATTTTATTAACCCTAATTAGGGTTTATGAAAAACTAATCTTCAAATAAAATAATTCAAACGCCATCATAGTAAGTTTAAACAATTTTATCTCTTTCGTTATTTTTAATGTAATTAAAAGCTATACGAACGGCTCTGATACCACAGTTGGAATTTATAAAAACCTTTATCCATATTAACCATATTAATATACACGAGTATGCAGCGGAATATAGGATCACGTATAGACAAGTAATTAACATAAACTATAAAGAAACGCGTACATTTTAGCGATGGATTAAACACCTTTATCGAACCACCAATATAAACGAAAACCCAAAGATCAAACAATGATCTCTCTAAGATTACGCACACAATACGTTATAGCAAACAATTAAGTATGCTAGTACTAACCGTGATAAAGCTAATCGATATTTGTTTTCTTAAACAAATAAATACAATACAAAACCAACAACCTTTGTCACACAAAAAGAAAACCAAAGAATAGTTTTAATCGTTTCTCTGTTTTCTTTTTGTCGTAGGGGAAGGAATATTATCTTACTCCTTAATGACTCAAAACCAATTGAATATATATACATACCAAAGTCGGTGGCACAAACCAATTAGGATTGTAATATTAATAATTAATTCCAAAGTTGTTTTTATTTGTTTTAATTATAATAGTTAACGTTTAACTATTATTTGTAAAATCTCGTTAAGTAACTAACTAATTAACGTTCGTAATGGTTTATCACTAATTAATATATTACGCTTAATATATTAACGTATAATTGTTTTATGTATTAACGCGTGCGTCTCCTTAGGCTCGGGACGACTTCCGGACATATATTATTTACGTGTACATATTCCTTCACACGACACACATACCCTCTTTCCCGCCTTGGATTCGACTCACCCTATATGTTCTAAATTCTTGGTTACGACACTGCCTACAAGTGGAAACCGAGAAAACCTAAGTAAAAACCTAGTACACCATCACAAGAATTCGACACCTTCTTAGTGTTGTCCGGTTCATGTTCGAAGGTCCCCCAAAGACATAAGAAATCGTTTGATGTTTTATTGGTAGAGAAGGAGAAGTATGGTCGGGTCGTGTGGAGTTAGGGTTGTGATAGGTGTGAAAACACTCATCCTTTTACCACTTAATTCTGGCTAAAACAAGACCAAAACACATATTTAATATCATTTGTTTGGAATTATGCGTGGTTTTTGTGTTTATTGTGTTTTCAGAGTCAACCGGATGAATATCGAAGAAAACATAGGATTGCACGGGTTTTATCGAGGAAAAAGACTCAAGACGAAGTCTATTATCCAAGAGATGCAAAAGATTTGAAGTCATTGTGCCTATTTGAAGATTTATCGAAGAATAGAGCCAAAGATGGAAGATTCATATATGTCGAAGAACTCGAGTCTATTAAACAAAAGATTATAAGACGAGTTGGAATTATTCACCGACACTTCTAAAAATCCAAAGTCGGAAACGTTTATTTAAGAAAGCGTGAAGACTAAAGAAGAAAGAAGAAAAGAAGCCCAAAACCAAGCCCATTCACAAAGCCCACAAGACTTGCCTATAAATAGGACTTCACTTCACAAAAATGAGACACTTAGTTTTTACACTTAGTCTTTAGGTAGTTTTTAGTTTTAGAGAGAGAAAGTTCTAAACTTTCTCTCACTAGATTTCATCTTTTTCTCTTTCAAGATCAAAATTTTGTATTATCTTTCATTAATCAAGTTCAAGTTTTAGCTTTTAATCTTTAATATCATCCTTCCTTTCTTTGATTTTGATTGATTTTGGTGCAAATCTCGTATGATCCGTGTTGTTCATCAATGATTTGTGCTTAAAAAGTTGATTTCTTTTATGTTTCCTTAAGTTTATACACAAATAAGCTTTGAGATCCTTGTTCTTATTGGCTTATTTGTTGATTTAGCTTATTTACTTTTGAAAGTTTTTATAAAAAGTTCATCTTTTTATCATTTGATTTATGCTTTTGCTTATTTGAAGTTTAGATAAGTTGTTCTTAAGTGCTTATTTGATCAGCTTATTTGTGGCTTCGAGCTTGTTCGGGAGTTAGCTTATTCAATAAGCTTATTTCCCTTGCTTTTAGTCTCGGATTAGCATAGTTTTCGGAAAGGGTAACTCCCTTTTCCGATCGGGTATTCCGACCAGGCACCATCCCTTCTTTCCGATCGTATGATCGGAAAAGGGTTTAGTGGATTCCGATTGTTGCATTGTTTTACCATATTCCGATCGCAGCAAGCTTTTCAGTTTTTTCGATTGGCCCCTATTCACCACATTCCGATTGTAGCTTGTTTCCATATTCCGATTTGCCCCATTTTTATATATTCCGATTTGAACCTGTATTTCACATATTCCGATTGTACAAGTTTTAGATTATTCCGATTGGTGATTTTCATGTATTCCGATTGCTCTCAATTCTAAGATATTCCGACAGGAGGTGTTGCCATATTCCGATCATCAGATCGGAATACATTCCGATTGACCCTTTTTTAGTGATATTCTGATTTGACGTGTTTGGCTATATTCCGTTCTTACTTTCTTTTAGTACTTTTCAATTAAGTTCATATTTTTACAAAGTTTTCCAAGTGTTAGTTTTTATTGAATGTCAACTTATTTCTCTAATATAATCTTTAAGTTTTCAAGCATTTACTTTTAACGTGCCTTTTTAGTTTAAACTTTCAAGTCTTTAATTTTACTCTTCGACACTTAAATTCTTGTCATTAGTTTAAAATAGATAAACAAACCAACCATTTTTTATTAACCAAGAACAAATCATTCCACTTAAAGCCGAGATCAATTCGAGAGGATATCGAGAGAATCATAGAACCCCATTGCAAAATATTAATATCAGGTTGCTTCACTTATTAGGGTTTCTTGTGAAAGATTAGGGTATCGGGTATCGTTTATGTTCGAGTCTGTCTCCATCCACACGACATATATTTCAGTCATGATCTGTTCTATTACAAGTGGGATTCGAATTTAGATGATGTTCTTTCATGCACACGTTCACACTATTGTTGCTCATATTTAACTCCACGTCCTTAACTATGTTGTTCGTTTGTATGGCGTTGTCACGGAGATATGCTCTTCATTTCAAATTCATGTTACAAGTTCACCGAGCTCAACTAGTACATAAACCTACTCTTTTCATGAGAATCTACCACAATGAAACTAGTTTTCATATTTACTCACGTAACGAAGTGTAATAGTTATGCTAATCTAAAACGTTTACAAGAGCATATTCGAAGCTATGAGAATATGTGCATGTCATTTTCAAAAGAGATGAAACAAGAAATGGTAGTCTACACCTTCACGTGTCATATTCGAAGCTATAAGTCCCCAACGTCTTAGTGATTGACAAGATGAGACCTTCAAACTGATTATGGTAAAATATTAAAGCTTTTATAAAATAATAATATAAATAATTACACAATGAGAGATATGAATAAAGAAATGGACGAGTCTTTTCGTATATATGCACGTTGAATGCATACTGTTTTGAATCGGTTTTAAAAATTGTCCATATTAGTTATGAAAGTGTCATAGAAATTTTAAAGTTACTCTGGCTCATGTCTATTTTATACATTACGAAACCGGTTCAAATTATAATCTATTTATTTTTGTTTTAACGTAAGTATGATTTTTTAGATATACACTTCAAACGATAAATTATACACCATCATTGATTATAAATAACACACCTCTACACATAAAGATATGTTATATATTTAAAATGGGTGACCTAACTTATTGACATTATCAATATTCGATCATATGATTAGTTATTCATAAGCACTGTTACTTGATATAGGTTACGATATATTCGTTCGAAGGATTTCGTTGGTGTTCATATTGTATATCTCTCGTGCCCATTTGAGGTCAGTTCATACCCACCTTTCTTGCTTTAAATTGATTTATAAATGTTTTATAATCATTTTGGGGGAGGTACATGCTTGTTCATAAATGTCTATAAACCTGCTCAGTTGAGTCTACGTATCTACTACTCACTTATAAAAATTTCACATGTTTGTGGTGAACACCAGTACTTGTTTAGTTGTTATGTGTTCGCTTGTGAACTCCATTAATTGCTTATGTGAATAATGATTCTCTACTTTACCTTAGCTTGGTTTTAATTTATATGTGGACTCATACATTTATGAATGCTGATATGAGCTATTTTAGTCATATCAATTATATCATAAAACAACTTAAAAGTGCATAAAATGTATCATTATTGCCTTGTATATGTTATTTTGTTGTTTTGATGTGTGTAGGTACCAAAGTTCGTGAAAACTGGCAAAATCAGCACGAGATTGATGAAAAAGATTGAAGAAGCCAAAATCGAGTTCGACTTGAGTGGATTTAATCTTAATTGGGCCAAGTGGGACCCACATTTGGGATAATGGGCTTAATAGTCCATTTGAAGTTAAAGTTGTTGAAATCATTTGATAAAGGCCCAACACTTGGCCTATATTCAAACGGCCCAAATGGAGTAAGTATAACGGATGGCAACTCATGGCCCATGAACTGGAACTGAGCCTAAAAAGCCCAAATCAAAGTAGAAAATTAAGAGACGGATGTAATGTATGGGCTTTTAGGGTTTTGCTTCAAACAAATGTATAAAGTGCATTTAATCCACAAAGGTAACTCACATTCACTCTCACACAATAAACTAAACCGTCCCTCTCATCCACTCACTTTTCCTTCACACATTTTTTTCACCACAAATAAATAATATATTCGATGTTTCCTATGTAACCTTCATCTTCCCCATCTCACAAAAAAAGAAATAACCAGTAACTATTTCCATTGTTCCTAAACCCTAGTAAATTAATTACCACAAATTAACATGGGGCTTTTACTCACACATGTGATTCAAGTGTGTGGGAATTAAAAGCCCCAATTTTAAGGAAGAGAGTGATGAAAAAAGAGCTACGTGGCAGCAAATGATTGGAAGTTACACCTCATCTCTTCAATCATCCAATCAAAAGGCTTAAAAGAAACACAACTAGCACACACGGATGCCACGTTGGCAATCCGTGTGCTAGTTGTGTCCTCTCAACCGTATGATCAACAATAGGAGAGATAAAGAAGATCCAAGGGCTAAAAAGAAGAAGGAATATGCTTAGAAGATCCGAATATTCTTCCCCTCAACAGCCCTGGGATGGCTATAAAACCCCCCCTATTTTACTTGTAATCTGATCCCTCTTTTAGTTTTAATGTTATTATGCTTAAATTAGTTTAGATAAAATTGCATTTCTTTTCCAGATTTGTACTCATTTTCGTTTATTAATGAAAGATAATTTTGTTTTAATTGAGTTTGTTATTTACTTTCTGCCAAATCTTAAATATTGCAATTTAATCTTTTACTGATTAGTATAATAATAAAAGAATGTTTAAGTAAGCTAAATGATAGCTTATTTTAAATAATCTAAAAATTAAATTTGGGAGCAAAACTTTCTTACTGAAAGTTTTTATAAAAGTGGTTCGTTACTGTTGACTGGATCGATTCAAAGGAGTCAGACGGTTATTGGATTTCGAATGGTGGTTAGATTGATGTTATATGGTGGTGTCGATTTGGTTTGATCAGCCAGCTCAGCGCTGCGCTACTTCTCAACCGTTTACTACAAAAAGGTGTTAAGCTCTTTTCATTTTATATTTCATTTTGTATGTTTTATTAAATCTGCTTATATGAATGATTTGTATGCTTAAATGTTTTAATAAAGTTGAGTTTATTTTGAGTTTAGTTTAGCTGTTATGATATTAGAGTGTACTTTAGATATTACTGAAAGTTAGAATTGCTCAGTTTTAAATAAACTTCTGAATCTGTTTAGTCTAATGTTTTAACTTGTCTGTTTAGTTGAGTGGATTTTGTTTTGATTTGAATAAGAAGTTGATATATGAATTTGAAATAATGGATTTGGTTATTGAGTTTAAGGTTCGGTATACTGAATGTAGGAGTCTGTTATGATTTTTTTTATTTACTGAATTGGTTTTAAAATTAGCTTATGTAAGTATCTGTTTTAGTAAATGAATCTGTTTTTATCCAAGCTATTGGTCTGCTGGTTTATTGAGTTTGCCATGGATGTGCTAGAGTCTCGTTTTAGAACTGCTTTTAAGCTTAGTATCACCTAGTTTGTTAGTTTTTGTCATTTAAACTGATTTATTAGATTTTAATTTAGTTTGATTGAGGTTTCATGATAAGAGATTTCTGTTTAAGTAGGATTAATAATCTGATATGTCGAATCTTGTTGTAAGACTAGTAGCTTTTACTGAAATTGCTTAATCTGCTATAGTGAATACGTTGTGTTCCTTCTAGGGATTTGATTTATGTGATTCATCTTGTTTAATCTTCTATTGCTTAGTTAATATACTTTGTTTTGCTGAGCTTATATATTTATTCAGTTATCAGAATCAATTTGTTCTGATTTACTCACTGAGCTGATTCCTATCAGTTTAATTCAAATAAGCATTGCATAAGGTCACTCCTGTGATCCTTAATTTTTTTTCAGCTGTCAAAAAGAAAATAATCTCCAAAATTATGTTCCAATCAGGACTCGAACCTGTAACCTCCTGGTCACAGGCCTAGTGTGTTAGCCAACTGGGCTACATGCTATTTTGATTCTTATATCAGAAATTTGATTAATATAGTGAACTTGTATTTGGCAGTTTTTGACTTTAAAATTCGTTTTAATTAGATTGATGTTTTTAAATACTTAAGTTTCATTAATAATCTTATTAAAGTAGAATTTGAGTTTTATTTAAAATAATAACTAGTTTAAAAATATAAATAAAAATAAAATAAAAATAAAAATGTTTTTATTAATTGTTTAATTAAGTTTAAAAAAGTTTTTAATTGATTAGATTTTTATAATATTAGATTTAAATAAAAAATAGTTTTTAAATAGATTTGTTTTAAGTAATTTTTAATAAAGATAATTAGTTTTAAAAAGTTTAATTAGATTTTTAAAATAGATTAAAAGTTATTTTTATTAAATAGATTTACTTTTATAGATTTTTTTTAGATTAATCTTTAAATAGTGTTTTAATTTTTAAGTAATTAATTGTTTTTAGATTTAAATAATAGCGGGATTAACGATTCATGCACTTTAGGATTAAAAATAGTTTAAAATTGGTAGATTTAATTTCTAGTTTAAAAATCGAAAACCAATTCAAACCAATTGTCCAATCAAAGCAAATCGTCTCAAATTCACTCGATCTTCGTGTACAACGAACTTGGTTCATTCACGTGTTTAATTGAACTCGTCATTGGTAATATTAGTCTATTACTTTTTCCTAAAGATAATTTTCTAATTTACCCTATAACGTAATCTAATTATCACATATACTATCAACGACACATCAAAAATTTTGGCGCCGCTGCCGGGGATCTTGTGTACGATTCGCTTTTGTGGAGATTTGTTGATCGTTGATTTGAAGACCCTTTCCGTCCTCGGAATGTTTTGTTATTTTTCTATTATATAGTATGTATCGTTTTTCTCGTTTTTTGTAAATAATATATTGTATTACGTAGAACAATAAATTTACATACTTTTCAAATAAGGCCTTAGTTGGGATTTCATCACCTAGCTATTGTAGTCGAATCCAAAACAAAAATAAAAGGAAAAATAGATAAATACTAATAAGAAGTTTGAACTCGATTTATACAAACTATAAGGTGGGTATAAGGCGACGTGCTATAAAAGGCCGTCTAAGGAAAAAGGTTTTTAAGTGCTTTGTGCCACCTCGTTTCCCCGCTTTCTTGTGCGTATATTGAGAGGGGCAACCTATTATTGGTTTGCCGACTCAAGTAGTAATAAATCTTATTTTTTGTTGTTTACTTATTGAACCTCGAGACGTTTAGGTTTTCACCTATCGTTTCAAAGTCGACCGAGGGTAATTTACTTCCATAGTAGTTATCCTTATTCCTTGTTTTTTATCGATCATTATTGATTGAGCAATACCGAATAAAATACCAAAAATAATCTTCTTCCTGTCTAATTTCTTTTCTTCAATCCTCTAAATTCTCGTCTTTGTAGTGTATGCAATTACGTTCTTCTCGTCTTGTGATTGATTTTAATAGGCTTGAAAATATTCCTCGTAGAAATAGAAATCGTCAACAACGAATAGTGGAACCCGAGCTTCCACCTATTGTTGTAGAGATGGCCGATAACCGAACAATGGAGTAATTGCTCCGTGCACCCACCGAAGGGTATGGGGAAGCAATCGTTGTGTCGGATATTTTGGCGGATCATTTTGAGATTAAGACGGGTCTTTTATCGCTCATTCGTGCCAACCAATTTCATGGCAATGAGACCGATAGCCCGCATTCTCACATTCGGAATTTTGATCGAATTACCTCGACTCTCAAGTTTAGAGATGTGCCGAATGACGTGATTAAGCTCATGCTTTTTCCGTACTCGCTCGAGGGTAATGCTAAGCTTTGGTATGAGAAAGAACCACCGGGTTCGATCTTAACATGGGATGATTTAGTGTCTAAGTTCATGAATTATTTCTTTCCACCATCTAAGACAACACACTTTAAGAACGAAATCACTAAATTTGAACAAAAAGTGCATGAGTCGTTTGGGGTTGCATGGGAAAGATTTAAAGATTTGTTGAGACAATGTCCACACCACGGTTTCTCGGAATTGCATCAAATAAATACTTTTTATCATGGGCTTAATATGATTGAACAAGATTCTTTAAATGCCGCCGCGGGTGGTAATCTTTTAAGAAAAACTCCGAGAGACGCGTGGAGAATAATTGAGGATAAGTCTAGAGCACAATATTCACGAAACACACCGGTTGTTTCCAATGTGAATCCCGAGATTGCTAGATTGGACTCTAAGATTGATAGTGGATTTGCGACTTTGTTGAGTGAGATTAGGAAGAATCCTCATGGATCCATTAATATGGTTGAGAATGTTTGTGTATCATGTGGTGGAGCACATCCTAATTATGCTTGTTCAACCACGGGGTTTGATCAAGCTAGTGCTTTTGCCGCGACGGGAACTTATGGCTCTAACGGTCAAGTTCCTCGTCAAAATCATGTTGCTCCACCGGGTTTTCCACCGGTTCAAAATAGGTACAACAATGGAAACTGGGAATAATTTTAACCGTGATAACCAAGGGAATTACAATCAAGAAAATGGTTTTAATGTTAATCAAAACAATCAAGGTTTTCACAATAATCAAAATGAGTTGTCAAGCTATATTAAATCAAATGAGGCAAATTTGAAAGCTTTTCAAAATAATCTTCAAGGACAAATGGCAACTTTGAAAAATGAGTTTCAAAATACGATTAAAGGGCAAAACAATAAGATTGAGCTTAATCAACAAAGACTTGAACAAAACCAAAACCGTTTTGAGCAAAGATTAGAGCAAAGTCATAATCGTATGCAACAAAGTTTGGAACAAGGTCAAAATAAATTGCTTTCGATGTTTGAGGGATTCATGTCTAAACCATCTACTTCTTCGGGTTGCTTACCTAGTAATACCATTCCAAACCCGAAAAGAGAGATTAAAGCCATAACCGTTTATGATGATTGCGAAAATTTAGAAGAGGTTGAAGTGATTGAGTTTAGTCCTCCACCTAAGGAAACTTTTCTAGAAGTCACCAAGGCTACTTTGAATGTGATTAGTACCTCGGTTTTCTTTGATTTCTTTCCCGAGAAGTATAAAGATCCGGGTCAATTCTTGATACCTTGTGTTTTCAATGAGCTTGGGGTTTGCAAAGGCCTAGCCGATCTAGGAGCTAGCATTAACATAATGCCCCTAGCCCTTTGGAAGACTATTGACTATGCACCACTTAGTACCACTCGTATGATCATTGAGCTTGCTAATGGTACCACCACTCGACCGGTTGGTATAGCGGAAAATGTCATAATGAAAGTGGGGAATTTCTTGTACTTAGCCGATTTTGCTATAGTTGATTATGAGACCAATCCTCGTGAGCCTATTATTCTAGGACGTCTGATTGTAGTGTTTTACTACTCTTTAGGAAAAGAGAGTAAATAGGGAAAGTATCGAGTGATGATTTAGGAAAATCAAGCACTAATGACCCTAAGGTGAAAGTTCGTTTCCCAAGGAGGTATATGTGTGTGAAAAACTTGTTAAATTTTTGTGATTAATGATTGGTTTTAGAAGGGGATGAGAGAAGAAGATGACGAAGACGTGAAAATAATACTACGACGACAAAACGCAAAACCGTAAAAACTACAAAAATAAAAATAAATTCTAAAAATTACCAAAAATTCACCAAAAATCAAAATAAATAAACTAAGAGTTTACCAATGATCAAAACTTTTTCAAACCTTTTAAATAATTAAATATTCAATTTTTAAATGTTAATTAAAGCCCTAAAAATCAAATAAATTATCAAAAAGCCCAAATAAAATTTTTCAATTGGTAAACCTCTAAAATGACCTAAAAAGATTAAAAACTATTTTTATAAATTTTTAAACTAATAAAAACTATTTAAAATGATTTAAAAACTATTAAAACTTAAAATAATTATAAAATTAATCTAAAAGTGATAAAATTATTCTAAAAACTGCTAAATTCCTATTTTAATGTATTAAAGCTAAGAAAAATGTAAAAAGTTGGAAAATGTGAAATTTGAAAAATAATATTAAAATAATATTAAAAATCCAAAAATTATAAAAAATTCTAAAAACTTGCAAACTAGTTTATTTTAACCTAAATAATCAGAAAATCAAAGTGAAATGACCAGAATACCCCTATTGGGCCCTCAAATGGGCCAAAACAAAAAACAATCAACCTTAATGGGCTTTTTAGCCCAAAAAGTCAAACTTGGCCCAATTGACTTGGAAAAGCCCTATCTGACTCAAAATTTGATTATAAACACAAAACTCTAAAGGCCCAAAAGCTTAATTTGAGCTTATCGCAGCTTAATAAGCAAACAACTTATTCTTATTGGGCTTTTTAGCCCATTAAGCAATAAGCTAATGCCATAAGCTCTAATTTGACACACAACCTTCTTTTGGGATGCTTATGAGATCTGTAAAAAGAAATTTTGAAAAAACACACTCAATAAGCCAGAAATAAGCAAAGTAATATTTCACTAAAAGACAAAATAGTCGTTTTTGAGAAATAAGGCACCTCAGGACTTGATTCAACTTGCAAAAGATCACAAATGGACTCAATAAGCCAAAACAATCAACAAAATTCCAATAAGCAAAACCAATAAGCCAGAATAAGCCAATAAGCACTTATGAAAAAATCAATTAAGTTAAAAAACAAAGTAACAAAGATAAGTAATTGGATCTGTTGATTCAACAAGAATGCCAGAAACAATTCTGCTAATAATCGTTGATTCTGAAGAATGCCCGAAAATTAGGGTAAAACACGGCAACTCAACGGCCAATGGTTTAACTTTTATTAAACTGATAACTGTCTTGCTAGGGTTACAGCAGATTCATTAAATAATGACTGCAAACAAAGAAAAACCCTAAAAATCCAACGGGCTGGACCGTAGCCCAATGACAAAGTCCAACTGAAAGTGAAAAAAACATAAAAATGCAAAAAAACTGATAGTAAAAAGGCTTTTCGGGCCTTGAAAAATCCGCAACCAGCTAAAAGGTGGTTACAGCGTCGTCGGTCTCCTTTTTACGCACGTTTTGACAGGTCACGGGCTGAAAACGGACTTAGGATGCAAAAGTTATGCCCATTTTACTAAACCCCTCTTCGTCACGCGATCTCGGGCCTCCAGAAACAAGTCAGCCCGTTCTTCAATACTTGGGCCTCCATCAGTTTTCTAGTCAAACCCTAAAGTCAATCCACCAAATGCTCCAGTATGAACAAATGGGTCAAATAATGAGCACCTATTACAAAATCCAAGTTGTTGCTGGTTAAAATAAGCTATTATAGCTTATTGATAAGCTGACACCAATTTAACACTAGCAGTGGTAACCAGCAGGGGAAAGGAGTTCCCACTGCTTTGACTATTTGACTGAGCTTTTTAGAGAGATTTAGTTGGATTCAATTGGAAACAAGGGCACCCTTATGATCAGTGAATCACAAGGAGTAGCAACAAGAAAATCCAAATTTGGTTCACACAATAAGCCACAAATGATCAAACAGTCACCAGATCATGCACAGACATGGAAATAAGCAGTTATGCACTTAATAAGCAGATTTAGCAAGAATAAGCCAACCAAACTCAACAGGATGCATACACAAGCTATATAAACTATGAATAAACACAAATTAACTTATCACAAACACTGAATCAAAGTAAACAACAAGATCAAAGCACAAAAAGTTACTGATGAACAAGGTGCATATGCAGAAACTATTTTGCTGATCTATTTGACACTAGATCCAATTTCAGGCACTCAAATCTACTTCCCTGGTGTTGTTAACCTAGATTTAACACTTGTTAACCCTAGTCTATGATTAGATCTAGGTGTCCCCTAAATTTCAGTCAAATTCACCAAGTAAACAAGATTTTATACCCAATCTATGAATCTATGTGTTTCAAACCACAAAATGAGCAACAAAGCAACCAAGTATATCAGATAAACAAGTTCTAGCAGATAGCACAAACAAACATCAACTCAAAACACCACAAATCCAAATCAAGCAGTTGACCCAAACACCCCTTAATCAACTACTTAACAAAGCAACTTGTGATTTCTTCTAATAACCTACTGATTTTAATGATAAAAAACACTTACTAGGTAGCAACTAACAGAATCAAACTCAAAAATCACCAGCTTAAACACAAGAACTCAAAATCAAAGCACCAAATCCAAAACAGGCAGTAACATGAAATTTTGAGAGGAAACTTAATCAAGAGATTATACCTACCCTCCACAACATCCTAGGAGGGCCAGCTATGCTCCTTGGACCTTGTTCAACAACTAGAACAAGACCAAGGTACTTCAAAGAAGAAGATCAAAGCCTGGTGATGTTCAAAGTAGAACAAGGCTTTGATTATGATATGTCTTCAACACAAAACAGCAAACAACTCAACCAAACGCTTAGAACTCTTCCCAGGCTTGGTGTCAACAAGCTTGAGGGAGCTCAAGGCTTATGGCTAAGGGTTAGTACAAACTAATAACCAAAAATCAGAAACTAGGATTTCAAGGTTTTTGAACCTTGAAAACCTTATGAACCAAGACGTGCCTTAACCACAAGATTAAGGAAGGTCTAAACAATCAAATGGAACTCAGATTTAGGCTATTCTAACACCAACTTTTAATCAATCACAAAAGAGAATTCAAAATTTTAAGAAATTCAAATTTTATTAACTTAAAAAGGAATTACAAAGATTGATAGCCTAAAACTGGAACAAAGGGACTCTCACATGTTCAGGTCTCCTTTTATAGGCAAATGCCTGGCTAACACTATTCACAAACCCTAGAAGTGAAATTCCACATTTGTCCTTGAGGTCTTCTAGATAATTCTCTGATGTGCGCTGTCCAAAGTGATCAAGGGCGTTCATTTTAGCTTTGGAATGAAGCAAGGATCCTTAGCTGTTGATTTGGACACGTAGGATGACTTGGAGGTTAAGTTGTCACATGATTGGTGGACGGGAATTGGGGGTGGGGTCCATTGTGAGTGGGAATAAGGATTTTGGGGTTGGGATGGGTTTCTGCACATGTGAATCACTCATGTGCAAAGGTAATTGATTTTTACCCTAAGTTTAAGTGGAGTAAAATCTGGGTGGGTAAAAGGTGAATAGTGAAGTGTTTGATCCGAAATTGGGGGAAACAAAGGTGTTTGGCGCAATTTGTGTGTTTGAATGTTTCAGTGCACAACTTTGGCCCTTGTATTTTGTGAAAACTTGTAAAACGTGTTTATTCAGCAACAAACTTCCTTTCCTTTGTTAATATCTTTCACACTTTGACACTTTTGGCACAAACTTTTGGAAAAAGGTTTCAAAGGGTTGTTTTTGCCATTTTGAGATATTTCAAGGGCTGATCTTGGACATTATTGATCTTCAAAGGTCTTCAATGTGTCTTTGGCTTCATGAGGGACCATTAATGACAATTTATAATTATTGAGGGACTAATCTTGCCATTTCTTCAAAGTTGAAGGACTATTTGTGTAATTTTGACAAACTTAAGGGACCAAACTTGTAATTATCAATATAAAAGGGTTTTAAGTGTCATTTCTTCATTAAATGAGGATCAATCTTGTATGTCTTCAAGTCTTCAAGGGTATTTGTTGAATATATCATGATATAGGGCCCGGTTCTTTGTACGGCTTCGTTTCTCGTGTCCGTTTTTCCTTGTATCTTGTGATCTTTTGTCTTTTTCACGATATCCATACCTAAAATACACAAGTAGACAAACACAAGCACATATATGGTATTTTATGACATTTTTATGCATTTAAAGCCCGAAAAGAACGATGAGATCATGTATAAATGCCATCTCATCACTCCCCCATACTAAGCCATTGTCGTGCCCTCACGCAATGCTAGAATAAAGTATGTAAGCATCACCAAAGTTCAATTTTATTAACCTTTATTGAAGAGTAAAAGACTTGCAACATACTACGAAGATGTGTAAAGACATAATGTATGATTTTCATCACGAAAGTGACTTTTAGGGTCAAAGAATAGAAACAAGTAAATGTCCCTTAGAGTAAACTTCGTCATCCTTGATTGTCATACATTCCATGCTAAGTGCAAAAACGAGATCATTGTTGGTACAAGTCACAATGCTAACACTACTCATACGTCCAAATTGTGTAATACTTTTTATCCCCGCAATCCTAGTTATTATAAAAGGAAATGGGTTACTAGCATTTTTTTAACTATTTGTCATGGATCACAAGTGAGTCATATTGACTTATTTGAGTAGTTATTAGTCCGAAAGCAAAGTAGCACGATTTAATCGATAGTTAGCCGAAGGACAAAATCTTTTAAAACGGCTTCTCGTGTATCTCCTTAAGTTCATATCTTGGCATAACTCGTTTCACGATTTGAGACCTTTCTCGGACTGATATTTGGCATGTACTTCATACTTCAAATCTTGGGAAGACGTTCTTGAAATTATGGTCTTCTCTTCATATATTTGGAATTTCCTCACTTGACGTTTTTTGAGAGATTCTTCATATTTGGACCACGACTTCATCATTTTACTTCAATCTTTACTTTGGATTTTGATATACAACGATCCGCCTCCTTTTCGGACTTGGATATATTTATCCTCATACCTTGTAAGGGTCTTTTTGGATAGACTTTCTCCATGATCTTTAGGGGAGTCATTGCTTTTTGTCGTGTGTCTCGATCCTTCATATTGATTTAGGAATAATGATACTTCACATCATCTTGGATCTTTAGCAAAAAGAGAGCTCCTCATGCCTTGTTAGGGCCTTTTTGGATGATCGCCAATCTTCGCGTCCCGCTTCAATAAGTTATGCCTTGGCTATGAACTCTATTCAACCCCGAGCAACTTTTAAACGATCTTGCGCTAGGGGCTAAGTAACCTTTCAAATCGTACGACCTTACTTATTGCAATTATGATTTATTCCTAATGCATTGATCTTATGGGAAGAAAAAGCCACAATTAAAA
Source organism: Glebionis coronaria (assembly GCA_025667525.1). Taxonomy (NCBI): domain Eukaryota; kingdom Viridiplantae; phylum Streptophyta; class Magnoliopsida; order Asterales; family Asteraceae; genus Glebionis; species Glebionis coronaria. The sequence goes on along the minus strand of CM046877.1, from coordinate 209,722,809 downwards.
ACATATGAATTTTTGAAAGAACAATTTCATGTTCTACGTTTAGCATGATCACTTGTCTAACTCTATCATCTCTCGTTCTTCACTATATAAAGACCTCTAATTAAAGAGACTCGTGAATACTTAGCCATGCAAGTCAAAATTAAGCCAAATTTGGATTAGCTTTCATTAAGACTATATCAAATCAAAGTTTTGGGTTTTCAAGACACCTATAGGATCTTGCACTTTCTTGGACTTTTTCAATCTTAGAGAATGCATTTTATAGTTCCCTTGATAAGTGACTTTCTAGGATCAATTATAGGAACTTGCGAAAAGTTCTTGTTCTTAACCCGAATGAGTTAAGACTTTCGCGTTTTAAAGCTCCCTATATAAAAGTCTAGCAAAACTTGAATTGAGCGGGTTAAGGAATGTAAATGGCTCCAAATACCCATCAAGTCAAAAATTATCTCTTATTCTACCCATCGGAAAATATACATTCGTGTCTTAAAAACACTTATGAAAACTAAGAAAAATTTTAAAATTTGGCCATTTTTAGCCTTATTAGCAACCAAAACACTGAAAGTTGGAAAGCGTGAGGGCGTAGCAAAGCAAGTACCTATTCACCCCCCCCCCCCCCCCCCCCGTACTAAAAGTAAACATTGTCCTCAATGTTTCGAGTCTAAAGGTGGAGCACCCCCATACTAGAGACGAAGAATCGAATGCTTAGGATCTAGCATGGAAAGGGTGATCAACAATATATCTAAAGCCGTTTATTAAGTATGCTAAAAGATAATTGTTAGAACAATAAAGGATATGTCATGGATTCGTGAAAAACTTCTTCAAGCAAACGATGGAGGCTCACGTAAACGAACACGAGAGTCTTCAATCGTAGATGATGATGATGATCTAGATAACACAATCACAAACAACCACGAGACAACGAGTTGAAAGGGTACAAGTCCCCTTATTAGTGAATAGTAAGCATAAAGGATAAGCATGGGATCTCCCCCACGAGGCACCTCGTTTTTGATTACCGAGTCATGAGCTCGACTCGATCCCCTCAATGCTAATTATCATTGGGGAAGGTGACTTGGTCGAGGACAACCATTGAAGGAATTTCCCCACCAAAGTAGTGCTTAAGCCTATGTCCATTCACCTTGAAATTAGGACCATCATCTTGAGCTAGCTCGATGGTTCCATAAGGAAACACTTGTGTAATGGTGAACGGACCCGACCAACGAGATTTCAATTTCCCGGAAAATATCTTAAGTCGAGAGTTAAAAAGTAACACTTGATCACCAACGTTAAAAACCCGGTTTTTAATCTTTGAATCATGAAACTTTTTAGTCTTTTCTTTAAAAATTAATGAATTTTCATAAGCATTATCTCTTAATTCATCCAATTCATTCAATTGTATTTTCTGGTGATCTCCCGCGGTCTTCAAGTCAAAGTTTGCATGCTTAAGGGCCCAATATGCCTTGTGCTCCAACTCAATGGGCAAATGACAATTCTTCCCATAGACTAACTTATAAGGAGTACAACCGATAGGTGTCTTATAAGCGGTCCTAAAGGCCCATAAAGCGTCATCGAGTTTGTCGGACCATGAAGCACGGTTTTCTCCAATTGACCTTTCTAAAATCCTCTTCAAAGCTCGGTTCGAAACCTCGACTTGCCCACTCGTTTGCGGGTGATAAGCCATAGAAAGACGATGAGTAACTCCATATTTCTTTAGAACCTTTTCGAATTGGTCATTACAAAAATAGGTTCCACGATCGCTTATAATAGCACGAGGGGTTCCGAACCGAGAGAATAGTTGCTTCAAAAACTTCACTACCACACGAGCATCATTAGTAGGCAAAGCCTTAGCTTCCACCCACTTAGAAAGGTATTCCACCGCGACGAGGATATATTTGTTGCCATGAGACGATGGGAACGGCCCCATAAAGTCTATTCCCCATATGTCGAAAATCTCACACACTTAAATTATGTTTTGCGGCATTTCATCACGTTGAGACGATTTTCCTTGACGTTGGCACAAATCACACGACTTTACAAGTGCGTGTGCATCACGATAGATAGAAGGCCAAAAGAAGCCGGCATCGAACACTTTCTTAGCCGTGAGATTAGCACCATGGTGACCTCCCCTGGGTCCCTCGTGACAAGCTCTAAGGATATTAGAAGCTTCGGCACCAAACACACAACGCGAACGAGTTGATCCGCACAAACCCGAAAGAGATAAGGGTCGTCCCAAAAGTAGAACTTGACGTCACGAAAGAATTTCGCTTTTTGTTGTGTCGTCATACCCTTGATTATGAAATTGCCCGCATGGTAATTTGCAATGTCGGCAAACCATGGGGTGGTGTCTTTAGAATTCACTACACCGAGAGTCTCGAGAGGAAATGTTTCGGTGATTTCCTTGTTCTCAAAAACATCTTTGTGAGGATCTTCTAGACGAGAGAGATGATCGGCGGCTGGATTCTCGGCTCCTTTTTTGTCAAGCACCGTGACATCAAATTCTTGGAGGAGGAGCATCCAACGAAGCAATCTCGGCTTAGCATCTTGCTTAGCTAAGAGATACTTGATAGCCGAATGGTCAGTATACACGATGCTTTTAGTCAAGACGAGATAAGGTCGGAATTTCTCAAAAGCATAGACCACGGCAAGGAATTCCTTTTTCGTTGTGGTGTACTTTAATTGAGCCTCGGTCATTGTCTTACTAGCATAGTGGATAGGACGGAAATGCTTGTCATAACGTTGCCCTAAGACGGCCCCTATAGCATAATCACTTGCATCGCACATGATTTCAAAGGGTAATTCCCAATTAGGAGCAACAAGAATGGGAGCTTCGGTAAGTTTCCTTTTGAGAGTTTCGAAAGCTCTAACACAATCCTCATTGAAGTTAAAAGGAGCATCCTTCTCGAGAAGGTGTGTCATAGGTCGAGAGATTTTCGAAAAGTCCTTGATGAAACGACGATAAAAGCCCGCGTGGCCTAGGAAACTCCTAACTCCCTTAACGGTTTTGGGATGAGGTAACTTGGCGATGACGTCTACCTTAGCTTTATCGACCTCAATCCCCGCTTTCGACACCTTATGTCCTAAGACGATTCCTTGTTTACACATAAAATGACATTTTTCCCAATTAAGCACAAGATTGGTTTCTTCACAACGTTTTAACATTTGCTCGAGATTAGATAAACATGACGTGAACGAATTGCCAAACACCGAGAAGTCATCCATAAACACTTCCATTGACTTCTCGATCATATCGTGAAAAATCGCCATCATACACCGTTGAAACGTACCCGGTGCATTACAAAGTCCGAAAGGCATCCTACGATAAGCGAACGTTCCATAAGGACACGTAAACGTAGTCTTCTCTTGATCACGAGGGTCGATAAGGATTTGAAAGTAACCGGAAAAACCATCTAAAAAGCAATAGAATTCATTTCCCGCGAGTCGCTCCAACATTTGATCCATGAAGGGCAAAGGAAAGTGGTCTTTACGAGTGGCGTCATTTAACTTTCGATAGTCAATACACACCCTCCAACCGGTCACAGCACGAGTGGGAATTAACTCGTTGTTTTCTTTAGGCACAACGGTCATTCCTCCCTTTTTAGGGACACAATGGATTGGGCTCACCCATGGGCTATCGGATATAGGATAAATCATTCCCGCGTCAAGGAGTTTCAACACTTCCTTTTTAATGACATCGTGAATTTTGGGATTCACCCTTCTTTGACTTTAAATTGCGGGTTTGTAGTCCTCTTCCATTAAAATCTTGTGAGTACAAAATTTTGGGTCAATACCCTTAATGTCGGATATTTTCCACGCAATTGCCCCTTTATGAGCCTTAAGAACTTTCAAGAGCTCGGTTTTTTCATCATTAGCAAGACCTCTTGCAATAATAACCGGCAACTTGTCATCACCTTACAAGAATGCGTATTCAATGTGAGAAGGAAGATCTTTCAATTCAAGTATAGGTGGTTCCTCGATTGAAGATTTTGGTTCAACACTCATAACTTCTATCGGCGGAAGAAATGGTGGAATAGAAGTATCATCACTAATCAACACCTCATCTTCATTGTCGATTTCATTTGAAGTGAGATCGCCTCCTTGGAATGGAGTGAGATTTGGTGTGGAATTAGCAAGAATCGGATCCAAAATAGTGGGATTGCCACTTGACGAGCTATCGAAAAAACCTAACACTTCTTGTGAAAACTCATCGCAAACCACATCAACGATGTCAATGTGATTGATGGTAGCGATTGCATAAACATGAGAAGGTTTCGAGTTTTGAGTAGCGTTTATAACAAGTTCCTCTTCGTTGAATCTCAAAGTGATAGTTCTCGCATGAACATCGATAAGCGATCTCGAAGTGTCTAAAAATGAACGACCTAAAATTAGAGGAACTTGAGGATCCGCGGGGATGTCAACTACTATAAAATCAACGGGATAGTAGAACTTCCCCACTTTAACGAAAACATCTTCGGCTACTCCACATGCTAAAATCGTAGAATGATCGGCCATCTCGATAGACATGTTCGAAGGAATAAGAGCCGGACGCGAAAGCGATTTCCAAATGGAAAATGGCATCAAATTAATGCTCGCACCAAGATCGGCCAAGGCGAGGCATTCTTTCATATCTTGTATGTCACAAGGAATGAGAAACTTTCCGGGGTCACCAACTTTTTCCGGTATGCGGTTAAGATAAACCGAAGAACAATTAGCAAGCTTTGAAAGCTTTTCCTTATCGCTCATCATACTTTTAAAAGTGGAAGCGAAACGAGGCATATATAACAACGCGTCGGCTAAACTCACATCAAAATGCACTTGTTGAAACATTTTTGTAAAAAGCTCGATTTGTTGTTTGTTACGTTCTTGCAATTTCTCTTTGTTTCGTCTCGAAGGGTAGGGTAAAGGTGGTGTGGGTTGGTCATTAGGAAACGGCCTTGGAAACTCGGGTTCCACAATTGGTATTGGTTCAACCGTAGGTGTGGTTTGAGCGGTACTTCGTGGGATTGTAATGTGCTCCTTTTCGACCATCACCTCGGGTTCTTTCTCGATTTCCTTCTCCGTAGAAGTACTTGGACGAGAGATTGGTTCCTTGAAAGTTTTACCACTTCGTGTAGTAATAACCTTCATTTCTCCCTTCGGGTTTGCAATGGTATCACTAGAAAGACCACCCGAGGAAGAGGGTTTACACATGATTGCTTCAAACATCTTAGCCATTCGGTCCTCAAATTTTGATTGCCTAGCATCCGCTTTTAATAACTCTTGCTTAATCTCATGTTGTCCTAATTCCATCTTTTGTTGATTTTGTTGAAGACGTTGGACATTTCCTTCCGTTTTGTTTGCATGAGTTTTAAGTTCATTAGCAAGTTCATTTTTAAGCTCGTTTTTCAACTCGGATCTTAAGCTAATCATCTCACGTTGCATGATCAAATTTAGCATCATTTGCTTTAGCATAGTCCAAAAATTCTCCTTGAAGATTTTTAGTGTGAGCATTTTGAAAACCTTGTGTAGTGTTTTAAAAATCACGGTTTTGATTTTGATTAGTGACTTGTCCATTCCCACTTTGATAATTCCCCTTGTTGTAGTTACGTGAATTGCCTTGGTAATTACCACCTTGGTTGTTGTTTCGATAATTATTAGCATTTTGATTTGGTGGAGCTTGATTTTGGCGGGAACCTTGACCGTTTTGGTTGTAAGTTCCCGTTGCTACATAAGCACTCGAAGTGTTACCATCCGCGGTAATGCACTCGGAAAGATCATGAGCTCCACCACAAGACAAACAACTCTTAGCAACCGCTTTAACCGAAGCGGAATTTGAAGCTTCTTGAGCTTTCCAACGGGACATAAGATTAGCAAATCTATCAAAAAACCGATTTTCCTCATTAGCTTCATCATGTAAGGCATTAATGCTACGAGACGATGACGATGATGACGAACCCAAATTGGCAACACTCGGTGTGTTACGAGGGCTATAAACCTTAGATCTATTCTCGATGATTTGTAAAGCCTCATTGGTCGTTTTGCACAAAAAAACTACCACCTGCGGCGGCATTCAAATAATCTCGTTCATGATCATTAAGCCCATTATAAAAAGTATCAATTTGATGTAATTCCGAAAAATCATGGTGTGGACATTCATGTAACATTTCTGTAAAGCGTTCCCATGCCATTGAAAAACTTTCATTATTCTTCGCACAAATCGTGAAATCTCATTTTTCAAATGTGTTGTTTTAGATGGTGGAAAAAACTTGTTCACAAACTTAGAAACGAGATCACCCCATGTCAAAATCGAATTTAGTGGTTCTTTCTCAAGCCAAATTTTAGCGGGTCCATCTAACGAGTATGGAAACAACATCATCTTAATGGCGTCATGTGGAACATCCTTAAACTTGCTAGTAGCGGTGAGACGGTTAAAATTCCTAATGTGATAGTGCGGGTTGTCTTTCTCATGACCTCTAAACTTATTTGCTTGCAACATCGACATTAAACCCGTCTTAATCTCGAAATTCTCCGCAAGGATGGTGGGAATCACAATAGCCTCTCCAAAACCCTCGGTGGGGGCTTGAAGCAACTCCATCATAGTACGATTAGCCATGACGACTTCTTGTTCTACAATAGGTTCAACAATTGGAGGTTGTTCTTCAATCAACGTCTCTTGATTGGCTTGCTTTTGAAGACGTTTACGAGCTCGTTTTGCTTGATTACGAGTGATCATAAACTTCACGAAGAATGGGAGGTGAGCAAAGAAGATTCTTTTTGGGTGTTTTGTGGATTTTCAATTTTTTTGTGTTTTTGATTGTTTTTAATTTTTTTTGGATTTTGGTGTATCTTCGTAGACAACAATCTACAAAATCTCTCCTCGAATCAAACTCTTGATTAAAGAAGCCTCAAAGGAATGAAAACGATCACGTGGAGTGAACACCTTCTAATGACTTTAGAACTTTGGTGAAAACCAAATTGTTCAAGAGGTTTTAATCACAAAGAAAACCAAGCAAATATATTATACGTAATAATACTTTGGGCGGAAAACCCTCGATTAGCCTTCAATCTTAAAATACTCACAAACAAGCGGGGAAACGAGGCGGCGCGAAGCACTTAAGAGCCTTTTTCCTTAGGGTATATTTTATAATACCCGCCTTATACCCACCTTATAGTTTGTATTTTTTAAAATCGAGCTTCACGAAAGTATTTATCTATTTTTGCCTTTTTCTTTTTGTTTGAGATTCGAATACAATAATTAGGAGATCAAATCCCAATTAAGGTTGTGTTTTCACACTTTTGGATATATTGTTTATTTGTTGTGATACTTAATACAATATAGTAATAATATTTTCACAAGAAAAACCAAGAAAACTGATAATACGTATTAGTAGATTTCTACTAATACAAATACTATATATGGTTAATATTAAAAACAACAATGCAAATTAATCACGACACACCTCCCCGGCAGAGGCGCCAAAATGATTGTAGTGTTTTACTACTCTTTAGGAAAAGAGAGTAAATAGGGAAAGTATCGAGTGATGATTTAGGAAAATCAAGCACTAATGACCCTAAGGTGAAAGTTCGTTTCCCAAGGAGGTATATATGTGTGTGAAAAACTTGTTAAATGTTTGTGATTAATGATTGGTTTTAGAAGGGGATGAGAGAAGAAGATGACGAAGACGTGAAAATAATACTACGACGACAAAACGCAAAACCGTAAAAACTACAAAAATAAAAATAAATTCTAAAAATTACCAAAAATTCACAAAAAATCAAAATAAATAAACTAAGAGTTTACCAATGATCAAAACTTTTTCAAACCTTTTAAATAATTAAATATTCAATTTTTAAATGCTAATTAAAGCCCTAAAAATCAAATAAATTATCAAAAATCCCAAATAAAGATTTTTCAATTGGTAAACCTCTAAAATGACCTAAAAAGATTAAAAACTATTTTTATAAATTTTTAAACTAATAAAAACTATTTAAAATGATTTAAAAACTATTATAACTTAAAATAATTATAAAAATTAATCTAAAAGTGATAAGATTATTCTAAAAATTGCTAAGTTCCTATTTTAATGTATTAAAGCTAAGAAAAATATAAAAAGTTGGAAAATGTGAAATTTGAATAATAATAATAAAATAATATTAAAATAATATTAAAAATCCAAAAATTGTAAAAAATTCTAAAAACTTGCAAACTAGTTTATTTTAACCTAAATAATTAGAAAATCAAAGTGAAATGACCAGAATACCCCTATTGGGCCCTCAAATGGGCCAAAACCAAAAACAGTCAACCTTAATGGGCTTTTTAGCCCAAAAAGTCAAACTTGGCCCAATTGACTTGGAAAAGCCCTATCTTACTCAAAATTTGATTCTAAACACAAAACTCTAAAGGCCCAAAAGCTGAATGTGAGCTTATCACAGCTTAATAAGCAAACAGCTTATTCTTATTGGGCTTTTTAGCCCATTAAGCAATAAGCTAATGCCATAAGCTCTAATTTGACACACAACCTTCTTTTGGGATGCTTATGAGATCTGTAATAATAAATTTTGAAAAAACACACTCAATAAGCCAGAAATAAGCAAAGTAATATTTCACTAAAAGACAAAATAGTCGTTTTTGAGAAATAAGGCACCTCAGGACTTGATTCAACTTGAAAAAGATCACAAATGGACTCAATAAGCCAAAACAATCAACAAAATTCCAATAAGAAAAACCAATAAGCCAGAAAAAGCCAATAAGCACTTATGAAAAAGTCAATTAAGTTGGTTTTCTAGTTAAACCCTAAAGTCAACCCACCAAATGCTCCAGTATGAACAAATGGGTCAAATAATGAGCACCATTTACAAAATCCAAGTTGTTGCTGGTTAAAATAAGCTATTATAGCTTATTGATAAGCTGACACCAATTTAACACTAGCAGTGGTAACCAGCAGGGGAAAGGAGTTCCCACTGCTTTGACTATTTGACTAAGCTTTTTAGAGAGATTTAGTTGGATTCAATTGGAAACAAGGGCACCCTTGTGATCAGTGAATCACAAGGAGTCAATAGCAACAAGAAAATCCAAATTTGGTTCGCACAATAAGCCACAAATGATTAAACAGTCACCAGATCATGCACAGACATGGAAATAAGCAGTTATGCACTTAATAAGCAGATTTTGCAAGAATAAGCCAACCAAACTCAACAGGATGCATACACAAGCTATATAAACTATGAATAAACACAAATTAACTTATCACAAACACTGAATCAAAGTAAACAACAAGATCAAAGCACAAAAAGTTACTGATGAACAAGGTGCATATGCAGAAACTATTTTGCTGATCTATTTGACACTAGATCCAATTTCAGGCACTCAAATCTACTTCCCTGGTGTTGTTAACCTAGATTTAACACTTGTTAACCCTAGTCTATGATTAGATCTAGGTGTCCCCTAAATTTCAGTCAAATTCACCAAGTAAACAAGATTTTATACCCAATCTATGAATCTATGTGTTTCAAACCACAAAATGAGCAACAAAGCAACCAAGTATATCAGATAAACAAGTTCTAGCAGATAGCACAAACAAACATCAACTCAAAACACCATAAATCTAAATCAAGCAGTTGACCCAAACACCCCTTAATCAACTACTTAACAAAGCAACTTGTGATTTCTTCTAATAACCTACTGATTTTAATGATCAAAAACACTTACTATGTAGCAACTAACAGAATCAAACTCAAAAATCACCAGCTTAAACACAAGAACTCAAAATCAAAGCACCAAATCCAAAACAGGCAGTAACATGAAATTTTGAGAGGAAACTTAATCAAGAGATTATACCTGCCCTTCACAACATCCTAGGAGGGCCAGCTATGCTCCTTGGACCTTGTTCAACAACTAGAACAAGACCAAGGTACTTCAAAGAAGAAGATCAAAGCCTGCTGATGTTCAAAGTAGAACAAGGCTTTGATTATGATATGTCTTCAACACAAAATAGCAAACAACTCAACCAAAGGCTTAGAAATCTTCCCAGGCTTGGTGTCAACAAGCTTGAGGGAGCTCAAGGCTTATGGCTAAGGGTTAGTACACAATAATAACCAAAAATCAGAAACTAGGATTTCAAGGTTTTTGAACCTTGAAAACCTTATGAACCAAGACGTGCCTTAACCACAAGATTAAGGAAGGTCTAAACAATCAAATGGAACTCAGATTTAGGCTATTCTAACACCAACTTTTAATCAATCACAAAAGAGAATTCAAAATTTTAAGAAATTCAAATTTTATTAACTTAAAAAGGAATTACAAAGATTGATAGCCTAAAACTGGAACAAAGGGACTCTCACATGTCGAGGTCTCCTTTTATAGGCAAATGCCTGGCTAACACTATTCACAAACCCTAGAAGTGAAATTCCACATTTGTCCTTGAGGTCTTCTAGATAATTCTCTGATGTGAGATGTCCAAAGTGATCAAGGGCGTTCATTTTAGCTTTGGAATGAAGCAAGGATCCTTAGCTGTTGATTTGGACACGTAGGATGACTTGGAGGTTAAGTTGTCACATGATTGGTGGACGGGAATTGGGGGTGGGGTCCATTGTAAGTGGGAATAAGGATTTTGGGGTTGGGATGGGTTTCTGCACATGTGAATCACTCATGTGCAAAGGTAATTGATTTTTACCCTAAGTTTAAGTGGAGTAAAATCTGGGTGGGTAAAAGGTGAATAGTGAAGTGTTTGATCCGAAATTGGGGGAAACAAAGGTGTTTGGCGCAATTTGTGTGTTTGAATGTTTCAGTGCACAACTTTGGCCCTTGTATTTTGTGAAAACTTGTAAAACGTGTTTATTCAGCAACAAACTTCCTTTCCTTTGTTAATATCTTTCACACTTTGACACTTTTGGCACAAACTTTTGGAAAAATGTTTCAAAGGGTTGTTTTTGCCATTTTGAGATATTTCAAGGGCTGATCTTGGACATTGTTGATCTTCAAAGGTCTTCAATGTGTCTTTGGCTTCATGAGGGACCATTAATGACAATTTAGAATTGTTGAGGGACTAATCTTTCCTTTTCTTCAAAGTTGAAGGACCATTTGTGTAATTTTGACAAACTTAAGGGACCAAACTTGTAATTATCAATATACAAGGGTTTTAAGTGTCATTTCTTCATTAAATGAGGATCAATCTTGTATGTCTTCAAGTCTTCAAGGGTATTTGTTGAATATATCATGATATAGGGCCCGGTTCTTTGTACGGCTTCGTTTCTCGTGTCCGTTTTTCCTTGTATCTTGTGATCTTTTGTCTTTTTCACGATATCCATACCTAAAATACACAAGTAGACAAACACAAGCACATATATGGTATTTTATGACATTTTTATGCATTTAAAGCCCGAAAAGAACGATGAGATCATGTATAAATGCCATCTCATCAACGTCCATTTTTGTGCACGGCTCAAATTCAAGTTGATATGAGAAAAGAGGAAATTAAATTGTTTTATGGAGATAAAAGCATTGTTTTTAAACCGGAAAAGATTCTAAGATTTGCTCCTAATAAAGTTGAAAGTGTAAAACTTGTTGAAACAATTGAAAGTAACAAGAAAGCTCTTTTTGATAAAGGTGTTTTTCCAATATTGGAAACTTCATTTTGTGATAAAGGAAAGTTAAAGTCAAATGAAGAAGCTTGCTTTGTTGAAACATGTTGTAACCTTTCCTCATCTACACTCACTCCACACGAGGATGATAAGATTGAAAAACAAATTGATGATTACTTAAGTAAGCCATTTGATGCTAGTGAGTTTGTTAATGAGAACTTTGATCCCGAGAGTGACATTGCTTTAATTGAACAATCTTTGAAAATGGACTCATTTTCACTCTCTTCTAAGGATCAAATTGATGTTCCTAAGGCACAATCTTCCATTGAAGAGCCTTTGATTCCTAACTTCACACCGAGTGAGGTTAGTGACTATTCATGTGATAAGTTCATCGATGAACTTTTTGCTATTATTGATCCATTTCCACGGGGAAGTGAAGACGTTTCCGATCTCGAGATCGAACGTGATTCTCGTGTTTTTCCTACCATTCTCGAGGAATTCACCGATGAATTGCCTTCAAATGAGAGTGATGATCTTGTATTCGAGTGTGATACACTCGATACTTTGTCGGATATTTCTTGTGATGACAAGATGGATGACACTTTTGTGACTTACTCAAATCCTCTCTTTGAAGCTTCATTGAACAATAATCCATTGTTTCAAGAGGATTTTGAGCACATCATACCTCCTACATCTCACAACCTTTGTGATGATGAGCTTCTTATGAAGGAGGTTGATGAGTTTCTTTATATAGACATTCCTTCGGAATTTGAGGAAGAGTCTAATGACGGTGATGAAGACTCTTGGTTTGATCACCCGATTTATGATGATGGTAATGTTGACCCGGAGGGAGAAATTACTTTTGCTCCAATTATCCTTCCCACTCGCTTTGATCTTAATGTGCGGGTTTTTCATGCGACTCATTTTGAGTACCATGACCCCTTTGTTCACATTCATAAGAGTGATAAGGTCAACAAAGTCATGCAAGTTGAAACCACTAGTGTTGAGACTTTTGTACCACCATTACTATGTGCTTTATATGATTTAGGATTAGCATGGGGGGACGACACCTTGTTGTCTATTCCTTTGTCCACCGAGGACGAGGTATTCGACCCTGGAATCGTTGATTTAGGGAAATCTCGGCCTTTCACCGATGCAATAATTGAAAGACTTTTTAATCATCTTGGTGCGAGTTTATCTCGGGGAGCATGCTACATCCATACCATTAGTTGTGACTACCATCTCTTGTTAGAGATTTGTGTTAGAGTTTTATCCTTTTGTTTGTCATCCGACAACGAGGATGTGATCTTTGACCCCGGCATCGTGCTTTATTATGGATTTTATTCCATTATGCCGGTTTTCACCATTTTCCCTAAGGACCAATGAATGCGGGGATCGAGTCGAGCTCATGACTCGGTGAACAAAAACGAGGTGCCTTGTGGGGGAGTCCCATACATTCTATCTTCTTTCTATTTTCTAACAACTAATAAGGTTTGATCTTTCAAGCTCGTGCTCGTGTTTTTTTATGTTGTGAATCTTAGGTTTGACCCTAATATTTGAAGACTCTCGTGTTCGGTTTTTGCCGGTCCACTTGATCTTCCATTCTTTGAATGCCAAAAAGGGGCACACTTTCTATCCCTTGATTTTTATCGACTAACGTTTTATCTTGAGGCATAATTAATAAACGGCTTATAGATTTGCGTGCTCTTTCCATGCTAGGATTTTGCATTAGACTCTTCGTGTTTTAGCAAGGGGGTTTTACTCTTGAGCTAAGAAACATTGAGGACAATGTTTGGTTTTAGCATGGGGGAGTCAATCGATATAATCGCTTGTTATTGCTTTTGTCGTGTCTAAACGTATTGTTTTTCTCATTTTTCAAAAAAATTTTAAATTTTTAGTGTTATTTTTAAGTTTTAATAAGTGCTTTTGACACGAATGTAGGCTTTCCGTTGGTGAAAATAAGAATAGTTTTTGACTCGACTCGGTTTTTAACCTTAGATTTTCCTTAACGTATTTGAATTAAGTTTTGCTAGGCTTTTATGTAGGGAGCTTTAAAACGCGAAAGTCTTAATTCATACGAGTTAAGAACAAGAACTTTTCGCAAGTTCCTATAATTGATCCTAGAAAGTCGTTTATTAAGGGAACTTTAAAACGCAAATTCTAAAACTTGAAAAAGTATAAGAAGATGCAAGATCCTATAGATGACTTGAAAACCCAAAACTTTGATTTAATAGGCTAAGTATCAATTGATTTCACATTTTTGAAATTTTACAATATGGAGAACAAGAGATGATAGAGTTCAATCATAAGTTTCTAAGGTTAAATTCTTCTTTGTGCAAGTATTTTTGTGTTTGATTTAATCTCCTCGTACTTACTTTCCTCGCTTGAATAATAATTGCTTAGTAAATGAAGTTTTTAGCGGTTTAGGCTTGATATCTTAACTTGTAACTCCTTCTTTTTCTTCCCTTGTAATTAAAGTGAGAACACATTAAGGGTGTCAGCGTCATGGACTTTTGATCATGGGATTGCGGAAATTTGGCTTACTATAAATATCATAATAATAAAGAAGAATAAATAAAAACATGTTCTCTAGGAGCCTTCGGGTGGGAGTCATGTAGCACTAACCTTGTCATTAGAGCCTTAGGGTGTATGTCAAGGGGCGTGTTGAATAAAAATTGCTTCATCATTATGATCCGTAAGGTGGGATGGTGAAGTCAATTCCCTTATTTTTGTCCAAAGAGCCTTAGGGTGTGGATTTTAAATAAGGAGCACAATTGCATCTTAAAGAGCCAAAAGGTGTTATGATGTAGTTGTTGCTAACTCCATTAATAAAGTCATAATTGACTTTGTAGGTTTTATTGTTGCTTCTAAGTAGCCATATTAGCCAAATTTCGGGTCCGGGATTTATCCCTAAATCGTGTTAAGTTATCCTTGATGTGGGTTTTCTTTAGTGACAACGGTTTTTGAAGTCGAGGTTAGGTTTTGAGTGTTGAGTTTACACCGTTCTTGCCTTCATTTTTGGACTAATAATTATCAAAATAAAGTCAAATGAGCCTTTGGGTGAATGACAAATAAAATCTAGAGATACAATTAGGAATAATAGGAGATTGAGTTTAACACAAATTACTTGTATGAGTTGGTTTAATTTTGGGCTTATGATTGACAATGATCATGTTTTTGCACTTGGCATGGAAAAGTGAAAAGTCGGGGACGATGAATCTATTTGAGTTTTATGATCCTTAAAGTTATTTTTCAATAATGAAAGCAATACATTATGTATTTGCAAAATAAAATGTCTAAAGTTGAATAAAAGTGTAGCTAGTGTTTTATCTTATCATTGCGTGAGGACACGGCAATTGCTTAGCTAGGGGGAGTTTGATATGACCTATTTTAGTCATATCAATTATATCATAAAACAACTTAAAAGTGCATAAAATGTATCATTATTGCCTTGTATATGTTGTTTTGTTGTTTTGATGTGTGTAGGTACCAAAGTTCGTGAAAACCGGCAAAATCAGCACGAGATTGATGAAAAAGATTGAAGAAGCCAAAATCGAGCTCGACTTGAGTGGATTTAATCTTAATTGGGCTAAGTGGGACCCACATTTGGGATAATGGGCTTAATAGTCCATTTGAAGTTAAAGTTGTTGAAATCATTTGATAAAGGCCCAACACTTGGCCTATATTCAAACGGCCCAAATGGAGTAAGTATAACGGATGGAAACTCATGGCCCATGAACTGGAACTGAGCCTAAAAAGCCCAAATCAAAGTAGAAAATTAAGAGACGGATGTAATGTATGGACTTTTAGGGTTTTGCTTCAAACAAATGTATAAAGTGCATTTAATCCACAAACGTAACTCACATTCACTCTCACACAATAAACCAAACCGTCCCTCTCATCCACTCACTTTTCCTTCACACATTTTTTTCACCATAAATAAATAATATATTCGATGTTTCCTATGTATCCTTCATCTTCCCTATCTCACAAAAAAAGAAATAACCAGTAACTATTTCCACTGTTCCTAAACCCTAGTAAATTAATTACCACAAATTAACATTGGGCTTTTACTCACACATGTGATTCAAGTGTGTGGGAATTAAAAGCCCCAATTTTAAGGAAGAGAGTGATGGAAAAAAGAGCTACGTGGCAGCAAATGATTGGAAGTTACACCTCATCTCTTCAATCATCCAATCAAAAGGCTTAAAAGAAACACAACTAGCACACACGGATGCCACGTTGGCAATCCGTGTGCTAGTTGTGTCCTCTCAACCGTATGATCAACAATAGGAGAGATAAAGAAGATCCAAGGGCTGAAAAGAAGAAGGAATATGCTTAGAAGATCCGGATATTCTTCCCCTCAACAGCCCTGGGATGGCTATAAAAACCCCCCTATTTTACTTGTAATCTGATCCCTCTTTTAGTTTTAATGTTATTATGCTTAAATTAGTTTAGATAAAATTGCATTTCTTTTCCAGATTTGTACTCATTTTCGTTTATTAATGAAAGATAATTTTGTTTTAATTGAGTTTGTTATTTACTTTCTGCTGAAATCTTAAATATTGCAATTTAATCTTTTACTGGTTAGTATAATAATAAAAGAATGTTTAAGTAAGCTAAATGATAGCTTATTTTAAATAATCTAAAAATTAAATTTGGGAGCAAAACTTTCTTACTGAAAGTTTTTATAAAAGTGGTTCGTTACTGTTGACTGGATCGATTCAAAGGAGCCAGACGGTTATTGGATTTCAAATGGTGGTTAGATTGATGTTATATGGTGGTGTCGATTTGGTTTGATCAGCCAGCTCAGCGCTACGCTGCTTCTCAACGGTTTACTACAAAAAGGTGTTAAGCTCTTTTCATTTTATATTTCATTTTGTATGTTTTATTAAATCTGCTTATATGAATGATTTGTATGCTTAAATGTTTTGATAAAGTTGAGTTTATTTTGAGTTTAGTTTAGCTGTTATGATATTAGAGTGTACTTTAGATATTACTGAAAGTTAGAATTGCTCAGTTTTAAATAAACTTCTGAATCTGTTTAGTCTAATGTTTTAACTTGTCTGTTTAGTTGAGTGGATTTTGTTTTGATTTGAATAAGAAGTTGATATATGAATTTGAAATAATGGATTTGGTTATTGAGTTTAAGGTTCGGTATACTGAATGTAGGAGTCTGTTATGATTTTTTTTATTTATTGAATTGGTTTTAAAATTAGCTTATGTAAGTATCTGTTTTAGTAAATGAATCTGTTTTTATCCAAGCTATTGGTCTGCTGGTTTATTGAGTTTGCCATGGATGTGATAGAGTCTCGTTTTAGAACTACTTTTAAGCTTAGTATCACCTAGTTTGTTAGTTTTTGTCATTTAAACTAATTTATTAGATTTTAATTTAGTTTGATTGAGTTTTCATGATAAGAGATTTCTGTTTAAGTAGGATTAATAATCTGATATGTCGAATCTTGTTGTAAGACTGGTAGCTTTTACTGAAATTGCTTAATTTGCTATAGTGAATACGCTGTGTTCCTTCTAGGGATTTGATTTATGTGATTCATCTTGTTTAATCTTCTATTGCTTAGTTAATATACTTTGTTTTGCTGAGCTTATATATTTATTCAGTTATCAGAATCAATATGTTCTGATTTACTCACTGAGCTGATTCCTATCAGTTTAATTCAAATAAGCATTGCATAAGGTCACTCCTGTGATCCTTAATTTTTTTTCAGCTGTCAAAAAGAAAATAATCTCCAAAATTATGTTCCAATCAGGACTTGAGCCTGTGACCTCCTGGTCACAGGCCTAGTGTGTTAGCCAACTGGGCTACATGCTATTTTGATTCTTATATCAGAAATTTGATTAATATAGTGAACTTGTATTTGGCAGTTTTTGACTTTAAAATTCGTTTTAATTAGATTGATGTTTTTAAATACTTAAGTTTCATTAATAATCTTATTAAAGTAGAATTTGAGTTTTATTTAAAATAATAACTAGTTTAAAAATATAAATAAAAATAAAATAAAAATAAAAATGTTTTTATTAATTGTTTAATTAAGTTTAAAAAAGTTTTTAATTGATTAGATTTTTATAATATTAGATTTAAATAAAAAAATAGTTTTTAAATAGATTTGTTTTAAGTAATTTTTAATAAAGATAATTAGTTTTAAAAAGTTTAATTAGATTTTTAAAATAGATTAAAAGTTATTTTTATTAAATAGATTTACTTTTATAGATTTTTTTTAGATTAATCTTTAAATAGTGTTTTAATTTTTAAGTAATTAATTGTTTTTAGATTTAAATAATAGCGGGATTAACGATTCATGCACTTTAGGATTAAAAATAGTTTAAAATTGGTAGATTTAATTTCTAGTTTAAAAATCGAAAACCAATTCAAACCAATTGTCCAAATCAAAGCAAATCGTCTCAAATTCACTCGATCTTCGTGTACAACAAACTTGGTTCATTCACGTGTTTAATTGAATTCGTCATTGGTAATATTAGTCTATTACTTTTTCCTAAAGGTAATTTTCTAATTTACCCTATAACGTAATCTAATTATCACATATACTATCAACGACACATCAAATGCTAACACTTAAGTAGTCATTATATGTTATCTAAATTACATTTTCTATGCCATTATCATGACTTATTAGTTACGGTGAGTAACTTTGAATGAAATAAACTTACGGATTGAGACTTAATAGATATACACTTGAAGTAGAGGGTCACTCGGAACATCAAATATAGAGGGTCACTCGGAACATCATCAATGGAGGGTTACACTTGATGACAAAAGTGGAGGGGTACTCCAAGTAGCAACAATTAAGGGTTTCTATAAAATTTCAGTTTGTACTTGTTTACACTTACAAAGTAATATTGTTTTAGAAAGCGATTGTGTATCTGATTTGTCTATCATCTGTGTGTGGAACATTGTGGGAGATTTCAATTATTATCAGGAATCTTTATTATTATCAAGAACATCTTATTATCATGGAACTATGTCTTATCGTGAACACCTGTTTTTATCAGTAAAGTATATTCATTATCAGTGAACTTCGTTTTATCATAAAATTTTATTTATTTCAATAAACTCTATTTTTATCCGTAAACTATATTCATTATTAGTGAACTCCGTTTTATCAGAAAACTTTATGTATTTTAGTGAACTCTGTTTTTATCAGTAACCTATATTTATTATCAATAAACTCTGTTTTATTAGTAAACCATGTTTCTATCAATAAACTCTGTCTCTATTAATAAATTTTGAGATCATCAAAGAAAGTATATTTAACAGAATTTGTGATTTTTAAACTCTTACGTTTTACTGCAAGGTGCAGTGGTTGGTATAAACTCAAATTTTTCATAAATATTTTTAAATAAACTTATGTACTCACATACTTTACGTTGACATTTTTAAGAATGTATTTTGAGGTACTTGACTCTATGGACTATTTGGAGTCTGCTATGTAGTTTTGGCATGTAGAGGTCGTTCTCGGATCAAGCTCTCGATTACTCATGAAGTCTCAGCCTCCCAAATCCAGTCTTCCACCGCGGTAAATTTGGAGGTGTAAGTAGTATTGGTGTACCTAGTTAAAGGACACGCTTGTGTTTTGGTAGCCTTGGTACTCCTAGTTAAAGGGCACGCTTTCTTCGCTTTAATGGGAGTGATCCTAGTTAAAGGGCACGTATTTCCTACTATATTGAAGGTTCTACCAGTAGGCATCACATCCATCCAACTTGGATACACACTTTCCCAATTGGTTTCCATTCTAAATTGTGCTTACGGTCATACATCTCATTCACATGATCAATAAGGCAAGAACCATGACGAATAGAAAACATACATTCATTGAAATTCCAATATCTTAAATTAGAATTCATAGTAGGCTTAGAATGTTGCACAACCGCAGAGCCTTTACATTTATCAAACAAAAGCCCAAAACCGAGCCCATGGATTGTATGGGCCGGCGGCCTAATGTAAACCCAAGCCCATCTCATGGGCTTGGGTATATAAACCCTCTCCTTAGATGGAGAGGGTGGAGTGTGGTTTCATTTTTACACATAGTAAAACATTGGTTTCTCTCTCTAAGTGTGTGTGTAATCCACCATCTCTCTATCTCTTTCTCTCTCTAAAAACATAAGCAAGATTTCAATCCTACAAATGGTATCAAGAGCCATGGGATGATTGTTTAGTTCTTGTGTTTGTGTTCTTGATTCTCGCCATTTTTTTTAATCCATTTTCATACGAACCAAAATTTTATGTTCAGATCACCACGATCTGAGTACGATCACAACCACGATCTGAGTGCGATCACAATCACGATCTGAGTACGATCACAACCACGATGTGAGTACGATCCAACATTTTTTCAAAAACACGTTTTTGAAAATGTGTGTAATTTTGACTTGGATTTTTTGGTTTATCGAGGACATATTTTAGGGGATTTTAACATTATTTCTCGGTTTTAACACACTACAACAAACACATTTACTTTCTTTCATTGATCGATCAACTTTGTAAATCTTCACTTATTGAAATGAAGTACACATCTCTTACGGATAAGTCCATTCTCTCGGGTACGGATAATCGTCCACCAATGTTGGTGAAGACTATGTATGAGGAATGGGCTTCCCGAATGGAACTTTATATGTTGAATAAGGAGAATGGACATCTAATTTGGGCATCGGTGCTCAATGGACCATTAGATTATGGTACAGTGACGGAAGGTACGACTACTCGTCCTCGCACAACGGGTGAGTTGACTGGAGATATGAAGATTCAAGATAAATGTGATAAGTATGCTACAAACATCATTCTCCAAGCCCTTCCTCCAGATGTCTACAAACTCGTCAGCAAACATAAAGTTGCCAAAGAGCTATGGGATAGAATTCGTGTTCTCATGCAAGGCACCTCGTTAACTAAACAAGAACGAGAGTGTAAGCTTTATGATACTTTTGATAAGTTTGCCTATGTGCCAGGGGAGACTCTCAATGATTACTATCTGAGATTTACCTTATTGTTGAATGAGCTTAATATCTATGGCATGGCAATTCCTACCTTTCAATTGAACACCAAGTATTTGAACACTCTTCCTTCAGAATGGAAAAAATACGTGACGGATGTTAAATTGGCTAAGGACTTGCATAACACCAATGTGGATCAACTTCAAGCTTTTCTTCAACAACACGAATGCCATGTGATCGAGGCTCGGTTGTCTACATCTCAAGTTCATGATCCACTTGCAATGTATGCTTCTCAACAAAACATGGCTTATACTTATCAACAACCATCATACTTGCAGCAGCCACCACCACACATCTATCAGCAACCACAGCAACCATCTTATCAACCACCAATGATGCCACAGCAAGAATATCAACACAGTGTTCATCAACAATCTTTTCCACAGCAACCACCATATCAAACATCACTATCACAAGCCAACACTTCTCCATTGGGCTATACTCCTCAGCAAGGATACTTTCCTATTGAAGCACAACCAGCACAATCTTTCTACTCTAATGAACTTCCACCAATCCAAGCACCGGTCTTTACTCCAAATGATACGCCAGCTGATGTACTAAACCATCTCACCGCTTACTTGTCAAAACTTGTTGCAACTAGAGGATTTCCACCAACAAACAATCAGCTCCGCACCTCATCAAATCCTCGACAACAAGCCACTGTTCAAGATGGTCAAGTGACGGTGCAACCTATTCAGGGAAGGCAAAATTCATATGGACCTCCTACAAGGACTGGGAACAATCAAGCTGTGAATTCTCAAGCTAGTGGAAATGGGAGTCCTATTGGTCCTAAGAAGGTTGTGACTTTCTACAATTGCCGAGGACAAGGTCATATGGCTAGGGAATGCACTCAGCCGAAAAGGAGAAGGGATGATGCATGGTTTCGTGAGAAGATGTATTTGGTTGATGCTCAGTCTAAGGGGAAGATTTTGGATTCAGAGGAGTTAGCATTTCTGGCAGACCCAGGGGCAGCAGATACTGAAGGCATTGCAGTCGTTTCTACTTCTAATGCAGCTTATCAAGCGGACGATCTTGATGCATACGATTCGGATTGTGATGACATTCACTCTGCCCAAGCTGCTCTTGTTGCTAATCTTTCTCACTACGGTTCTGATGTCATCAGTGAGGTACCAACCACATCTAATAATATTGATGATAACCAACATCAAGTTGGGCATGAAAATGACAACCTCGAACAGCATTTGGGAACTAGTAACTCAAATGATGTGGTACTCAATCCTACACATTTGAGTGAACCTCAACCAAATGCTACGACGGGTATGGAATCTTATGCTCAACATGACTTGGTCATGGTGCCTAAACATATTATTGATTAAATGCATATGGCCCTCAGACAATCCGTAGATACGAATTCCACCCTAACTGCTGAGCTTGCGTTGAATAAAGAAAAGGTCAAAACTTTTGAAATGGTTCCTCAAGAAGAGAAAATAACATGTTCTGAATTTGACCAATTTCGTTTTGAAAAGATTGAACACTTGAAAGAAATAGAATCATTAAAAGCTAATCTTTCCAATGAATTAAAAGAAAAAGAGTCGGTTGTCAATGATTTTCAGAAACTTAAAATGGATTTCGAAACTCTCGAGTCTAAAAAGGTTGAATCGGAAATTAATGCTACCAAACTTCTTAAATTCAAAGAACAACAGCTTTTAAAACAATACGCTTCCACAGAAAAGGTTCATCTTTTACCTAAATCATTTAAAGAATTCGAACTTAAGCGTCTTCAAGATTTACCACCTAATCCCGGTTATGCAAAACAAGCTCAGGAATATATTCCCGGTCTTTATGACATGACCATAATTGGAAAATCGAAAGAAGCACCTTTTGTTCGTAGTTCTGAGGAGACACAATCACTTGGGGATGAAACTCATTCTAAAATGCTTTCAAAATTCCATACAATTGATTATGATCAACATAACAAAGATCAATTTTCGAAAAAGACACGCATTCGCTTACAAAAGGAATTAGCAGAATTAACAGTTCTTGTGCCCCAAAGTTTGTCAAAAGAAAACCTTCCTAGTACGTCTCCTACACTCGTCAAAAAGGATTTAACGAAGTTAATTCCACCGGTAAGTAAGGCGTCCGTTAACTTAAATACGGTTCACCAACACTTAGCCGATTTTGACAAGGTCATTTTGGAACGTACGACGGCCACGGCCATAACGGAAGGTGAATGGAACTTTTAGCACACTAGAGCTGCGTTTCGAGATGAAATTGTTCCGTTCGTAAACAATGTTAAAGCTTGTCTTCGTAATATTGATCAAGACTTATTTTTGGAAATAGAAGAAGTTAGACGTGTTTTCAATGAAATGGAAGATGCTTATGAAAACAGTTTACTTGAAATAGAACGGGTTTCACGCCATAATGATCTGCTTCTGAATCAAGTGATGTCTCATGATATAGTTTCTGTCTGTGTGAATACAAGTGTTGATAATGATTCTATTGTGCATAATGTTGAATCTGTGGATACTGTGATAGATAGTACTTGTCACGAATCTGACGCTGAATTTTTAAAGCTTCAAGATTCATATTCATCGCTTTCAAAACGTTTTGATGAGATTCAAACACATTGTATTTCGCTTGAATGCAAGCAACAAATTATTCAAGAAATCTTTGAAACGTCATTCGAAGGTGTTAATATCGATGATGCAAACTTTGAAAGAATTTTCGATTGAATTTACAATCAAGACAGCGTCAGCCAAGTGACAAGGTTGCTAAATCTTTGCCGATAGAAATAGAGAAATCTAAGGAGCTTAACTGTGTGAACGTACTTGAGGCCGCTGAGAATTTTAAACTTGATCTAGATAATCAAGTTTCCAAGATTTTGTCTAAAGTTGATAACTTAAAACAGAAAAATACACGACTCTTCGATTCAGTACAGCCCGCATGTGTTGATACCACTGCACAGAATCAATCATTGATTGAACAATTGAATCGAAAGTCGATGGAAATATCTGATTTGAGGGAACAAATTTGTGATAAGAATCTGGTATTGGCTGAGTTAAAGGAAACACTTCGTACTCTAAAAGGTAAGAATGTTGTGGATAACGCAGCCACTGTCTCAGCATCGTCCTCTAGTGCAATCAAAAGGAACCTAATAGCCGTCACACCACTTAACAAGGGCCCTAGGACTAAACCATCTCAAACTTTGGTCACTAAAGATAAGGCAGAATCAAAACCAGCTTCTAATATTCCTGTGTTGCCTTCTACAGGAGTAAGCACCACTACTAAGGCTCAAAGATCTAAGCTTAAAAGAAACAAGAAGAATCATAGGATCTTGCCCCCATCTAGTAGTCAAGTGAAGAAGAAAGTAGAAGCCCATCCTAGGAATGTTATTTCTGTTTTGAATAAAAAGAATCATGTAGCTAAACCTAAAGGCTCTGCGGTTGTGCAGTGTTCTAAGCCTACTGTGAATTCTAATTTAAAATGTTGGAATTGCAATGAATGTATGTTTTCTAGTCGTCATGATTCTTGCCTTATTGACCATGTGAATGAGATGCATGCCCGGAAAAATGGATTAGAATGGAAACCGACTGGGAAAGTGTTAACCCAAGTTGGTTGGATGTGGCGCCCCACTGGTAGAACTTTCACTATAGTAGGAAATATGTGCCCTTTAACTAGGACTACTCCCACTGAAGTGAAGAAAGTGTGCCCTTTAACTAGGAGTACCAAGGCTACCGAAACACAAGCGTGTCCTTTAACTAGGAACACTAACACTACTGTAGGAACCAAGTGCCCTTTAAATAGGTCTACTCCCACTGTAGTGCCCGCGAATAATCCAAAACCTAAGAAAGTTGGAACAGTAAAACCTGTTAGTGCTAAAACTCACATTAGAAAACGCAGGAAATCTAAGGGTCTCAAAAATGTTAGCAATTCTGATAATTCTATATCTGTATCTGCTAACACTCCGGAACCAATAGTTTCCAATGCATTGTCTACTGTTGTTATTGAAAACAGGTGGTCCAAATTGTTCTCTGGTATTTGGACTCTGGTTGCTCCAAGCATATGACCGGAGATCGCTCTCAGCTCAGAAATTTCGTCAGCAAGTTTCTTGGTACGGTTCGATTTGGAAATGATCATATTGCAAAGATAATGGGTTATGGTGAATATCATATTGGGAATGTTATAATTTCAAGAGTGTATTACGTGGAAGGTCTTGGTCACAACTTATTTTCTGTGGGACAATTTTGTGATGCAAACCTAGAAGTTGCTTTTCGAGAGCATACATGCTTCATTCGTAATTTGGAAGCGGTTGATTTATTGAAAGGTACTCGAGGGAATAATTTGTATACTTTGTCTCTCCACGACATGATGGCCGCTTCTCCCGTATGTCTTCTCTCCAAAGCATCGAAGACTAAGTCATGGTTATGGCATCGACGGTTATCTCATCTTAACTTTGACGCTATTAATCACTTGGCGAAAAACGAACTTGTTCGTGGTCTTCCTAAACTATCATTTCACAAGGATCATTTGTGTTCCGCGTGTACAATGGGGAAAAGCACTAAGAAGTCTTACAAACCCAAGACTGAAGACACCAACCAAGAGAAACTTTATCTGTTGCATATGGATCTTTGTGGGTCAATGCGTGTTGAAAGACTTAGTGGCAAAAAGTACATCCTCGTCATCGTTCGATGATTACTCTCGGTTTACATGGGTGAAATTTCTTAAAGCAAAAAATGAGGCACCTAAATTCATCATCAGATTTCTCAAGATGATTCAAGTACGTCTCAACACTACTGTCCGACGCATTCGTACAGATAATGGAACCGAATTTGTGAATCAAATTTTGCGTGATTATTAAGAAGAAGTTGGCATTTCTCATGAAACATCCGTTGCTCGCACTCCACAGCAAAACGGTGTCGTTGAAAGGCGAAATCGCACACTTGTGGAAGCTGCTAGAACGATGTTAATTTACGCAAAGGCTCCATTGTTTTTATGGGCAGAAGCAGTATCTACAGCAGTGTACACCCAAAACCGGTCACTAATTCGTAAACGCCATGGTAAAACACCTTATGAGCTTCTCCATGGAAAAGTACCAGATTTATCATATCTTCATGTATTTGGTTCTCTTTGCTATCCAAACAATGATGGTGACAATTTGGGAAAACTTCAACCAAAGGCTGATATTGGTATTTTCATTGGTTACGCACCCGCAAAGAAGGCATTCCGAATCTACAACCGTAACTCTCGCAAAATCCTTGAAACTATGAATGTTGATTTTGATGAGCTGACAGCAATGGCTTCTGAGCAAAGCAGCTCTGAACCCGCACTTCATGAAATGGGACCCAGTAATATTAGTTCGGGTCTTGTCCCAAACAACCCTACTTCATCATTTATACCACCAACTAGGACTGAATGGGATAAGTTGTTTCAACCGTTCTTTGATGAATTCTTTACTCCTCCAAGTATTGTTGCTCCAGAACTTGAGGTAATAGCTCCGGTAACCGAAGTTGTCGCTCCTGCAACCGAAGCACAATCAGACACATCTGCACCAACAATTGGTCAAGATATACCAACAACGAGTAATTCTCAACCAACACAAGTAACAACTACCCATGTCATGCCTATTGATGATGAAGAGGATGACGATGATCACGATTTGGAATTCGCTCAAATGCGTGAACTTCCATTCTTTGGTGTATCTATTCCCGACCCTAATCAAGCCGGGTCGTCCACCTCAGAGGAAGCTCCTTCTACAGTTTACTCCAATCCACAGATTCGTGAACATGACAGCAAGTGGACAAAGGATCATCCCATAGATTCTATTATTGGTGACCCTAATCGTCTGGTATCCACACGAAGTCAGTTACAAGAAAATGCAATGTTTTGTCACTTTGATGCTTTTCTCACTGAAGTTGAACCTAAGACATGGAAAGAAGCTTTTACTCAATCCTGTTGGATAGAAGCTATGCAAGAAGAACTTAATGAGTTTATACGTCTTGATGTATGAGAACTTGTCCCATGCCCGGATCAAGTGCAGTTACTCACTTTGAAATGGGTTTACAAGGTGAAACTCGATGAGTTAGGCGGAATATTGAAAAACAAAGCTCGACTAGTAGCTCGTGGATACAAGCAATTATTGGGCGTCGACTTTATGGAATCCTTTGCACCTGTTGCCCGTTTGGAAGCTATTAGACTATTCCTCGCTTATGCAGCCCATATGAATATAATCGTCTATCAGATGGATGTGAAGACGGCATTTCTTAATGGTGAAATCAAGGAAGAAGTCTATGTTCAACAGCCGGAGGGTTTTATGAATCCTAATTATCCTAATCATGTGTACAAGCTTAAGAAGGCTCTCTATGGGTTGAAGCAAGCTCCACACGTATGGTATGATCTATTGTCACAATTCCTCATTACTCAAGGCTTCGCAAAAGGCAAGGTGGATCCCACGCTGTTCATTCAGAAACGAGGTAAAGATATGATTATGGTACAAATATATGTTGATGATATTATATTTGCAGCCTCGACCCAAACCTTATCGGACGAGTTTGGGACACTCATGTCTTCCAAGTTTAAGATGTCAATGATGGGCAAGGTATCATTCTTCTTAGGTCTTCAGATATCTCAGAGTCCCAGAGGCATCTTTATTAATCAATCCAAATATGCCCTTGAATCGCTTAAGAAATATAAGATGGAATCTTGCGACCCCGTGGACACTCCAATGGTGGAGAAATCTAAGCTTGATGCAGATCCACATGGAGTTGCCGTTGATCCGACACTGTATCGTGGAATGATCGGTACTCTTCTGTATATCACAGCTAGTCGACCTGATCTTCAGTTTGCTATATGTATGTGTGCCAGGTATCAAACTCGACCTACTGAGTTACACTCAGCTACTATTAAAAGGATCTTTCGATATCTTAAAGGAACCATTAATCGGGGACTTTGGTATTCGAAGGACTCTTCTATTGCACTAATGGCATATGCAGATGCGGATCATGCGGGTTGTCAAGATACAAGGCGTAGCACGAGTGGAACATTGCAACTACTAGGAGATCGATTAATCAGTTGGGCATCGAAAAGGCAGAAAAGCGCTGCAATTTAAAGTACGGAAGCAGAATACATAGCTATGTCCGGTTGCTGTGCTCAAATTCTTTGGATGAGATCGCAATTAACCGACTATGGTCTAGGTTTCAACAAGATTCCGATGTACTGTGACAACAAGAGTGCAATTGCCTTATGCTGCAACAATGTTCAATTCTCCCGGTCGAAGCATATTGACATTCGCTACCACTTCATCAAGGAGCAAGTGGAAAATGAAGTAATCGAGCTTTACTTTGTCCGATCTGAGTATCAATTGGCGGATATTTTCACGAAGGCTTTAGATCGCGCTCGAATTGAATTTTTGGCCGACAAGCTAGGAATGAGAACTTTCTCGCCTGAGACTCTTAAGGAACTAGCAGATGAAGCGAAAGAATAGTGGTGGTAAAACTATTCTC
This sequence comes from Glebionis coronaria, assembly GCA_025667525.1. Taxonomy (NCBI): domain Eukaryota; kingdom Viridiplantae; phylum Streptophyta; class Magnoliopsida; order Asterales; family Asteraceae; genus Glebionis; species Glebionis coronaria. The sequence continues at coordinate 209,694,775 of CM046877.1, read as the reverse complement.
CGTATCCTTGGTGATCATTTGTATATATTGTTTATATTTTTATCCTCAAAAGCAAAATACAAAAATATAAAACCATATAAAAACCATAAAAATTGAAAAATTCAGAAAAATCCAAAAATATTTTTTACTTTATTTTTCAAAGGCATGTCTTTTGGTACGATAATATTTACGGCCTTAGAAATGTTGATTAAAATTGACAAGGCGCCATAAATAGAGTTCGTACAAAAGTTGTAAATATTTCATAAAACATGCCTAAATGGCTTGTAGTTATTTCTGACTGCAACCCGGTTTTCATGTTAAAGTCAAGTATTTCTTATGAAAGCTTTGGCTAACAACGGGAATTAATTTTCTCGGGCAAGGTTTACTTTAAAACCTTGTAAGGGATCAAGTTTACTTTATAACTTGGTCTAACACAAATATATGTACGCCTCAGTGCATTTATTTGTTAAAACAAGAGAAGTCTTGTTTTTATGAAGCTATCATCTCTACAACCATTGCTATCTACAATTGGTATCTACATACTCAACGATGCGACTACTCAACCGACGACTACAGCTCTTTCAATAGAACACGGGTCAACAATTGAGGGGGAGCAATTGTCAAGCATTCAGAATCTTTGATGCCGAAAGTGCCGAGTTCACAAGTGGGTGTCAAGACAACAATACCAATCGTACATGTGGTGTCATATGATGACTTCAGACGTGACGAGGCGACCAACATATGCTGACAAGAACCATTTGATCTTATCATATGATGTTCTCATCTATCAGGTCCAACCTTGTCAATTCTTTTCTAATATGGTGAATATGTGATCATGTTACAAATAGATGTCATGAAGATAAAACGAACTCGCATTTTTCTTCCCAAAACCTTTGTTAAAACTTTATTACATCAATTGATATTAAAAACATCGATTGGGTTAATATTTTTAATATGGGGGAGAAAATGTGATTTAATATGGGATATTATCACAAATGGTTTGACTTAATGTGCTGGCTCAAGTCTACATATGCGAAATGTTTTCGAATATCGTGGCATATGTCAAGGGGGAGCAAAATGGATTTTCTATATCAAAATGGATTTTCATAGTGACATATACTTACCCAAAACCCATTTATTTCACGACGATGAAGATTGTGGTGACATAAGGATGGTAGGATAGGTTAAGTCCTATGATTCTTTCAGAACCGGAGGAATCTTCCCAAGGACATTCCATAGCTAGAAATAGTAGTCCTTAGGAAAGATGGAGAAAGATTGTGAACGTAGCTGAATGCCGACCAAGTACTTAAGTTAGCACTGGAACAATTACAACAAGGTGCTAGTGATGACGTATTGGTAAGCATTGAAGGGGTTGAAGAATGAAAAAGAATTGTAAAGATAAAGGGTGTAAAGAAAGAAGCCCTCCTTACAACTTTAGGCAGAAACCGGGTCAATACATATGCTATTGAGATCATTTTTAATGATGCTTGATATTGAAGATAAGACATCATGGACCCAGTGATGCAATGCACAACCCATCCCAGCTAACTCAGATATCTCTCAAAAGATATTTGTTTTAATCACACGAAGATCAACATGTTATCTATCGATTTATTCACTCCGAGTAAATTGGTATTGAAAAGGTGGCACTCCTCTCCAGCCTCCGATCACTAAAATCCATAGGGCACGATCGAGTCTAGAGCCATTTGAGATCATCAAATATCTCATTAGGACACACTTTCATATTTCCTTGCTTCTTCACACACTGTGAAAAGTAAGAAAGATTTTAAGAGTCCTACGCAAAATCTTCATGATCTTGCCTGAACATCCGAGTAATACGAAAGTATTTACAATGAAGATGGAAATCCTTCTTGAGCGAACATCAAAAAGCTCATGATAGGTGACTTGTGCGATTCTTTATGAATCAAACTTGTGATAACTGGAAAGCAATAGCTGTTTAATTCTTAACTGAATTTAAACACGTTCCAGGCCTCTACGCAATATCTTAGTGATCTTGCTAGAACACTGAGAGTGATACCTTAGTGTTCACAGTGATGAGTGGAAATCCTTCTAGTGTTAACCTCAAACAGCACTTGGTAGGTAACTTGCAAGATTCTATATGAATCAAGCTCGTGACAACTGGAAAGCAACGATGGTGCGGTTCTTAATTGAATTTCACTTGTTCCAGGAACATGAATTGACGGCTTCAAATCATGCGGATAATTTTATCCAAATGATTCACTCTTTATGTTCGCAGTCAGCTTTGGACGGTCGAATAAAGAGAACGGGTTTACCCGCGAAATCCTGTCAGGAAGTTACTTAATTGAAACTATCCGTCACGGGTACGATATCTAATATCGTCCAACGGTCTTCACCGACCGGAGGTAAAATGCTACCATTTAGAATGAAATGTTCAAAGCCATTTCGTTCGTGTCTACTTATGTTGCGGCATTTGAAGACGGTGGCGTTGCGGAATCCGAGAAGAAGTCGTCCCCGCATGCTTATACTTTACGCACTTAATACCTCATCTTATTCAAGAAAGCCTAAAAGTTAAGTCTTCCGCTGTATCGAACTCTGAAGCTTTCAAGAATTACTAAGGCATAAGTATGTGGGACGTGAGGTCACGAAGAGGCGAAGATCACAAGTGAAGGATGCACGAGATCAAGGCAAGAGATTAATGCTCAAGACTGATATCAAAGATCACATCAGCATGTTCACCAGAAAAGAAAAAGAAAAAGAAAGACGAAGACTACGAGCTCAAGACAAGCATAGTATGCTAGGTTTATTTTATTATTGTAACTTGGGTAACGCCCTTGTTTGGAGTGACCTCCCTTAGGGGGAGATTGTTGGAAATACGTTTTACGTATTAGAAAGGATCGGTCACTCCAACAAAAGTCTACGTTATAGCTCGTAGTTTTGTTATTTACATTTATCAAACAAAGCCCAAAACCGAGCCCATGGATTGTATGGGCTGGCGGCCTAATGTAAACCCAAGCCCATCTCATGGGCTTGGGTATATAAACCCTCTCCTTAGATGGAGAGGGTGGAGTGTGGTTTCATTTTTACACATAGTAAAACATTGGTTTCTCTCTCTAAGTGTGTGTGTAATCCACCATCTCTCTATCTCTTTCTCTCTCTAAAAACATAAGCAAGATTTACAATCCTTCACTTTAGGTTTAACTACATGATTCTTTTTTTCAAAGCAGAAATAACATTCTTAGGGTGTGCTTCTACATTCTTCTACACTTGACTACTAGATGAGGGCAAGATCCTATCTTTCTTAAACCTTAATATATCTAGAGAGAGAAGGGTAAAGATAGAGGGTTGAACACACACACTTAGAGATAGAAATTAGAGAGAGAATTTTAGGGCTCGGCTCAAACTCTTATCAAGCTTTTTCAAGTTTTATTAAATTTGTTTTTACGATGAATTCATATAAGCAACTTATGATTAATTTGAATATTAACTTAATTATAAAAGTTTATTTCATAAATAAATAATACTTCCTAGAAGGATTTTTAGCTTTGACTAAATTTTATAATTTAACTCATGGTATTTTAAATAAATTTTTCATTTTTGTAAACTTATTATATTTACTTGGTACTTGGTGAAATATAATATGTATAAATATTTTTGTACTCTTTTTAATATGAAAGTGTCGTAATTGCGTTAGCAATCGCGTCACGCAATGGCATTTGGGACTTTAATCGCATTAGATCGCAAAACACATTTTGAAACCAAGACTGTGAGATTATGTTATTTTTGTTTTATTAATGTTAAATGAATAAAATTTGATTTTGAGTTATGGTTTTTGTTTGTTTTAATTTATACATATGCTTTTATTGATGAGTTTTATTATTAAAAAAAAATTATTTTATACACATTCAAGTTTTTTTAAGCCAAGCTCAAGCTTGAATTGTCAAAGCTTGAAAAATTATTAAACCAAAATCAAGCTTACAATTGTTTTATCAAGCCAAGCTCAGACCCTATAAAGATTAACTTAAACTTGACTCGATTCCACCCTAAATGCAAATGCTTTAAATCTTATAAAAAAATTACATCCATCTCTTAGATAATAGAAAAAAATTATAAACTCTTGATTAAACAAAGTGAATCATAATGTTATTAAAATATGGTGTCATTTAGCTAAAGATAAATTAACAACAATAGTCATTTAGCTAAAAATATATTGACAACATATGGTATTTGTGAGTACATGAGAATAACGACGTTATCTTTTTTTAATTAAAACTTTTATTATAGAAAGCAAACTAAGTTTCATATATATCACTCTTCGAAACAGAAAAAAGTTCATAAGAAAAAAACCCCTTCCATCTAAAAGGTAACATTGACGAAGATGTCAAGTGAGTGACCCAGTGAGCAACTTTGTTATTTTCACGTTTAGTTCATGAGAAAAATAGTTGCAGATTCATCGACCACAAACGAATAGCTTCTACAAGAGAAGCGAGGTTCCATGGTGGCATCGTTTTTTTAGGATGAAAAGGTGATAGCCGTCTGGCAATCAGATTCTATAATTGCTTGAGACCAACCACGACGAAATGCGAGCTGACATGATGGTGCACTGCCAAAATTTCTGCGTGAAGAGGAGACATAGAAGAACAACGCATACCTACGACATAAAGGATAGAGCCTATAGAATCACGGGCTACAACAGCTAACGCGATCTTAGAATCCATAAAATCTACATCACAGTTTATCTTCACCTGAGAGCCATGGGGGGAGTCCATCGTAATGAAGTCAAAGATGTAGAATGAGGACAAGCCGCTTCATCATTGAGGTTTGAGGCCATTATGTTATCAAACTCACTTAACTGAGCATTAATCGAGGCTAAAGTGTGCTCGGGAGAAAGGTCAACATTTTTATAAGCAAAAGCACAACGTGACCGCCAAATGAACCAATAAATCGGTGCCACGATTGATAGAATACGAGAAGCTTCAGAACTCATCTTGCGAATGTCAAGAAATCTCTGAAAACGAAGAGAAACGCTTGTACTTGAAGAATGATTCCGAAAACTTAAAGAAGAACCAAACCAAACAGGTCTAGTCCATGCACATTCAAAAAGCAGATGCTCAATTGTTTCTGGAGAACATCTTCTGCTAAAAAGATTATCCATGGTCGTAACAGAATTAGTAATAGATTTCCATGCGAAAAGTTTAATTTTTGGTTGCGTATGGATATTCCATAAACATTTCTAGAATTTTTGTGGAGGATTATAGCTTGTGTTTGCTTTTGAAGATGCTTGGGACCAATTTCACAAAAGAGCTTGCTTGTATCCAGATTTTAATGTGTATTGACCTTTTGCATCAAAGTGTCACACGAGCTTGTTTGGATAACCTGTTTGTGAAATAGGAATCCCCGAGATGATATCAGCCTCTCTTTCAGAAACATGCTTTCGAAGCTTCTTGATATTCCAAGAACCATTCTCGATGAAATCTAAGGAATGTTTGATAAAATTATATGATTTAGCGTTGAATGAATAATAATGCTGAATGATTCAAAAATGTTGAATGAATATGATTCTGAATGAAAATGAGCGTTTGTTTAGTATCTTGAATCTAAATACAAAAATTGAGTTAAAAGTCTATGTTTTCTTTATAAATCAAACAAAAACGAGCTATTTTGATTTATATATATATTTTAAGATACATCAATTATAAATTGTGAGATAGTAAACATAAAAGGTTTTTAACAAAAAAAGACCCATCTAGTGAAAAATATGAATTCATTGTATTGTCGTAAAACATAATTAACCATGTAAATTTAGTGTCAAATATAATATACGAAAATATCTTGAAGTCTCGGATCCAAGCATAGCCATACAAAAAATATTACTAATAAATAATAAAAAGACAAGAAATGCTTGTATATATGAAGAATAAAGTCGCTATGAATCGTAGACCTACTCCTAGTAACACGGCCCATTCAGTGACAAATTCAATCATTTAACGTTATCTTTTTTCTTACCAAACAAAACGCCCTCTGACCGACTAGGTATTAAGAACTGATTTATTCAATTCAGAAGTTATCAAACACCCCCTAATACTCTTTTATAATTAGGGAATGGACCGAGAGGTCAACAGATATGAAAATGTTCATTACAGGGAACTCACTTTTTTTTCCAAATTGAGATACTCTCCCCATTTCCCACCTTCCATCTAACTCTATGAAGTTTCAAATCTCAACCATGAAGTAAACTATTCCAAAGCCATGATGGACGGGAACCTCTCTTTGTAGTAAGAAAAATTGAATGAGGAAAATAAACACCTTTTATTACCTTACTCCAAAAAGTTCCAGGGTTCATAAGAAGTCTCCACCCTTGTTTTGTTGAAAGAGCAGTGTTAAAGCATTCTAAATCACAAAAGCAAAGGCCTCCATCAACTTTAGTGTCTGTAAGCGTTTCCCAACTTTTCCAATGGATTTGTCTCTCATGAGAATCACCGTCCCATAAAAATGTTGAATATATGCCATAAGCTTGTTCAAAAAACCTTTCGGATGTAGATAACATCGCATTGCATAAGTTGGAATAGCTTGAATAACAGACTTTATTAACACTTCATGACCAGCTTGAGGAAGAACTTGTTGCTTCCATCCTTGCAGTTTTTGAAGAATTGTTTCTAATACAAAACCAAAGAAATCTCCTTTCTTCCTACCATGTATTGATGAGAGCCCTGGGTATTTATCTTTCGGACCCATCAGTTTAACCTTAAGGACTTCACAAATGCTATTTTAGAGCATACTTGGCGTATTAGGAGAGAATAAAGCTGATGACTTTTCAAAGTTAACTCTTTGTCTTGACACCCGACAATAGGTATAAAAATATCCAAAAGATTTGTACATTCCACCTGAGAAGCTTTTAGAACAAACAACGAGTCATCTTCAAAAAGAACATGTGAAATAACATGATACCTTCTCGCCACTTTGATACCCGATAAAGAACCTAGCTCCATTGCCCTATTAATTAGACGAGAGAGAACATCCTCAACAATAAGAAACAGATACAGGGAAATGGGGTCCCCTTGTCGAAGCCCTCTTTGAGGTTTAATAACCCCCATCGATTCACCATTTACCATAAATTCTAAATCATAAGTCGTTAGGCAATAACGGATCCAATTGCACCAAACATCGCCAAACCCCATTTTCTTGAGTGTCGCAAACAAAAAGTCACACTCCACCCTGTCAAATGATTTGTTTAAGTCAACTTTGAGAGCAATAACATTATGACTTCCATTCTTCTTATTTAGAATGCAGTTAAAAGCTTCATTTGCGACTACCAGACTATCTTGAATTTGTCGACCTTGAATGAAAGCAGATTGTTGAGGAGATACAATTTTTCCAATCAAAGGTTTCAATCTATTTGATAAAATCTTTGAGATTATTCTGGAAATAAAGTTACAAAGACTGATTGGTCGAAACTCACTTAGATATTCAGGGTGGGGAACTTTCGAAATAAGCACAACTACAGTTTTATTTATCTCATGTACCATATGACCCGTTTCGAAGAAGTAAGAAACAGCCTTGCATATAGCATCTCCAACTAAATGCCAGTAATTCTGATAAAAGATACCAGAAAACCCATCTTCACCGGGAGCTTTGAGGCCGCCTAGCTGTTTGTAGCTTGATAAATATCCTCACTTGAAACACGAGCTTCTAATTTGACGTTCATTTCTTGTGAAACAACGGGGCTCAACATACTAATAGCCTCCTCCAAATCACAGGGTCTCTAATCTCTTAAACAAAGCTCGTTACTAACAAAGAAAGTCATAGATCGAAACTTCTAATAGGCGTTATCCAACTCTTATGTAATGTTGAACATCGTACATCGCGGATCGGCCTGAATAGGGATGTGGGTGGAAAAAAACTCATAATCTACTGGTACTCACGTGTAAATGGATGGGTATTTTGGTCATTTTTCAGTCACGGGTGGATCGTGTCTAAATTTAAACTCATCAATGGGTGGCGGGTGGGTGATAGGGATGGCAAAAGCGCCCGAAACAGATGGGGACAACCAAAACCCGAACCGGTTGGGTTGGGTTCGGAGTCGGGTTGGGGAATTTGGATACGGGTTCGAATTTTTATTTTCTTTTTTTCGCGGGTACGGTTTCGGGTGCGGGTTCTACTAATACCCGCCCCGTTTACCCGTATCTGAATCCATACCCGTTTACACGATTCCGTACCCGCTTTTGTTTCTATTTTATGTAAGTTCTAAATTTGTGTGAAATAATAGACGAAGATTGTTGAACAAATTGAATGATCATATTAGTTACATTTTGTGTGCATTAACATGTTTGTGATCAAGTGTATTTGGATTTTATAATTTTAAAATGAAAACCATGATTTATTCGATATATTAAATCGTGTGAATAATATTAAAAAGTATTTTTTTTTTATCTTCTAAACACTTAAAAATATATTAGAGTATTTTGGTCATTTTCGAGTGGGTTTTTTAATCATTATAGGCACAATAATGCCTAACAAAAAATTAATTGTGGATAACCGATACCCGCGGGTAAAATCCGAAAACCAGATGGATAATACTAATCGGGTACCTGTCAGGTGATGGAGCGGATACGGGTACATATATTATAAACGGGTACGGGTTCACTTAAACCCGACCCAAAACCGACCCGTTTCCATCCCTAGTGGGTGACGGGTAAAGCATACCCGTCATGGGTAAACCCATGAAACCCGTTTTATATACATATGAGAGTACCCATCAATATACTTATGGGTGTTCTCATAAACCCATTTAAAATAAAATAAACTTATTATACTTCTTAAATAGTTGTACTTAGATAGTTGTGACTTATGAGACTTACCACTAGGGATGAGCACGGTACAAGTCCTGTACCGAACCCGTACCGAATTAGTGGTACCGATTATTTTCCGAGCATAAATTAGTGGTATCGGTACCGTATCGAACGGAATTCGGATATCGCTACCAGTACGGGTATCGGTACCGGTACCGGGAAATCGGGGTTTTCCCGTTTTTTCAGAATTTCTCGATTTGGTACCGGTCCCGTATGGAATTAGTGGCCCCGATTTTTTTTACCTTATTTTGTAGTACCGGTATCATACCGAACGGGATTCGGGTACCAGGAATCGGTACGATTCTGGTTCGATTTCGGGATTCATATCGAAATGCTCGTCCCTAGTTACCACTATAAAAAAACACATTAAAAACTAAAAAAAACTATTCGATTTGCTAGACTAAAAGATGAAGATAAAATATCAAATCATCAAATATATATAGATGGATAACATAGTTCCTCTCTTCTTATGCTACAAAACATCAGTTCATTCATACTAATACATACAGTATATGATATTACTGTTTTACACGTCTAAAAATATCTTATTCTCTCTACAAGGTACACGACACACCTCTAATCCTCTAACACATCTAAATAATTATTCAATAAATATAGTTTCGTAATTTCATAGATATTGTGTTTAACTCAGTTTCTTAAAACGCAGTTTCATAGTTACTTTTCATATAAGGTTTTGTGATTTTTGTTATTGCATTAGCCCACGGGTATGGGTATGGGTAGAAAATTATGCCCACTAGTGGGTATGAAAAAATTCACGTGGGTGGTAACGGGTTTGAGATACCCGTACCCATTATCCACATATGCCATCTCTAGGAGTGAACATAAACTGGTTTTTTATTCATTTTTTTTCTTTATTTTTAATTATCGATTTGGTTCGATGTTACGCACACAATATATTTGTTGGATCGAACGAACTGTCGAACCGAACCAAATCAACCAAAACCTGGATCAAACATTTCAATCTGATCCATAATCCGTAGTTTTCGACCAAGTCGTTTTTTGATCCGATCCGGTCATCGGAGTCCTGCAAATTAATCTTTGTTAGTTGTATTATGAAACATTTAACTCTTTTATTTATAAAATATTTGAAAATTTCAAGTTACAATACATAATTTTATTTTATTTGTACAAACAAAACAAGCATACATGATAAAAGTATAAAACTTAAAACATATAATTATACTATTAAAATAACACATTACATTAAATTTTATAATTAAAATACTCATCACTTAACTTACAACTAAGACAACACATAAAATATTAAGGGTGTGTTTTGTATCCAGGTTTACTCCACTTTAGGCTAGTAGGCTTATTAAAAAACTGTTTGCTTACCATTTTATGATTTTAGTTTGGAAATCATGCCATTTGACATTCTACTGTTTCTAAAGTCACGACTTTCATAGGTTTATAACTTTTAGTAGGCCCTACAATTTTTTACTCTTTAATTTGTATTTGTTTATTCAATATATATTTATACTTATTGTTCCATTAATTAAAATGTTATAATTTAATAATTTAACATATTAAATTATTCTTACATTAAATTAAAATCTAAACCCAAAATTTATACTAAACATTACTTTTCTCTACTCCTTTATAAAGGAAAAATAAGGATGGTTGAATGTTGAAAAAACTAGGATGGTTGAAAAACTTTTATTTTGTGAGCCCTACTAAAAATATATGACAAATTCTATTTAAATTGTACACTATGTATACTCCCTTATAAAAGATGCATATCCCTAACATCACAATTCAACCATTCAGACTTTCAACCCTACATCACACCCTAAATTTATACACACCATACCAATATCCGACCCTAAATATTTCCAAACCTAAAAACAACATAAAAAAACACCTCTTAAAAAATAAACTCCCATCCAAAAAAACACACACTCCTCACAAATATTCTCTCACTAAAAAAACACACATTCCAGAAAATATCTCATCTAAAAACGCTCCCATCCAAAAATCCCACCACATCTGATCGTCGCCACCATCGCCAGTCGTCGTCACCCCTGCCGGACGTCAAAACCACTACTAAATAATTGTCTCCGCCAGACCTCTCATCTCCGATTATAACACTTAACAATATATATTTTCAAGTCTGGTATGTAATGATTTATTTTTGTGGAGCTTTATATCAAGTTTTTGTGGATAATTTTTGTAGATCTATAGATTGTAAATATAGATCTATAGATTGTAAATATAGATCTATAGATTATAAATGTAAAATTATAGTTTTTGCTTGTAGATCTAAGTTATTTCTTTATTATTTGCATTTTTAGCAGCCACCGGTGCCGACTCAGCAGCTGCTGTCGGTAAGCCAATGCCTTAATAAACCTCTATGATGGAGTATTGAGGTTTTTAACTGAACCATAAAATTTATTAGATCTGAGTTTTTTTTTACAGTGGGATAGCTGTTGCTGCCACCGCCCTTTCTCGCCGGAATAGTACAGCCATCGCCACTACCCTCTCGCGAAAACGTTTTAGCCACGGTCACTTAATTGCAACATGGTTTGTTTTTTAGATCTATCAATTTTATTTACAAGTTATTGTTATCAGTTTGTTTTATGTCTTTTTATTTCATATAAATATAAGTTATTTATATTTTCCTTGTGTTCTTTGTTACAGTCATAGCCAACTCAACTATCTCGCAGGAAAAGTGTTTGCTTCCCTACATATAAACCCTCACCAAAATACACAAGATCAAAAAAACCGCACGCACTATGTGTTATCTTTTCCTATCTCTAAAAAGTAAAAACACATCATCAGAACGCCACCGAACCTTACCATTAGTTTTGCTCTAGACAAATCATTGCTACTTCCAACTATCTTCCAAAACCAAAACGAGAATCAGAATCGCCAACGGACAGCCGAGCCGCTAACCACTTACCATGTATGGGTGTTCATTCTTTATATTGTGAGATCCATATTTGGTTTTAAGTTCTTGAAGTTTTTTTCTTTATTGGTTTTTTTTCAGATGTGATATTTGTTTAATTGTTTAGATTTGTTGCCCCGAGTCAATGTCTGTCACAAGTTCACAACCGTAACTTCTTGTTTTTGATTTGGTGTAATTTATATCTCTTGTATAAATTTGGTGCAATTTAATTACATGTGTATTTGAAGTAATTTAAAAGCTTGCAACTCTTTTTGGATATCTAAATGCTTTCTAAAGTTGCATATCAACCATGTTACGAGTATATGCTTAAATATTTTAGCGTTAGATATGTTAATTACTATTGTTTGAAAGATAAAAGTTTTATCATTTTCAAAAAGATAAAAGTTTTATCATTTTCCAAAAGATACAAGTTTTATCATTTTCAAAAGTTAGTTGGTTTTAAAAAAAAAATACTTTTAAAAATTTTAAAAGTTTATAGATAGATTCGTAGTATTAAGAATTTAATTTTTTAGATTTTAGATAAGGGTGAGACTATGACATGACATAGTTTGTGATTCAATAAAGGTTACATGAACGTGACATTACTCAGGGACACAAGATAAAATAAGTCAAAAGTGTAAGACATTGTCTCTTTACTACTCATAAAGGTAATTTGAAAAGATTGAAAGTGGATATCTCAAAAGACTCGAGACTCAATCTATTATTTTCACTTCATTTTAGCACATAACAAGCTAAATTATATTTTAAATAGTTTTGAGTTGATTAGAAAGTATAAGTTGGTAGATGATATTCAGAAGTGACTAATAAAACTTTTATTTTAAAAATATCGACGCTCTTACACAAATAATATTCGAAATTTGAATCAAGAGTAAAAACGCGCTTACACAAATAATATTCGAAATTTGAATCAGCAGTAAAAAGGACTATGTCGTGTTTGGCTAGATGAACCGATTTGACAATCAGTTTAAAAGACCAATCGATGTTTGGTTAGATGAGCCGATATGCATTGCCATCCCACCTACTAGAAAAAAAATATTGCAAAAAATTTAGACCATCCACGCCAATTAGAAAAAAAAAAGATATTGCAAAAGATTTGAAAAAAAAAACGTTCAAACATGTTGTCAGAAAAAGTCCAACGTACAATGGGAAAAGAGTCAACTAATATGTTTGAAATTTTCAAAATTTTGAAAATTGAAATAGTTTGAGAGCGTAAAAGTTTTGTACGGTAACAAATTTGAGGCTGTAAAAGTAAACTTTTTTAAATTTAGTATATTTTGAAACTTTTTAAATACTTTGGCAGGTAAAAGCGTGTGATTCTGTCTTTGTCATAATTATACTTTATCGATAATAAATACTCTATTTGTCTCAATTTAGTTTTCTACTATTAACTTTTAAAATCTTTTTCATTTAATTTTGACTTTAAATTAATGTCTTGTGTTATATAATACTTGATGCAAAATGTATGTATGAATTAAGTTTAGATGTATTTTCGTTTGGTATAATTTTTATCAAGTATTAAATAACATAAAATATTAATTTAAGGTCAAACTTTAGTAGAAAATACCTCAAAAGTTAATAGTGGACTAATAAATTGGGAAGAAGGGAGTACATAACTAAAAAAACCATAATTATTACGACAATATTGTTTTACTTTTATTATTAATGAAAAATTAAATTGCGACAACCTAAAAACGTGAAAAATAATAATAATTTGGGACGGAGATTATAAAAAAATGACTGGTTAACAACCTCTTAAAAAATCATTTTTGAAGTGTAAATATTGTAGTGATGTCAATTTTTTTCTTAGATTAAAACACTCGCTGACGTATTGTCTCGACATAATTGCAAAATTCATTTTGTGGTTAATTTGCACGTTTGGTTCGTCAAATTTTAAAATTGCAAAAACTGTTCGTGTAGCAAACATTGTATTGCTGTAGCAAACATTGTGTTGCACTTTCGGTCCTTTTACGACTTAAAATTATAAAATTACCCATGCTCGTATATAAAAATAAACAATGAAGACGATAGTATTTTAGTCTTTTTATGGCATAAAAAGGAACAAACTCGAAATTTGGCATAAAAACAAGAACGATTTTTGCAATTTCAAAATTTGTCGGGCCAAACATGCAATTTGACTAAAGTACAATGACTATTTTTGCAATTCTCTCTATTGTCTCTATCGAGAAAACAATACGCCCACGACTTAAAAAACACAATGCCTCGAAAAAGAAACCTTAACGCTACAACACATTTTCGTACTTTTTCAATTCAAATTTGAAAATGTAAAATTTTCGAATTTGTAATATTTTGAAATTTCAAAAATATAACATATTTATAATATCTTAGAATGCTTTGATTATGGTTATTAACAATAATAACGGGGTTAGGTAGGAAGTTTATCAAATTTAGTTTGAAATTTGAAACATGTGTGTTGTTTAAAATAATACTTTTAGTGTACCTATGAGTATGACCCATTAGAAAAAGTAAAATTAAAGGAATCAGATAAAGACAATGACTACAAACTACTTGAAAAAGTCAAGTTGTCCTGTTCTCGCACTCACATGACTACCATTTAGTAATCTGAACTTAAAAAATGCATGTTGTTTATATAGTTAAATAAACAACCTTTCAATTGGTACCATCATCTTCTAACCTTATAATTTTTACACTTGAAAAGATATATGATACATTCTAACGTCTATAATAAAAATCACAAAAAATTAATTCCACTAAAAACATATAATTCGCACAAAACATTTGTCGCTACGTCCACGCTACTATCGTAAGTGTAGTATCGGTTGGAATAATTCGTCATCAAAAAGTAATGCAACCATGCTATCAAAGCACGTCCTTGAAAAATATTTACTAATCGATACACTTTTCTGTATAGTAGTTACTCAATGTTAATTTTTTTCGAAACTAAAAACCACCGCCGATAGTGGATACTTAGAAAAATGCAACCATGTTATTAGAAAAACCCTTGCAACAATGCAACCATGTTATCAAAAAATTATTCATCATCAAAATTTGGTCGAAACTAAAAACAGTTGCCGCTAGGCGCGGGCACTCGGCTGAATTATCACATGTTAACACATTTTGCAATTATACTTAGATCTTACCACGATGTAATGTTTCGTTAATTATCTGCCGCTAGGCACTTCCGCCGCTATGCGCGGGTACTCGCCTAGTCATTTAATAGTATCTAATCCTAAATCACCTACTTTATAAACATACATCTAAAGTAAAACCCGATATCTAACCAAACAGACCCTAAAACATAACTAGAAATTAATTAAAACATAAAAACATAATTTAATACTTATACTAAGACTAATTAACATTTAATAATTAATACATATTTAAAAATACAATTTATTAATTAATACTATATTAATAGGTAATTAATACACTTTATTAGTTAAAAAATAAAATTAAATTAGTTTTTAGTTGACTCGGTTGAACCATAAAGTTACGATCGATTTTTCGTTTAAAACCGGTATTTGAACCCGACCGGTTCATGTTTCAACTGATTTTTGTCTAAAACCAGCATCCATTCCAACGTTTCGTTGATTTAACCGAGTGAGTCGAACCGAATTTTTGAACCAAAATATTGAAACGGCAAACCAGTTGAATTCGAGTACTATTATAGTTGCCATTTGCATGAATGCCACTGCACCAAAATTAACCCATGAATGAATAATTTAAGCCCACATTTAAAGCTGGATAACCGTTATAAAACAAACCACCTCACCACTTTCACAGATTACAATGTCTGTCACCAAATCTAAAAGTAACAGACAATCAACCGCGTTTCATTCCCAAACAATTACTAAAAAACAATTTATGGGTATTGATCACAATCAAATCTTATGAAATGGGTCTCAAAAATCTTTAAAATTAACCCATTTTTGATCACTCAACACACACTATTTCAAAAACCAATTTGTGGGTATTGATCAGAACCAAATCTTGTGAAATGGGTCACAGAGATCTTGAAAAAAACAGAGGACAACAACAACATGTTTCAAATTTTTATGTAACTTCTTCACCATACTATAATGCTGAGTCATCATCATCAGATAATAGTCAATGGACTTCATGGCTTGTGCCTATGATTGTTGTTGCAAATGTGGCTATGTTTGCTGTTATAATGTTGGTTAATGATTGTCCTAAGAGTCATCATCATCGTAATAATGGGAATGTTGGAGGTGATTGTGTTGCTAGGTTTTTGGGGAGGATGTCTTTTCAGCCTCTTAAAGAGAATCCACTTTTTGGTCCTTCTTCGTCTACGTAAGTTTCGTTTATGATCGTTTTGTTGATTTATCGGTTCTAGGTTGTAATTTGGGTTTGATGGTTATTGATTATTGTTATAGGTGATTATTGTTTGGGCAAATTATAATTAGTGTAGTAGTTAACAGTTAGCTGTTAGGAGTAGGCCAGTAGCGTGTTTGTTTTACAGAAAGTGTTTGGTAACGTAGCTGGATCCTGGATGTGTAGTTATTGAACGTAAGATGACGAAAAAGCTAAACGCTATCGCTAACACTGTGTTCTTGAGTTAATGATGAAGGAAAAGGAAAGGTAATGGAGTGTTCTCGAGTTACTTTTTAATAAGGGAAAAGGAAATGGAGAGGAAGTGGAGAGTAAATGTTTCTTCAAGTGGCGTTTAGAAGAGAAATTCTCGTTACCCCAAACGAGCTTTCAACTAAAAACGCTAAATCCTAATCTCTAAGTGCTCTAAATGCTCGTTGTTTAATATACTCTCGATAGGTGTCATTGACAGTTCTGATATTGAATTCATTTTTTTCAATTAAAAATGGAAGCTTTTTTTTTTTCTTTTTGTTAACTAGTTTAGTTGATTCTGATTTTGATTTAGAGTTTCGATTTATATGATGATCCTTGATTATCATTCGATGCTTTATGTGCCTTTTGATTCCGATTATGATTTAGAGTTTCGGTTTATATGATGATCCTTGATTATAATATAATGCTTTGTGTGCCTTTGTAATCTTTAACAAGTGTTATTGATGGTTGTGATTTTTAATATGAATTGGGTGGGTTTTAGCTACTTTTTTTTCCATTTCGGAGGGCTTTCCGCCATGATCGTTGGCAACTTTTGTGTAGAAGTTGATTTAGGATTATGATTCACTATAGATGTTTTTTTCCTACTTGCTCAATATGGGTGTTATGTGATTGGATATGGTTTAGTTTTATGACTTTGGATGCAGATATTTTAAACCGTAGATTACTTTTTAACATCCAATTGGGATCTTCTGATACCAACGTCCATCGGGTGAGCTAACAATAAGAGGTTGTGGACTTGTGGTTCAAGCCCCCAACACGATGCATGCGTATTTGCCCGATAAAAAAATGAGATTTTGTAATGGATGATAAGTTTTTTGAGGTTCTGTTGACATTACATTTAGGCTTATATTTGGCATCTTTTTGGTTCTTCGGTTCTTCCCACCCTTCATTTGCATACAGTTTGAGTTTCTGGTTGGTTTTGCTCTCTTTGTCTTTGAATTTGGTAATCTGTATTTCTTTTGGAATGTTCTATTATTATTACAAGTGTTCTTTGTGAAACACTTTCAACTTAAAGTGCCAATTTGGGTCATCTTGAGATGATTGGATTAGTAATTTGGGTAATACTGGACCCCAAAAGACTGCTTTTATAAAGGGTGTATTTGGACAGTTCACCGCGTTAAATAACTTCTATTAGCATGTAGAATCAAACATGGCATTTACATGCCTAGAAGGAATTAGTATCATTTGGTTCTTTACTGATTGGATCTTCTTCTGTTTTGGATGTGTGCATAAAACACTCTCTTTTCAACTTGGATTGAAGTCAATTTAATTATACCAACTCATTTCGTCTCTATCATTTTGCAGATTGGAAAAGTTGGGAGCCCTTGAGTGGAAAAAGGTAGTTAATGATAATCAAGCATGGAGACTAGTCTCATGTATCTGGTTGCATGCTGGAGTCGTTCATTTACTTGCAAATATGTTGAGTTTGGTCTTCATTGGTATTCGTCTCGAACAGCAATTTGGCTTTGGTATGTTTCCATGCTTAAGTTTATTGCAGAAACCCCTAGAATGCATTTAGAATTTTAGATATTACTTTCATGGTTAAAATAACGTCCGTCACTTTCTCCAAAGGGTATTTATTAATAGACACTGTATGATATATGCCCTTCTCCATTTGTGGCTCATTTTATGAAGTTCACTGCGTCTATTAGTATTTTGTACAGGCTTTTGGATGTAGCTTACAACTTAAGTCCAAACCTACTAGATGTCATGAGAAAGAGTCCATATTCGACTTTGACTGTCAAATTAGCTAATTATTGCTTTTAAGTACGGAGTGTAATTTTGGAACTGGCAAGGATTTAAATCATGAAAGCTAAAACTAGGCTTATTTTATTGGGACAGATAGAGTAGTCATTACTGGATTGGGCGGCACTTTTAGTGCCACATCAGCCAAGCCAAAAACCGTGCACTTCCCTGTGGCTGTTATGTACTATTTAGGTGTTTGGATGTGCGATAACTGTCGCAATTTCAAGAATTAGATTCACATAAGTATTTGATAGAAGTAAGGGATGGTGAGATATTATACTCCATATGTGGATGTTTAGATCTGATTATGTTAACACTAGAAAGGTAGAGAAGCATAACTAATCCTGTCAAATACTACAAAGCTGACTAAATTTTTAGCACATCCAATGATCCAAACACCCTTTTGGTAGGCCTAGGAGATTAAACTTCACGGAGTGGTGAGTGGGTGACCCGCCCTTCAACTTACATGGGTTGCTGCACCACCTAATTCAACAACATATCTTTACATCGCGACATAGGGAAGACTGTGTACCAAGACTTCACCCTTGATACCCTGGGTCACTTGCAAGATTTATTTTAATCCCTTTGCATTTCTTTTATAGTCATTAATATTTATAAAAAAACGACTTCTTTATGATTTTCTAATACACTAAACTTATGGCAGCAAGAGTAGGGGCCATCTACATGCTGTCTGGAATCGGTGGCAGCGTATTGTCTACGCTTTTTATTACAAACAACATCTCCGTTGGTGCTTCAGGTGCTCTGTTTGGACTTCTTGGAGCGATGTTATCCGAACTTCTTATCAACTGGACAATCTATGCTAACAAGGTATGACAATAGTCTGTACTTATAAGTTAGGACAAAGACGAATGGATTTTGCTAAAACCATTTCAACTTACATATGGCATAGTAGGAAGTTTTTTGCATAAATTTTGTATTTTGCTTTTAGCAGTTTGTAATCCAAAACCCATCTTGTTTTGAAGGCCGCAGCCTTGACTACACTTGTGATCATCATCTTGATCAATTTGGCAGTCGGGATTCTTCCTCATGTCGACAATTTTGCTCACATTGGAGGTTTCTTGACGGGATTCCTTCTTGGCTTTGTACTCCTTGTCCGCCCTCAATTTGCTTGGCAAGAACGCCATCATCTTCCTGCTGAGGCTCGTAGGAAATCCAAGTACACAGTATTCCAATACTTTTTCTGGGTTCTTTCCGTGATCTTAGTGATTGCCGGGTATGCTTCTGTTAACCACAATTTGGTTTTATATTACTTTTCAAGTATTTTAACGGCATTTGAGGTTAAACCTATCACTTTATACAACCACATTCAATATGAAGACCGTTAAAATCCAACATGGGAATTTTTATGTAACTATATAGTAATTGGTACAAAGTTAAATTTCACCTAAAAGTAAAAATTGAATTTAATAAATTTGCTGTTGATTCTGAAAGTCATCGATCTGTTAATCCTTTTAAAGTGAAACTGTAGCTATTTTATGTGCAAGTGCAACCCATAAAATCTATGTTCCTAAGTGTTGTCTTTCTTTAAGAATATGATATATATATTGGAAAAACCAGTAGACTGCTGCAAATGCAAAGGGACAGTATTTTGTTGATGAAATGTAAATGGGACAGGGTTACCCTTTTTCGACAAGACAACCAAGCTAGTTTTCACGAGTATTTTTCTTCATATAAGTTATTCAAAGAACGGTGTGAATCAATGAAAGATAGAACTCTCCTAAACTTTGTTTATTTTGTCTGCAGATTTACTGTGGGATTGGTAATGCTTTTCAAAGGAGAGAACGGAAATGATCATTGCAGTTGGTGTCATTACTTAAGCTGTGTGCCTACTTCAAGATGGCACTGCAACAACCGATGATCAAGATAGAGGTTGCATTATCCTTCATCATCATTTTCCCGAGTTTATTCTTTCGTTCCTATACTTCACAAAATTATTCTTGTTTATATGTTTACAGATTTGTCATTGCATTTCGTTTCATGTCTGTAAATCTATGTTTTTGTTGTCTATCTTAGGTTAGTAGATCTAAGGTCAAATTCATTAGAATTTGGCTTTTTGTTATGAGATACTCTCTTCTCTTGCGCAAATTTAAATTGATACATTATGTAGGAACTTGCAGAATGAATAGGAAATCCTTTTTTCTTCTTATGGAGCAAACATATTATCTTATTTGTTAATGTCCTATGCAAGAATTGGATATGGATATATGAAACCAATTAATAAAGTTTAAAGGATAGGGTTTTTGGTATTTTAGATGACTAATTATATCATCCCTTGAGTTTATGTTAAAAACTTGTATGCTTGGAAGTTGCAACCCTGATCACTCACATACATAACCAATCGAAATCGAAATAGTCTAATAAACCTTAACTGTAAAACATGGAACTTACCATCTAATTAAGTCCCACTACATTAGTAAAAAGTTCATATCAAAAACCTAAAAAAGAAGATGAAATCGCAACTTATCTATTTCAGCCTGGTGCTAAACACATTTAAGTTAGCCAAACACTGCTGTTGACAGTTAATTCCAGTAACCACCACTAAACTCGCTTTCACGATAACCCATACCTCCAATTGGCATTCCAAGCCGATCAAGCCGACCCGAACCTGGATACGCTTTGCTCACAAAGCTATCTCTTAGATTGGACCCACGGTTGGTACCTGTTCCAGTAGCGTATCCATAAACTGAATACCTCTTTGTTACGCTAGGGACCTCGATGTTAGGCCTTTGTCTTGGTGCACTTAACGACCTGACCTTAGCCCGTGAAGACTCGGTGTAGGACATGTAGTTGGGGTGGTCAGAGTAGCCACTAAGACAGCTTCGAGAACTGTCACTTTTAGCTGGAGTAAACGGGACCGTCGTCATTGACGAGTGGCCTTTAGAAGTGACTGCATAAAATGGAGGGCCGATTTGGGTGGTGTAGAAAGAAACTTGCTCATCAATGTCGTGTGGGAAATATTTCAAAGGGGCAGTGTGAGAATTTACTTCGTAAGATTCGCTTGGGCTTAGGCCGGGTGGATGGATTGTTGACCCTCGAGAAGTGGTTAAACTTTGACTGTGGCTGTAACTAATTTGGTCCGGTTGGAAGAGGGTTCGTCGTCTTAGAGGTTTATTTGGGTCCATTTCAAGGACTCTTTCATTACGTTCATCATATAATCTCGAACCATTACTCTGCATAGATAAGCATTCAAGTTTGAACATATGAAAGATAGAAGAAATGATAAATAAAATGGATAGACGAATCAACACACCTTTAATACTGAATGTTGATTGTGTTTTGCAATCCTCGATCTCAGAACATGCTCAAACTTCTCGGGAGTTGCAGGCCCCTGAAAGAAGTAGTAAGTGTCAGCTATGAAATCTGAGCATGTAATACTCACTCCATACTTGTATCATACACATTTATTTTTGCACAGCATATAGAATGTTATTGGGAAATTCTGTTATTTAGATTATTAGATGGAGATGAATATAAGAGACAACCTTGGTGGACGACTGAGGTGAATCAACAAACTGGAGCCTCTTTTCACGAGCTCGTGCCTGAACTCTAAGCAGAGCTTGCCAACGTCGCAAATCATCAGCAGCTTGCTTCCTTGAAATATGACCTCTGACAAGTGCTTGGAGCTTCACCAGTGCTTTTAATGCCCGTAGCGCTTTCCTTGCCTTTGAATATTTACATATGTCAATTTGCAACTTAATATATCATAACAGGACATGTAATATGCATCAACAACTATATTGCACAGAACTACAAACACATTTATGGTCAACCACTATAGCCTGTCGTAAAAGCCAATAGTTCGAATTCACTACAAGGGACTACTTTGGCTACATTTGCTAAAAGTATTGGTAACATTTCCAATATCATTGTACTAACAATAGCAAAAGCTTATGGAGTTATGGCCTATGGGCATACATCACTTCATGCCTATAAATACTTAAACATCTAATGTGCCAACCCAGTTGGAATTACAAGGAAACAACTAACATCACAATCACATTCCTTTTAACTTTTTTACAGATTTTTTTGTAAGCACACAAATGTCTTGCACTTTTTCATTGCAATTTTTTTTTCTCGAAATAATGATACTTTTAGCGGTCCGGGACATGAGACAGGATGAAAGGTCCCCGGGTTAAACCGGGTCACCTCATATATTGTTTGCAATCACATGATTTACCTATTCCATGGCATCAAAAGGGTTTCTTACTTTTCTATCAGACTCCAACGCTCAAGTGTTGTCTACATCCTAACTGCTATGCATGCTCAGTCCTTAGCTTTTGTACATTTTGTCTTCTATGCTTTTTACTCAAGTCAATCACGGACTAAAAAGACAAGCACCACTTTTAGTAAGATGTACAGTATTTCTATCTAACTTTTTTGGAATTTCTTAAAAGTAGTAAATCAAGAGTAGGGTGAGCATGGTAAGATGCGGATTTAGGCAAAAATCACACCGGACCAATATTTATGATTTATATAATTAATTTGAGTTTTTGCGATCTTTGGTTCTGAGAGTTACTACTTTCGGTTATAACAATGCATATATTTAATGTAAACACACAAATTACAGTATATTAATTATGATAATATGCACTAGAACCCTAATAACGCACATTGGTTTTATATAACTAATGTGCGGTGCGGTGCGAATTTATGGTGTGGTTTCTTAAAATCAATCTATTGGTTTATGTCGTGGTGCGATTTATGCTCGCCTAATCAAGAGTACATTATACACGCACCTTGTCACAAATTCACAATCAACCTATATTATAACTAGGATGTGGGAGTATTTATTGATCGATTGTTCCAAAGGTTTTTACATATGCATGAATCCAATGCTTGATTTTAAGTTATCATGCACAACAAGTTCATACATGAATATGGAGGTACACCTATTGTATGAATTATAATGTGAAATGAAATAATTATGTATGAAAAAGATGTAACATGCAATAAATAACATTAACTATATATTGAAGAATGAAGTGGCTTTGGTGGAGGGTGAAAATGAAACAATCCATCTTGAAAGAGTAATGGGGAAATGACCTTAAACGAAGATTTTATGTGGTCCACATGGTTTGGCTTAACTCCACTAGTTTCTAACTTTTGAGTTTACCCCAACCGACCAAATACCCTTCCTTCTGCCTACGTTGTCTTGTATTCTTGTACCATACAAAATTATTAATGTCCTTAAACTATGTGTACATTGTTTTGTCTAACCTAAAAGTATGCATTATTTGGTCATTGTACATATATTTTGTGAGTACCCATTTTATAAACCACAAACGATGTACCATTAGAGCTAGTAGTGAGTCATCTCTAATCAAGCTACTTCATTCGTTATTTTTTTAAATTACAAATAGTTTTTTATACTAATTTTTACACTGAACGTTTTTATCACTATGATTTTTTAACTTAAACAAAACCAACTCCTTTAACTAGAAATTATAGCTCCGTCCCTGATACAAACTAGGATGTAGGAGTATTTGGTTTAGGTTATTTCCATGGTTGAGACATTTTGGCCGATTGACCGATTGTTCCAAAGGTTTAAGTTCTCCACCATAAGGGGCTTAAGCCGGGTAAAATTTATATCAGAGTTGTTTGAACCGACCATTATGTAAACTTAGACCCAAAAATTTTACCATTTGGCCATCTCTAGATGATTAGACCCTGCACTCTTAAGTTGTAACAACCAAAAAGAATTTGTGGATATAGCAACATTCTACACAAACTTTGGAATTTGGATAGGTTGAGAAAGTAACAAGTGGAAACAAAGCTCTAGAAGGTTAGGACTTAGGAGTGATTAGAAAACTTTGGTATTTGGAGCAACTTAGATACTTGTACTTTTAGGCTTCATGCATGACACTTGTTGCTACCCAACGTTGAAATAATGCCGGATAAATAAATGAAATGAAGAAGCAATATAATGTGAACTCATCTTTATTCAACCAAATAATGTGAACACTTTTAATTGAAGAATTTCCTAGTCCCAAGTTGTGTACTTTAAGCATTACATATTGTACGTTGGTTAACGTATCAACTCATCTGGATTTGAGTTTGACCCATCCATACCACGTGTGTTGACCTTATTAGTAAACCATTAGCTGATTTTTTGCACCAATACTTTAACTTTCATACACAATTATTTATCAAATTAATGTGTTTAAGCATATAAAAACATTAAAATATACTATCTCCGTCCTAAAATTATTATCGACCAACAAAAAACATAAATACAGTATCATTTAAGAAAAGCAACATCATTACATATTTTTCTCTATTACTTTTTGTATAATACAATAAAAATATTTAATTTACAACTTATATAAAATTTATAATATTAACCTCAAGTGAAAAGTAATATAGTAAACTCAAACTACATATCATAACTTTTTTAAATATGGACAATTAATTTGGCACAATCCAAAAAAAAGTGTGAATTATAATTTTAAGACGTATAATTTTAGGACGGAGATAGTAGAAAAATAGATATTATTAACAAAATGTCATAATATTTGTCTTAGAAGACTAATCGTTTAGTTATGCTAAATAACTATTATTATGAAACCCTGAAGTCCGCAAAATGCCTTTAAAATATAAGAGCTAAATGTTAAAAGTAAAACACTTAAACAAACAAAAAAGGGATCATACTTTGTTACAATTTCTTTTTCTATTATTCCTTTTGGACTCAGCTTTTCTTACATATACTTTTAGCATTTTTATGTGTTGTGAAAAAGGAGATATAATCAACGTTTTGAAACCCGGGTTTTAAATCGATCCCGTCGAGTCACCAGGTTCGGGTTAACCCGGTTTTCTAAAAAAAAAATATTAATTTTTTTAATAATTAATAAAAGTTATATATAAAAACTTCCGAATATTGACAGTATAAATTGTTTACCAACCAATATAATATGTAAAAATAAAATTCCGTCGCAAATACGTAAAGTTTACATATTTTTTTCAAAAAAACCCGAAAAAATCAAAACCCGGCCGGGTCTCAAGAACCGGGTTGACCCGGGTCACCCCAAACCCGCCTGGTCAAGCCGGGTTTCAAAAATGTGAAACTCGGGTCAAAATGACCCTTTTTTACATATTTTTTTTTAAAAAAACCCGAAAAAATCAAACCCCGGCCGAGTCTCAAGAACCGGGTTGACCTGGGTCACCCCAAACCCGCCTGATCAAGCAGGGTTTCGAAAATATGAAACCCAAGTCAAAATGACCCGTTTTTCAGCCAGAACCAGATCAATCGGTTGACTCGAGTTTGAGAACATTCGATCATATAATCCTACCAAAAGCTGAGATTATCACACACAAAAGTGGCAAGCAAAACTGTTCTTCCTTGTTATTTGGTATAAACACATTTTTTTAATACATCTACTGATGCATGCTTAGAAAATTAAAATAGCAAATTTTAATAACTCATTCATACAAACATAATTTAATACCTATATTAAAACTAGTTACAGTAATATATAATAATTAATACATAATTAAATATAAAAATAATTAATAATATCTTTACTACATTAAAAATGGTATATCTCTTTGGTTGAAAGTTGAAATGTTAAAAGTTGAAATGTGTGAGTCCTATTAAAATGTTGAAAAAAAAGTTTAATTCACAACATAATTAATTCACATACACACAAACATTAATCTCTCTCTAAATCCTAATACAAAAAAAAAGACATACTTTGTAGTGTGTAAATTATTTCAATCACTTTGATAGCGACGAATCGTTAATTATCGTTGTTAGAAAATCTCGCTGCTATGCGCGGATCGTTGTTAGAAAATCCCGCTGCTATGCGCGGGTACTCGTCTAGTATAAATAAAACACCTCATTATTTAAAAGTATAAGTATTCAAATTGTACCACAATTAAAAACATATATCTACAAAAATGTTATGTTGTCTACCTAAAATAATAGTAGTACATATAGTTTTAAAAACCGAATCGTGCAAACGGGTTCAAAAGGGAAACCGGAGTCACCATGGTTCGTACAGTTACCCAAAACTCAAATTATCATTTAAATGTCGTTGTAAAAAACGTAACATTAAAATTAAGTTCATAAAAAATTATGATGATACTCGCTGCTGCAACGCGCGCAGATACCCCACTAGTCTCTTAGAAAACTAATTTTACTTAAGTTGGTGTCTAGCAGTCTAGGTTTGAACCTTAAACATATTGTGAAAATAATACTAGTTGCTTGACCATTTAGAATTGGTGGTGTTTTTAGATATAAACATTTGTGTATGAAATGAAACATTCAACTCATAAACCATAAAAAGATAAAGAGATTAGTAATAATAGTTACCAAATAGCCTCGATAGTAAGCTTGAATCCTAACAGCAGCCCATAAACCAAGCAAACCATACTCATCATCATCACATTTTCTACTCTTGGTCCGTACAACTTCCACCTTATTAGCACCATGAGGCTCAGCCACCACAACATTTGCAGCAGAAGCAGCAGGCACAGTTTGCTGGTTACTACTATGATGAAGTGGTGTGTCACTTGGTCGTGAAACACTTTGGTCATATGTTTCATGGATGTGCTGTTTGTGGGATGATTTGAACAAGGACCAACCACGTCGTTTTTGGTCAGATGGTTTGAACCCGAATAGTGACTTGAAGAACTTTGATGTTTTACCCATTGTTTTTTCACAGAAAAAAAGATGAGAGGAAAATGGTGGTGAATTGAAATATAATGTGATGGTGTATGAGTGTGTGGGGGTTGGGTGTAAATACAAGATTGTATAGGTTGGTGTGTACTTTTTGATGTTTTACACTCTCTTTTGTCGTTGGTAAATAAGGTACTGTTGAAAATGAAACCTACGTCATGTCGGAAAAATAAATGTGATCTTAAAGATTAGACATTTTCAATTGTGTAAACTAAAAATGATACGGAGTATTTTGTATTAATTACAATTAATTTTTCAATAAATTACATTTTATAAAAAATTATTTTTCAAATTTCCTTTAATGTATTAAAAGCTTTTTCAAAATTTTTTACCAATTAATTTATATTTATTGATGGTGTAAAATGAATATTTAATAAGCTTTTATTTAAAGAATAATTTGTGTCAAAAGTTTTTCATCTACAAATTAATTGTGTAAAAAGCTTTTTGTAAATCTTTGTTCACAATGAGTAAACTCATTCATATAACTTATTAGAATAGTGAAAAGTCTTGTGTAAACCTTGCATTGGAGATACTCTTAGCGGGTCGTTTAATTTTATGTGTACTAATCGTATTGTTTGAGAGCTTGGCGAGGGACGGTGCACGTCCGTCATAGTCAAAATTTAGAGGATCTCCAATGCATGATTTTTGAAAAGCTTTTCACTATTTGTCAAAGCTTTTCTAATAGCTTTTTAGCATTGAAGTGAAAGACTTTTTGTAAAGCTTTTAGGAAAAGCTTTGAGTTTGTAAACCACTTTACAAACCTATTTTGCACCAAATTATGTTCCTTTCACTAATTACAAAAAGCTTTTACAAAGTTTTTACCATTGGATAACATTAACAAACATAGCTTTTTGGTATTCAAACATTAATGGGATTGTATTCAAAGAAATACAAGAAGTCATTTGAAGGGTTGAGCATTGGAGATGCTCTTATATCAATGGCGTCGTTATAGGATACCGGCAGGCCAATGCGTTGTTGGCTCGCTGTTTGTATCTTCAATAGTCCCACTCACGTCATATGTTCTTTATATGTTTCTTTTTAATCCGAACATTCGTCAACGTACAAAAACGTTTTGAAGTAAAAAATAACTTATTTTCATTTATAAATACCCACTTTAATCGACATCATTTACATATATTTAACTCAAACAAGAAAAAGTAACTACAATTTGATGTACGCTCTCATATTACTTTCAAAAAATGTCTCAACAAAATAACGATTGGCTAGTAAATAATATCTTCAATATGTATTCTTCGTTCGCTAATTCAAACGACCCTTCACGTGCAACACCAGCACCGTCATCCGACCATTCATCTCAATGCCCCGAACAGTCTTCTCAATACCCTGCCATTCCACTGACCATTCTTCTAAATACCCGCAAAACTCACCTTCATACGAACAATATGAAAACTCGACGCCACATGTTCCACCGCATCTCGGTTCTTCTTCACGGCCAACAATAATAATGTCACTGCAACAACGTTTATGCGACACATTACCAATATCACCACCACACTTACTGACGCACTCACTATCACAAGCTTCACAAATATGAGTCATCTCCCGCCAAAAAAGGCAAAACGAAATCCAAAAGAAGAAAACCATGGCAAAGAAAACCGACGTCACACATATCCGCTGAAAACAACACACAGAAACCCTGTTATCCAAAACGTACCTACAAATTTAAAAGGAACCACGGTATTGACCAAACTACTAAGTCGTTTTGAAGTAAAGCTACTGGTGAATACAACTGTCACGCATCTGTCAAGCGTACAAAGGATATGATCACGAAAAAGTAGAAAATTTTGACACATAATTGTAACAAATTTGTTACGGTTGTCGATTAACATGCACGATTGAGTGTTGAAAACAAGGCTTCCCATTGTTATAAGATGTTTAACAATACATGAGGGTTTGCATTTATCCATTGTGAAGCGTGTGATGTGTTGAAATATCATCCCAATTCGGTGATGTCAAATTCATTATTCCTGGAAGAAGCAGTCGTACGGCCGCGGACATTGAAGAGCCAAACGAGTTATTTCAAGACGACACAATACCATGTCGTCTCGACAAGCCAAGTCTTAGCAAGATTCAAGAATAAAACTAGTTCAAATCGGATGGATCGTCTTTGGCAGATAAAGAAGCTTTCATTAAAATGCTCTGAGATATTATAATTTTGAAAGTATATGACTCATTTGACCAATTTTATCCAATTAATCGATGTATTGACTAACTTTTGATCAAACTACTATTTTCGTTCAAAAATTATTGTCCACATACAAGATTTACACAGTTTTAAAAAATGCACTAATTACTGCTTTGATTTTCACGAAAGTACAAAAAGATAGTTTTACTATTTTAGAAGTAATTAATGTTTTTTCATTTTGTAAAATACTAATTTGAATTAAAAGTAATATGTTAATGCAATGAGGCCTAAAAACGTTACTTGTATTTTTCGGTCTCGCTTTTTTTTATTACGACAATATATGAAAACAAGCATTTACGAATACAATGAAAATCGAATTCTTGAGTTCGAGTATTTTTCATTTCATTCATTATCACTTAAGGTGTGAATAAACAAGTTCTTAACCTAACTAAGTGATCAAGGATTTATATTTTCTTAAAACTCGCTTTTATTTAAAAGTGACAAATGTTTTTAACTTTCTAATAAACTTTATTTTTAAGAAAATATTTTATTAAAATAGAAATTAGAAATTTGAATATGGCATATTCCAAATGGTTTAGGAACATCCTTTTTGCATTAAAAACTACACCAGATGGGATTTCACCACTAGAAGACAAAAAGGAGCGAAGTCTACTGGCGCGGCTCAAAATAGGGGGTTGCGGTTCCATATCAATATGGAACTGCGTGCCTATTTAATGAACCGCGGCCAGATATGACCATTGGGTTCTCAAACTATAAATAGTGGACCCAGATTTCCAATTCACCTCTTTTGCACATAAATTGTCAGATTCAATACACCTTATTTAATCACACGAATCCTTGGCCATTTGGTTCATTATACTCGTTTAGGAGTGAATCTTTCTCCTCCACTCTCATCCTCTCAAGTGCAAAGAGAAGAACACTTTCATCCTTTAAGTGTTGTGTCAAACTCAAGATCCATTGAAGATCAAAACTCTATTTCATTCGTGTGTCATTGTGAAGATCCAAATTGTTGTGTATATTTGATGTTGTGTATGTATTATGGTTAATACTTAGGTATTAAAGTATATTAGTGTAGATTGGTCCTAGCTAAGATTAGGTCTCTACTTTTAGCTTAGAGACGGAAATTGGTTAAGCGACGTGTATGGGTTCTCCACCTTAAGGATCTTATTGATTAGTGAACTCTCGGGTAAGGAGTACTCGAGGAGTGGAGTAGGAACGAAGAGTGAGCTTCGTTGTCAAACCACTATAAATCTTTGGTGTTTGGTTTGATCTTTCATTCCCTTATCTCTTTCCATTCATTATTCTTTATTGCATATATTTATGATTATTAGTTTAGAACCACTATCAATTGTTCATATTGTGTATAGTAAGATTTTAGATAATCACTTAAGTCTAGTTTTTGAAAACCGATCTTTGATCATTTTAACTTAAGAAAATATTCAACCCCCCCCCCCCCCCCCCCTTTCTAGTTTCTACATATATTAACTTAAACAAACCTAACTACAAAGTATTATTTTGGCAAAAATTCAATGTAGACCATGTTTTTAGCATAGATCCAAAAAAAATCTCAACCATTTATTTTTTTATTTAACAAAAAAAATTCACTTTCATTATTATTTTTAAAAATTAATTATCTCATAAACTGGTAATCGTTACATCAAACAAAACATACAATCGCGACGACAATTAAATCAGCTTTCTATCGAGGGACACATCTATAAACTTTCGACGAATTTTTTTGTCTGAGAAAATCATATATAATTCATATCACGAATCATATATGATTTTCTGAAATAATTTAGGATTCGTATTGTAGAAACTAGAAGGGGGTTGAATAGTTTCTCTTCGGTTGGTCTCCTAATTAAAATTCATCTCAATTAGGTGAGTGCCAAAACTATCTTTTACTTGAAAGCTAGTTGCATAATGATTAGGTTCAATTATAATGAATTAACAATGACAAGTAGCAAGTGTAATGATAATGGAAGTAAGTAAAGAGTAAGGAAAGAAACAACCTAATAGGAAGACACCAAGATTTATAGTGGTTCGGCAATGAAGCTCTATCCTCGTTCCCACTCCACTCCTCGAGTACACCTACTCGAGATTTCCACTATATCCACAAGCTCCCTTCTTGGCGGAGAAAACCTTACAACGACGCTTACATTATTTTCTGACACTAAGCTAAATATCGAGACCTAATCTTAGATAGGACCAATCTACACAACGTCGCCAACTTCACCATTTTACGACACAAGGCTAAATGTCGAGTTCTAATCAAAAGGTATAACCAATCTTCACAATGTTGCCTACTTCACCATTTTCTGACACAAGGCTAGATGTCGAGTTCTAATCCAAAGCTAGAACCAATCTTCACGACTCTTCACTTTGAAGCTAAGTGAGAACTTCACACGACACAACTACACATCACTTTATAGTTTAGCGAGAACTCACAAGACACAACTATATCACTTTATAGTTTAGTGAGAACTCACACAACCCATTACAACTCAACTAAACATATCCAAGTACACAAATGTAACTTAGATGTACACAAGACAAATCCAAGCACACATATGCAATGCATTTACACAACACTAATCCAAGTATTCATAAATAGCTTGGATAAACACAACTAGTCCAAGTATTCATAAATACATTGGATCTATACAAGACACAAATAAACAAATGATGAACATGACTAGATCTTTAGGAGAGGATGATCTACATCAAGGCTTCATCTTTAATCACATCACAAGTGTGTGAGTGATCTTCTCTTTGGACAAGGTAACGAAGGAGATCGAGAGGATAATCATAAGTAAACATACTTAACACATTAAGTGACCATTTACAAATGATTAGGATTAGAAAGTAGAAAGAAGGCTGAAAGAAATGTCCAAAAAGGGTTATTAAAAATGTAGATTTGATCCACTATTTATAGAAGACAAAAACCAACGGCTATCTGTACGTGGTTCTTTATTGCACTAGGTGGTTCCTTATCAATAAAGAACCACATAGGCACTTAAGGAACCGCGGAGGTAGACTCCACTCCTTTTTGTCTTTTAGTGGGTTTGAAGTATCTGAGGCAGTTTGAAACCTTCAAAGAATATTCTTATGGCATTTGTAATATGCCATATTTAAATTTTCATTTTCTATTTTAATAAAATATTTTCTTAAAAAGAAAGTTTATTAAAAATCTTTTGTCACATTTGACAAAAGTGATTTTTAAGGCTAATCACTTTTATGATCACTAATCATGATTAAGATATGTTAGTGTAATGATTATTACCTTGATGATAGTGTTTGTTAGATAATTCGTTTTACGATTGTGTTTGACTATAAATGTCTTGTATAGTTTGTTGTGATGAAAACTAAGAAAGATTAGTTAACATTAACAATGTTTTTAGGCATTGCTTTGCATTAACAATCTCCCATTTTTTATTACGACAAACTATAAACTCATTTACGTAAAATACAAAATTATTCGAATTATTAACGAGTGTATTCACTATCATTTCTCCCCATTTGTCGAAGCAAAAAGGTTAGCACAAGTATTTGGAGAAGAGAAGAACCGACTTTGCTAGTAGCTCCCCCTTGGTGCTTACTCCCCCTTGATAGGGGCACCAAGTCAAAGAGCTAAGGTGACATGCTACACAAAGGTTAGAAGATAGAAAAGAAACACCAATGTATATATGTGCACTACCTACTAAATAACTTGAGAGGGAGGAAGAAAAGAAATCTCAAATTAGAATTAAGTATTTGCTAAGCATGTACAAAGAGTGTGTGTTGACAACATCAAAGTTCAACTGGTGGAATAGAGGAAGAAAAGAAACATCCAAACCAATTGAAATGATTAAAATGTCAAGGGGTTAAAAACTTAGAATTTATGGAATCACCAATAAGCAATTTTAAATTTTAACCATGATCAACTCTTTAACAAATGTGTGAAAAAGAATTAGCGGGAAAAGAATAACACACATAACATTCATATTACACAAATATGAAAGAACATACAATGAAAATATTCATACACACAATATGAATATTTAAAGCAAAAAATATGGAAAATAAACCACAAAGTATAAACTACTCTAGTAGTGATAATCTTCCAAGATTGCTTAAGTTTTATTGACTTAAACAACTAAAGTACAAAATGTGCCTTAGTTGGAAAAGAAAGACGACGAGGCATCATTCGAAGTTTTGTTCACGGGAACAAAAACTTTGAGAGGAGGTCGAGTGAGAAGAAATTCAAAGAAATTTAGCTTGTCATAAACATAAGCAAGTTCAATTTGTTGAAATCGACAACAAGCACACGAGGATCCATGATGCAAAACAAAGTCGTTAGATAGGGGAGGACCATCAAGATGAGAATTTGGTAGAGAGGGAGATAATGGATAAGAATTATTTTCACAATGCCTAGTGAAGTTTGGGAAAGAAGATAGGTCATTTAGTTGTGGAGTGTTGAAAGGTTTAGGTAGTGGTGAAAGAATTTCCTTTTCTCTGGTAATTGGATTTATAGAGTAAGTCTCATTCCAATATTTGATCGGAGAGAAAGAAGAATTCTTAGAAGGTTTGGGAGAAGAGCAATCATGAGGATCCTTGTTCTTCTTGATCCAAACGGATCGAACCGAGATTTTCGATTTCTTTGAAAGCTTAGAAGAAGAAGCTTTAGGTTGAGAAGTTTGTGACAAGGATATGTCAAGGTTAGGAATGGAAGAGTTAGACATTGTGAGGAATGAAGAAGAGAACTCCCAAAAGAGAAGAATTTAAAGAAAATAGACAAGGCAAATATTTGAAATAAAAACAAAAGGTTTTAAGGAATGTTTAGCCAAATTGGGTAAACAAAGAATCTTGACAAAGACATTGGTCAATGAAGAAAGACAAAAAATAAGCCAAAAACGGGCTTGCTGTCCGCGGTTCCTTAAAGGGACCGGTGGTTCCATCGATACGGAGTCGCGCGACTGCTATGGAGCCGCATACAGTGGACTTGAAATCATGATTTTTCAAAGTTTTGAATAAAAATAAGACTCTTTCAAAAATTTGCAAATCTTGGATTTTTACCTCTCTAGCACTAGAATATGCTAGGGTTGCATAAAAGCAACACACTCACAAAGAGTGTCTTGACAAAGGGTGACAAAATATTTAGATAACATTTTGAACCAATTTTTAGTGAAGTTTTAGAGGTTGTGATAGATTTAGATTCAGTTTTAAATAAATTGAAGTTGATTAATGTAACCACATAGGTTGAAACACATAAAAACTAAATCCATAAAACATCTTAATGAAAAACTCATGAAGGAAAGGAAATACAAGAAAATTAATAACAAGTAACTAATACAAAGTTAGCTTAAACTAGTTCTTGATAGCACAGTCTTCTTTGGCTTGACTTTCTTTAAAAACAATTATTTTTTAGAATCATTAATTTCCTAGGAGGAGGAGGCATGGAGTCTAAGGTAAGAAAGAAATCATGCAACCTCCTATGAAGACCAAGCATCTCCAACCTTAGGTTTTGAACGATATAGTTGTTATAGAGACAACATGGACAATTGGCGCCATGAGCTTCTAGAAAACCAAAGAAGTAAGGATCACCCATGAAGTGAGAAATGGGAATGCCCAAAAGAGGAGCATTTGAGTGAGGAGGAGGTGGTGGAGGCATAGTTCCCAAAGGTGATATGGGTAAATTTGGTGGAATGAAAGGAGAGGTAACCATAGGCTCAAGAACAAAGGGAATGCTTTGTAGAGGTTGAGGTTGAGTATTCACATCCAAAGGAGGACTAGGAGTGAAGGGTGAGGACAAGTCATTCATTCTTGATTAGAATGAGGAAGAGGTAGAACTATGTGAATGGTTGGTACCATGAGTTGAGTTGATTTTGCATGGAGCAAGAGGTGGTGAAGGTGATAAAGAAATGAGAATAGGAGAGTTCTCATTTTTGGGAGTATGAAAAGATGAAGAACCAAGTTTGGGTAACTTAATCTTAATCTTAAGGTTTCTTTTGGAAGAGGAAATTTTGGGAGAGTTGGTTGTTCTAGTGGACACCATGTTTGTGAAGAGGTTTAAAAGGAAGTTTAAGGGATGAAGAACAAGATCAACAATGAGGGGTTTAAGAAGAGGAAGGGATGATCCAAACTAGTAATGGGTTAAAATCATTTTAGGTGAATAATGAAATTAGGTAGCCTAGTTTAGGAAAGTGCATGTTTTTGCAAAAAATTTATCAATGTTTACACAGATTAAGGGAAAACAGTGTAAAGCAAAGAAATTATCGGAATAGGTGATGGCGGTTCCTTATGTAGGGCCGCTGTTGAAGCAAATTTCCGGAAAAGCTTCTTCAGCCCTGATCCTTCGGGTTTCCGAAGGCTAATCCTTCTAATGAAGCTTTGGCATGCTTCCTCAGAGTATATTGTGGCTACTCCTTCCTGTGAAGCCCTATCTTTCTCCTTTAGAGTTCCCTAGTCTAGCCCTTAGTCCCTTAGGTTGAAATAAGAAAGAACATAGTTAGCTCGCCTCGGGGTTTGAATCCGAGACCAACTCCGGCGTGAGAGTAAGTATATGATTCTAGTAAGTTAGAGTTCTAGAGAGAGAAAGTAAATAGTGAAGTCTGTGTGAAAACTTAACCTTTGTTCCTGGAGGAACACCTCTTTATATACTACTTGGAGGTGACTCCAAGACACACCAATTGTGGAGACAAAGTTATCTTGTAGGAGCAGCACATGAATAGCTGATGAGTACCAGGCTTGTCTTTCGGAGTCAAGGTTGTCCTCATGCTCTTCTAGTACCAGTCGTGGTCCAGGCGTTTGTACCACTCTTACAACATCGTACTATATACGTCAGGCGTTATCGTCCTTCCTCCGATGGAGACTATGATCTACTCTCTAGGTGTTACTCCATGTGTATATTTCTGGCCTTGTGCCTGGGCCTTGGTCTAGCCTTGTGCTTGGGTCTAGCCCTGTGTCTAGGTCTAGCCCTATGTCTGGGTCTAGCCCTGTATTTGGGTCTAGCCCTATGTCTAGGTCTAGCCCTATGTCTGGGTCTAGCCCTGTATCTAGGTCTAGCCTTGTGTCTGGGTCTAGCCCTGTGTCTGGGCCTAGCCCTGTGTCTGGGCTAGCCCTGTGTCTAGGTCTAGCCCTGTGTCTAGGTCCAGCCTTGTGTCTGAGCTTAGCCTTGTGTCTGGGTCTAGCCCTGTGTCTAGGTCTAGCCCTGTGTCTAGGTCTAGCCTTGTTGGAAATACGTTTTTACGTATTTAGGAATGATCGGTCACTTTAATAATATATTCAAGTAATAGGCTCGTGATCCAGTTTGTAAACAATATAGTCCATATAGCCCACATGTAGGGTGGGCTATATATACCCCCTCCTAGCATGTTAGGAGGGGTAGCTCTTTCATTTTCTCACTTTTCATTTAATAAATTTACTTTTTCTCTCTATCTTTCTTTCCTCTCTTCTTTCTCTCTCTATACCCATCTTCTTCATCTTCCTCCTCCATTAAATCAATAGATCTAATCATAGTTTACCAAATCCCAAGAAATCGTAGACCTTCAATTGGTATCAAGAGCCATGGTTAAATCTTAGGATTTGCGTTTTTTTATCTATTGATTTTCTTGTTATAATTTTTTTTATGGAATCTTTTCGTCTCATTTTTTTTCTTTCAAATCTGTGCAATCAGTTTTATAACTTGTCCAATCAGTTTTTATCTAATTTTTTAAATTAATCAGTTTTTTTTAAATCTATCAATTTTATCAGTTTCCACAATCATCAGTGTTTTAATATTTTATTTTTTATTATTTTATTTTATTTTGTTTTTCTTTTGTTTTATCATTTTTTATTTCTTGTTTCTATCACTTTTTGTCCAATCAGTCCTTTTTGTCCAATCATTTGGGAGTTTCTGGTAATACGTTTTCTTGTCCAACAGTCCTTCATCAACACACAGCTAGTGGTTTCAAATACATTCCGAATGAACAAAGTCTTAGATTATTCCGGATGAACCGTCTTTGCAAAAACATTCCGGATGAACCGATTTTACATTCCGAATGAACAAAGTTTTAAGTTATTTCGGATGAACCGTTTTTTGCAAAAACATTCCGGATGAACTGATTTTGTTAGTTATTCCGAATCAAAAGTTTTTACAAAACATTCCGAATGAACCATTTTTGATATATTCCGAATGAACAAGATTTCAAGTTATTCCGGATGAACCGTTTTTTTGCGAAAACATTCCGGATGAACCAACTTTATAAAATTATTCTGCATGAACGGTTGAATGAACTGAAGACGATTCAAATATAACGAGAATTTAAAGACTAAAAAATTCAATCACAACGGTAATCCGAGACTCAACTCTAAACCCCTCACTCTCGACTGACAACAAACGCTCCCTCGAACTCATTCCCTCGACACCACTCGTACACCCTCATCCCGACCCCAACATCCAACCTACCCGACAAAAACAGACTCAAACCTCCCCTCTCGTCTCATACGACTCACCCTCGACCCTCCCTCAAAACCCTCGACGCACACTCAACACTCAAAACAATCCCTCACACTCTCAACTTACTCACTCTTCTCTCTCGACCCTTAAAAACCATCGTCTAACATTTAACAACCCTGACTCGATCTCTCAACTCCCCCACAACCTCAAGACACACCCACGACTCGACTATTAATTCAGTACCTCAAAACCAAGATCTCAGATTCATTTTTTTCTTCTTGTTCACATGCATGTCAGGATCAATAAAGATCTAAACACACGAAATATCTCATCATCATTGATCATTGTTTGTTTTAACACAACTCTTACTATCCGAAGGTAAAGAAAGATCCATAACAAATCTGTTATGCTCTTTCTTTGATTCGTTTAATCAACACACGCATGCAACAAAGTCAAAATACCTACCCGAGATCACTTGATTGATCTAGCAGTCTTTCTCTCTCGATTTCTTCAAAGGGTTGGTGTGATTTTTAATCAAACAGAGATTGGTATTGGGTTTATCACAGATTCGTGTATCAAAAGCTTCAATTTTTTTCGTGGGTTTGATTATAGTAGTAAAGATAAGAGCATATTTTTTCTTGTTGATTGAGATTGGACTGACAAGATAAGGGGACGAAGGTTCCAAAGATGATGGTGGTTGGGATTTAGAAGAAAGAGAGAGAGACGAAGGACTTTTATTTGTGGGAGAGAGAGAGAAACGAAGTTAAGGCAAAGTATAATGGGAAGGTTTTTAATATATTTTGGGACGGAGAAACCAAGAGAGGACAACAGTGAGGACACGTGCTAGGAGACTACAACGCTTATACTAAAATATTAGGACGGAGAAACCAACCACGTCTTCTATTTTTGTTTTTCAAAATAAAAATAAAAGATATCAGATTTTTTATTATTATTATTTTTATATTTTTATTTTAGTTAAGTCAATTTTTTTTCTAAGTTAAGTTAATTTTTTTTATATTTTCATATTTTAAAGTTTATTTTCTTTTTAATTAAGTTAATTTTGTGTATTTATTTTTGGTACATCGTGTTGAGGCGGGTATTTCGAAAGAACCACAGTGGTAAAATATTTGACGGGCCGATCGTTTAATTTACCGTAGCTTGGATTGATTAGTTGACAAACTTTATTTTTAGAGTGAGCTTTATTTGTATTGATCTTCGGTTTGTTTTATCAACGTTTGAGCCGACAACAATTATTGAGCCGATAAAAGATTTATATCATCCATCGAGGATTTTTAAGTGTTCTTTACGGATCTTTCGTTTTTTCACGAAGTGTTAAATTCCGAAAACAACCACATCCACGATCATTTTTTTTTATCAAATTCAATGGATTCGTTGAGTTCGACATTTCAAGAGGGAGTATCGCATTCAATGCAAAACAAAGTTAGAAAAAGTGGCATCACTTCATTTCAAATGCTTCAGTCTCATCTTGTCACTCTTTCGAGGATTCAAGGAGGGAGCGAATTTGTGACCATCTTTGGACAAGATCGTCATATATTCATCGACTCAATATTCACCACTTTGACCCAACTCGCCGAGCAACTCAACCATGACAACTTTAATCACTCTGCATCGGCACTTGCATATAAGGATCTTGTGACACAACTCACGCCTTTCCTCGAATTCAATATCATCAAGCCTGGAAGTTCAGTGATTTGCCAATCATTTCTTCGAGATACACATACCGAGCTTCGAGTTTTCCGTGATACAATTTTGAAACTCATGTCATCGGTCTCGTCTTCGATTTATGAAAGATCTCGACTTCAGCAAGGGTATGATAATGGAGTGCAAGACTCTTCGATGCAAGAGGAAACTGGTCATACGGTTGAAAACTTGGAGCCTATCGATGCCAAGAGCACGGAATCAGGAGGACAACATGATACCAGTGGCACGTCAGGGAATGTTCACGAGATCTCTTTTGATGACACCTTACCCGTTTATGACGAAGAGCCTGCAAACATGGTACAATGTAATGTTGTTTATGATGTATATGCTGATGATATGCCGCATATTGAGAATTCTGAACCTAATTATGACAAACATGGGATGGAAACGAGTGATAGCAATACCACTTCTGATTCATCCAATGTAAGTCATAATGGGGGAGAGATTGTTCAGAATGCTATAGTACATCATGATAATTGTATTATAACTGCTTCAAAGATTAGAGAGCTCGAAACGATTGTAGCTCAACAATCAAAAGATCTTGAGGATGCCAAACTGGAATTTTCTAAGAAACGGACAAATCTGAAACATACTTTGAAAAACTTGAAAAGTCAAACGTTGTTCTTGAAAGAAAATTGGATCAAAAAGTGTTAGATTTGAAAGCTGAAAAGGATAATCTTTTGAAACAAATTCAATTACTAGAGTCTAAATTGGCATCCCAAGATAGATTTCTCAAAGAAAATGAAACGTTAAAAGCTCAAATTCAGGAAAAGGTTTTTGCTATAGCTGCGTTGAAAAATGAGTTAAGGAAAACTAGAGGACCTAGTGTGGACACTAAGCTTGAAAAACCATCAATCTTGGGGAAACCGCCTACAAATCAGTTCGTCAAACAACCGAATGTCAGACAACCTACTGCATTTAGATCCAAGCGACCACAATCCTCGAGACCGCGGTTTGCCTCCCAAGTTGATTTGGTTCATTTTCCTAGACCAGTCACTCCAGCAACTAGGCCCACTGTGATCAAAACAGCTTTGGCAAGACCTAATCACATGATTGCCTCTAGTTTCCCTAAATATACCAAGACCACGTCTAGAACTAGTTCAAATGACGTTTGCCATAAATCTGGTCAAAGGGAAGCTATTCAAAAGACACATGTAAGAGATAGCAATGTCCAACCTAGTCAGATGCCTTCTAGATTACCCAACACTGCTAACCGTAGCATGTCATCTCCTAGGAGCATCGATCAATCATCTAGGAAATACTCGGACATTAAATATGGTACTTGTAAAACATGTAGAAAATGTGTCTTTACGGCAAATCATGATTCTTGTGTCAAGGAATTACTTAATGAGGTGAACTCCCGTGCTAGAATTAAGTCCCAGTGGATAGCTAAAATCAAACCCTTTGGTAAAGTTTGGCGCCCCACTGGTAGAACTTTCACTCTTGTAGGAAACGAGTGCCCTTTAACTAGGATAGTCTTCGATTCTACTAAGACTCCTAGGGAGGAAATTGATAAAGATGATACATCACTTAAGCCTAAACTTAAGGTTTTCTATAAAAGGAAACGTTTGCCAGCTAAGATAAGTGAATCATCTACTCAGGTTTCCTCTGACACAAGTAAAGCCAACTGTAAACCCCCATGTGCTTCTATAATTGATATCGCTAACCCATGTCAAAGCATGCAAATTCCTAATGAGAATGCAGGTCCCAAAGTTGATGTTCCAAAAGAACAAAGCGGTCCAATCGTTGTATACCGTTCAACTAAGGACACTCTTAGAGTTTGGTTGCTGAAGAAGCATATATCGGAGAAACTAGTATCTTAGGGGATTCATGGTTAAAGCTTACACAATGACTTACAGTTAAATGTCAGACTGTAACTGGAACTTAAAATAAAGGAAAGATTATCTTTTATGATAACTTATCCTCTTAACGAGAAATTCACCTTTCTCGGTCATGAGCTTGTATTAAAACATTCGAAGTTTTAAGCTCAGAAAGGAAAGTGTATCTTTTAAAAAGAGAACTTTTCCTCATAACGAGAAATTAACCTTTCTCGGTCATGAGCTTTCCGTTAAAACAGTCAAAGTTTTCAAGCTCATGAAAACGATTTCTAAGTAAATGTCAGCTTAGGACTCGTCCTTCAGATAAAAGGAAAGTTTATCGTCGATGGTAACTTATCCATACAACGAGAAGTTTACAACTTCTCGGACTTGAGCTTTCCTAAGATATTCAACATTCTTTAGCTCAAGTAATCATTTTTCAAAACTTTGAACACAATTTTTCAAGAATTTTTCAAAAGGTTTTTCTAAATCTTTCAAAATTGTGTGTTCAAATATGTTTTGATAAAAAGAGCATGTCTTCTGGAATCGATAATATTTACGATCCTAGAAATGTCATTCAATAATGACACGGGGTTGTAAATAAAGTTCGAGCAGAAGTTTAAAAGATTTAAAACATGCTCCATATGGTTTGCTATTATTTCCGATAGTAACCCGCTTTTCACATTGAAGTCAAGCATTTCACCGAAAAGCTTTGACTTCAGAATCCGAAGTTATCAACTCCACAATCCAAAGTTCGTTGCAATTGATATCTACATACTAGACGATGCGACTACTCAAACGACGACTACAACTCTTTAAGTAGAACACGGGTCAACAATTGAGGGGAGCAATTGTCAAGCGTTCAGACTCTTCGATGCCGAAAGTGCCAATGTTCACAAGTTGGTGTCAAGACAACGATATCAATTGTCCATGTGGTGTAAA
Source organism: Glebionis coronaria (assembly GCA_025667525.1). Classification (NCBI taxonomy): domain Eukaryota; kingdom Viridiplantae; phylum Streptophyta; class Magnoliopsida; order Asterales; family Asteraceae; genus Glebionis; species Glebionis coronaria. The sequence continues at coordinate 209,652,956 of CM046877.1, read as the reverse complement.
GGAGAAGATAATTTCAGAAGTTACGAGGAAGACCAACGTTCGCAGACAAGAACCACGTGATCTTATCACATGATGTTCTCATCATTTCAGGTCCTAACTCGTATACTATAATCTTGTGAATTCATTATTATATATGATCTTTGCTCGTGAATATTATTATTTGCGAATAAGTGCACCCTTATTAATTTGAGGGGGAGCTTGTAAAATTCATGAAGATAAATGGATTTAATCAGTTTTGCATTTTTCTTCCCAAATTTTTCTTAAAACATCATTAAATCAATTGATATTAAAAATATCGATTGGGTTAATATTTTTAATACGGGGGAGAAAATGTGATTTAATATGACTCAATGGTTTGACTTAATGTGCTGGCTCATCCCGACATGTGCGAAATGTTTTCGAATATCGTGGCATATGTTAAGGGGGAGCAAAATGGATTTGGATATCAAAATGGATTTCATGGTGACAGACACTTACCCAAAACATCTTAATTCACGACGGTGACGATTGTGGTGACATAAGGATGGTAGGATAGGTTAAAGTCCAATGATTCCTCTAGAACTGGAGGAATCTTCCCAAGGACATTCCATAGCTAGAAATAAAAGTCCTTAGGAAAGATGGAGAAAGATTGTGAACGTAGCTGAATGCCGACCAAGTACTTAAGTTAGCACTGGAACAATCACAACAAGGTGCTAGTTATGACGTATTGGTAAGCATTGAAGGGGTTGAAGAATGAAAAAGAATTGTAAAGATAAAGGGTGTAAAGAAAGTAGCCCTCCTTACAACTTAGGCAGAAACCGGGTCAATTCATATGCTATTGAGATCATTTATGATTCTCAATATTGAAGATAGACATCATGGACCTAGTGATGCAAGGCACAACCCATCCCAGCTAACTCAGATATCTCTCAAAAGATATTTGTTTTAATCACACGGAGACAACGCATTATCTATTGATTTATTCACTCCGAATAAATTGGTATTGAAAAGGTGGCACTCCTCTCCATCCTCCGATCACTAAAATCCAAAATGCACGATCGAGTCTAGAGCCATTTGAGATCATCAAATATCTCATTAGGACACATTTTCATTATTCCTTGCTTGTTCACACAATGTGAAAAGTAAGAAAGATATTAAGTGTCCTACGCAAAATCTTCATGATCTTGCCTGAACATCTGAGTAATACGAAAGTATTTACAATGAAGATGGAAATCTTTCTTGAGCGAACATCAAAAAGCTCATGGTAGGTGACTTGTGTGATTCTTTATGAATCAAACTTGTGATAACTGGAAATCAACAGTTGTTTAAACTCTTAAATGAATTTAAACACGTTCCAGGCCTCTACGCAATATCTTAGTGATCTTGCCAGAACATTCAGAGTAATACTATTAAGTATTTACAGTGACGAATGGAAATCCTTCTAGTGTTAATATCAAACCGCACTTGGTAGGTAACTTGCAAGATTCTATACGAATCAAGCTCGTGAAAATTGGAAAGCAACGATGGTGAGGTTCTTAGTTGAACTTCACTTGTTCCAGGAACATGAATTAACGGCTTCAAATCATGCAGATATTATTATCCAAATGATTCACTCTTTATGTTCGCAGTCAGCTTTGGACGGTCGAATAAAGAGAACGGGTTTACCCGCGAAATCTTGTCAAGGAGGTTCTTTATTGAAACTACCTGCCACAAGTACGATATTTAATATCGTCCAACGCTCTTCACCGACCGGAGTTAAAATGCTACCGAATTAGAATGAAATGTTCAAGGCCATTTCATCCGTGTATATGTTTTGTTGCTAACTGTCTTATGCAGCGTAACAAGAAGGTGGCATTGCGGTGTACAATCCAGAAGAAGTCGTCACCAGATGTTTATACTACATACACTTAGTACTTCAACAAATTCAAGAAAGTCTGAAGGTCAAGTCTTCCGCTGTATCAAACTCTGAAGCTTTCAAGAATTTAAAAGTATAAGTATGTGGAACATAAAGTCACAAAGAGGCAAATTTCACAAGTGATGAGTGCACGAGGTCAAGGCAAGGAAACATGCTCAAGACTAAAGTCAAAGATCACATCAAGCATATTCACAAGAACACGATCGAAGACTCAAGCATAGTATGCTAGGTTTAAGATTTTGTAAAATGGTGTGACCTCCCTTAGGGGGAGATTGTTGGAAATACATTTTTCCAAAGAAAGTCTCGGTCACATCATTGTTAGCATAGATCACGAGCTATAGACTATTTAGGACATTGTAACTTGGAGTGACCTCCCTTAGGGGGAGATTGTTGGAAATACGTTTTTACGTATTTAGGAAGGATCGGTCACTCCAATAATATATTCAAGTAATAGGCTCGTGATCCAGTTTGTAAACAATATAGTCCATATAGCCCACATGTAGGGTGGGCTATATATACCCCCTCCTAGCATGTTAGGAGGGGTGGCTCTTTCATTTTCTCACTTTTCATTTAATAAATTTACTTTCTCTCTCTATCTTTCTTTCCTCTCTTCTTTCTCTCTCTATACCCATCTTCTTCATCTTCCTCCTCCATTAAATCAATAGATCTAATCATAGTTACCAAATCCCAAGAAATCGTAGACCTTCAAGCCTTATGTCTGGGCCTAGCCTTGTGTCTGGGTCGAGTGTAGCCTTCTGCTTCTTGTGGAAGCTTTACCTTTTGTCATTGTCTTTGAACCTGAGGTGACCCTCGTCACCTTAGCTGTTCTAGTGAACTGTTCTAACTTGAGGTAACTTTACTTGCGGAGCATTAGGAATTAATTGTAAATGTCTCACCTTAAGCATGGGGGTGAGACTATACCTCATCATGTCCCCCAGTCTAGTGTCAATTTATTCTTTTAAGTTGATGCTATACTCAAAGTAAAAAATATCCTCTTCTTATTCTTTGGGGTGTTCCTTCGTAGTCGAATTGGGACATCTTTAAAGCATCGTTTGCTTTAGTGAAAGAGAAGTTGAAAAGGAAAGATATATGTATTTCCATTTTACATATTTGTTGTCTTCTCCTTTTTTACTAACTTTTTTTACATACCCATTTTTCTACATCACAACACCTAGCCACTCTCCTTTTTTTACCGGAAGTATGACCCGACCTGGTCTTGTCCGGAGGTTTCCTCTGGCTTAGTTTCTTTCGGCGTGTTTCATCCGGAGCCGTCTCGATCGGAGGTTTCGATCGGATCTTTGGGTCTTTGGTCTCGGGGGTTGTGCTCGATCTAAGATTTAAGTTTTATTTCGTCCGGAGGTTCTAGATCTGGCGTTGCTCGTCCGGAAGAGAGGCTTATCTGGTGGATGTTTGTGGGGTTTGCTCGTCCGGAGGAGGGTTTTCCTGGTAGGAGCTCGTCCGGTAGGTGTTGTTCGATGGTAGTGGGCTCGTACGGTGGGTCTAGTTCGAAAGGTTTCGTCCAGAGCTTGTCTTTCGTCTTGACCTTGAGCCTCTTCCGGAGGTGAGCTCATCCGAAAGTTAGTGTTTGTTGGGACTTAGGCTCATACCGCGAGTTAATCTAGTTGGTTTGTGGAAGCAGGGCTTAGCTCGAATTTAGGTTTCGGCCAGAGGATTCATTTGGAAGCTGTTTGCTCGGGGGTTTGTCTCGTCCATAATTTGTTTCACGTTTGGAGGTTTGTACTCGTCCAAAGGCTTGTGCTCGTCCAGAGGTTTGTACTCGTCCGAGGTCAGTGGTGTCATCCGGATATTGTCTAGTCCGAATATTTGGCTAGTCAAGATATTTGGCTAGTCTGAATATTTGGCTAGTCTGGATATTTGGCTAGTCCGGATATTTAGCTAGTCCGGATGTTTAGCTAGTCCGGATGTTTATTTCGTCAATCTGCATCTTACTTTACTTGGACAAATCTTTATACCAAATAAAATTTAAAACCGCTACATTTTTTGTGAGTTGATATTTCATGCAAACACATACGATTATAGTGTGCTGACTATCATGCCGTTTTGACCTTACCCAACTCTTATCCTTCTCGTTTGCTTATTGGAGCTAGTGTCTCAATCGGAGGTGTAACACCCCACTTTGATAAGTGGACCGTTACGCGTAATTATGGCGTGTCATCAAAGCATGCAAGGATTTGTAGTAAAACATACATGACCATAGGGTAAACCGGAATCAAACATCGGTCCCCCAAACATAAGCCCAAAACATAATAAAGTAAATGAAATGAATGAAAGACTTATACAAGCATAAGTGTATGAAGGCAAAAGGAGAAGAAGTCTATGGCAGCTTCCATCCTATGCATGTCCTCCAAAATGCTCGAGTCTGTCTTTGGGTACCTGCCGTTTTGGGACATGGAAAGGAAAGTAACGGCTGAGCAAAATGCTCAGTGCACGGATGTACAAGTAAAGCATGAATAATATAAGCATATAAGCATGAAACAGCGGAAGAAACTAAGTCTTGGATAACCCGGTTATATCATAGTAAAACTGGTTTTATAGTTTTAAAAGCCTTATGTTTATCTTGTAAAAACTGTTTAACATATTTCACCATTAGACAATATAGGTCATGAAATATCAACGTGCATGAATACTTGGAGGGGTGACCTCGTCATGCAAATTAGAGGGGCTGCCTCTAATTTAATATACTGGTTTTGGGTAGGAGGGATCAGCTCCTTGTGAAGGATGCAAGGCACACACCACATTCACACTGAGTAATCTGCTGAAAACATGTAACTAGGATGCACCCAGACGCCCCACATGATAAATATAATAATATGGCCAAAAGCTAAAGGGACGCCACGAGCAATCACTCCGCCGTGGGGAAGTCATAACACCAGTGCCTCTAGTGTTATGGTTATGGTACCTCCATAACTAGGTGAAACCGGTCATGCATGTATATGGATTTAGGTATTCTACTTAAAATAAGCAATCAAACATATAAACATATACTATGGGAAAACAGTTGGCTGCATACGGGGAATCCTAATAAGGAAAGAATGTCCATACTGAAAGGACGGAGAATCCGTACCTTATGTCCACTGAATGAAGAAGACGAACAGAAGAGAGTCCTACTTCGGTATCACTAATGCTACATAAATACATACGTGTATAAGTATCTGATTACTGAATACGTAACTGGTTTTATATCGCGTCTTAGCTTGTTTTATATGTTCATGTCATGTTTTACTGTTTTAAGCTTTATATTGTGTTTATCTACGTAATATTTTGTCTATTCTGATTAAGTATTACTTGTATTTCATGTATTATTATACTTGTTGTGTAATAATGAGTACCTTTCTAAAAATAGCAGGTTTTCTAAAATAGAAAGTTTCCAAAAATAGAAAGTTACCAAAAATAGAAAGTTTCCAAAAATAGAAAGTTTCCAAAAATAGAATTACTGCTTAAAATAGATAAGTTTCTAAAAATAGAAAGTTTCCATAAATAGATTAGCTGCCTTAAATAAATAAGTTTATAAAAATAGAAAGTTTCCATAAATAGATATAAGCTAGTTAATTAGGCTAATTATATAAGCTTAAGTGTTTCTGATTATTATTCTAAGTCATGTGATTATAAAGTATAGTTTATTAATTATTACATGTAAATAAAATAAACTATAGGTTAAAAGTATTTAATTAAATATAACATGATTTTAATTAAATAAAGTAAAACACTTAGGTTAATACATGTATTATTAACTATTAATAATATAACCTAAGTCATGTTAATTAATTAATTATAGTCATGGTTTTAAATAATTAATTAATTATAAAGTCTAATTAATAATAAATACTTAGGTTAAAATTCATGTACTGATAATTAAATTTATAACCTAAGTCATGTAAATTAAATTAATCATGTCATGTTTTTAATCAATTTAATTTAAGTCTAAAACATAACTAGTAAAATCATAAACCTTGAAAAATAATTCATGAACCGGACCCGTGACTAAAAACCATGAACCGGACCCGTAACCATCACCATACCCCGACCAAGGTCAGGTTTCCCTTGCCCCTTGCTGTTGTCGTGACAACATCACCACCATACCGAGACCATATGGTCTCGGTGGTGCGACATAGGCCAAGCCGAGACCCCCATGGGGCTCGGTTAGGCGTCGGCTAGGAACAAACACCCCTAAAACCCTTGATTTGATTTACCCCATGATCATTAACATGTTTTAAAATACTTGTTTTTAATTTGTTAATTAAAAACATCATGATTTTATGTGATCTATTAAATCAAAACATACAAGAAAAGGTTAAAAGTTATACCGATCACATGAAACAAATGAGGATGAACACACACGAATCCTTGCAAAAATTCCAGGATCAAAATCAACCCGAACACCCCTTTATGGTGATTAAAAGTGGCGGCCAAAAAGGAGGAGGAAGAAGGAGGATTAGGGTTTCTTAGTTTTTCTATTTTTTTGTAAATAGACATGTTTTTTTTTCTCTTTTTCCATGTTTAGTAAAATAATGGGCTAGGCCCTTTTCTTGTCCCTAATTTCGTGGGTATGGGGCCCACATGGGGTAACCCGAACATTTTCCGTATCTAATTAATAAGTGTGTTCTCGTGTTCGTGTTTTACGTGTTTTAATTAGTTATCGATCATGACTTAATATATTTATTCGTGTTCGTAATAAATATATATATACATACGTAATATTAGTTCGTGATTAATTTACGTTCATGATTTCATGTTCGTATGCTCGTGATTATAATTATTATTGGAATAATTATCGTGTGTTCATACGTAGTAAATACTTATCGTGTTATAACACGTATGTAATACTAATAATTCTTGTACGTGAAACGTAAATGTGCTATAAAAGGAAAGTTCTAATCATGTACGTACGATCTAATGTACTGTTCATGGTAAAAGCATGCGGGTTTTACAACTCTTCCCCCCTAAAAAGAATAATTCGTCCCCGAGTTATATATAAAGTAGACTGGAAAGAAACATACCCGAATCAAACTGAAAGGCTATGAACGATAAAAGGACATGAAGATGACATGGTAGAAGGGAACGTGACATGTCTTGAAAGGACATGGAACGTGACGTGACTGACAGGACATATCTAATCGATAAGAGAAAAACTGATAAGAAATCCGGACAAACTTGTCCGTTTCCAAATGGCTTCCCGCTTGGAATGGTTCCTTCATAAGATCTTGGCACAATGATAAATCTTGGTCCTCCTGACCTTGACTTGAACATCCTTAAAAGTTCATGGTTATCAATGTAAGATAGATCCCATGAATTTAATCGAGGGAATAAGAATTAACGTGTAATGGTAACTGAAACGTTATGGTGCAAAACAATCTAACTTAATTGATAATTAGCAACGATGCGCGAGACATATTGAAACGTAGTACGCGAAAATTTTTGAACATGATACGTGAAAGATTCTGAACGTGATACGTGGAGATATGGTGAGTGTAGTATGAGCAAACATATCGTGATCAATGATACGTGTAATATATCGTGAACGTGATATGAGGAACGTGGAATGAACATGACATGTGAAACATATCGTGAACATGGAATACAACTGTGGTAACACCAAACGCTATAAGGTAAGACGTGAAATATGACGTGAAACGTCTGTCTAAGGATAGAGAGTTATACTAGGCTTGAGTCTGGTTTCTCAAGTTCTTGCAAAACCTCCAGAACGAAAATGAAAATAAAATCGTAAGCCAAGATACGATCATGAACGTGAATAGTGTCATGAACGTGAGCGTGAAAGCAAGTCGTGAAATTAGAACAAGGACGTGGACGTAAATAAGGAGCACAATTGCGAACCCTTGTCTGACCCAATAGTGGACAGATTACCAAGTGTTCGGATGCGCCTTGGCTGGAACATGTCCGATCAATCTGTTGGTTCTGAAATCCTTGCGAATGTAAGGATTCCAAGACTTGATCAACTGTTGGCAATAACCCATATAACATCATGCTTCTTCTGAGTTTGTGTTAATCTGGTAACCAAAATCCGTTGATGGAAAAACATCCTAGTCTGTTGGTGTTCTACCTTATCCTGTTGGTATCACATGTATGTAGATATGAACGTAACTGTATCTTGCTTCGTAGAAACTTGATACATAGGAGTTTGCGAAACTACAAGTCTCTGAAATTAGACTTCTCTTAGCGTAGGATTTACTTGGAACACCTAACGTAGTGTAGGGTTCTCACCTTTATGCATAAGCTGAGTCATGGTACGATTAACCGTGAGAATACACGTGATTCAGCGTGTCACTGTAATCAACCAAAGTTTAGATTGGAAAATTTCAGGGTAAAGTTTCCCTTGTCATGAATTTGTAACATAGTGCAAATATGGTCTTACTGCTCTTCTCTAGACCTAGAGAAACATCAGGTTGTTCTTGATGAAAGTACTGATGAATTTATTTATGAGTTCATGGAAATTCAATTTATAATGCTGCTGGAGCATTGATGAGACTAATACAAAATCATAAATCTAACATGACCAAGTCGTGAACGAATAGCAGTCATGGACATGTCCTGCTCTTTCACTCGTCACTGTTGGCAGCATGATCATGAATCCGATCCTGGAAAGTGCTTAACACCCTAAATGAATCCGATCTTGTCAATACGTGGAGGAGAATAACGGTTATGAATGGTGATTTGTTTAAATCGACGGTAGTCGACACATAATCTCATGGTACCGTCCTTCTCCTTGTAGGTTCTTCTAGAATGTATGGGAAGATTTTGGAATACTCGTCTGGTTATGCGTAAAAGGAACTTCGGTGGTCATGTCTTAACTGATAGCTAAAAATTTTAGCAGTCATGGCTAACAAAGCACGTGCTTGTAAAGCATAGATAATTTGTACAGATTTTCCTGATGGAATACCATGCTGAATGTATTCAGGAGCCTGAACATTACTGTACAAAATCATGAATCGTAGCATGGTGTGCTGTTCATAGTCCATGCTTAGGATTAAATTCAACTCGCATCTGTCTGAGGTAATACGTTATCAGTCGGGATTTTATCATTAGGATGAAGAAAACCTTCGTATACATGGGGAATACGAATGGCGTCCTTTATGGTAATGAGTATATATGGAATATGGTGCAAGAATGAAAGTGTCATCGGCAACGTGACAGTTCTCACTACTGCGCTGGTAATGGTACTGAAATTCTTGTGGCCTGAGTAATGCATGGCACAACAAAATGGATATACCCTTGGAGGGTACCCTGAATTTCTTAGAAATGTCCCATAATTGGACGTGAGTCATGTGTCTTGACTCGTGTCTTGGGAAATGTAAGCATGACATGTGTCTTGACTGGTGTCTTGACGTGTGTCTTCAGAAAGTATACGTGAGACTTGTGTCTTGACTGCTGTCTTGACATGTGTCTCGAGATGTGAAACAAATAGAACTACAATATTAGGTTATTATGCCAGAATTGGTGGATCGGTTGGACTACTGATCATTTGTATGTCTGATCACGTCCGCGGCCGAAGCCTCGGTTACGATTTCTAGGATAGTTGTTGTCATAGTAGTGGTTACTATCATCCTGTCTGTCAGTTCCATGACGGTCATTCTCATGACTGTGATTCATGTAACTATTCAGCTGAGTGGCCGGCTGGTACCGGTTTGCACTCATATGACTGAAGCGACAACTGAATGACGTGTGACATGTAACTAAGAATTTGGGACAATGATTGATGAAAATCGTCTGATGGTGAAGTATCTTCTCGTCCAATTGCTTTGCTCTGAAGCCTTTGTCTTCGTCTTGTAGGATCTCCACGTTATGAACAGCGTCCGCATCTCGCAGCGTCTCCAAACATCAGCAACATCAACCTTTAGTAACATTTCCAAGTTATGAGTGGCATCATCAATCTTGTAGAATTTCAACAATTGAAAATACGCCTGAGATGATTCAGAATTGACTAGCGAATACTCGTGAAGTATTGCAAATGAAATACACATGGATTAAGGTACGTGTAATACACATGAAATACGGTACATGGAGCACACATGGAATGCACATGAAATGATCGGTATGGGGTCGATCATTTGTCATGTTTTTAAAGGAACTATAATCGGTTAAACGGTTAGAAAAAACCATCATGATAACCTGGGATTGCGAGTATATACCTCATTCTGGTTGCATAGAGAAACGTTAAAGTGTGGTTACACAACATTCAAGATGATTTGCCTGAAAGCATGATCAATGAAAACCAACCATGACTATCATGAAAGCATGATTTACTGGAATTTTTCAATGTCTAGCATGAGGGCATGATCGACATGATGAAAACATAATCAACATAAGGAGACTTAAGACATACTTAACATGAATATGAAATCAACATAAAAATCTTGGAATGAAATTAATCATGAAGGAGTATAAACATAATCAGCATGAAAATGAAGTTAACCATGGTAGCATGAAAACATACTTGACATAAAAACATAATAACTTATGAGGGGACATGAAAAAAATTTATACCAATAAATCATGAGAAAAATTTTATGCATGAAAAACAGTGCATGAATGCATGATGTAGTTTATAAAAACTTTTATATGTACGAGGGGACACCTATGGGTCGGTCCCAAAACAAAAGACATGGCGAGGGGACGCCTATGGGTCGGTCCCAAAGTTAAAAGTTTCGATAAAAGCACATGCGATTAAATAGGGCCAGTCCTGTACCAACCATTACTTAGTCATAATCCCTGCAACAATGATACATGAAACATAAAATCTGTCAAAACTTATCAGAAAAATTTTATGTGACTAATTATGAACTACTGAGGTTCAGTCCACATAGTCACAGTTCACAAGGAACGTCATGCATGAAACCATGACACATATCTAAATATGAATGACGGTTGTCCATCCATATTAGTAAAACAATATCGATGAAAACATCAAGGTTAAAACCTCAAGGTGCTGAAAACATCATGGTCAAAACAACAATGCGCTAAAAACATCAATACGTGGAATAACAAACGTTGGCTTATGAAGCTCCTTGTGACTACCCACTAGTCACAGGTCGCGTTTTAGAGCCTACAGGTCAAAACCTTGGCTCTGATACCATAATTTTCACACCCACTTTGATAAGTGGACCGTTACGCGTGATTATGGCGTATCATCAAAGCATGCAAGGATTTGTAGTAAAGCATACATGACCATAGGGTAAACTGGAATCAAACATCAGTCCCCCAAACATAAGCCCAAAACATAATAAAGTAAATGAAATGAATGAAAGACTTATACAAGCATAAGTGTATGAAGGCAAAAGGAGAAGAAGTTTATGGCAGCTTCCATCCTATGCATGTCCTCCAAAATGCTCGAGTCTGCCCTTGGGTACCTGCCGTTTTGGGACATGGAAAGGAAAGTAACGGCTGAGCAAAATGCTCAGTGCACGAATGTACAAGTAAAGCATGAATAATATAAGCATATAAGCATGAAACAACGGAAGAAACTAAGTCCTAGATAACCCGGTTATATCATAGTAAAACTGGTTTTATAGTTTTAAAAGCCTTATGTTTATCTTGTAAAAACTGTTTAACATAATTCACCATTAGCCAATATAGGTCATAAAATATCAACGTGCATGAATACTTGGAGGGGTGACCTCGTCATGCAAATTAGAGGGGCTGCCTCTAATTTAATATACTGGTTTTGGATAGGAGGGATCAGCTCCTTGTGAAGGATGCAAGACACACACCACATTCACACTGAGTAATCTGCTAAAAACATGTAACTAGGATGCACCCATACGCCCCACATGATAAATATAACAATATGGCCAAAAGCTGAAGGGATGCCACGAGCAATCACTCTCCCGTGGGGAAGTCATAACACTAGTGCCTCTAGTGTTATGGTTATGGTACCTCCATAACTAGGTGAAACTGGTCATGCATGTATATGGCTTTAGGTATTTTAATTAAACATAAGCACTCAAACATATAAACATATACTATGGGAAAACAATTGGCTGCATACGGGGAATCCTAATAAGGAAAGAATGTCCATACTGAAAGGACGGAGAATCTGTACCTTATGTCCAGTGAACGAAGAAGACGAACGGAAGAGAGTCCTACTTCGGTATCACTAATGCTACATAAATACATACGTGTATAAGTATCTGATTACTGAATACGTAACTGGTTTTATATCATGTCTTAGCTTGTTTTATATGTTCATGTCATGTTTTACTGTTTTAAGCTTTATACTGTGTTTATCTTATATTTTGTCTATTCTGATTAAATATTACTTGTATTTCATGTATTATTATACTTGTTGTGTAATAATGAGTAACTTTCTAAAAATAGCAGGTTTCCTAAAATAGAAAGTTTCCAAAAATAGAAAGTTACCAAAAATAGAAAGTTTCCAAAAATAGAATTACTGCTTAAAATAGATAAATTTCTAAAAATAAAAAGTTTCCATAAATAGATTAGCTGCCTTAAATAAATAAGTTTCTAAAAATAGAAAGTTTCCATAAATAGATATAAGCAGGTTAATTAAGCTAATTATATAAGCTTAAGTGTTTTCTGATTATTATTCTAAGTCATGTGATTATAAAGTATAGTTTATTGATTATTACATGTAAATTAAATAAACTATAGGTTAAAAGTATTTAATTAAATATAACATGATTTTATTTAAATAAAGTAAAATACTTAGGTTAATACATGTATTATTAACTATTAATAATATAACCTAAGTCATGTTAATTAATTAATTATAGTCATGGTTTTAAATAATTAATTAATTATAAAGTCTAATTAATAATAAATACTTAGGTTAAAATTCATGAACTAATAATTAAATTTAAAACCTAAGTCATGTAAATTAAATTAATCATGTCATATTTTTAATCAATTTAATTTAAGTCTAAAACATAACTAGTAAAATCATAAACCTTGAAAAATAATTCATGAATCGGACCCATGACTAAAAACCATGAACCGGACCCGTTACCATCACCATACCCCGACCAAGGTCGGGTTTCCCTTGCCCCTTGCTGCTGCCGTGATAACATCACCACCATACCGAGACCATATGGTCTCGGTGGTGCGACATAGGCCAAGCCGAGACCCCCATGGGGCTCGGTTAGGCGTCGGCTAGGAACAAACACCCCTAAAACCCTCGATTTGATTTACCCCATGATCATTAACATGTTTTAAAATACTTGTTTTTAATTTTTTTAATTAAAAACATCATGATTTTATGTGATCTATGGAATCAAAACATACAAGAAAAGGTTAAAAGTTATACCGATCACATGAAACAAATGAGGATGAACACACACGAATCCTTGCAAAAATTCCAAGATCAAAATCAACCCGAACACCCCTTTAAGGTGATTAAAAGTGGCGGCCAAAAAGGAGGAGGAAGAAGGAGGATTATGGTTTCTTAGTTTTTCTAATTTTTTGTAAATAATGAAAAATGTTTTTTTTCTCTTTTTCCATGTTTAGTAAAATAATGGGCTAGGCCCTTTTCTTGTCCCTAATTTCGTGGGTATGGGGCCCACATGGGGTAACCCGAACATTTTCCGTATCTAATTAATAAGTGTGTTCTCGTGTTCGTGTTTTACGTGTTTTAATTAGTTATCGATCATGACTTAATATATTTATTCGTCTTCGTAATAAATATATATACATACGTAATATTAGTTCGTGATTAATTTACGTTCACGATTTCATGTTCGTATGCTCGTGATTATAATTATTATTAGAATAATTATCGTGTGTTCATACGTAGTAAATACTTATCGTGTTATAACACGTACGTAATACTAATAATTCTTGTACGTGAAACGTAAACGTGCTATAAAAGGAAAGTTCTAATCATGTACGTACGATCTAATGTACTGTTCATGGTAAAAGCATGCGGTTTTACAGGAGGTGTTTACTTAGTCGATTGGGATTTGTTAGTCCAGAGCTTACCTCGTCCGGAGGTATGGATTGCCTCGTCCAGTATTGTTTCATTCGAAGGTTATAAACCCCACATGGAGGATGTAGTTTTTTCCGCTAGCTAGATATAATATCTAAGCTCATCATGTCTCTCCAGTCTAACATTTGCAATCCTTGAGTGTGAGTGCTAGACTCCAACTATGTGTCATGCCTCTTATTATAACTTCCACTAAACCTGGTGCAGGAGAGGAGCATATCTTGCATCCTTCTCCTCTAAGGGTTATGTATTTACAATTTTCGAGTTCACACTTATCTTTTACCATTCCACTTTATGGGGAGACAAAGAGAGTATCGATTTGGTTGGCGATTCCCACATGGTAACTCACACCTTGTTTTGGTGATGAGTTATACGCCTATTTTGGAGCGGGTTGGCGATCATACCACGATGCCAGCACCTAGGCGTACCAGCATTCCTCCAGCTACTGACGAACAGATTACTCATCTTGATCCTAAGGTGCATACAAAGGCAAATAATGTTGCGAAGCGAAAGACCTCTACTTCAACAGGTGTCTTCATCGGTGTAGCTAAGAAGACCAAGAAAAGTAAGAAGAAATCTGAGACAAGGTCTAGCGATCAGGGAGCTGAGGGTGAGTCTGAGCCACCTGGTGGTGCTGATGATGATACTGTTCATGATGACATGGCTGGGATTTGGAGATGATATTTAGCGGTTAGATGGAATCGTGATTAGTACCTAAATGTTATACCCCTTCGATCTTTTAACCCGAGGACAAGACTAGACGTGACTTATCCTCCTATTGTTTTTCCAAACAGGGAAGTCCCTGATACTATTGGTGCTGAGTTTTTTGAGGATCATGACAGGACGACTATGGCTAGCTCTCATATTTCTCATGGTAAGTTCCCCTTAATAGCCCTTTTTTCCTGACCTTACCTTGTTTTCCCTGGACCTTGTAGGTACTGTTGAGGATACTCGGCCTCTTGTTGAGGAGGATGCTCATGTGTTTGCTACTGGTGTGGTTGATGCTACTATGACTTTATTGTCAATTTTCCATCAGATGTATGATGGTCGTTATATGCATGTATGCTTGGTTATTTTCATGATGTGTTATGGCGATATCTTTTGTGACGGCTGGTGCTTTATTTTGGTATTATTTACTCGGGTAATGTCTAGGCCTTTGTGTTTGTTACCAACACATGTTTGTGCTAAACCCAGTCATTTGTACCTACTCGTCAATGTACCAAACTTATTGAATCAACGTTTGGGATGTGTCGTGCATGACTCATATTTTGTTGCTTAACATGATCACAAATGCCTATGATGATGCTTTTAGCCGTATCAACGAGGCCAACGTGTTACTTCCCACCTTTTCCTTATTCACTTAGTTTGATTTACATTCGTATGATGTAGGCGTAGCATTGGCCTTGTAGGCTTATGCTACTCCTCCTCCTAGGTGTAGCTATTCACTAGAGGGTAATTTTACGTGAGGAGAATATGAAGGTTTTTTCCTATCCTTCTACTACGGAGTCAATTTGCAAAGGTTGCTCAGCCTAACCGCCTATGGTACCAGTTTCACCATGGGGGAATAATTGGTAGGTGTCACCCTCTTCGACCGGAGGTAGCGAACCGTCCGTCGTCGTGTATTTTATTTCATAGCATAGTATGTTAAACATATAGTCTTAACAGAAAATATGAGGAAAATTTTGCTTCATTAATATCATGAGAGAAGAAACAATACATTAGTTGTAGCTAAGATCGTCTCCGGAGCAAGGCAATACTTTGAAAATTGCTTCTCCGGAGGAAATACATAATAATTATGACAAACATAATCCGGTGCTTTACATATAGCACTCCCGGAGGTTGCTAGCGTATCAAGTCCTAGGTATCTCCACCATCATGTTAAACTTTGGAGTTTCAATGGAGTGCTCGTTCAACATTTCCACAAGTATTTCTTTAGATAAGTGATCAAATTCAATTGTTGCTAGTTTGCTAAGGGCATTAGCCTTATTATTGTATGCTTAAGGGAGGTGAGTGATTCGAAACCTGTTAATGAACCAGCTAGCTCCAAAACCTCTTTTTTTTAACATTTTCTTGCCTCTACCTTCAAGTGATCCTTTCCTTGGTCTGGTCCCTTAACATCCTTCACTAGATGAGCCAACCTCCCTGAGGTCACTGCCTCTTCAATATGCTTCTTGAGACGATAACAATTATTTGTGTTATGGCCTCGATCTTGATGATAATTACAAAACTTTTTCATGTTTTATTTTTTTGGAGTCCCTACCATCGGAGGTGGTAGCGAAAAGTTTAAATCTCTCATAGAGAGGATCTCTTCTGGAGTTTTCGTCAAAGGTGTAAATCCATCTTTTCTAGCGGAAGGGGCACCATTCCCTCTAGGGGAATCCATGCTTTCATGACTCCTGTCACTAGATTCACTCTGATTCTCAGACCAACCACCCTTGTCAGTGCCTTTTTCCCAGTGAGGGGATCCAATTACTATTGTAGTATTAGCAGCTGCCTCTCCTCTTATAAAGGCTCTAATTCTCTCCCACATCTCATCCAGTGTCTTTGGAATCTTTTCATCGAGTTTCTTTGCTAGCTCTGGATGACTATGCCCATGCATAAACGCAGAGATCCTTAAAACTGGAGGTACTCCTTTGATGTGTGAACTTTCAGCCTTAAAGCGATCCATGAATTCTTGAAGTCCTTCATCGGGCATTCGCTTAATCCTGTGTATCTTAGTTGGATCTTTGTCATATCGTTTCTACTGCGATAATTCTTCTAGGAATTTGTTACTTAGCTCTTCAAATCCATTCATACTTTTCGGGTCTAGGCTATAGAACCAATTTCTAGCAGAGCCACTCAAAGTCTGGTAAACATTTTGCACCACACCGGCATAGGCCACTCTTCTTGCTCAGCTGCGACAGAGAAAATACTAAGATGATCTTCTGGATCCTTATTTCCATCATGCACCATTACATTTTTTGGGAGCTTGGCTCGCCTATGATATTTGAAACATGTGATTCTAGAAGTGAAGGGCAATGGCTTGGGTCGCATGTAAGGCCTGCTCAAATCTTCTGAGTCACTTCCATACATGGACTCATACTCAGACTCGCTTGACTTCCTTCGAGAGGCCTTGGTTGTTCTAGACCTCAATTTAGCACTCTTAGCCTTGGATTTGATGTGTGCTTTCGACTTGACCGAGCGGTAAGATTTGGAAGTAGCCTTTTTTTCTCGAAATACTTCTTTGTTGTCTTCGAGCATAACGAGACCTGTCTCGACTCCTTGACCTGGATGAGTTGTCTGAGGAGTATCCTCCTCTTTCCTTCATTGATGAACTCCCTTGGGAGCCCCCAAACTCTACTTCTTCTACATCCTTATTGAATAGCCTTTGAGAAGTTATTTTCTCGCGATTTTGCTCATAAATTTCCTCCATCATAGTTCTCAATGTTTCAATGTTCTCTTTGACATATGCTGGGGTAAGACATTCCCGAACTAGTCTGGCGGGAGCAAGGTTTACCTCCGAAGGAGCCCTCTCAGTCCCAAGTGCCTTAATGTTCAAGTTTGTGCCTTCCCCCGTCTAGGACCTTTAACATCGACTTCCATTGCTTAGTTTTTGGTAGATTGGTATTCCCGTCCCACGGATGGTGCCAGATGTTGAAGCAAATTTCCAGAGAAGCTTCTTCAGCCCTGATCCTTCGGGTTTCCTAAGGCTACTCCTTCTAATGAAGCTTTGGCTTGCTCCCTCAGAGTATCTTGTGGCTACTCCTTCATGTGAAGACCTAGCTTCCTCCTTTAGAGTTCCCTAGTCTAGCCCTTAGTCCCTTAGGCTGAAATAAGAAAGAACACCGTTAGCTCGCCTCGGGGTTTGAATCTGAGACCAACTCCGGCTTGAGAGTAAGTATATGATTCTGGTAAGTGAGAGTTCTAGAGAGAGAAAGTAAATAGTTAAGTGTGTGTGAAAACTTAACCTTTGTTCCTGGAGGAACACCTCTTTATATAGTACTTGGAGGTGACTCCAAGACACACCAATTGTGGAGACAAAGTTGTCTTGTAGGAGCAACACCTGAATAGCTGATGAGTACCAGGCTTGTCTTTCGGATTCAAGGTTGTCCTCATGCTCCTCTAGTACTAGTCGTGGTCCAGGCGTCTGTACCACACTTACAACATCGTACTATATGCGTCAGGCGTTATCGTACTTCCTCTGATGGAGACTATGATCTACTCTCTAGGTGTTGCTCCATGTGTATATGTCTGCCCTTGTGCCTGGGACTTGGTCTAGCCATGTGCCTGGGTCTAGCCCTGTGTCTGGGTCTAGTCCCGTGTCTGGGTCTAGCCCTGTGTCTGGGTCTAGCCCTGTGTCTAGTTCTAGCCCTGTGTCTAGGTCTAGCCTTGTGCCTGGGCCTAGCCCTATGTCTGGGTCTAGTCCTGTGTCTGGGTCTAGCCTTGTGTTTGGGTCCAGCCTTGTGTCTAGGCCTAGCCCTGTGTCTGGGTCTAGCCGTGTGTCTGCGTCTAGCCTTGTGTCTGGGCCTAGCCCTGTGTCTGGGTCTAGTGTAGCCTTCTGCTCCTTGGGGAAGCTTTACCTTTTGTCATTGTCTCTGAACCTGAGGTGAACCTCGTCACCTTAGCTATTCCAGTGAACTGTTCCAACTTGAGGTAGCTTTACTTGCGGAGCATTAGGAATTAATTGTAAATGTCGCACATTAAGCATGGGGGTGAGATTATACCTCATCAGCCGCGGTTTGTTATCGCTAAGGAACCGCGGGGAAGATAAAGAACCGCCCCCAGTGGGTTCCAAAAAATGCACTTCCTATAACTTTTGCTAGCCCAGATTTCACACAAAGGTTTATCAAGCCAAAGTAAACTATTAGTCAAAATCTAGGAAGCTAACTAACACATAAGATGCACAAAGCTATGTAAATCGAAAGTTCGATCACATAAGCACCTAGGATTAAAATAGTAAATAATCCAAACACATAGTATTAGTTAATACACATAACATCCTAAAAATTAAAGAAAGGTAAAGAAAATTGTTCAACAATCCAAAACATGTTCATCGACATGTTAACCATTCAAGAGTAGGATGTAGCATTCATCCATGAGCATTTCCTCATTGACTTGATTCACTTCTTATGCGTTCTTGAAGATGAAGATTGAGACAAAATTGATAGTCGGAATCAATGTCTAGAGAAGAAAATTGAGAGATAGAGGATGACAAATCATAGCTAGGGTTGAGAGAGTCGTCGTGAGATACATTTCCATCTTCATTTGAATCATGCATGGGATCAAGAGAGATGTTTCCTTCAATGGGAAGCATGACTCAATCCACGAAGTGAAAATATGAAGCATTTAAAGGTGGAAAGTCAATAAGAAGTTTTCTAAGAAGTCGTGAGAGAATCATGGCAAAAGGAAGACTAGAGTGAGACCCGTTGAGAACGAGTCTTATTCTTCTAGCCATGAAAAATGCGAGGTTGTATGGAGTGGAAGTAGAAACACAATACAACATATGTGCAAGACAAGTGGGCACATGGTTGCGATTACCGTCCATACACACTGCATTTTCCCTAATGATTTTGGCCCTAGGGATCATAAAATCATTAAGATCGCTAGTTAGTAATTCCCAAGGAGTGAGAGCACGAACTTCTCCTTCAAAATTACCAATAATAGGATGTTCACAAGGTTTAGCAACAGCACAAGAGATGGCCGAAGCCGAGGGTAGCTGGTTCACATAATTCACATCAATAGGGCCCGATTCTAAAGAGTTTAAACTCCAAGTATCGGTGAACCTAATTTGACCTTCGTATGGAACAATGAGAATTTCACCAAATTTTTCAATAGTATATACAAAGGTTTTCCCCTTGATGGAAAATCTTATAAATAAACCATTATTGATACAAATTAATGTGTACGAGCTAAAGAATTCCAAAAGAAAGGAAGGAAAGATTGGCTCATTAATATCAAGCAAACAATCAAAGCCAATGGATTTGAACATGAATCGAATGATGTCAAGTCCAAGAAAGTTAGAAGTAACAATTCATCATTCATGAAAACAACGAGATTCAAGACAACGAAAAGTGTTCTGAAGAGAACGAGTTCGACATGAAGAAGAAAGATTAGGCATGTATTCTCTAGTACGTTGGTGGTCATTTTGATATCCCGAAGACATGATAATACCTAAATACAACATACAAACATATTTCCCCAATCACTCATATGTTAAATATAAGCCAAAATAAAATATATGAGAATGTGTTTCATCAATTTCTTGACAAACAAAGGATTAATACTTATCATTCTCATGTTCCCAATGTACCAAGTTCATCATTGACAATAACATATTAACCATGTAAAATCAACAATGAACATGAACATTGGTTTTTCAAAACAAAGTTTTTAGGTAAGCATTAACAATGCCATTACCAACTTGTTCATGGGTTCATATCAATTCCACCAATTAACCAAAATTATTTTGACAAAATTCGGATTGTTATACAAGTGGGTTATAGTGAAATCTCAATGAATATGAACCTAAGGAATCATAGTACAATAACTATGTCAACTCACATTCCTAGTAAGGTTCTAATTCAATATCAATTTTAAAAATCCTCAATTATGAAAGTATGAACCCTAGAACAAAATAGATGAGATTGAATGAAATGACTTATAGTTAATTGATCTTGGATGAAGGATGAGTGAAACTGTCACACCCCACCATGGCGGAACATGGGGCGCGACGTATGGATATCATCACAACATGGCGTGTCTATAGAGATAACTATATGAAATAAGAAATGTCGTAAAAATGGTGACACGAAGGTCATGACAATATCTCAACAAATGCAAGGGGTCTAGGTAAGTAAGTAACAGTCCTACTTCTTACCCAAGACAACAAATATCATACAAAAACAATCATATGTGTGCCACAGTATCACTTATTAAAATGAACAAACAAATAAAACTAAGAAAGAAACGGGGATTCTCCTTCTATATGCATTCCTAAGCTTCTCCAATCCTAGCCACTTATGTTCTCATGCTTAACCATAGTATCACCTGAAAGAGACACTAAAACACGTCAACATAAAGTTGGTGAGAGTCATAGGTTTAGACTCCAACACAAGACAAGTCATAAGCTGTGAATACCATAAACCAATAAACATATGGACAATGTGCTACAATCATGTACTAACAACTAGCATTCAAGTTCAATCAATCATTTCAATTCCAAGGCATCACGCCCTACCAACAATCACAATTTCCAAGGCATCACGCCTTACCAACAATCACAATTTCTAAGGCATCATGCCTTATCATTAACCATAGGTCCCATAGGCGCTCATACACCTATGTACCTTTCGAATCCAGATCACACACAAACAAGAATCACATAGCAGTTAATCACATAAATGTACACACAAGTCCATCTCAAACCTTAAACATTCACAGCATTAATTTAGAAAATAATTCAACACAGTGTCTCTTCCATCCCATCTGGAAGTCAAAAACAATAGTAAACATAGGACTATGAAACTCACCTGATAGCTCCTTCACAAGTCCTTGCACTAGCAACAAGCTAACAAACCAAAACACGCAATCAATACACGGACCAATCACTAAGATGGCTCATTAACCTATGATGGACATCTAGCCTATTCCCACATATTTACCTCATTTATAATCTTTAATCATCCCATTACCCTTCCTTAACAAGTCCTTAACTTGGTTAAGTTTAATAACTAACCCGTTCATATTTTACCCAAAACAGTCCCAGTTTTTAGGTCTCAAAACTTTAATTCAAACGTCCACTTAAACATACCCATCGTTTCTGTAAAAAGAATATTCATACCCTTACATATGTTGGATAACACCTCCCACTTGCCTTAACCTTAAAGCTACTGCTAAGGCCGCGATATACATATATCTACTTTTGTCATTCCAGATTTCCTGATTTTAAACGTACTAAAAGTTTGTTACCATTAAGGGGTCTTACCCTAAACCAAAACCTTAGCCCAAGTGCAGATACTTACTACAATATATAAACCATCTCTCACGTTTCGTGAGAAGATCCCAATGCAACCCTCAGTACCCCAAACAACCCAAAACTTAAAAAGAAAATAGGCTGAATTCAAAACTGTTTTGACCTCTGACTGTTGTAACCTGTTATTGACCCACTTCCCGACCTCCAATTTAGTTCTCATTTCTTGCATTGGAAATCCACTTCAAATATCTTTCCAGGGGTACTTGGATCGTAAAATAAGAGTTTATAGATTTCTCGATATGATCAAAACAATTGACACAAAATCTGCCCAGTTTTTAAAAACGGGTTTAAACAAATTGAACTAATTAATTACCCATAACCCCATCTAATACAAGCCCTAGATTATATGATCATCATATTATGATTATAACATCATTAATTTACTGATTTTATATAAACCCTAACCCTAATCCATCATAAGAATGATTAATTTAAACATAAAAACAATTCAATCAAAAAGGTTTAAGAAGGTTTACCTTTAATTAAATGGAAGATGAAAAAAACTATAGAAAACCTAAAAATTCTCTCTTGGCCGTCGACTTAATGTTTCCAGGAAGAATAATACGTTTGGTTTGGTGTATGTGTTCCTTATATAGCCAAAAGTCCTATCCCAACCCAAACACTAGTTACCATAAATCTTTTTTTTTCCTATTTTTTTGGTTATAATCGGTTCTAGCCGACCTATATGCATTTTTTTTATTTTTTTTCTTTTTTATTGTTTAATAATATATTACTAATATTACCTTAATTTATCTTAATTTATTTCAGCCCCTAAAGCTTCCAAAACCCCAAAACCGTGAAACTAGTCAAAATTACGCGTTTTACCGTAAAAGACGTAAAATATACACTTTTAAAAAAAATCTCAAATTTTTAAATAAACTTTATAAGTAAGTCCTAAATGACTTAAAACCATCCCGAAAAATATTCATTTGACTAATTACCTCATTCGAGACCTCTAAATGCTAAACCGTAAATCCTAAAAAAAATACACTATTACTATAATACTTATACATATACGTAACCACCAAAATATCACCATTTCATTTCATAGTCACTAATTGTGATCTCATGAACATGAATTAACCGTTCCTCGATTTACTTATGAGTACTCTATACTCATAAACGATAATCACACCAACCTCAATCACACAAAATAAACACGTAATCACACAATTCAAGTAAGCACACATAAACTAACCTAAAAGTAAGACCAAGTGACAAATCCAAAACCTAGGGTTGTCACATCACTCCCTCCTAATAGAAATCTCGTCCCGAGATTTACTCCCTAAGCACAACAACTACGTCCCGCAATCACAGAAGGCTTCCTCTACTTCCTCTTTCTCATCACCTGTAACATACATTGAGTACCCAAGGGTCTCTATCCTATGGCTCACCTTCAACGCACGTACCAATTTGGGTAGGCACAAGCTAAAGTCGGTTTTCGAACCTAATAGTAAAATAGCACAATGATCTCCTCAAGAAAACATACCTGTCTCCACTTTCGAGTTCTGCACGACCTCCACTGCATCCACATAGTAAACTCTTCCCCCTTTATGATCCCCGTTGTTTCTGTTCCGCGTGTTGTGACCAACGTTGTTATGATGTCCCGTGTTCCTATTACCGTGATTCCCTTCCAATGGTAACGGTTTTTCAGCTTGTCTTGATGCTCTTCCCAACAGCAGGCAACTATTCCTGTAGTGTCCTGGATCTCCACACTCAAAACAAGTACCTCTTGCATAGTCCGCTCTAACCGCATGTGCGGGTGCTGCATTTAGAGTAGGTGATCGGCAGTCCCTGGCGAAATGTCCTAGCCTTTTGCAATTAAAACACACCACGCATGGCATACCACTTCTATGATGCTTAAAACATGTAGGACACTGTGGATTATTTCTGGCATACCCACCATCAGCTGTCGCCACGAAGTTCTTCCCATCCCTCATTTTCTTATTGGCTTCCCAGTTGTTCTCATCATGCTCTGCTTCTTCTAGCTCCTTCCGCTTTTCTCCAGCTTTTCCCAAAGTTCCACTTGCTACCGCCTCCTCAGTAAGTATTCCTGCTGTAAGTATAGCTTGTTGTATCGTGTTAGGTTGAGTAGCCTTGATCATTCCCCTAATCTGAGTAGGCAATCCAACAATGTACCGCTTAATCTTGTTCGCCTTAGGGGTAACCAAATGGGGAACCAACTTTGCCAATTCATGGAAGCGATCTGTGTAATCTGCATGAGCCGCTCCAACCATAGCATGTCCCCAAAACTCGTTTTCCAGCTTCTCCATCTCATTGCTTGGACAAAACTCCGTAGTCATAGAGCCTTAAAATCGGCCCAAGCCATAGCATTTGCAGCAACTCTTCCCCTTGCTTGAACTTGGGTATTCCACCAAGTTAAAGCCTTTCCTACCAGAGAACCAGTTACATACATGACCATTTGATTTGGTAAACAGCCACTCATCTGAATCACATTCTCCATCTTCTCAATCCATTGGGTAAGTACTACCGCGCCGCCCTTCCCATCATACTCTCTTGCACCACAAGAAGTGAATGCCTTATAGCTACAACCATTGTTTCTACCTCCTCCTTGACCATTGTTGTTGTTATTGTTGTTCAGGTTGTTAGTCACCTGTTGGACAATGGTTGGTATTATGTTGGCCATTTGAGCAGCAATCAAAGTAGCCAAATCAGGATTTCCATCACCACCACTTCCACCAGCACCATTTCGCGTGTTCACCATGCTATAGTAAAAACATGACACCCGTTAACAACTACCAAAATACTTCGTATAGTATACTTACCACCCTACACACGTCTAACATAACCATACATACTACCAACATATACTATACAAGCATGTATCAACTCTCTTTCATGCAATCATACTTGAAAGTCCAGTGGTGTTGTGGCATATATATAATTATGTAGGCCTCCATAATTATACATGTTCCCTTTCACCAATGTACTCCCTCCTATGATGACACTTATAAGAAATTAATACTACACATAACACATAATCCATCAACTCACAAGCACATAACTACACAAAATAAGGTCCAAAACTCCATCTATTAAAATAACATAGCCAATGCACGAAACACATAAACTCGTAGTCCAGCTGAACCAGCGTAGACAAAATTCAAAATGTATAAAGAACATGAAAACATAATTAAGCGAAATCCAACAATGACTAGCGTATACGACCATGGTTCCACCCGCACTAATCAAAACTCGTAAAGAAAATAACATGTAGTTAAGTATGAACCATAGTAGTTCATAACCTAACAAATACTGCGAAAATAATAATCAAACACATCAATTACTATAAAATGCACACATACTCCTATGACGCCTATATGCAGGGACCCTTAAGCTATAGACTAGGCTACACGACTAGGCAACCTAATTCTCTATAACCATTGTCTCTGATACCATTCTGTCACACCCCACCATGGCGGAACATGGGGCGCGACGTATGGATATCATCACAACATGGCGTGTCTATAGAGATAACTATATGAAATAAGAAATGTCGTAAAAATGGTGACACGAAGGTCATGACAATATCTCAACAAATGCAAGGGGTCTAGGTAAGTAAGTAACAGTCCTAATTCTTACCCAAGACAACAAATATCATACCAAAACAATCATATGTGTGCCACAGTATCACTTATTAAAATGAACAAACAAATAAAACTAAGAAGGAAACGGGGATTCTCCTTCTATATGCATTCCTAAGCTTCTCCAATCCTAGCCACTTATATTCTCATGCTTAACCATAGTATCACCTGAAAGAGACTAAAACACGTCAACATAAAGTTGGTGAGAGTCATAGGTTTAGACTCCAACACAAGACAAGTCATAAGCTGTGAATACCATAAACTAATAAACATATGGACAATGCGCTACAATCATGTACTAACAACTAGCATTCAAGTTCAATCAATCATTTTAATTCCAAGGCATCACACCTTACCAACAATCACAATTTCCAAGGCATCACGCCTTACCAACAATCACAATTTCCAAGGCATCACGCCTTATCATTAACCATAGTTCCAATAGGCGCCCATACACCTATGTACCTTTCCAATCCAGATCACACACGAACAAGAATCACATAGCAGTTAATCACATAAATGTACACACAAGTCCATCTCAAACCTTAAACATTCACAACATTAATTTAGAAAATAATTCAACACAGTGTCTCTTCCATCCCATCTAGAAGTAAAAAACAATAGTAAACATGGGACTATGAAACTCACCTGATAGCTCCTTCACAAGTCCTTGCACTAGCAACAAGCTAACTAACCAAAACACGCAATCAATACACGAACCAATCACTAAGATGGCTCATTAACCTATGATGGACATCTAGCCTATTCTCACATATTTACCTCATTGATAAGCTCTAATCACCCCATTACCCTTCCTTAACAAGTCCTTAACTTGGTTAAGTTTAATAACTAACCCGTTCTATTTTACCCAAAACAGTCCCAGTTTTTAGGTCTCAAAACCTTAAGTCAAACGTCCACTTAAACATACCCATGGTTTCTGTAAAAGGAATATTCATACCCTTACATATGTTGGCTAACACCTCCCACTTTCCCTAACCTTAAAGCTACTGTTAAGGCCCCGATATATATATATCTACTTTTGTCATTCCAGATTTCCTGATTTTAAACGTACTAAATGTTTGTTACCATTAAGGGGTCTTACCCTAAACCACAACCTTAGCCCAAGTGCAGATACTTACTACAATATATAAAACATCTCTCACGTTCGTGAGAAGATCCCAATGCAACCCTAAGTACCCCAAACAACCCAAAACTTAAAAAGAAAACAGGCTGAATTCAAAACTGTTTTGACCTCCGACTGTTGTAACCTGTTTTTGACCCACTTCCCGACCTCCAATTTAGTTCTAGTTTCTTGCATTGTAAAGCCACTTCAAATATCTTTCCAGGAGTACTTGGATCGTAAAATAGGAGTTTATATAACTCCCAATATGATCAAAACAATTGACACAAAATCTGCCCAGTTTTTAAAAACGGGTTTAAACAAATTGAACTGCCATAACCCCATCTAATACAAGCCCTAGATTATATGATCATCATATTATGATTATAACATCATTAATTTACTGATTTTATATAAACCCTAACCCTAATCCATCATAAGAATGATTAATTTAAACATAAAAACAATTCAATCAAAAAGGTTTAAGAAGGTTTACCTTTAATTAAATGGAAGATGAAAAGAACTATAGAAAACCTAAAAATTCTCTCTTGGCCGTCGACTTAATGTTTCCAGGAAGAATAATACGTTTGGTTTGGTGTATGTTTTCCTTATATAGCCAAAAGTCCTAGCCCAACCCAAACACTAGTTACCATAAATCTTTTTTTTTTCCCTATTTTTTTGGTTATAATCGGTTCTAGCCGACCTATATGCATTTTTTTTATTTTTTTTCTTTTTTATTGTTTAATAATATATTACTAATATTACCTTAATTTATCTTAATTTATTTCAGCCCCTAAAGCTTCCAAAACCCCAAAACCGTGAAACTAGTCAAAATTACGCGTTTTACCGTAAAAGACGTAAAATATACACTTTTAAAAAAAATCTCAAATTTTTAAATAAACTTTATAAGTAAGTCCTAAATGACTTAAAACCATCCCGAAAAATATTCATTTGACTAATTACCTCATTCGAGACCTCTAAATGCTAAACCGTAAATCCTAAAAAAAAATACACTATTACTATAATACTTATACATATACGTAACCACCAAAATATCACCATTTCATTTCATAGTCACTAATTGTGATCTCATGAACATGAATTAACCGTTCCTCGATTTACTTATGAGTACTCTATACTCATAAACGATAATCACACCAACCTCAATCACACAAAATAAACACGTAATCACACAATTCAAGTAAGCACACATAAATTAACCTAAAAGTAAGACCAAGTGACAAATCCAAAACCTAGGGTTGTCACAGAAACCCACAAATTGGAATCAATTAAACTTGAGTGATTGAAGGTTTTGAAGGTGCAACAATGGAGGAAAAAGGGAAACCCGTCGGTTCTATTGGAGAAGAGAGAGAGGGTTTGTTTGAAAAAAATGATTTTTAATAAAAACTTGAAAATATTTGACCGTGGTTCCTTATCGATAGAGAACCGCGCTTTGAGCCGCGACAGATAAAGAATCGCCTACTGTGGCGAGTTATTATCAAAGAGAATCAAATAATTTTTTAAAACCAAATTTTTCTAAAATCCTTAATATATATCTTAAGCCTTTAGGAAATCATTGGACCACCTCAACACTAGGTAATAATGCCTTAATGAAGGATTACGAGTTGAATCGAGATAGGAGAAGACCGAAACGGACAAACGACTACTCGTAGCAAAGAAGCAAAGAGGAGAAAAGTCAAGAGGAGTGAATCAAGACCAAGTATAATGCTCAAGAGACAAATGATAATCTTCAAGTCGAGGAGACGAAGAGCTTGTGTCATATATAGTGGTTTAAGACGTGCCTTTTCGGCGATAGTCTAAACGGCTTTGGTAATGAACTATACCAAGCAATTTTGATACATAGAATAAGATCAATTTCAAGATTAGTCTTACTCTACTTCAAAATGTGAGAAAAGTATAAATTCATTTTCTCTCCCACATGATCAGACAATTATTGCTAGGATTAACAATAACAATATCCTTGGAATATTTCAATTCCAAATGTGTAAAATCCAACTACAACTTATGAAGTAGTTTGGTATCTCAAGGGATTAAACAATCATCCTAGAGATGAGCTCAATTGCACAAGTTACACATGATATATGGTCTACTAACCGTAAGGGTGCAAACCATGAAAATCATGCTTGATACTTTAAGCTACTACTAAATCACTCTACATCTCCATAGTGAGTCAAGTATCCAAACAATGAAGGTTTGAGAGGGTAAAAGAAGAGAATTGATTGGTGTATTTTGCATCCACCTAATAGCATGTTAATTTAGTATAATTATATATTTATTTTTCGTTATACATGTACTTTTAATGTGTTTTGTGATTATTTAGGTTACGAGCGAAGTGGAATAAAAATGGACGCTTTATTAATTTTTTGGAGAAAAGATATTGTGAGCGCCGATAAATGAAGAAAAAATATTGAAGAAAAAGATTTGAGCGCGTTGGAATATTTTTGGTCATCTTTTATTCGTCCGGGCTTCGTTTGAACAATTATTGACGTTCGGCTATTTTTAATTGGGCCAAAATATTGTATCACTCAAAAAGGAAAAAAAAATCACTTCGGGGTTTGGGCTATGGGCCTTATCAGCCGACTTTGGAAAACATATATATTGACAAAAGGGGAACGATTTATATAATTTTTTTTTTCTTGGAGACAATTCGTCCCTTGGAAACAATACCACAACCACCAAAAGAGACATCATTGGCCATAATTGTGAACAACAATTCATTCTTGAAGCTAATATTCACAATTTCCGCACTTGGAATAAAAAAAACATTGCTATTGAGGGGTGGTTGGAGGGTATACCCAATATCTAGCCGCAATAATTGAAGTAATAAAGAAGATGAACAGTGTATGGCGGGTCGGGTACACCGTGATGTCCGACTAATTTTGTTGTAATTCCTTCCGGTAACTTTATTTATGGTTTGATCATTACTTTTGGATTATTATATTTTTATCACATTGATTTATGATTTATTTATAAATTATTTTTATTGAGTTAATATTATGTTTAATTATTTGTGCGAGACAATTTATTGTTAGTTAATGATTCATACCTATTTTATTTTGTAAAAAAAAAGATGGTCGTATAATCAACATAAGTTGTACCTAAATAAATTGTTAAAACATAATTATTGGTTGGATTAATATAAGATTTATTATTACGAGTTGTTGATAAACATAATAAATGCCGACATTAATTCATTCCTATTAAGTCGAAATAGTTTTTGTAAACGAGCTAAAAAGTTTCGATAATCCATAAGTGTGATCAACCATAAATATTAGGACCTAGAAGGGATTACATTTTTCTTTTAATTGTAATCCTTATTATATTTTTATAGCTAATAAGTGTGTAAACACTTATCCTTTTGCCACTTAAATCAAGGAAAAACAAGACCTAATCATGTGTTTTATATCGTAAAAGTCGGAATTACGCGTGGTTTTGTGTTTTTGTGTTTAAATAGGTACAAATGATCAAAAGAAGAGAAAACACGGGATTTCTCGGTCAAATGTTGAAGAAAAGTCCAAAAAGAGACAAAGAAGAAGTCAAAGACCAAAAGTGTGCCAAGATCACGAAAACCGGCTAAACCGACACAATTTTGAAGAAAAGGTCAACAAAGCTGAAATCGAGCTCGCTCTTAGTGGATTTATTATCATTTGAGTTTATTGGGCCACTAACCCATTTGGCTAATTTAGCAAATTCGGATGGAGTAATGAATTTAGGTTTCAAAGCCCATTTGTTAAACTTATAAACGGATGAAGTTTTTAATTGCCATTTTGGGCCCAAAGCCCAAATAACGAAAAAAAAACATTAAACGAATGAAATCTTTATACTTTAAAGGGACGGTTTGGTCAAAGAAATGGCCAGTCAAACACAAACTCAATCCCACACATTATCTCCCCACATCCCACGTGTACCACACACTTTTCCCTATTTCACTAAATAAATAAATAAAAACAGTTCAACTCTCCCCCTCACACGTTTTACTTATCTTGTACCTCACCCACACCCGATTATCCCACTCCCCATCAAACGATACAAACGAAGAAAAAAATAAAAAAAACTCACCCACTCACTGTATCTCCTTCATTCTCTCCCATTTTACCCCAAACCCTAATCTCCTTAATCAGTAAAATTCGCAAGTAATTATTGGGGCTTTTTACATATCCGGTTAATTCACACGGATGGGAATTAAAACCCCCATATTTTCGCAGCTTCCACCAATGTGGTCCTCCCTCATCTCCAACGTGGCAATCCGTGGCAAGAATTAATCTCAACCGTTGATTTGAAGAGAAGAAAGAGAAAAGAAGAAGATGCGGTCAAGATTTATTGCTTAATTCTTAAGCTGAAGATGGTTTGAGGGTTTGCCTATAAAAACCCCCACATCATGTAATTGAGGGATAGTCCATTTTTAAGCTTTACTTTATTTTTCAGTTTTTTAGTTAATTTAGGAGTAGATTAAAATAGTTTTAATTTTTTGAAAATTAGATTAGGTTTATTGTATTTTTTTAAATTTCCAGTTTATGTAATTTTTTAAGATTAATGAAAAGTTTAGTTTAATTGATTTTCGTCTCTATTTAAATTCTTGCAAGTCTAAATTTTAATCTACTTTATGTTTTATTTAATCCTACTGTTCACGTTAATTATTATTATAAATATATATATATATATATATATATATATATATATATATATATATATATATATATATATATATATATATATATATATATATATATATATAGAATTTAGTAAAAGTAGTGTAGTGTGTTATAATTGTTAAAATGAAAAGCATTTTAAACCTTTGATCTTGTATTTTGTTTAAGATGCAACCAAAAGTTGAAATTAATTACAATGTATATAATTAAAGGCATTTTAATAATCTTTGTTTGAGCAAATGGCTGTTACAAATAACTCACTCTATTCTCTTCAATATTTTTCACCAAAACAAATCAGCTACACCATTTGTTTATCATCTTGCATGAATACGTATCATCTTTCCTCACTTTTACATTATAATACTTTGCTAGCACAATTAAATTTGATTAATTTGTTAAAACATAAATACTTCGACAAAGATTATCACTTTAATTTTTCTTAAAACATATATTATAATGTATCGCGACTAGCGTTAACAGAGACAGACTAAAAGTTTTCTATGAGTGACACGTCTTTAGAGGTCTACATGTTCTTGCAAAGGCTTATGGATGATACACTCTTAAGTATGATTAACACATAATGTTGCCTTCAGAGACGGTATATGTTTTTAGATGATACACGTTTGAATGTGACAAAAGATTTCAACATATTGATGGATTACCATTGATGGATACATGATTTTAATTTATATAAATAGTTTATTGTTTGTATCATTTATGGTAAGGTTGTGCATAAGTCTTTTTTATTTTTTTCAAATCTTGAAAAAAATTTGCACGTGTATCATCGCTCTCATGTAGGAGTTGCTCTTCGTGCACGAGATGTTTTATGTACAAGTTGTTTTTTTTATGTACGAGTTCCTCTTCGTGTACGAGTCCTATTCGTGTACGAGTTGCTCTTCGTGTACGAGTTGCTCTTCGTGTACGAATTGTTTTTTTTGTGTACGAGTTCCTCTTCGTGTACGAGTCCTCTTCGTGTACGAGTTGCTCTTCGTGTACGAGTTGCTCTTCGTGTACGAGTTGCTCTTCATGTACGAGTTCAACGCTGTATGTTACATAGTTCAACGATCCAAAATTGGTGAAAAAAAAAGATACACGCACATAAAGAATAAATGAAGTACATTAATTTTGGATTTATTTTTCTAATCAGCCATAGCTTGACATTTTTATCACTGGAATGAAATTATTAGCTAAATAAAGTAGTACTACAAAATAAAAACATATAAACGTAAAAAATGTCAATAATATGCATCATGAAATATTAAATAAACTTTGTTACGGAATGAAACATTGAAGGGTTTGCAATTAATATGGTACATAAAGCCACTCATTAACCATTAATACCATTCAACACTAACTAATATATTTGACGATCTATAATGCTTTTTATTTTATCAATTTTAAGGAGCTACACTACAATAACCTCCCTATATATATATATATATATATATATATATATATATATATATATATATATATATATATATATATATATATATATATATATATATATATATATATATATATATATATATATATATATATATATATATATATATCTGTTCGAAGGCTATTGTTTGGATTCACTGTTACGGTTCATTTGGTTCGAGAAGTGATGATTCGAAGATGGTGTTGTTGATTCTGTGACAAAGGGGGTTCAGCGCCCACCCTTCGGCTCAACGGTTTCGACACCGGGTTCTAAATCTCTTTTTAAGTTTATGTTTAAGTTTTACTTGGATTTGGATATTTTGTATTTGTTTCTGCTTATTGTTTTTTTTATTTTGATTTGTTGCTTAGCCTATAATCTGCTTTTTGTCTACTTAAGTTTGTTTTATACTGCATATTTGGTTTTGAAAGTTTATAGTTCTGCGTTTTTTTATCTGCTTTTGTTTCAATACGTTTAAATCTTTATCAGCTTTATTTTGGTAAGATAATGTTATTTTTGTCTAGTTTTGAGTGATGATTGGAATCTGCTTAATTTTTCTTGGGTAGTATCTGTTTTAGTTTGTTTCTGATATTTGCTGATTTAATATCTGTTTGTTTCGTTTGCTTTTTATTTTAAGTTTAGTGTGATTTGCTTGATGGTCTAGCTTATTTTTAGCTTATTATTTGTTTGCTTATTTTTCTCGTATGTTTAGCTTATTTGATTCGATAATGTGCTTATTTTACTAGTTTGCTTATTTTGGTGCTTTGTCTGAGCTTGCTTATTTTTTATATCTGCTGTTTTGTCTGTTCTCTAATTTACAAATACATTTTATCTGTGTAAGTTCCATAAAAGCTAAAAAAAAAGAAAAAAAAAGAAAAAATAATTAACAACTTTCGACTGTCCAGGGATTCAAACCCTGGACCTCTCGCATACAAGCCCAACAGCCCATCCATCTCATCTAGTATTACTTTTATGTTCACTTTTGCAACATTAAATTCATATAGGCTTTTAATTACCTGGCAGATTTCTTTAATTAAGTTTAAATACAATTTCTTTTATTTTAAATTAGAAAGTTTTATTTTAATTTTCTTTAATTCAGTTTTGTTTAAAAAATTATATAAAAAGATTAAAAAAAATATTTTTTATTTACTTTTATAACTTTAAATTTGTTTTCATTTTATTTTGTTTATTTAAAATAGATTTCATTTTAAATTTACTTTTATTTTTAAATTTAAATTAGTTTTAAATATTTTTATTTTAAATTTACTTTTATTAGTCTTTAGTTTAAAAAAGTTTTTAAGTTTTCATTTAAAAGATTTTTTTTTTAAAATTAGTTACATTTCGTTTAAATTTTTAATTAGTATTATTTTGTTTTCAAATTAGTTTAAATAGTTAAAATTAGTTTTATTTAATAGTTTTTTATTAAATAGATTTAAGTTAGTTTAAAAATTCCAAAGTTTTCGTTTACCAAAAACAAAGTTAAGTCGTAACGTTAATTGGAAATCAATTCGAGTCGATCCGTGGAACGAAAATTAATTGGACTAAAAATCATAGTTTCAATAGCTTTATTACTAGTTTAATAAGTATTTTAATTTTTAATCAGCATTTTTATTATCAAAAGTATTTTAGTTGTTAGATTTCAAAACCAAAACTTTTATTGATCAGTGATCACCCCAAAACTTAAACTAAAACCACATATTCCTCGTGGATCGATACCCACTTACGCTATCTAGTATAAGGTAATTAGGTTATTTTTGACCGGCACTTCGATGTCGATCAAAAATTTGGCGCCGCTGCCGGGGAATCAGTGAGCTTTTCGTTTAAGTTTTTGTTAATATTTTTCATAAATAAAATACAAAAATACAAAAAGATTTTATTTTTCTTGTTTGTTTGCTTGCTTGTTTGTTTTGTTTCTTGTGAGTGTGCAGGTTAGTGTATGCGCACACGTAGATCGGGACGAACATCACCGTTATCTTACGATCCTGAGGTTGAAAAAATTGCAAGGTTAAGAAGGAAGACATTTCGATAGTTTTCTACTAATCTTGATTTTTCAGGTTTAGCAGAGCTTTTCGTTGAAATGCCAGGTGACGAAGATGTTGGCGGAGGTGCTAGCGGAAGTAGTAGCGGAGAAGAATCTCCACCACGGGGTGTTGATTCTTATTACAGGCCGGGGATCTTCGAGGATCCTTCGCCTATCGTTTATCCGGATCCGGTTAAAGGGGTTACAAGTAACTTCAAGATCCAGCCGAACCTCATAGCAATCTTGTCAGTGTTTAGAGGTCGTGAGGAGCCATATGCACATCTACGAGAATTCTTCTCAATTACTGACACACATCAGGTTAATAATATTACCAAAGATGAGGTAAGACTTCGCCTTTTTCCTTTTTCTCTTAAAGATCAAGCTAAGGGCTGGTTCTCATCTCTTGAACCAGGTAGTATTAACTCATGGTCTGAAATGCAATCTGCTTTTCTTGAGGAATTTTATTCTATAAGTAAAACTGCTGTCATTAGGAATAAGATTAAATCCTTCCGTCAAATCCCAGGCGAGCAGTTTCATGAAGCATTTAGTAGACTTAAGGAGTTATTAAGAACATGCCCTCATCACTATGTTCCAAAATGGGAGCTTGTCAAAGTCTTCTATGATGGGTTGGATTATAACAACCAACAATTTGTGATGGCCACTAGTGGGGGTATGTTTTTCTCGCGACCTATGGAGGAAGAATGGGAGTTTTTTGAAAAACTAAGCAAAGGTTCTAAGACCCAAGCTTCAGTGGATCGAAACAACCACCCATCTTCCACAAATTATGTGTCTAACCAACGTGGCACAAATTCTGAAATTAGCGAGTTAAGTAAGAAAGTTGATCTTTTATTGAAAAATCTAGGAAAAGGTGTGCCAAATGTGTCTAATGTGTCGCATAGTGGGTGTTCAATGTGTGGTGATCCAAGTCACTTTGTTGATAATTATCAAAGTTAGGGGGCGCCACCAAATTAGGAGGTAAATGGAGTCTATGGTGGTCGTCCACGAAATGACCCATTCTCCGAAAGTTACAATCCTGGATGGCGCAATCACCCCAATTTCCGTTGGAAAGATGAAGAAAGTCGCCCTAATAATGCCCAACAACAACACTATGGTTACAAACCAAGGTATGAGTGTGGCGATTCATCTAACTTCCAACAAAATTCTTACAATCATAGGCCACAACAACAATATCCAAGATGATAACCGTCTCTTGAATCTTGACCGAAAGTTTGATAGGCTTATGGATTCATTGTCTACCAACAATCAAGAGATCAATAGAAAATTCGAGGTCACTAATCAAAGACACGAGACCACTACTAAATCTATTGCAGCTCTTGAGAGACAAGTTGGTCAATTGGCGGATCAATTAAGCAAAAGAGATGAGGGAAGGCTACCGAGCTACCCCACCATGAATCTCGCACACAAGAAAAATGGAAATGAGCATGTGAGTATGGTGACATCTCTTTGAAACGGTAAAATCTACAACAATGACAAGGGAATTCCAAATTCTTCTCCCGATGTCGATGATTTCGTTACTGGTGACGAAATTATTGTTGAAGGTAAAAATTCTGATAACGTTAAGTCCGGTTTTGAGTTGGTAAATGATTTGTTAAATGATTTTCCTATACCAACAACACCGAATCCTAAAGCTACTGAATCTCCCGAAGTTAGGGATGGTGGTGTGTCCAGCACACCTTACCCTACAGCTTTGGAGAAATCGACATCTGCAAGGTTAGATAAAAAGGGTCCTCACTTTGAGGATATGTGGGAGACTTTCAAGCAAGTTAAGATCAATCTCCCCCTTATTGATGTTATCAAGCAAATTCCTGCATATGCCAAGTTTTTAAAGGACTCGTGTACTCAGAAGAGGAAGCTAAATGCGTCTTTGCCTAAAAAGATTGACCTAACTGAGCATGTTAGTGCAGTTTTATCTAGCTCCCTTCCTCCTAAATTCAAAGATCCTGGAGCACCGTTGATTTCAATAGTGGTGGGAAATATTGCCATTAAGAAGGCGCTCCTTGATCTTGGTGCCAGTATTAACATCCTTCCTGCTAGTTTGGTTGATAAGTATGACTTAGGAACTCTTCGTAAGACAGACACCATTATTTCCTTAGCCGATCGATCTACTAAAATTCTTAGAGGTATCTTAGAGGATGTTATTGTGAAAGTTGATGATTTCTATTACCCAGTTGACTTCTTTGTTATGGACACCGAGTCACAATACAAGGATGTTCAACCAACTATTATCCTTGGGCTCCCATTCTTAGCCACGATAGATGCTAGGATTAATTGTCGGACCGATGCCATGGATATTGCATTCGGTAATAAGAAGATACGATTGAATGTGTTTAATTCTATGAATTCTCCTACGATGAATGAATGTTTTCAAGTAGATGTGATTGATGAGGAAGTTCAAAAGCATGCACCCCGTATGCTTAAGGATGATCCTTTGGAATTATA
This sequence comes from Glebionis coronaria, assembly GCA_025667525.1. NCBI lineage: Eukaryota > Viridiplantae > Streptophyta > Magnoliopsida > Asterales > Asteraceae > Glebionis > Glebionis coronaria. The sequence continues at coordinate 209,615,782 of CM046877.1, read as the reverse complement.
TCTAACTGGTGAAAACGAGGAGATTCTCGATGTTGCTGAAGTTCAAGAGATTCAAGAGTGTTTGGTCAGTTCTTTGGATCATCAAAAACCACCTTGGTCTTATAAAGTGGAGCCCTTACCTTCTACTTTTGACACGACCACGAAGCCGTCTCTGGAGGTTCCTCCAACTCTTGAGCTAAAACCTTTGCCATCCAACCTCAAATATGTTTTTCTAGGTCCTAACAATACTTTACCTGTTATTGTTGCTTCTGATCTTTCTGTATCACAAGAGGAAGCACTTCTAAAAGTGCTTTCCAAGTACAAAGCAGCAGTGGGATGGACGATTGCAGATTTAAAAGGGATCAACCCTTCATTATGTATGCATCGAATTGTTACGGACCCAGATATTAAGCCAGCAAGAGATGCGCAAAGGCGTCTGAATCCTAATATGAAAGAGGTAGTCAAGACGGAAGTTCTTAAATGGTTAGATGCCGGTATCATCTATCCCATCTCGGATAGTAAATGGGTAAGTCCTACTCAAACGGTGCCTAAAAAGACCGGAATCACCGTTGTGGAAACCGAGAGTGAGGAAAAACTCACAACCCAACCAGTTACTGGGTGGAGAGTGTGTATAGATTACCGTAAGCTGAATAATGACACACCTAAAGATCACTTCCCACTACCTTTCATTGATCAAATAGTTGAGAAGCTTTCGGGTAAAAAGTTCTATTGCTTCTTGGATGGGTACTCCGGTTATAATCAAATACCCATCCATCCTGATGACCAGGCCAAAACTACGTTTACGTGTTCATATGGGACGTTTGCATTTCGAAGAATGCCTTTTGGCCTGTGTAATGCACCCGCTACCTTTCAACGGTGCATGATGAGTATCTTTTCTAACATGATTGGAGAATTTGTAGAGATATTTATGGATGATTTTTCCATCTTTGGTCAATCCTTTGAAAGCTGCCTTGATCAGCTTGAAAGCGTGTTAAAAGGATGCACCAAAACTAATTTGGTGCTTAGTTGGGAGAAGAGCCACTTCATGGTTCGTGAGGGAATTGTAATAGGACATGTTGTGTCTGAAAAAGGATTTGAGGTTGATCATGCCAAAGTTCAAGTAATTTCAACTCTTCCTCCTCCCACTACCATCAAAGGTGTGCGATCTTTTCTTGGTCATGTCGGGTTCTATAGGCGATTTATTAAAGATTTTAGTGCAATATCAAAGCCTCTTTGCAATCTACTCTTAAAAGATGCAGGTTTTCATTTTAATGAATCATGTCTTAAAGCGTTTAACATGCTTAAGCAAAAGCTTGTAGAAGCCACTATTCTACAATCACCTGATTGGTCGAAGCCTTTCGAGATCATGTGTGATGCGAGTGATTATGCCGCTGGGGCGGTTCCAGGACAGCGGGTCGATAAGAAACCCATTGTAATCTTTTATGCTAGTAAGACTTTTTCAGAAGCTCAAATGAATTACACCACTACTAAAAAAGAGTTGTTAGCCGTGTTTTTTGCTCTTGATAAGTTTAGGTCATATATTTGGGGGGCATTCTAAGGTGATAATAATTTCAGATCATCGTGCCTTAAGACATTTGTTGACTAAGAAAGAGACAAAACCGAGGTTGCTTAGGTGGATTTTGCTTTTACAGGAATTTAATCTAGAAATTCAGGATAAAAAGGGGTCAGAAAATGTAGTTACCGACCATTTGTCTAGAATTATCCCTCCGCCGTTCAACCCTTCTGATATGATTAAGGAATGCTTTCCGGATGAAAGTTTATTTGAGGTTTCTAAGGTTCCTTGGTACGCAAATATAGTCAATTATTTAGCTGTTAAAAAGCTTCCGGAGTTTTGGTCCAAACAACAAAGAAAATACTTCTTCTCCCAGTTGAAGCATTATTTTTGGGAGGATCCGGAGCTCTATAAGGTGTGTGCTGACCAATTCGTTAGGATATGTGTTCCTGACCACGAGCATATGGACATATTGGCTCATTGCCATTCTTATGCATGTGGTGGACACTTTGGTGCTACAAAAACTGGGCATAAAATCCTACAAAGCGGTTTCTTTTGGCCGACTACATTCAAGGATACCCAGTCTTTTGTGAAAGCATGTATTCGTTGCCAACAAATTGGAAGGATTTCAAGGCGTGATCAAATGCCTATGAATCCCATACCTGTTGTTGAGATCTTTGACGTGTGGGGTATTGATTTTTTGGGACCATTCCCCACTTCCCATGGCAATGTGTACATTTTAGTGGCAGTTGATTATGTGTCTAAGTGGGTAGAGGCTGAAGCTACTAGAACTAATGACCATAGTGTAGTTCTTAAGTTTGTTAAGAAGAATATTTTTGCTAGGCATGGAATTCCTAAGGCTATCATTAGTGATGGGGGTTCCCACTTTAAGAACTTTATATTTGGAAAATTATTGAAACACTATGGAGTTAATCATAGGATAGCTACCCCTTATCACCCACAGACTAGTGGACAAGTGGAAGTATCAAATAAGGAGATTAAGCGAATTTTAGAAAAGACCGTTCATAGTGATAGGAAAGATTGGTCCTTGAGGTTAGATGATGCCTTGTGGGCATATAGGATGACTTTTAAGACTCCTATTGGTATGTCACCGTATAAGTTGGTATATGGCAAGGCGTGTCATTTACCGGTTGAGATAGAGCATAGGGCTGAATGGGTGATTAAGACCGTTAATCTGGATTTAGAGAAAGCAGGTTGTTCTAGGAAACTTCAATTATCTGAACTAGATGAGATTAGACGTGATGCCTATGAAAGTTCTAGGATTTATAAGGAGAAAACCAAAGCTTTTCATGATCGACACATCACCAAGAAATCTTTCTTGGTTGGGCAAAAAGTTTGGTTATTCAATGCTAGACTTAAGCTTTTTCTTAGAAAGTTGAGAAGTAAATGGACGGGTCCATACGTTGTGACTCAAGTCTCTCCACACGGAGCCATTGAAATACAAAATATGGTGGGTGGAGAGCCTTTTAAAGTTAATGGACATCGTTTGAAGCCATATGTTGAGTTGGAGAGTGATCAGATGGAAACGGTGGATGTGGTTTACCTGGAACCAATCCAACCGTCTCAATAGCTCATATGAGTTATGTCTGGCTGAAGACGGTAAACTTAGCGCTTCGCGGGAGGCAACCCGTGGTTTGTGGAACTTTGTGGGTGTGTTCACTACAAACCCTCACGAGACAAAACTCGTCCAGTTGGGCTACCGAGTGGTTTAAAGGCTTGTTGCATACGCTAAATGCAACCGTGATCCTTACGAAAGTGAGTTAGGTTTTTGTTTTTTGTGTGAGTTTGTCAAATTGATTTTTAACCAAAATTTCAATTTAAAGTTTTTTGCATTAGGGGCAATGCAATGCTTTAAGTTGAGGGGGGTGACATGTGTTACATGTTTTTGTGTGAAATTTTGGTCAAAATGGGTTAAATTGTGATTTTTGAGAAAAATTGAAAATTTTTAAAAATTTTAAATCACATTATAAGAGTCTTGTGCTAATTAGATGTGGAAGTTTCTTATACATATATGTTTGTTGAGTATTTGCAGATTCTGAAGATTAGCTTGTGGATGATTTATTGGAGCAAGCTAGAGGCTTTGGCCATAATTATTAGGTGCACCCGATTCCATTGTATAATTTGGTTATTAAATTGATTTGATTGTTTGCATGTAGTTAGGCATATATGTAATTAGATGATCAAACCACGCCGATTGAATTCCCTCTACTTACCTTTGCTTAGATCGAGTAGAAAGTTTGAATAAATAATATGAAATATAGTAATGTAATAGTTGGGTTAGAACACTTGAAATTGATCTTATTCGGCTCGCCGCCCGCGCACGCTGGCCTTAGAAAAGAGTTGGAGAACTGTCATAATTATTGGTGGTAGTCATATGTTGGGCTTGCCTATCTGATTCGTCACCCGCGCAAGGTGATACTTTAGTTGTTAGCATGGGTCAGACGCTAATTTTTATGATGGATAGCATTGCACTTAGCTGAGACAATTTTATGTGAAATAACCCAATCCTTGTATTGTTGTAATGAAATTGGAAAGATTAGTTTAATTTAGTGCATTGTATAATTATACTATGTGGTAGAAAATTCCATCATGAGATGTACCAGTAGGCACGAAGTATAATTGTTCCCATTTAATTAAAACATACTAAATTAACCGGTTCCCATGTGCGTATGTGTCTTCGTATGCACCTATAGGATAGATATTCATTTTCTGAATAATTGGTCTTTATATCAACCTTGAAAGGAGTGTATAAAGCGTTCGGGATGACTTGTATAAGAAACAGTCCCGAATGGCTAAAAAAAGAGCTTATGTGCGATGAAAAAAAAAAGTGAAAAACAAAGAAAAAAAATGAAAAAAAAATTTGTGAAAAAAAAGGAGGTGAAAGTAAGTAAGCTAAAGTATGATGGCTTAAGGTGCACTCTTATGGTATATAAACTCCAATGTTATAAAAGGTGTATGATATTCTCACCTCTTGTTTTAGATTAATGTTTATATTGATTATAGGTGTGCATTAGGTACGTTGAACACATGGTTAATTATATGAAATATAAAGTAAATGGAATCAATAGGAATGGTTATGTTAAGTGTTTAAGAAGGACAAAAATATTGGTAATCATTTTGGATTATTTGTCATGTAGGATGGTTATTAGTGTATTAGGTTGAATGTGATCTTTTTGATGAAATTTCAATAGTATGATTAAAAATTATGAAATTAACATGCTTGCATATTTTTATTTTATTTTTACTTGGGACAAGTAAAGGTTAAGTGCGAGGGGATCTGATTGGTGTATTTTGCATACACATAATAACATGTTAATTTAGTATAATTATATATTTATTTTTCGTTATACATGTACTTTTAATGTGTTTTGTGATTATTTAGGTTACGAGCGAAGTGGAATAAAAATGGACGCTTTATTAATTTTTTGGAGAAAAGATATTGTGAGCGCCGATAAATGAAGAAAAATTATTGAAGAAAAACATTTGAGCGCGTTGGAATATTTTTGGTCATCTTTTATTCGTCCGGGCTTCTTTTGAACAATTATTGACGTTCGGCTATTTTTGATTGGGCCATGGGCCTTATCAACCGACTTTGGAAAACATATATATTGACAAAAGGGGAACGATTTATATAATTTTTTTTCTTGGAGACAATTCGTCCCTTGGGAACAATACCACAGCCGCCAAAAGAGACATCATTGGCCATAATTGTGAACAACAATTCATTCTTGAAGCTAATATTCACAACTGCCGCACTTGAAATAAAAAAAACATTGCTATTGAGGGGCGGTTGGAGGGTATACCCAATATCTAGCCGCAAGAATTGAAGTAATAAAGAAGATGAACAATGTATCGCGGGTCGGGTACACCACGATGTCCGACTAATTTTGTTGTAATTCCTTCCGGTAACTTTATTTATGGTTTAATCATTACTTTTGGATTATTATACTTTCATCACATTGATTTATGATTTATTTATAAATTATTTTTATTGAGTTAATATTATGTTTAATTATTTGTGCGAGACAATTTATTGTTAGTTAACGATTCATACTTATTTTATTTAGTAAAAAAAAAGATGGTCGTATAATCAACATAAGTTGTACCTAAATAAATTGTTAAAACATAATTATTGGTTGGATTAATATAAGATTTATTATTGCGAGTCGTTGATAAACATAATAAATGCCGACATTAATTCATTCATATTAAGTCGAAATAGTTTTTGTAAACGAGCTAAAAAGTTTCGATAATCCATAAGTGTGATCAACCATAAATATTAGGAGCTGGAAGGGATTACATTTTTATTTTAATTGTTTACATCCTTATTATATTTTTATAGCTTTATTATTAGTTTAATAAGTATTTTAATTTTTAATCAGCATTTTTATTATCAAAAGTATTTTAGTTGTTAGATTTCAAAACCAAAACTTTTATTGATCAGTGATCACCCCAAAACTTAAACTAAAACCACATATTCCTCGTGGATTGATACCCACTTACCCTATCTAGTATAAGGTAATTATGTTATTTTTGACCGGCACTTCGACGTCGATCAAGAATCACAAACCACAAACATATATCAAGGCCAAGATGCCAAGAACAAGCACATAGTCAAGTAATGATCAAAAGAGTGATCAAAAGGGCGTGTGGTAGAACAAAAACATACCTTGGACACAAAGTGCATTCCAAGCAATCATGGAATCAATGCAAAGCCTAAACATGACTAAAGTGACTACTAAGTCTTCAAGGACTAGTATCATTCCCATCCATCTTGATGTCATCATTCAATGATGTTTGAAATCAAAGAAGATGAGTCTTCTACAAGTGTAAGTAACTCAATCCAGGATCAATTAAATGACTGATATTCATGAGTACCTACACATAACAAGATGCAAACTAGTAGATACATTTCAAGAGTAAATCTAAAATAAATAAATACTACTAATTAAAATGAGATGCTATATAACCAATTAAAAGCCCTATTTTCAAAGAAAAAAAATAGTTTTGGCCAAATAGAAACTTTAGTACAACTTAACCTTCTAATTTGAGGATACAATGGATCGATCCAAGTTTTAAAGTACAATATACTTCAAGATCTTGAGTGACCATCACTCTGATACCAATTGTAGAAACTAGAAGGGGGTGGGGGGTGGAATAGGTTCTCTTAGGGGTGGCAATTCGTGTCGGGTTAGGGTTGGTGGGTTCGGTTGACGGGTTGGCGGGTCAGAAAACCTTAAACCCAAACCCGACCCATTTAAATAATCGGGTCAGCTTTGTCAAACCTAAGCTGTTTACAGATAACTTGAAACTAACCCATTTAACCCGTATATATACTTGGATTGGCGGGTTAAATAGGTTGAATAGGTTAAACGGGGTTTGGTTGACCCGTTTAATCCATTTTATATATAGAAGTTGACACATTATATGAGTTAAACAAGTTATACAGATTTGTTGATCGAGTCATTTAACTTATTTAACCCGTATAGTATAATATAAATAATTTTAAATGTAAAAAATTTAAATTAAGCGGGTTAACGGGTCGACCCGCTTAATTTCTTCTCAACCCGAACCTGACCTGTATAATAAACGGGGCAGATAGGTTGACCCAAACCTGACCTTAATCTAAATTTGCTCAAACCAAACCTGTTAATTTTCGTGTCGGTTTAAGGTCGGGTTTCGTGTTGGGTCAAAAATTGCCACCCCTAGTTTCTCTTCGGTTGGTCTCCTAATTAAAATTTCTTTCAATTAAGTGAGTGCCAAAACTACATTTTACTTGAAAGCTTGTTGCATAATGATTAGGTTCAATTCTAATGCATTAATAATGACAAGTAGTAAGTGTAATGATAATGGAAGTAAGTAAAGAGTAAGGAAAGAAACAACCTAATAGGAAGACACCAAGATTTATAGTGGTTCGGCAAGGAAGCTCTATCCTCGTTCCTACTCCACTCCTCGAGTACACCTACTCGAGATTTCCACTATATCCACAAGCTCCCTTCTTGTCGGAGAAAACTTTACAACGTCGCTTACATTATTTTCCGACACTAAGCTAAATGTCGAGACCTAATCTTAGATATGACCAATCTACACAACGTCGCCAGCTTCACCATTTTACGACACAAGGCTCAATGTCGAGTTCTAATCAAAAGGTAGAACCAATCATCACAACGTTGCCTACTTCACCATTTTCCGACACAAGGCTAGATGTCGAGTTCTAATCCAAAGCTAGAACCAATCTTCACGACTCTTCACTTTGAAGCTAAGTGAGAACTTCACACGACATAACTAAACATCACTTTATAGTTTAGTGAGAACTCACAAGACACAACTACATCACATTATATTTTAGTGAGAACTCACACAACTTATTACAACTCAACTAAAACATATCCAAGTACACAGATTTAACTTGGATGTACATAAGACAAATCCAAGCACACACATATGCAATGGATTTACACAACACTAATCCAAGTATTCATAAATAGCTTGGATGAACACAACTAGTCTAAGTATTCACAAATACATTGGATCTACACAAGACACAAATACACAAATGATGAACATGACTAGATCTTTAGGAGATGATGATCTACATTAAGGCTTCATCTTTAATCACATCACAAGTGTGTGAGTGATCTTCTCTTTGGACAAGGTAAAGAAGGAGATCGAGAGGATAATCATAAGTAAACACACTTAACACATTAAGTGATCATTTACAAATGATTAGGATTAGAAAGGAGAAAGAAGGCTGAAAGAAATGTCCAAAAAGGGTTAATGAAAATGTAGATTTGATCCACTATTTATAGAAGACAAAAACCAACGGCTATGTGTGCGCGGTTCTTTATTGCACTAGGCGGTTCCTTATCAATAAAGAACCGCATAAGCACTTAAGGAACCGCGGAGGTAGACTCCGCTCCTTTTTCTCTTTTAGTGGGTTTGAAATATCTGAGGCAGTTTGAAACCTTCAAAGGATATTCTTATGGCATTTGGAATATGCCATATTCAAATTTTCATTTTCTATTTTATTAAAAAAAATTCTTAAAAAGAAAATTTATTAAAAATCTTTTGTCACATTTGACAAAATTGAGTTTTTAGGTTAATCACTTTTATGATCACTAATCATGATTAAGATATGTTATTGTAATGATTATTACCTTGATGATAGTGTTTGTTAGATAATTTGTTTTACGATTGTGTTTGACTATAAATGTCTTGTATAGTTTGTTGTGATCAAAACTAAGAAAGATTAGTTAACACTAACAATGTTTTTAGGCATTGTTTTGCATTAACACGTATCACGAATTGTATATGATTATATAATTTTTTGAAATCATATACAATTCTGCGAATCATATTTGATTTTTATAGACAAAAAAAGTTCATCGAAAGTTTATACATGTGCCCTTTATAAAAAGAAGATTTAATGTCGTTGCAATGGTGTATTTTTGTCGCGTGACGATTACCGTTTGTGATATATTTGATTTTTAAAAGAATCTCTTTGGAAGCTTCTTTCTTTAAAAGAATCTACCTGAGTTAAATGGATTCATGAGTACAAATTAAAGGGGAAAAGTATTGGGGACATTCCTTTACGGTCTAATGTGTCATGTGTTTGGCGGAAGATTCTTCAGCTAAGGCCTTTGATTAGGATTACTGTTGGAAGCGTCTTGGGAATGGTTCGTGTAAAATCCCAGATTTTACCATTTTGACTTTGTCATCTTTTGTACTCAATAATTCTAGAACTTGACACCACCTTTGTATAATTTCATGAAGTGTTATTTCTACTTGAGCATACTATCTTTCCATAGTTATTTGATAATTATGAACCTGTTAGTCTATTTTGACTACTTGGACAACTGACTGGCCACATGACAAACAAGGATTCACAACAACAGCACATATGTGATCATTTAAAAACAGACTGGAGAACTTTATCTCATGTACTACATTTTATTAAGTGAACTTGCCATTATATGTATATATTCACATACCTTCTACTAGAAGGAACTATATGACACAATACCTAGAAACCTTCACAAGGACTAACAATACAATGCCTATACTTGTGATAATACACAATACTTAACAAAAACTAAACATACTAGTACCCATTCCATTCTAGCCGTGTACATGCATACATGCATGCATGCACATTCTTGTAAAAGTTGGAAATATCCATGTTACCCTTTTATCTACTCTCAAAACTCAAGGCATTCCACTTGGCAAGCCCTTTGCTTCCTTCTTGCCTACTATCACACGTCAACCATGGGAGATCAAAAGGTTGCATGGGTTTTACCAAAGAAACAAAACACATGGCACAAGAGATCTTACCAAGGAGATTTTTGTCACCTCACTCTCTCCTCTTCATTAGCCGAATACACCCACAAACACACACAACTTACATGCAATTCTCACAAACATTCTCTCATCTCTCTCTCTCCATCATATGGATAACAACAATAAACCATCAAGATCCACCTAGAAAACTCATTAACTACACCAAATCTTTGTCTTCATCCTCATAAATCCAAATCATTGGTATTATCTATACCAACTTGATCTCCAAGACAAGCAAAGGAAACCCTACCCGAACCATATAGGTCACGAATTATTTTTTATTCATCACAAGATATGTATAAAAATTACTTGGTAATGAACATATGATTATGTACATATAATAACTTTGGTAAAAATCATGAAAACCTCCCATAATTAAATATAGCCGTGGGCTATAAATTTCTTTTTTGAACTTATGATTAACTTGTAAACTTATAATAAGCCTAGATCTCATTTTCGAACACCTTTAATAAATATAGTTGTGGGTTATGAAGATCATTTTGGAGCTTGTGGCTAACTTGTAAACTTATAACAACCATAAATCTCATCTAGAAACACCCTAGATAAATAATGCCGTGAGTTCTACTCTCCATTTGGAGATCTTGATTTATTTTGTTAAACATGTAATAAGCTTAGAAAAACCCTAGATCTATGTGATACTTTGGTTAATTTTAGTTTTCCTTAGTGGACTAGTTAAGCCCATATAAAATGTAGCCAAAACTTAACTAGGCCCAATAGGCCTAATAAATGTAGCCGTATGTTTTTAGGAGCCTATTAGGCCCACTTATTGTCCTATGAGCTCATTTAACTAATCTTGAATTATTAATGGACTTAAAATGTAATTAAGCCCGTTAACAAATCCTTAGCCCATTTAGAACTAATAAAAATTGTTAATGGATCTGGTAAGCCCAATAAGAGTTTAGGAAGCCCATTAGCTCATTTAACATATTAAATAAGCCTACTTAGTGTTTTTATACTTAAATAAAGTTTTTATACCAAAAATATAACTTATAAAAACTTTTAGACTAAAAATGTAAATTAATAAAACTTATGGGTTAGAACCGTGACATTTGTAACTTATTTTGACAAAACATTAAGTACAAGGACTAATATTGTAAATATCTGAAAGTTTAGGGGTTAGTTAATTGCATTCGTGACTTATTAAACCCTAAGGACCATTCTAGTAAATTCCTGAAAGTTAAATTGTCATTTTACAACTCTAAGAACTATTTATGTAATTGGCCTAAACATTTAGAAGCCCTAGGGGCTATTTTCTCCACTTAATGAAAGTTATAAAAACTAATTTTAACTAGAGAGGCATGCTGAGCTTTTGTCTTGGATTGGTTGTGCTTGGTGTTATGTTTATTTCCTTTCAGAAATGACATGTACTCACTTTGTTTTGTTAAATATTATGTGTTGTATTATATTATGAAATCTTGACAGGTTATCCAATTTGTTATGAATTCTATGCATGAACATTCCCGTGCAATTAATATAAAACTGTACTAACACCGAAACTAACGATCTCAATTTTGTGTATGACTATAGACAAATGGTGATCACTAGATCAAACCACGACAATACCGATGCTACTCAAAATGTCACTGTCGCCCAACTAAAGGAAATGATTGAGGAGGGCATCACGACTACTATGGCAACAAGAGAAGCCAACAGGAATATGGACGATGGCCAGAACTCCAATGCACGCAGAAACAACAACACCACCAGGGGTTGCTCTTATTTATGACTTCCTGAAATGTAAACCCTCATACTACCGAGGCAAGGAAGGCGTCGTGGAACTAATGCAATGGTTTGAGAGATTAGAGACTGTGTTCCGCATCAGTGACTGTGCTGATGAGAACAAAGTCAAATTTTCCACCTGCACTTTACTTGAGAGTGCTCTTACATGGTGGAACTCAGTAGTTACTACCCCTTGGACACGATGCTGCTTACACTCTCACCTGGACCAACCTAAAGGAGAGAATGACTGAGAAATACCGCCCAAGAGGCGAAATGAAGAAACTGGAGGTCGAACTGTGGGATCTTAAGTGCAAGAACAATGATATTGTGTTGTACAACCAAAGGTTCCAAGAACTGACCCTGACGTGTACCAGAATGTTCCCTCAGAAGGAAGAAGAGACTGAGAAGTATGTTAGTGGACTCCCATACGCCATTCACGACAGCGTGCTCGCATCTCGACCCACTACTGTCGAGAGTGTTATGGAGTTTTATACTGAACTGATCAACAAACGAGCTCGTACCCTGTCAGAGAGGCAAACGGAGAACAAACGGAAGGCGGATGAAAAGTTCCGTAATCAGTACCAGCAGCCTTCTAGAAGACAAGATACTGGACATGCTTATAGTGCTACCACCACCAGAGGCACTAAGAACTACTCAGGTACTAAACCTTTATGCCCAAGGTGCCGCTATGACCATCTGGTTGGTAGTCAGTGTCAGGGATACTACAAGTGTGGTCAACCTGGCCATTTTGCTCGTGATTGCCAAGTCAATGTTGTCACCCCGGTCCGACCTAATAACAACCCTAGAAGCAACAACAGAGGCGGATCCAATGTCCGTGGGAACGGGAACGGACAACAGGGAAACCGTAACCCCACAAGAGGAAACAACAATGGTCCGAGGAAAGGAGTTGTGTGTTATGAGTGTGGAGCACCAGGACACGTGAGACCAGATTGTCCCAAATTGACCAACCAGAAAAAGGACGATGAAGGAGCTTCATCACGAGTGTACATGGTGGGCAAGTAAAATCCAACCTAGATTCCAATGTCGTTATTGGTACGTTTCTACTGAACCATCGTTATGCATCCGTTTTATTTGATACCGGAGCAGATAGAAGTTTCATATCCACTGAGTTTAGTAATGTACTGGAAGTCACCCCATCAGTTCTAGACCCCCACTACTCCGTAGAATTAGCCGAAGGCAAAATTATGAAAGTCGATGTCATCATTCGAGGTTGTACCCTGAACCTTTCTAATCATTCGTTCAACATTGATCTGATCCTAGTAAACCTTGGTAGTTTCGCTGTTATTATTGGCATGGACTGGTTAGCAAAGTATCACGTAGTCATTGTGTGTGATTAAAGCTGGTTCGTCTGCCATGGGGAAATGAAACTTTGATCATTTGAGGAAACGGTAACATAGACATTATCGACACTAGACTTAGTGTAATTTTTTGTACCGAAGCCCATAAATACTTGGTAAGAGGATGCCCTATCTCCTTAGCTCATATTTCTCAGATCGACGAGGAAGACAAACCCAAGCATAAAAGACATGTCCAACTCACAATGGGTGTATTTTGTTGGGTTATGTTTGCCATCTCCCAGAAAGAGATATTTGATGTCCCGTGCCTTTTCGGCAATCTTCTTTCTCCTCGGGTCCAATTAGTTCGACAATACCATCATCTAACAAGTCTTGAAATGATTGACTTCCTTCTATTAAAATTCGAAATTTGTGCAAATTTTGAACCACTAACAGTGGACGCACAACCCTTCCAGCATCACACAAGATGCGCACTTCTTTATTATTGGTATCTTCTTTTATTTCCACCATTTGAGGTACTTCTTTTCTACGCCTCTTACGCCCCAACTCAGCCATAAATGAAGCAGATTCTTTTCAACTTCCTACCCAATCACCATTAACAATAATCTTAACCATTCCGCTGAGTGAAGCTTTAGTGTCAAACTAATGTTTGCATTCCACAGGCTAGAAGTATATCAGAAAGCCTTTCGCGTATAGTTGTTGACACAAGAGCGGTACTAGCCAAAAATTTATTTGTTAACCCACATCTATTCACCTGACCGGTGACGTCTTTTTCTCAGCTTTGAGGACAAAGCTAAAATATCGGGATGGTGCTGGAAAATCCCTGATTTTACCATTTTGACTTTGTCAGCTTTTGTACTCAATAATTCTAGAACTTGATTATCACCACCTTTGTATAATTTTGTGAAGTGTTATTTCAACTTGAGCATACTATCTTTTCATAGTTATTTGATAATTATGAACCTGTTAGTCTATTTTGACTACTTGGACAACTGACTGGCCACATGACAAACAATGATTCATGTAACACTCTCAAATTTCGGATAGCATTGGAAGGGTCATTGGGAGTATTACTTCAGAGCACAATACACAAGTTACAGAAAACGACTCAAAAGGAGGCGTTTGAAAAGTTTAATCCATTCGATAATTTAAAATTAGAGTTTACAAACAGAAACAGGTCCCAACAATAATGTAATAATAAATAGTTTCAAAAAGTTTATCGAATGGTAATCAGTATTTTATTGTCTTTAAACTATCTAGTGCGACTCCATGCTCCAGCTGCTCTTAAACCTGAGTACCTAAGAAATACATGCTAAAACGTCAACACAACGGTTGAGTGAATTCATAGGTTTTCAAATAGAAGTAGTGGACCACAAGATTTCAAGTATTCAGTTCACAAAAGTCAGGCAGCATCAATTATCGCACTAAGCTCATGAAACCGATACGTTAACAGAGTTCAGATAAGTTTGCCCTTAGTAGGTAATTTTCCATATTACCTAGAGTTCTCAAATACAATGTGTCCGTTTGACCGGTTCGGTCGATCAAGTAAGCGCGACTTACCCGGACAGGGATGTCAATCCCAATAGATCTGTTCAAAGCATTCGTGTTTACTCGACCAGTACAGTCGGCCCAAGTAATTAATGGTTCATGACTAAAAGGGACTTGTTGTAGGCAATAGTGTTCCTTAGTGTAAATGATAATGACATCATAAGCATACAGTTCAAGCACTTGCGTCCATTCGTAAAAAGTAGCATGTATCTCCCTCGCGGGTTTCATAAAACAATTAAAGTAGTAAAAGCGAGGCTATGAACTCACCTTATGCAAAGCAACATCAATCACTGATAACAATAGAGATGATAATGACGAGAGTAAACGACGAAATAAGATAAAACAGGAAGTCGCGAGTATCTTACGGCGACCTAAAATAAAATGACGCGTCTTAGAGATATAAACGAAACGTACAAAAATAAAATGAATTTTATAAACACATTTACATTATAATTAAAATAACTAAATTATAATTTTAGGATTAGTTTCAAAGATTAGTAAATGATCAAGGACCAAAAGTGTTGTTTTGAAAATCTATACCAATTATTTGTATATAGGTTTATAAATCAAGGACCATATATGTAATATGCATTTTAATGCATGAAAATGACGTTAACTTGTCTTCTCCATTCTTTCAACTTCGTATTTCAATATTAATCGTAATATTGTTTTGGCATATATATATATATGAACTTAAAGAGTTTCATTTCCATTCATTTAGCATAAGTATATCGAATGAACTTACTGCTTATATAGTGTAATGACCGAACTCGAGACGTACCTTCAAGGAAATAGGCTCGAGTTCGACTACCGAACTCTAGCAAACGACACCAAACGTCCCAAACAAGTATGAAGTCGTTGTCTTATTCAACTCCATCGACTAAGGACTACAAACACGAACATCTCCTGATCACGTACCAACGCCGAAGCTCAACCCGAACACGGACTTCGTTTACGATGGGAAACAATATGTCATGTCGGGATTTAAGATATGGCGTATAGAGGTACCAACGGAAAGGAGATGGAAATGAGTTTTGATTTTGATCTAAGTTTTGAAATGAGATGTATTTTAGATTTGTATAGAAACAATTCTTAGAGCCTAAGTTTTGGCTAAAAAATGTGGCTGAAGAGGGAGAGGCCACAACATGTATTTAGCCTTCCAAAATGGTGATAATCTAAACAATTTGAAAGGGTACTTAGGAACGAAATTGTCACACGCCAAATTGCCAACATATAACGTATCTAGATAAGAAGAAATATAGACATGTATTGTCTTATACAAAGTGATAATACTTTCATATGTAGCATAGTCGGTTAAGTAAAAACAAGTAGTTAATAGTTTTATTTGGATATAAGCGGGTATTATTGAAGCTCGGTATTTTTAAAATTACATGAATTGAATGTTACAAGTAAAACACGAAAAATAAACGCTCAATATAAAATAAAAAATTTGGCATTCGGAGAACGTTGATATTTTGATATAAAAATGGAGGGCTTATATTTAATAAACGTTAACGCGTCATATAAAGAACGACACTTAAAATTTTATCATAAACTTATGAAAAATGTCCGTTAAACGAACAATTAAATAATGATAAGAAAAATATTTCTACGACATATCGAGGATATTTAAGGTCGATGACAGGCATAGAATCTGCCGATAAATAATAAATGACAGTATTTGATACGTTAAGCCATAACCTTGTCGATTAACCGAGAATTCAATATTTATATATATTTTTAAAAAAAAACATGATAAATAAAAGTAGGTTTATTTATAAATATTGATTCGAAACTTAAGAATTGCTACAGTCTATCCAGCTTAAAAGAACTCTGTCCCCGAGTTCGGTTGTTTTACATGTTCATGATACGTTCGAAAAAAGAAAGTACTTTTAAGTTCAAAAGAGTCTATACACGCTCGGAATAATCCATACAATGTATCAAAAATATAAAAAAAAGTTTAAAGAGTCATTCGTACAAGATAATAACGATATAAATTAGAATACGATAGACAACGGATGAAGCATACAATCGAACTACGAGTCAGAAGGAAAGCAATTTGTGAGAACGCCACATGCTTAAGCCCACTCATTTATAAATCATTAATTACATGGGTTCGTCAAGTCCATCTAATTAAGATTTAAAAACTAATGGTTCGGTAATATATAATTTTCTTGTTCAAACAAGTGAGGAATTCGTTTCAACAAGATAACTATAAATTAGCCTACCTAAGCATAGTGCACAAAGCACGAGATCAAGACCAAATCAAATATTCTAATAAAGGAAATACTATTTTTGACGGAATGATTTTTTTTTAAATCATCCAAAGTGATAAGATAATAGAGGAACACAATAAATCGTGTTTCAAAAGAACTTGGTGCCCAAAATGGCACATCACAAGGTGACAAGTCAAAGTCGTACTCTATTCAACTGAAAGACTTTACAACGACGGTCTATGAAATAAGGTATACAATTCCAAGGAACAAGACGAGTATTCAAACTCGGAGCCAGAAGATAAATAACCAGTGGAATCGATAGTTGATGGTTAGTTCACGCTTATATAAAATAGTTATCATAAAAGTTATGGAAACCTTTACCAAGACTATTGATTCACCCGCAATGTCTCAAAAAAGCTCAGTGTTTATACAAATAATCCCTTCATATAAACATACTAACGAGAAATATATATATATATATATATATATATATATATATATATATATATATATATATATATATATATATATATATATATATATATATATATATATATATATATATATATATATATATATATATATATATATATATATATATATATATATATATATATATATATATAGTGTAACTTTATTTACAGAACTCATCTTAGTGACAGAACTTGCAGAACTCTTGTTTTTGAAGGCAAACATGTATGTCTGAAGGAGTACATGTATGTTTTTATAGAATATTTGCATTCGCGAAGCATATTTGAAGTTTTTTTTGTCAAAAATAAATAAAGTTAAACAAAATAAAAAAAAAAGATATTAAAAAACATACATGTTTGAGAGCGTGCATGCATGTATGTGCACGCATTTAAAAACATACATTTTTTGAAAGCGCGCATGCATGTATGTGTACCGATCCAAAAACATACATGTACGCTTACAAAAACATACATGTTCTCCTTCAGACATACATGTTTACCATAAAAAACAAGAGCTCTGCAAGTTCTGTCACTAAGATGGGTTCTGTAAATAAAGTCCCCCTATATATATATATATATATATATATATATATATATATATATATATATATCAACATACGTATTTTGCAAGCTTTCGGGTAGCACGAGCGCACGGATGATGTTCTAGGCAATAAAATCGTTTTCTCAAAAAAAGCTGTTATAGTCCAGGTTTCATAAAAATGACCCAGTTCTCTATAATAAGTGCTCTGATACCAATCTATAACACTCCCAAATTTCGGATAGCAGCGGAAGGGTCATTGGGAGTATTACTTCATAGCACAATACACAAGTTACAGAAAACGACTCAAAAGGAGGCGTTTGAAAAGTTTAATCCATTTGATAATTTAAAATTAGAGTTTACAAACAGAAACAGGTCCAACAATAATGTAATAATAAATAGTTTCAAAAAGTTTATCGAATGGTAATCAGTATTTTATTGTCTTTAAAATATCTAGTGCGACTCCATGCTCCAGCTGCTCTTAAACCTGAGTACCTAAGAAATACATGCTAAAACGTCAACACAACGGTTGAGTGAATTCATAGGTTTGCAAGTAGAAGTAGTGGACCACAAGATTTCAAGTATTCAGTTCACAAAAGTCAGGCAGCATCAATTATCGCACTAAGCTCATGAAACCGATACGTTAACAGAGTTCAGATAAGTTTGCCCTTAGTAGGTAATTTTCCATATTACCTAGAGTTCTCAAATACAATGTGTCCGTTTGACCAGTTCGGTCGGTCGAGTAAGCGCGACTTACCCGGACAGGGATGTCAATCCCAATAGATCTATTCAAAGCATTCGTGTTTACTCGACCAGTACAGTCGGCCCAAGTAATTAACGGTTCATGACTAAAAGGGACTTGTTGTAGGCAATAGTGTTCCTTAGTGTAAATGATAATGACATCATAAGCATACAGTTCAAGCACTTGCGTCCATTCGTAAAAAGTAGCATGTATCTCCCTCGCGGGTTCATAAAACAATTAAAGTAGTAAAAGCGAGGCTATGAACTCATCTTATGCAAAGCAACATCAATCACTGATAGCAATAGAGATGATAATGACGAGAGTAAACGACGAAATAAGATAAAACAGGAAGTCGCGAGTATCTTACGGCGACCTAAAATAAAATGACGCGTCTTAGAGATATAAACGAAACGTACAAAAATAAAATGAATTTTATAAACACATTTACATTATAATTAAAATAACTAAATTATAATTTTAGGATTAGTTTCAAAGATTAGTAAATGATCAAGGACCAAAAGTGTTGTTTTGAAAATCTATACCAATTATTTGTATATAGGTTTATAAATCAAGGACCATATATGTAATATGCATTTCAATGCATGAAAATGACGTTAACTTATCTTCTCCATTCTTTCAACTTCGTATTTCAATATTAATCGTAATACTGTTTTGGCATATATATATGAACTTAAAGAGTTTCATTTCCATTCATTTAGCATAAGTATATCGAATGAACTTACTGCTTATATAGTGTAATGACCGAACTCGAGACGTACCTTCAAGGAAATAGGCTCGAGTTCGACTACCGAACTCTAGCAAACGACACCAAACGTCCCAAACAAGTATGAAGTCGCTGTCTTATTCAACTCCATCGACTAAGGACTACAAACACGAACATCTCCTGATCACGTACCAACACCGAAGCTCAACCCGAACACGGATTTCGTTTTTGATGGGAAACAATATGTCATGTCGGGATTTAAGATATGGCGTATAGAGGTACCAACGGAAAGGAGATGGAAATGAGTTTTGATTTTGATCTAAGTTTTGAAATGAGATGGGTTTTAGATTTGTATAGAAACAATTCTTAGAGCCTATGTTTTGGCTAGAAAATGTGGCTGAAGAGGGAGAGGCCACGACATGTATTTAGCGTTCCAAAATGGTGATAATCTAAACAATTTTAAAGGGTATGTAGGAACGAAATTTTCACATGCGAAATTGCCAACATATAACGTATCTAGATAAGAAGAAATATAGACAAGTATTGTCTTATACAAAGTGATAATATTTTCATATGTAGCATAGTCGGTTAAGTAAACAAAAGTAGTTAATAGTTTTATTTGGATATAAGCGGGTATTATTGAAGCTCAGTATTTTTAAAATTACGTGAATTGAATGTTACAAGTAAAACACGAAAAATAAACGCTCGATATAAAATAAAAATTTTGGCATTCAGAGAACGTTGATATTTTGATATAAAAATGGAGGGCTTATATTTAATAAACGTTAACGCGTCATATAAAGAACGACACTTAAAGTTTTATCATAAATTTATGAAGAATGTCTGTTAAACGAACAATTAAATAATGATAAGAAAAATATTTCTACGACATATCGAGGATATTTAAGGTCGAAGATAGGCATAGAATCTGCCGATAAATAATAAATGACAGTATTTGATAAGTTAAGCTATAACCTTGTCGATTAACCGAGAATTCAATATTTATATATATTTTAAAAAAAAAACATGATAAATAAAAGTAGGTTTATTTATAAATATTGATTCGAAACTTAAGAATTGCTACAGTCTATCCAGCTTAAAAGAACTCTGTCCCAGAGTTCGGTTGTTTTACATGTTCATGATACGTTCGAAAAAAAGAGAGTACTTTTAAGTTCAAAAGAGTCTATACACGCTCGGAATAATCCATACAATGTATCAAAAATATAAAAAAAAGTTTAAAGAGTCATTCGTACAAGATAATAACGATATAAATTAGAATACGATAGACAACGGATGAAGCATACAATCGAACTACGAGTCAGAAGGAAAGCAATTTGTGAGAACGCCACATGCTTAAGCCCACTCATTTATAAATCATTAATTACATGGGTTCGTCAAGTCCATCTAATTAAGATTTAAAAACTAATGGTTCGGTAATATATAATTTTCTTGTTCAAACGAGTGAGGAATTCGTTTCAACAAGATAACTATAAATTAGCCTACCTAAGCATAGTGCACAAAGCACGAGATCAAGACCAAATCAAATATTCTAATAAAGGAAATACTATTTTTGACGGAATGATTTTTTTTAAATCATCCAAAGTGATAAGATAATAGAGAAACACAATAAATCGTGTTTCAAAAGAACTTGGTGCCCAAAATGGCACATCACAAGGTGACAAGTCAAAGTCGTACTCTATTCAACTGAAAGACTTTACAACGACGGTCTATGAAATAAGGTATACAGTTCCAAGGAACAAGACGTGTATTCAAAGTCGGAGCCAAAAGATAAATAACCAGTGGAATCGATAGTTGATGGTTAGTTCACGCTTATATAAAATAGTTATCATAAAAGTTATGGAAACCTTTACCAAGACCATTGATTCACCCGCAATGTCTCAAAAGAGCTCAATGTTTATACAAATAATCCCTTCATATAAACATACTAACGGGAAATATATATATACATATATATATATATATATATATATATATATATATATATATATATATATATATATATATATATATATATATATATATATATATATATATCAATATACGTATTTTGCAAGCTTTCGAGTAGCACGAGCGCATGGATGATGTTCTAGGCAATAAAATCGTTTTTTCAAAAAAAGCTGTTATATGCCAGGTTTCATAAAAATGACCCAGTTCTCTATAACAAGTGCTCTGATACCAATCTATAACACTCTCAAATTTCGGATAGCAGCGGAAGGGTCATTGGGAGTATTACTTCATAGCACAATACACAAGTTACAGAAAACGACTCAAAAGGAGGCGTTTGAAAAGTTTAATCCATTCGATAATTTAAAATCAGAGTTTACAAACAGAAACAGGTCCCAACAATAATCTAATAATAAATAGTTTCAAAAAGTTTATCGAATGGTAATCAGTATTTTATTGCCTTTAAAATATCTAGTGCGACTCCATGCTCCAGCTGCTCTTAAACCTGAGTATTTGAGAAATACATGCTAAAACGTCAACACAACGGTTGAGTGAATTCATAGGTTTGCAAGTAGAAGTAGTGGACCACAAGATTTCAAGTATTCAGTTCACAAAAGTCATGCAGCATCAATTATCGCACTATGCTCATGAAACCGATACGTTAACAGAGTTCAGATATGTTTGCCCTTAGTAGGTAATTTTCCATATTACCTAGAGTTCTCAAATACAATGTGTCCGTTTGACCAGTTCGGTCGATCAAGTAAGCGCGACTTACCCGGACAGGGATGTCAATCCCAATAGATCTATTCAAAGCATTCGTGTTTACTCGACCAGTACAGTCGGCCCAAGTAATTAACGGTTCATGACTAAAAGGAACTTGTTGTAGGCAATAGTTTTCCTTAGTGTAAATGATAATGACATCATAAGCATACAGTTCAAGCACTTGCGTCCATTCGTAAAAAGTAGCATGTATCTCCCTCACGGGTTTCATAAAACAATTAAAGTAGTAAAAGCGAGGCTATGAACTCACCCTATGCAAAGCAACATCATTCACTGATAGCAATAGAGATGATAATGACGAGAGTAAACACGAAATAAGATAAAACAGGAAATCGCGAGTATCTTACGACGACCTAAAATAAAATGACGCGTCTTAGAGATATAAACGAAACGTACAAAAATAAAATGAATTTTATAAACACATTTACATTATAATTAAAATAACTAAATTATAACTTTAGGATTAGTTTCAAAGATTAGTAAATGATCAAGGACAAAAAGTGTTGTTTTGAAAATCTATACCAATTATTTGTATATAGGTTTATAAATCAAGGACCATATATGTAATATGCATTTCAATGCATGAAAATGACGTTAACTTGTCTTCTCCATTCTTTCAACTTCGTATTTCAATATTAATCGTAATATTGTTTTGGCATATATATATATGAACTTAAAGAGTTTCATTTCCATTCATTTAGCATAAGTATATCGAATGAACTTACTGCTTATATAGTGTAATGACCGAACTCGAGACGTACCTTCAAGGAAATAGGCTCGAGTTCGACTACTGAACTCTAGCAAACGACACCAAACGTCCCAAACAAGTATGAAGTCGTTGTCTTATTCAACTCCATCGACTAAGGACTACAAACACGAACATCTCCTGATCACGTACCAACGCTGAAGCTCAACCTGAACACGGACTTCGTTTTCGATGGGAAACAATATTTCATGTCGGGATTTAAGATATGGCGTATAGAGGTACCAACGGAAAGGAGATGGAAATGAGTTTTGATTTTGATCTAAGTTTTGAAATGAGATGGATTTTAGATTTGTAAAGAAACAATTCTTAGAGCCTAAGTTTTGGCTAGAAAATGTGGCTGAAGAGGGAGAGGCCACGACATGTATTTAGCCTTCCAAAATGGTGATAATCTAAACAATTTGAAAGGGTACGTAGGAACGAAATTGTCACATGTGAAATTGCCAACATATAACGTATCTAGATAAGAAGAAATATAGACAAGTATTGTCTTATACAAAGTGATAATATTTTCATATGTAGCATAGTCGGTTAAGTAAACAAAAGTAGTTAATAGTTTCATTTGGATATAAGCGGGTATTATTGAAGCTCGGTATTTTTAAAATTACGTGAATTGAATGTTACACGTAAAACACGAAAAATAAACCCTCAATATAAAATAAAAACTTTGGCATTCGGAGAACGTTGATATTTTGATATAAAAATGGAGGGCTTATATTTAATAAACGTTACCGCTTCATATAAAGAACGACACTTAAAATTTTATCATAAATTTATGAAGAATATCCGTTAAACGAACAATTAAATAATGATAATAAAAATATTTCTACGACATATCGAGGATATTTAAGGTTGATGACAGGCATAGACTCTGCCGATAAATAATAAATGACAGTATTTGATACGTTAAGCCATAACCTTGTCGATTAACTGAGAATTCAATATTTATATATATTTTTTAAAACAAACATGATAAATAAAAGTAGGTTTATTTATAAATATTAATTCGAAACTTAAGAATTGCTACAATTCACAACAACAGTACATATG
This sequence comes from Glebionis coronaria, assembly GCA_025667525.1. Classification (NCBI taxonomy): domain Eukaryota; kingdom Viridiplantae; phylum Streptophyta; class Magnoliopsida; order Asterales; family Asteraceae; genus Glebionis; species Glebionis coronaria. The sequence continues at coordinate 209,592,080 of CM046877.1, read as the reverse complement.
TGACTAATTTAAAACAGACTGGAGAACTTTATCTCGTGTACTATATTTTATTAAGTGTGTGAACTTGCCATTATATGTATATATTTACGAACCTTCTACTAGAAGAAACTATATGACACAATACCTAGAAACCTTCACAAGGACAAACAATACAATGCCTATACTTGTGATAATACACAACACTTACCAATAACTAAACATACTAGTACCCATTCCATTCTAGCCGTGTACATGCATACATGCATGCATGCACATTCTTGTAAAATATGGAAATATCCATGTTACCCTTTTATCTGCTCTCACAACTCAAGGCATTCCACTTGGCAAGCCCTTTGCTTCCTTCTTGCCTACTATCACACGACAATCATGGGAGATTAAAAGGTTGCATGGGTTTTGCCAAAGAAACACAACACATGGCACAAGAGATCTTACCAAGGAGATTTTTTGTCTCCTCACTCTCTCCTCTTCATTAGCCGAATACACCCACAAACACACACAACTTACATGCAAATCTCACAAACATTCTCTCATCTCTCTCTCAATAATACAGATATAAACAATAAACCATCAAGATCCACCTAGAAAACTCATTAACTACACCAAATCTTTGTCTTCATCCTCATAAATCAAAATCATTAGTATTATCTATACCAACTTGATCTCCAAGACAAGCAAAGGAAACCCTAGCCGAACCATATAGGTCACGACATATTTTTGATTCATCCCAAGATATGTATAAATATTACTTGGTAATGAACATATGATTATGTACATATTATAACTTTGGTAAAAATCATGAAAACCTCCTATAATTGAATATAGTTGTGGGCTATAAAGTTCATTTTTGAACTTATTATTAACTTGTAAACTTATAATAAGCCTAGATCTCATTTTGGAACACCTTGAATAAATATAGCCGTGGGCTATGAAGCACATTTTGGAGCTTGTGGCTAACTTGTAAACTTATAACAATCATAAATCTCATCTAGAAACACCCTAGATAAATAATGCCGTGTGTTTTACTCTCCATTTGGAGATCTTGATTTATTTTGTTAAACATGTAATAAGCTTAGAAAAACCCTAGATCTATGTGATACTTTGGTTAATTTTAGTTTTCCTTAGTGGACTAGTTAAGCCCATATAAAATGTAGCTGAAACTTAACTATGCCCAATAGGCCCAATTAATGTAGCCGTATGTTTTTAGGAGCCCATTAGGCCCACTTATTGTCATATGAGCCCATTTAACTAATATTTAATTATTAATGGACTTAAAATGTAATTAGGCCCATTAAGAAATCCCTATCCCATTTAGAACTAATAAAAATTGTTAATGGATCTTGTAAGCCCAATAAGAGTTTAGGAAGCCCATTAGCTCATTTGACATATTAAATAAGCACACTTAGTGTTTTTGTACTTTAATAAAGTTTTTATACCAAAAATAGAACTTATAAAAACTTTTGGACTAAAAATGTAAATTAATAAAACTTATTGGTTAGAACCGTGACATTTGTAATTTTATTTTGACAAACATTAAGTACAAGGACTAATATTGTAAATATCCGAAAGTTTAGGGGGTTAGTTAATTCCATTCGTGACTTATTAAACCCTAAGGACCATTCTTGTAAATTTCCGAAAGTTAAATTTTCATTTTACAACTCTAAGGACTATTTATGTAATTGGTCGAAACATTTAGAAGCCCTAGGGACTATTTTCGCCACTTAATGAAAGTTATAAAACCTAATTTTAACTAGAGGGACTATTTTTGCCATAACCCAAAAATATCATAAGCCCTATGGACTAAAAGTGTCAAGATCCGAAAGTCAGAAATTTAAAAAAATATGGAGGGACTTGTTTTGCATATATCCGAAACTTAAACAAACTGTAAAACCTTTTATTTATTTACTTTGTTAAAACTTAAATAAATCCTAAACTATAAGGACTAAAACCGTCATTTTCTCAAACTTCTAATCAAATGACTATTTAATAAATTATGGAAACTTTGGGACTTTAAACTAAATTAAATAAAGTATATTATATTTATAAAACAATTTATATAAACTACATAAATTAAATGCAAGTATATTATAAAAGTAAAAATACAACAATTGTAAGTAAAATACTTTTACTTAAACGATATTATTAATAACAAATTTAAATAGAAGTTATTAATACCTGTACAACGGTGTATTTAACTAAAATACTGTAACAATAATAAACTGCCTAAAAACTGTATAAGCATGCACAGATATTTACCTGAAACTTTATGCATTGTTTTATGCAATTAATGAGACTGTATCATTATTTAGGTAGTTGACTGTGTCGTGAGCTTTTATTGGATTTCTTTTGATACACCGTTGTTATAGATACTAAGGTGAGTTTACGTCCCCACATAATATATTGACAAACTTTTAAAAATCTTTATGGGGGAGAAAACATGCCACCTGTTTTATGGACATAAACTGAACTGTACAAATTTGATTACATTGCCTATTGTAGAATTCCTCATGACCCGTGAACTGAAACTGTTAAAATTCTCGAATTGCTTGAATGTTATAAATAGATCTATTTGAGATTGACCATCCCCATCTGGGTGAGTCATGCTCACTGTGCCTTGGCCAGGACAACAAGTGTTTATCATGTCGGAACTGGAAAATGGGTGCCTTATTATAAGGCGAAGGGTCCTCATCTGTTGAGGGCTTAACGTGTCCGAGCCTCAGTTTCGGACAATAGGAAATGTAGTTACCTTTAAGTATTGATGCTATGTGCGTTACTACTTCAGTGAATGTTTTACTGTCCAAACTGATTTTATTAAACCTGTGAATTCACCAACTTTATGTTGACCCTCAAAGCATGTTTTTCTTAGGTAACTGAAGCAAGTACTTGGTGTGTGCATGAAGTCAAGCATCATGATAGACAACATTATAGAGCTCATCTAGTGTTTTACAACTGGGGAATGAACAATTTATTTAATAATGTCAAGAAATTTTTTATAACAATTTGTACTACAGTTCATGTAATATTTGTTTGATAATTTTTTATCCAATGTTCTATGTACTATTTGCTATTGATCCACCTACATGACACCCACATATAACTTCCGCTGCATTTTGACCCAGTCGGGGGTGTCATAGTTCGTCCACATCTCTTTGGTTTTACCAATTGAGTAGTCATGGTAGGTATTCTTGCTAACTGAATTTCCTCACGGGATACTTCTCGATCAAACCTCAATTTTGATTCTAAAATATCGGATGCGGTGCAAGATGGGAATTAGTGTTGGTCTCTGAGTATGTATGTTAAGTACCATCGGCTAAGTCATATTTCGGCTCCAATCTTGAGTGATTCTCCTTATTCGTTGCTTTGGCGAACTAGAGAAGGAAATTTTAAGCCATTTTCAGTCCATAATGTGTGGTCATGTCTTCGTCCGCGAGCTGAAAAGGTGGATTGGTTTAAGGTTACTTGGTTCCTTATGTGTATCCCTCGTTACTCATTCAATTTATGGTTGATTTTCAAGCGCAAGTTAAAGACTCAAGACTTGTTATATTCATGGGAGGCTTCGTCTGATGTTGGTTCGTATTGTTCGCTTTGTGAGCTACAACGGGACTCTCATGACCATTTGTTTGTTCAGTGCTCGTTTTCGCAGTTTATATAGAAGCATATGAGGGTTATTGCTGGTCTTGATGGTGTGGGAATGGATTTATATCTCATTGTGCAGAATCTTATTCCCTTAGCCAAAAGAAGATCGTTTAGGAGTGTAATTGCTAAACTTGTCCTATCGGCATCGACTTATGTTATCTAGCAGGAAAAAGAATTGGCTGTTGTTCAAGAATGTTAAAAGATATCCTTCTCAGATTATTGAGTGTATCACTTATGCAGTTCGGCTCAAGCTTATGTCAGGTAGGTTTAAGAAGTCCAAGGATGGGTTGCTCTTTGCTCAGCTTAGGGATTTGCTTGATTATTTATTCTTATGATTATGTGTTGTAATGTTTGTTTATGCACCATTAGGGGGGTTTCCTATTGGTGTACTTGGGTATGTAATTGGTGTAAAATCATATGGCTCATCATATGATTAGTTGTTGTTCAAGCTATTGAGCTTGAGGTTAATGTGACATTCAGTCACATTTCAGTGTACTTCGTTAGTTTTTGGGAGATTAATATATTTTATCGGGGTGGAGTCTCTTTTACCTATTTTTTTAAGGAGTTAAAAAGTGAATTTGAATGAATATGATTGATTGAGTGAGTTTGTGTTAAATTAAAAGTATATATCGGTATATATTGAACTCAACTATTATCATTTTGGTAGACAATAATTTCAAAACAAATAATAAAAGAAAGATCTACAATAATTTGGACGGATTTAACAATTAAAAATCTATACAATTAATCTTCCTTTACTAGGGATTGTTCATCGGTTTGGGTCTTGAGTTATTTCGGTTCGAATTATTCGATTATTTTTTATGAGTTAACTCGAAATCAAACCGAATTAGATTTTGACCGAATCAAAAATCGAATTTGAATTCGGTTCGAATTTTGAGTTGACCTAGATTATCTAAATTTTTCTAAAATAAATATATAATTAATATTTCAAAAAAATTGTTTTATTATATTAGGTCTATATTTTAATAACAGTAATAAATTTTTTTTATTAATAATTATAATTTACATATTAGGAGAAGGCAAACGGGAAACAAGCTGCGCCGCTAGCCCTTTTTGTATAGCAAAACCAAGTCTATTAAATACAACGTTTGTGGATTTAGGAGTCAAAACATTACTATTCATAACACGTTGTATTCTCGTAAGTAGCTCCACCGCCTCAGGTGCAAGGAAACCAAATGTATCAAACGCGAAAGGAATAAACACGTGTTGATTTTCAACACATGCTTTCTCGTGTTTAGTCACTTTGCACGAGGCGGCTTTTATAGCAGCCTGACCCGCTGTAAAATCTCGACTGCCTAGCCCCACGAGAGTAGAAACCCCTGTCAAATCAACGCACGCATGTTTACCTCCAACCCATCCAAAAACCAAAATATCAGCGGGTCTCAGTGTGGATCTTCCATCTGACGGGTCGGTTAAGAAATTCACAGGTGCCTCTTTCTTGGCGGAGATCCCGACACGCCTACATATGTCGTAAAGAACGTCCCTAACAAAATCATGTCGATACTTGAAGCCCGAAAGTTCTTTACAATGAACTACATGTTCCCCAAAAGAATCCAAACATGTCTTGCGACAAATAGGGCATATAGCATCAACCGGAAATAATGGAATCACCAAGGCGATACTTAAGGATAGTGCGGTATTCCACCGGCGACATATGTTGACCGAGCCCGTCTATGGGGATAGCTTGTAGGAAATCTTGAGCATGTGGTGCGCGCAGACACTCGAAAACTGCTTTCTGTCAAACCGTCATGTCAAAGTGGGCTTCCATATCTTTGACCATCTTACTAAAAAGGGCACTCACCAATGTTTCTTGGGCTTTAGAGGGGCGGTGTCCTTATTAGCGAAAACGCTAAAATCAAAGCTTAGAATCGTATCACGAAGACAAGCCAAAGCAGAAACGTAATTATCGTCCATACCACATATACCAATGTCACGTAAGATGTGGTCTTGTAGCACCCAGGATTGGGCCCTCGAGGCCACAAAAGCATAGGAGGAGACCACTTTTGCTGAGTACAAGCCCAACCCACCAAGACGAATGGGTAAAGAAGCAAGTCTCCACTACAAGTCACCATAAAAAGGTCCTCCACAAACTACTATATTTTCGATTGAACCACGCAACCCTTTGTCAAAAAACAAAGCCTCCTCCTCCATGTGTATAGGTTGACATGTCCTTAAACCAAAATAAAGTTTAGCAATACCCATACATGAACGAAGCAAAAGGAGCTCACTTTGCAGGTCATGAAGTTGTGGAAGAAGACCCATCAAGTCAACAGCATTTACGGCTCTCTTCATAGCCAACCCACTAATAAAATATGCATCTCTACTAACAGCTCCCCAAAGAAGCTTCACACCCAAAGACGGCCTACGAATATCAACCGGAAATAAACCCTCCCGAAGCTTCGTACCATTACAAGAGGGCCAAAAAATCTCTGTTTTCTTGATGTTAAGTTCAAGACCCAAACTTGGACCAGTCGTCTTTATAATGTCTAACACCTTGGATACCTCTTCTGAATCTCCAATAATGGTTCCATCATCAAGATACCAAGCATGAAGAAGAAGATTGCAACTGTCTTTGATCTTATGTACAAGCGGGTGCAAGACAAGAGCAAAACGAAGAGGTCCTAATGGGTCGCCTTGCTGTACTCCCGTGGCAGACCAAATATGCGTGTCTCCTATATATAACCTCGCTGCTTGACCATATAATAAATTTACCCACAAAGAAATAGAAGGACACCTCACCTAACTTCATGAAGTAGTGTCGATCTATCCACAAGGTTTAATGCATTTGAGAAGTCCACAGTGAGCATTGCAAGAGACCCATCATTATGGTATTCAGTCAACACCCTATTGGCGCTATGTAAAACAGCCTCAGCACCACCCGACACTCCGACTCCAAACTGGAAATCACCAAGGTACTTGGACATTTCCTTACCCACACCTTTCATAGCAATCTTGGAAACCAAACGTCTCCATATAGTGCCCACTGCAATAGGTCGAATCCCGTTATCAGGTTTTAGTAGAGGCGTGAGAGGAGCAGAAGCAACAAACTCTGCCAAAATAGACGGACACCTCCCTGCCAGCCATAAATTAACGACCGATGTGATGGCCATTAAGAGATCTGTGGCAGTAGCAGAACCCTCTCCACACAGAGCATCTAATATATGTTGTGCCCTCAAACCATCTCTCCCGCATGAAGTACCTTTAGGAAAGGATTTAATGCAACCAAAGACACAATCAATCTCTGCTACAAGAGGAGACTCATAAAAAGTGTTGCTCGGCATGGATGGGGGTGGCTTGTAAGGATGCTTAGCCTCCAAGGCTTTAATAGTATCACCCGAGTATGGAGCTAGACCAGAAGAGGATAACACTTTTACTGTAGCTGTAAAGTGCCCATCCGAAACCTTGCGAAGACATTGTCTGATGTTGGTATTGCCCGTTGTTCTATCCTCCATCAAATCACCTCGACCCTCACCAAAGGATCCCGACCTAGCAACATCCAACATGTTTTGAACTAACGTTGCGATACCATCATCTTTCCCCCATGTAGCTAGTGACTTCAAGATAGAACATTGTTGCAAAGATTTTCTATTGCCGGACCTACGCTCTTGTCTAGTCTTGGGCCTACATACCTGCAGCGTACATCGTGGAAGAAGTAACAACTTGACCCACGCACCAACGGAATCGGGTCGGGCGACCACTTGGTAAAGAACTGTTTTTAACGCCTGAGAGAAATCGAGACGACATCCATGGGGAATACTCTTGACAGTTGTGATAGGCAATTTAAAAACACGATCAAGAAGCTCAACATCCAAAGCCAACCCTTCAGTTACTTCTATCTCGTATTCATTATAAGAAGGCTTGGAAATTCCAACAATGTAACCATTCATGTCGCCTGGATCGTTTGAAGGACGAACAAGACCATCTTGGTGATGACATGACCGACTCACGGCATGGAAAGTCATACAATCCCCACATAACCATTTTTCAAATGCCTTCAAAGTTTCCTCGACTCTCACGTAATGCATATTTACGTTCATCGGTCGAAAAATGATGCCTCTTAATATGAGAAAACAAACGAGCAAACCCTTTATTGCCCACTTGACCATCCGGGCAACAATGAAAACCTCGAAATGGACATGGCCAAGTTCCGTCCGAAGAGGTAGATGATGATGTCATGAAAATAGAATGATTAATATATATGAAATCGGTTTGAAAAGAAAAGGATGATGTGTTTTATGTATGTTTTGTGGTTGAGACATTTTCACAAACATTTGGTGTGTAGAAAAACATTTAAGAGGATTTTAAGATAAAAAATATGAAAATTGCAATGAGTATTTGCGTTTTATTGTTGTGAAATCGAGAAAGGTTATAAGGCTACATTATTTTCGGTTGTATTGACACAATTGTGTTGGATTTTTGTAGTTCGATTAGTGACGTGAGATTTTTGTAGTTCATATATTAAACTGATAAGAACAGATACTACACTTGATCTTAGGCAAAAGGCCGAGAAAGGTATGCCAATTTCATTCATAGGTCTTTGTTTTATACCCAACTCCCACTTGTGTGTTTTAATAACTATTTTGTATATACAAAGATTAAATTAAATTTATAGATCGATTCAATTTGGTTATGATCCAAAACGTGAATTTCATTTTTCGTTCTGTTTTAGTTCAAATTCGAGTTAGTTTTTGTCCCCTGTCATCTAGCGTCCAGTATTGATTGATCGGCCGCTTTAGCCAATTTTTATAACACTGAATAATACGACGATGAAATGAAAGTACCGACTTTGTTCACCATTACTTCCGCTAGGAATATTTGTCACCATCGTGGCTTAAAAGTTAAAACTAGTAGTAGCATCAAGTTTTGATTTACTGACATAGCCATTAAAGTCTAATAATTGTCACGAAAGCAGAAAAATAAGCAAGCAAAGGTGGTTTAGGTCTGCAAACCTGAACTAGTAGACCCTCTTTACTTTCCATACAAAGATTTGATCAGACTCATCATACACACTCTCTGGCCCCTAGCTAGACAGACTAGCCCACACCATTACCTATGTCTTTCTCTGCCCTATTTCATTTTCACCTTTTTGTGATTCTCTTCCATCCAACGGCAGAGATGAAAACAAAATTATTACGAACATCAAAAGATATCTTCTTTTTTTTAACGAATCAACGATATCTTACTCCGCATAATTACTTGCATCTTTCATGTGAAAGTTAATACGATGTATTGCAAAATAAAAAATACAGAGAAGTACAAAATATATTTATGCGGTTTATAAAAAGTGTGGATTACATCCCTCGTCAATACGTGGGACATAATACATTCAACCGTTACATACTTTGGGCACGATACATCCCTTAGACGGATGATGTAAATATTTTTTCGTTAAGTACAAACGAGGGTATATAAAGAATGATAGTTGTATCTTTTTCCAATATAGAGGGATGTATTTTGCACTAAACTAAAAAATATTTTTTTTTTTTTAAAATTATTAAAAAAAGTAATTTAATTTATTTTTTTTAAAAAAAGTTTTTTTTTTTTAAAAAAGAAGTTTATTTTTTTCGAAACCATTTTTTTGAAAAAATTTAAAATTACAGTTTCTTCGGAAAAAAAATTTTAATTTTCCAAAAAATTAATTGTTATTCGAAAAAAAGTTTTTAAAAAGGTAAAACTTTATTTAAAAAAAAGTAATTTTAATTATTTTAAGAAAAAAGTATAATTTTTTCGAAAAAAGTATAATTTTTTCGAGAAAAGGAAGTTTAATTTTATTGAAACCTTTTTAAAAAAAAAATTATATTATACTATCTTCGGAAAAAAAATGCTTTTTTTCGAAATAAAAAATTAAATTTTTGAAACCATTTTTTTGAGAAAAAAACAAAATTATATTTTCTTCGAAAAAAGTTTACAACGTTAGGGAATTTTTTTTTTTAAAAAGCGTAATTTAATTTTGATTCAAAACAATGTTGAATAATTTTTGTAACCATATTTTTTACATTTTCCAAAAATAAAAAATGTTTGAAAAAACTTAAAATTACTTTTTCAAAATTTTTATACAGTAAAAGAAACTTTATATTTTTTAAACTTTTTTCTTATAAAATTTTTTAATTTATTGGAAAATTTAAAAAAGTTTCTCGAAGAAAATGTAATTTTAAATTTTTTTTAAAACAATGGTTTTGAAAAAATTAAATTTATTTTTTTAAAAAAAACATATAAAACTCTTTTTTGAAAAAAAAATATTTTTTTTTTTAATAATTTGAAAAAAAAAAAAAATTTGAATTTAGTGCAAAATACATCCCACTATAATAGAAAAGGTAAATATATCATTCTTTATAACCTTGTTAGTACTCAACGAAGAAAATATTTGCATCATCCGTCCAAGGGATGTATCATGCCCAAAGTATGTAACGGTTGGATGTATTATGTCCCAAGTACTGACGAGGGATATAATCCACACTTTTTGTAAACCACAGGGATGTATTTTGTACTTCTCTCTAAAAAATAGAAGTATCACATGGTTATTACTATTACTCAATGTTTTAAAACCTGATTTTTTAATTGAATCGATCAAGCTATCGAGTTATTGTTCAACTATGTTGATGCAAAACTTGGGTGATCCTTGCTAGACCCGAATTAGGTTTAATTCGGGTTGGCTGGGCTCCGGCTCCTGCACCAAGTGAATCGTTTGGTTGGGATCCTGCACACTAAACAACACGCGTTAGGCTTACCGTGGGAATGTTTCCCACGATTAGACTCCGGCGTGAGAGTAAGTAATCGGTTAGGGTTTATGTGAGTTGAGAGTATAGAACGTAATACCTTTGTGGAACCCTTGGGGGTTCCTTTTATAGGCAGTGGAACCCTAGTGGGCTGCCACTGATACTTCGGCCCCAAGGAAAGGATAACTATCAGAATTAGAATGATTGTTATCTTCTAATTTTGGTAGTGAATATCCTCCTCTATTGGGGTAAAACTATTCCTAGACAGAATATGATTCTATCTAACCCTATGTCGGCCACGCCGGGCCGTGGCCACACACATGTGTGCGGTCACTGTTCATTCAAGCCCATAAGCTTGAATGACATTATTCCCACCCATCTGTGATGGGCCGGATACGGGTAGTACCCGTGGGCCGGGTTCCTGACCCGACTGGGGAATATACGTCATCATGTCCCCCAAGTCTAGTTGTTACAACCATAGGCGTAACCTCTAGACTACCAAGATGCTCCCTGGACGTACCTAGAAAAAATGGGGAATGATAAGTTGTCCAAGAATTTGTGTTGGCCGCACATGGCAACCTGACTTAGGAAATTATTCCATTATTACCCCAACCGCTCATGGCGACCGAGACAAATTAAATATAGCATTAAATGTCAAGTCTTACATAAGAGCCGCATATCCCGACATTAATAACTGTTCACCTGGCATGTTAACTGACAAAAGTTCAAACAGTCAGAGCCTCGAGCAGTGCAAACGTTTGAGTCAGAAGTGACCCGTGGGTCCCGCCTGACGTTTCACTTGCCACTTGCCCCCTAACCACAGGATCAAGAATAGTGGCAGACACGTGTCACACATCCAACAGGCCATGACCCACGAGGCAACCCTATAAATAAGCCACCCCTACGGCTGTGTGACACACACAGTTATTATCTCCATTTCTGCCATTAAAGCTTTCTTCTTAGCTCGAATCAATTACGCACGGATCCCTTCATCCGCAGGTTAGAACACCACGCCCTTACATTTTTATTTAGTAATGGCTCACAGAAACAACCCTACCATTGGATCCGTGCTTAATGTAATGACCCAGGAACAACTAAATCACTTTTGTACAAACTATTTCATCCCTACCAACCTACACCCCTCACTTCCTGGCGCCGGAGACCTCATAACTGAGGCTCCAGTGGGTAAGATTAGCCTGTAAACTCGCCTTTTTGATGCGGCCAATTACCGCATTCCATTTACCCGTTTCCTCATAGATCTGTTAGGATATTATGATGTACATATTAGTCAGCTCCACTGTATAGGCGCCTGTAAGATTAGTCAATTCGAGATCCTCTGTCGTGCTAGAAGAATCCCCCCAACCGTAGAACTATTCTGGCTTTTTTACATCCCCAACCTAGTAAATGGTTGGGTATCCTTTAAGAAACGATCCCCTAACAGTCCCCAGTCTCATAATAAGCCAATGGATTCGCTGAAAAACTGGTATGATCACTACTTTTTTATTGACGCACTAGTATGGCCGGCTGATTATACCTTTAGACATAGGATATCCCACGACCCCAAGCCGCACACTAGTACATATAACCCCCGACATTCCCAAGAATTAGATCTGAATAGGACCGGGTTCCATAGAAATCTTCCCGAGTCATTTCTATGTTTGCTAGGGATTAGCCGCAACTATTTTGGCCCGTCCAACAGATATCCTGTGTTTTGGAGAAGGCGGGGTGAAGGTAGGCGAACATCCGTACACAAAAAAACTTATTCAATCACTTTGTAAATGGCTAACATATTTTGTTTTTGTTGGGCAGAAATGAACTTCTTTGGACTTCTACGCCAGGGCGACCCGAAGGTCGTACCGGAGGGCTCCCGTCCCCTCCGTGAGAATGAACTACCCCTTCTTGAGCATACCCGAAACGTGACGGTTGCTCTTGAAGCCGTGCCGGATCCCCACTCGGACGAGGAAGAGCAGGGAGACAACGAGGGCGGTGATAACAGGATGCGTGAAGGAGGAGCCGGGCCCTCCTCACCACCTAAGACTGCCACTCCTTCACATGGGGAAGAGCAGGGAGATAATATTGAATTAACCACCTCCAGCCTTCGCCGGATGATGGGCGATGATGATGAAGAAGTACAACAAATCAATGAGGAGGAAGAGGAAGAAGTGGAAAAAGAAGTCGAGGAGGAGACTGAAGAAGCAACAGCTCAGCCTGTCGCCAGGCGTACCCGTAAAAGAAACAAGCGAGTAAGGAGAGCTGCTCCAGCCGAGATTGGCGAACACAACGCCCCTCCCAAGAAGCTTCGAGAAGACCACCCCTTGTACCAATCTGTTGGGAGCACCACCCAGGCTTCCGAGACGATCCGGGCCGCACATGTCGATCCAGTCACTCAGATTGCCCCAACCACATCAGAATTAGCAAGAAATGACATGTAAGACTCCATCCTAACACGTAAGAACGACAAATTCCCTTTAAGCAACACTTAATATGTATCCAAATGCTTGTTTCACAGGGATGAACAAACTGGTGCCGCGCCTCCTCCTGACACCCAAAGGGAGAAGGGTAAAGAAAAAGAAGTGGAAAGAAACCCCATGCTTCACACGGCCGCCACGAAGTCCGGCCCCGTATTTGAAGAAGGTTCTCACACAGCCTCCCAAGACCTCCTGACGTCCGGCCCCCCTCAATCGTTCAACCCCATCTGGAATATCACCACTGCATCACGAATGAGGGATGATGATGAATGCCGAGAGTACCTCAATAACTGCATACCACCAGGCTTGGTGCGAGAAGTGAATGCGCTCAGCCATGCGGACCTGGCAGATGAGTACAATGGTGCTTTGGTACATCAAATGGCAATGGGCACCTCGATGAGAGTAAGGTTTGAAGCCGCACTTGGGCATGTGGAGTCTCTTAAGAGGAAGGTTGGACGGAGGGAGAAGATGATCGTGGACAATGAATCTCAAATTGCAGCCCTTCAGTCCCAACTTGCTAGTGCCGAGGCGACCATAAAAAAGCAATCGGCCCGCGCGAATGAGTATGACCAACAAGTGGCCAACCTCGAGTCAAAACTAGATGCCGCGACCACCAAGGTACATATCCGTGCCGCACCACCCTTTTTCTAAAAGAAATATATTCTAACAATTAATCTCGTATAGGTAGCCACAGCGGAGGCGTCTGCCAAGTCTTCCTCCAGCCAGGTATCCGTGCTTAACAAGAAACTAGAAGACGCGCACATGGCAATCCAAAGCATGGAGAAGGTATAAGAGGAACTTGCTGATGAGAGGGCTGTCACCAAGGAGCTGAAAGAGGCGTTTGCCCAAAAAGATTTGATGATCGATTCCCTCACCGCCGAGCGCGATGACGTGCTATGCCCTCAACTACTAGCAGCTATTGCCGGCCGCAGGTGGATGGTAGGGCATGGAGCACGCTTGGCCGTCACCAAGGTGCTAGAGGCCCCCGAATTTGTGCAACAGTTTGCAAGTCTTGTGTCCGATGGCATTGACCACGGACGTCATGAGGGAATGGTCGAGGCCGTAGAGCTGATCAAAAAAGGGGAGAACTTCACCAGACATGCCTTCTTTAATCCTGAAGCCGCTAACAAGATGACTGCTTCCATGGCCGCGATGCGAGATCTGCATTACCCATTCTTGTCTGAGCTAGAGGCCACCAAAGATGAATCAAATATGGAAATCATGGAAAGGCTAAGTCTTAGTGCGTTCTCCCAAGATGAGAGTCATTCCCGTGCTTCCTTCACTCCATCGCCCAGCCACCTGACGCTCCCCATCTATGAGGATGTAACCAAGGTCGTGCTCGATGAAGAACCCTTAAGTGTGGTGCTGGAGAGGATTGCGGCTCAAGCCCGGAAGCGGAAGGAACGTAGTGAGTGGTTGTCGTGCTTGGTCGAGGAACAAGTGGAGATAGGTAAGTTTCTCCCCCCTATGTAGGGTGCTCCTACTTTATGATCCATTTCAGACACTCTGGTTTGTAACCGCTGAATATTTGTTGTTTCTATTCGTCCGTGCATGTACACGGCTAAAAACATGTGCATTTTGTATGTAAGTCCGTGATTGACCACGGCCATTTTTGTTATCTATTTGGAAACTTGTGTATTTTGATTGTGTTGAATGTTGTATACCAATACTGCATGATATGTCACGTCTTACACACAAAGAAGGAAAATACATACAAGTCTATAATTTACTAGACATGCGGCGTGCGTCTTTACTATGCGAAGCACTGTGTGACTACGGCATATGAAACTTACCACAACGTCTTGTGAGTAAGGTGTCTAGTAAGGATACATGATCCGTGCGGCTGGGGTTGCATCCCTCTTACGCGGCAAGTTGAATTAGTAGGTTCACTCAATCCTCTTACCCCGCCTGGAGGCGTATAGTACATGTACAGTAATTTGAATGAATGCATACGAATAAAACATAGCATATTATAATAACAACCAAAAAATTCATATGACTAACAGAAAATCTAAAAAATGATTTGCACGAAACAAACCGTGGAGCTAGCTAGGCACCACGGCATTTTATTAGAACGTTTACATGTTTTGTTTGAACAATAATGACAAGTCCTAGAAAACAAGAAAGGAAACTAAACAAAACATAAGAAAAACAGATAAACCGCATGGTCCTTCATTAAAGCCACATATAGCGAAGCACCCATGCGGAAGCCGTGGCTTTCAAAGATAACACCTTTTGAGATTGGAGATGTTCCATGTGCGCTCTAGGTCGCGGCCATCCATGTCACGTAACTTGTACGCGCCTCGCCCCAAGGCCTCCGTGACTTCATACGGTCCTTCCCACTTAGGGCCCAGCTTTCCTGTATTCTCCGCTCGACTTGCTTCGTTAGCACGATAGACATAATCTCCCGGTCGGAAAGAAACACCTTTGACCTTGGCATCATAATAAGCCTTCATTTTAGCCTTGGACTTAGCCTCATTGATGGCTGCTATCTCCCTTTTTTCTTCCAACAGATCCAGGTTAATTCGCAGCTGCTCGTCGTTTGTGACGACATTAACCTCCGCCGTGCGGATGGTAGGCATCCCTATTTCTGCTGGTATAACAGCTTCAGTGCCGTAAGCCAATGCAAATGAAGTATCTCTGTTGGCTGTTTTGATCATAGTTCTATGCGCCCATAGCACATGTGGTAACTCATCGACCCATTTGGCACTTCGTTCATCCAAACGCGCCTTGATGCCATTTCCCAAGCTTCTATTTGCTCGTTCCACGAGGCCATTTGTCTGCGGATGCTTAACAGATGTGAAGCGCCGCTTGATGTTCAATGATGCACACCAGTCTTTGAATGGATTGTCCGTGAACTGTTTACCGTTGTCCGAGATGATTTCCCCTGGTAGGCCAAAACGGCACACAATATGTTCCCAAACAAACTTTTTAACTTGTTTGCATGTGATAGACTTGACTGCCTTGGCCTCTATCCATCGTGTGAAGTAGTCCATCGCGACAATCAAGAATTTAACTCCCCCCGCAGCTACAGGAAATGGTCCTGCAATGTCGATTCCCCACTTATAGAATGGCCATGGGGACGTGATAGGTGTAAGCTCCTGCTGCGGGTGCCGCGGCACTGGCCTATGCACTTGGCAATCACTACACTTGCGAATCATGTCGCGCGCGTCTCTGTGCATGGTAGGCCAATAATATCCTGTCCGTAAGGCCCTAGCTACCACGGATCGTGGACCTGCATGCATGCCGCACAACCCTTCATGTATGTCACTGATTACGTAAGCGGCCTGACGTGGTACGACACACCGTAGCCACGGCTGCAAGAAAGAGCGCTTGTAAAGGATGCCTTCTCGAAGTTCGAAGTGTTGCGACTTCCTCCTGATGCGCTGTGCTGCTTTTTCCTCGTCTGGAAGGGTCTCACTAGTCAAATAGTTGATAATCGGGGTCATCCTTGTAGGTCCGTCCTCCTCAACTATAGTAGCGACCTCCCCTTCTGTTATAGATTTCTCCTTGAGTATTTCCACCAAGACTTGTTTGGACAAGTGAGCGAAGCTTGTGGATGCAATCTTGCTGAGAGCGTCCGCCTTCTTGTTCTCGCCTCTTGGCACCTGCTTGATGGAAAATTTGTTGAATGCCGCAATTAGTGACTTGAATTTTTCCAAGTATCTGACCATGTTGTCCTCCTTAGCCACATATCCACCTAGAATATGGTTCGCAACAAGACGTGAGTCCACGTAGGCCTCAAGGTTGAGGACTCCCATTCTAGCGGCGATTTTTAAACCCGCAATTAGTGCTTCGTATTCCGCTTCGTTGTTGGTGGCTGTAAACTCAAAACGGAGGGCGTACGTGAACTCCATTCCTTCCGGATTTATGAGGATAAGACCAGCTCCGGAGCCATCCGTACACGAAGATCCGTCCATAAATAGCACCCATGGTTCTGTTGGAGTCTCGTCTTGTTTAACGATTGGCCCTTCCTCATCCGGCTTCTCGATCAGGAAATCTGCCAAGATCTAGCCTTTCACAGTCGTCCTTGGCCTATAAGATATATTGTGCTCCCCCAATAAGATGCTCCATTTTTGTAGCCTCCCTGCCACATCCGGTCTAGAAATAACCTGCTTTATTGGCTGATCCGTAATGACTACAACTGGGTGCGCCTGAAAGTACCGGCGCAGCCGCTTTGTAGCAAACACTAGTGCTAACACCAATTTTTCCATAGAGGAGTAATTTAGCTCCGGCCCTTGTAGTGTTCTACTTATAAAGTAGACCGGAGTCTGCACTGTATCTCTATCTGTCATGAGTACCGCGCTTATTGCGCCATGAGTGGCTGAGAGATACATTATGAGTTCCTCCTTTGGCCGGGGAGCTACTAGCATAGGGAGAGATGCAAGATGCTGCGAGTTGGTCGAAAGCTTCCTCGGCTTCCTTCGTCCACCGGAAGTCTCCCTTCCTAATGCACTTCTTGAGTGTCTTAAATAGGGGCAATGACTTCTCTGCGGATTTAGATAGGAACCTATTCAGCCCGGCTAGTTTCCCATTTAAGGATTGCACCTCCTTCCGTGTCTAAGGGGATGGCAGTTGTATCACTGCGTCCGTCTTCTCTGGGCAAGATTTGATGCCGTTTGGATCAATCAAATATCCCAAGAACATTCCCTCCGTTGCCCCAAACGTACATTTCTTTGGATTTAGCTTCATGTTAATCCTTCTCAGCGTGTCGAATGTCTCTTGGACATCCCAGAGAAGTCCCTCCTCCGTATGACTTTTTATAACCAAGTCATCCACATAGACTTCCAAGTTGCAGCCTATCTGTGATTCAAAAGCCTTGTCCACAAGCCGTTGATATGTAGCACCGGCGTTCTTCAGTCCAAACGGCATTTTCTATAGCAATATACGCCCTGGCTTGTATGGAACGCCGTTTTTTCTGCATCCTCCTCCGCCATATGGATCTGGTGATATCCTTTATATGCGTCTAAGAAGCATTTAAAAGGATATCCACATAGGGATTCCACCTTCCAGTCGATTTCCGGTAACGGGTAACAATCCTGTGGACAGGCCTTGTTTAGATCCGTAAAATCCACACACATGCGCCAACTTCCGTCATGTTTTTTGACCATGACCGGATTGGATAACCACTCGTGGTAGTATACCTCGCGCATGATACCTGCGTCCACTAGTTTCCGTACTTCCTCCAATATTACTTGACTGCGCTCAGGCGCCTGGCCGCGCTTCTTTTGCTTGACGGGTTGGTACCCCTGGCGGATCTGGAGCTTATGTTCTGCTATCGCCCGTGGCACGCCTGTCATATGCTTTGGCTCCCATGCGAATATATATAGGTTTTCACTTAACAGCGAGCACTTGGCCCTCTTGCCGTTATCCGAGAGTGCCCCCCTATGGATACCTCCTGTTCCGGATAGTCGGGATGAATTGCCACCTTCCAATTGGGAGGTGGTGATCCATCCTTGAGTGGAACAGGTGGAGCCGGTGTTGTCACGGTATGACATTCGGATGCTGGTACGATTGTGTTGTAAATGGTGACGATTCCTCCCTCCACAGGGAATTTGATCATTCCGTGTGCCGTGGAGGGTACCGCCCGTATAGCCAAAATACCTGGTCTGCCTATGATCCCATTGTACGGAGAATGTGAGCGTATCACCATGAAGTTCATCCACGCCGTGGTGGAGTGTTCCTCATTCCCAATGGTTACAAGCAGACGTAGTTGCCCTATCGGCCAGATAGTGTCTCTACTAAAGCCAGTGAGCGGCGACGTGGCCGGTAATAATTGGATTCTTATTTCTGGGCATAACTGCACGAAACAGTGTTCATACAGTACCTCTGCTGACGACCCTCCATCCACATACATGCGACGAACATTGTGTGTTCCAATGCTTATCTCAATAGTGAGAGGCGCATCAATTACATCGCTTGCTGTGATGGGAGGGAACGAGATTTCCCTGCCGCGTGAAAATTTTTGGCCAACTTTCTGCCTCGTGCGGCGTTGTCTGGATTGGATCATGTATATGGTCGAAGGTTTGTCCTTTTGGGGATCCTTCTTATCATACTTCTTGTTGTCTTTTCCATCCTTCCAATCCTTAACTAAGTGCTTGAGTTTACCTGATCTGATCAGTGACTCAATGTGCTTCTTGAGCTGGATACACTCCTCCGTACCATGTCCCTTGTCATTATGGAACTCGCAGAAGCGATTTCCTTGCCGACGTTCCGGCAGAGTTGTCATTGGGGGAGGCCTTGGAAAGTTTGCCCCTTCCGTCAGCAAGATCTCCCGGTAGGACATCTTTAGGGGGTAGACTTATCGTCCGGTCGTCCTCCTTTGTTCTGGCTCTTATAGTCCGAGCCCTTGCTACTGTTCTGATTGTCTTGACCGCCCGACTGTCTCCGAGACTGGTCGTTTGACCGGTACCCATTTCCTCTGGATGGGTAAGCCGCGACAACCGCTGTTTCTCCTTCTATGAAATTTCTGACCCTTTCCATGAGGTCATCATATATCTCTGGACGCTTGTCATTGAGGCGCCTGATCAATTCCCTGTCTGTTATGGCGTGCATGTAGTCAGAGATTTTCAGGAGTTCCGGCATTGTTTTAGTGCGCGTGCACTCATCATTGAAGCGTTCAGTGAAGGCTACTGTGGACTCCCCCGGCCTTTGTTTGACAGTTGCCAGTGAGACCGGATCCCTATTATACTTCTTCCTCTGAGTATAATTGTTCTTGAACGCAGTGCGTAGTTTCGTGAAACTATCAATGCTCCATGGAGGGAGTCCCTCAAACCAGTCACGGGCATTTCCGATCAGAGTTGAATTGAACATTTGGCACCATATAGGCATGGGCCATCGCTCAATTTTAGCCTGCGTATCAAATATTTTGAGGTGATCATCCGGATCACCAGTTCCATCATAGGTCTTGACACACGCCGGCATACGACGTTTGGTGTCCTCGGAATAGTTCCGTATGCGGAGGGTGGATGGGTCTTCCCTGGGATCCGCCCATGGCCGGGTGAGCCTAGGGTCATCCCACGGTTCACACCACGGGCGGGAAAGATCCTCCGCTTCTGTATCTCGATAATAAGGGCCACCATAGTACTCATCATTGTTTGGTGGTGGTGGAGGGGTACGCCTAGGTCGGCGACGCTTAGGCGGATGGTCATCTGAGTCCTCGCCTGACGGGTCTGGTGACGGAGGTGGTGCCCCATCCTTTGGGTAGGGACCACCTTTTTGGGATGAACCGGGAGCCTTTTTCCCAGTGTTCATCCTGTCCCACACGCTCGTGCGGCGAGCGGTTCTGGCCAGCTCTCGATCTGGTCGCTCGAGTGAACCGTCAGACTTATCTCCTCCTTCTCGAGACTGCATTAGTTCCTGTATGAGGCGATCTCCTATGCGCTCAAACACATTCCTGGGTTGAGGGGTTTCCTCAAAGATGCTCTGCTCCTGAGGCCGAGCTCTCATTTTCCTCTGATTTTGGGAAGAGGTGATTGGTCCGGTGTCACTAAAGTTGAGTCTGGATTGGAGGTTCCTCCCCAGATTCAACCTTGATGCAATCCCCGGGACGATCCTATCAAAGTTCTGCGTGAGAACTCGAGTGAGATCTTCCTCGCTGAGTGGTAGGACTTCTACTTCCTCCTTCGCTGACGGTCTGCGCGGCTCCTTGTTAGGAGGGTTGGGCGCACTCCCTGGGTCAGGGTTGTCCACGGTTGAAGTAGGTGGGGGTGTTATGGAGATCGTGCTCGTCACCCCCAGGGGCTGAAAGCCGCCACGGTTACCAGGTCCGCCTGCAAGGCGGCTAGGTGATTGATTGGGGATGAGTATCCCTTCCCCTTGGGACTTCCGATTTCCAGGATTCGTGTTCCTGGGATTGGCTTGCGGATGCCCCTTCGTCATTGGATATTCAGAATGAGGTTTTGTTCTAGCTTAGTGTAAGGGTCCCACGGATGGCGCCAACTTGTTGATGCAAACTTGGGTGATCCTTGCTAGACCCGAATTAGGTTTAATTCGGGTTGGCTGGGCTCCGGCTCCTGCACCAAGTGAATCGTTTGGTTGGGATCCTGCACACTAAACAACACGCGTTAGGCTTACCGTGGAAATGTTTCCCACGATTAGACTCCGGCGTGAGAGTAAGTAATCGGTTAGGGTTTATGTGAGTTGAGAGTATAGAACGTAATACCTTTGTGGAACCCTTGGGGGTTCCTTTTATAGGCAGTGGAACCCTAGTGGGTTGCCACTGATACTTCGGCCCCAAGGAAAGGATAACTATCAGAATTAGAATGATTGTTATCTTCTAATTTTGGTAGTGAATATCCTCCTCTATTGGGGTAAAACTATTCCTAGACAGAATATGATTCTGTCTAACCCTATGTCGGCCACGCCGGGCCGTGGGCCGCACACATGTGTGTGGTCACTGTTCATTCAAGCCCATAAGCTTGAATGACATTATTCCCACCCATCTGTGATGGGCCGGATACAGGTAGTACCCGTGGGCCGGGTTCCTGACCCGACTGGGGACTATACGTCATCAAACTATGTTAATGCAATAAATGCTTAAAAACGTTACTTGCATTTTTCGGTCTCGCTTTGTTTTGATTACGACAATATGTAAAGACAAGCATTTACGAAAACAACGAAAAACGAATTCTTGAGTTCAAGTATTTTTCATTTTACCCATTTTCACTTAAGGTATGAGTAAACAAGTACTAACCTTAATCAAGTGATCAAGTGATTTAATCTTTTCTTAACACTCACTTTTTATTAAGTGTGACAAGTTTTTATTAAACTTTCTTTTTAAGAAAATGTTTTATTAAATTAATTATTTGAAAATTTGAAAATGGCATATTCTTATTTGGTTAAGAATATTCTATCAGGATATTTTTTAAGCCAGATATGACCTCCACCACTAAAAGACAAAAAGGGAGCAGAGTCTAGTCCGGCGGTAACTTAGCCCCTAGGCGGTACCTTATCGATAAGGTACCGCGGGCAGATATAGCCGTTGGCCTTTTTGTCCTATAAATAGTGAATCATTCTCAGCTTTTCAATTGGCCTCTTTTGCACATTTATTTCCAGATTCAAAACCCTTCTTTAATCACTCAAATCTTTGATCATTTGTTTGATTACTACTTGTTTAAGAAGTGAATCTTGTTCTTCCATCTCTTCCTCTCCAAGTGCAAAGAGAAGAACACTATCCTTGTGAAGTGTTGAGTCCACCACCAAAGATCCATTGAAGATCTAATTTTATATTTGTAGTTGTGTCATAGTTGTGAAGATCCAAGTAGTTGTGTCTATTTGGAAGTTGTGTATGTACTAAGTATAGTTGTGTAGATTGGTCCTAGCTACGATTAGGGCTCGACTTTTAGCTTAGAGTCGGAAATTGGTTAAGCGACGTGTACGGTTTTCTCCACCATAAGGAGCTTGTTGTGTAGTGAACTCTCGAGTAAGGAGTACTCGAGGAGTGGAGTAGGAACGAGGAGTGAGCTTCGTTGCCGAACCACTATAAATCCTTGGTGTTCGGTTTGATCTTTCTTTACCCTTAACTCTTTACATTCTTTATTCTTTATGCATATACATTTGTTAGTATTAGCTTAGTTACACTATCATTCTTTATTCTTTGTGCATATACTTTTGTTAGTATTAGTTTAGTTACACTATCATTGTTCATATTGTGCATAAGAAGATTTCACATATTTCCTCAAGCCTAAGTTTTTGAAAAAGGATTTTTGGAAACCATATTTTAACAAGTAAATATAAGAAACTATTCACCCCCCCCCCCTTCTAGTTTCTACAATTGGTATCAGAGCGGGTTGCTCAAGAATTTTTAAAGTATACTGTATTTTAAAACTTGAATCGATCTATGGATTCTAACAAATACCTAGAAGGACAATCTATGCAAAGACCACCACTTTTTGAAACCGATAGTTTTATTTATTGGAAAAATAGATTTGAAACTTATGTGAAATCAAAAGATTTAGATCTTTGGCATGTTATTACCAATGGTGATTTTTTACCCTTTCAATTTAATGAAGTTTCTAAAATAAAATAATTGGTCACTTTTGACAAAGCTAATGATGAAACAAAAAAGAAACTTTCAAAAAATAATGAGGCTAAAATGGTGATTTATAATGCTTTACCTAAGAAAGAGTATGAAAGGATTTTTATGTGTGAAACCGCTAAAGATATTTGGAACACTCTTTTAGTAACCCACCAAGGTAATAGCCAATTCAAAGAAAGCAAAATCGATCTTCTTGTCCAACATATGAACAATTTGTCATCTTAGAAGATGAAACTATTGATAGTGCATTTGCTAGGTTTAGCACCATTATTACTAGTCTAAAAGCACTTGATGAAGGTTTTTCTAGCAAGAACAATGTTAGGAAGTTTCTAAGGGCTTTACATCCTAAGTGGAGAGCAAAAGTCACGGCGATTGAAGAATCGAAAGATCTCTCAACTTTATCACTCGATGAACTCATAGGCAACTTGAAGGTTCATGAGATGATAATTTTGAAGGACTCGGAATTAGTGAAAACCAAGAGTGAAAGGAAATCTCTTGCACTTAAAGCCAAGAAGGCACAAAGTGACCATGATAGTTCCTCGGAAAGTGATGACGAGGAGTATGCATTGGCGGTGAGAGATTTCAAGAAGTTCTTCAAGAGACGAGGTCAACACGTTAGGCAACCCAACAATGACAAGAAACCATTCTCAAAGAATCGGTTTGCCAAGAACGAAAAAGGTGATAGGAATTGCTTTAGATGTGGTGATCCAAATCACTTCATTGGTGATTGTCCAAAGCCCGCTCGTGATAAGAACCACACGGCGTTCGTTAGTGGCGCTTGGAGCGATAACGGTGAAGATGATGATGACAACCCCAAAGAGGAGAAATGTCTTATGGCTCACACTTCTAAAGAGGTACATTCCGAAACCGAATATTATAGCAATGATAGTTCCACTTTTGACGATATTGAAATTGAAGGCAAATATGATAGTTTACACAAACTTAGTCTTAAATTCATAGAAAATAATAAAACCTTAAAATCAACCAAAACTAAGCTTGAAAATGAGATCAATGAACTTAGGGAGAAATTGGCCAAACTAGAGAAAAATAAAGAGGTTGATTTAAGTTGCTTAAGTTGTGAGAAACTTAGATTAGAGAATGAAAATCTCAAGAGCACCTCCATTAAATTGGAAAAGTTCATGAAAGGTACTAGTGCTCTTGATGATATGTTAAACAAACAAGTTCATTCTAAGGAAAGACTTGGTCTAGGTTTTAACCCAAATGAAGCCTCAACTAGTGAACCAAAATAAGTCAGGTTTTCACAAAAACGCCCACTGTACGCGGTTCCAAATTGTATGGCGCGGTTCCTTATCACTATGGAACCGCCGCCATAGATAAGGTACCGCGGGCAGAGGACTATTTTGGTGAAAATCCTGAACTTTCTGAAAAGTCTAAGTTAGATGAAAAACCAAAGCATCTTATTGTTAATAAGGTAAAATTACCCATACTTGACGACAATGCTATTGATAAGTTCTACAAGCCATTAAGTAAACCTCTCATGGGAAATAGAAGTTTATTAAGACCATCTTCTACTCCACCTAGAATAAGGAATGAGTCTAAGCCTAGAAGTAGAACAACAACGCCTAGAAGAGATAATCAAAACAATTCACGACCTAGAAGTAAAACCCCAACACCTAGAAGGAATGATCATAACTCTAAACCTAGATCAAATCCACCTAGGAGAAATAATGAACAACAAAATGGTTACATGAATTACTACCCTCCTCCATTTTGTTCTCCATGGGGAACCCCTCCTTCATTCATGCATCCCAACCAAATGCAAGGGATGTTTGGAACTAACAATTTTGGACCCATGAGATATTGGGGACCAAATGTTTAATCTTGTGTGTTGTTACCTAGATATGCTTGGGAATTGATTTGGAGCCCGAAGAGTGGATTAAGGATAGTGGATGTTCTAAACACATGACGGGTAATCGAAGTTTGTTCTCGCATTACAAAGCATATGATGGAGGTAACGTCACATTCGCTAGTAGTCTACGTGGTAATATCACTGGCAAAGGTATGGTTTCTCTTGACTCCATGACCATTGAAAATGTTGAGCACGTAGATAACTTAGGGTTTAACCTTTTAAGTATAGGTCAAATTTGTGATAATAAGTGTAAGGTCATCTTTTCGGAACATGACAGTGAAATCGTAAAAGATGGAAAAGTCATTGGAAAAGGTGTTAGAAAGCATGGACTTTATGTCATGAAGGTTAATAAGAAGTCAAAAGACAACATATGTCTTGCGACTATAGATGATAGTTCTACTCTTTGGCATAGGAGATTAGGTCACGCTAATATGCGTTTAATTCAATCTTTAGTCTCTAAGGAGTTGGTAAGACATCTCCCCAAGATTAAGTTTGATAGTCACTTTTGTGATGCTTGCAAAGTTGGAAAGCAAGTTCACTCAAGTCACAAAGCCAAGAATTTGGTTTCGACCTCTCGGTGCTTAGAGCTCCTACATATGGATCTTTTTGGACCTTCCGCCATACGGAGTTATGGAGGTAACCTTTATACCCTAGTTATAGTTGATGACTATTCTAGATTCACTTGGACTAGATTTTTGGCATCTAAGAATGAAGCTTTCGATCACTTCGAAATCTTTAGTCGAAGAATTCAAAATCAATTAGGATGTTCAATTGTCTCTATTAGGACGGATCATGGTAGGGAATTTGATAATGAAGTAAATTTGGTGCCTTTTGTGAAGCTCATGGTATTACCAATAACTTCTCGGCTCCTCGCACTCCACAATCAAATGGGGTAGTTGAAAGGAAGAATAGGACTCTCCAAGAGATGAGTAGGACGATGTTACACGAGCAATCTTTGCCTCAAAAGTTTTGGTGCAATGTCGTGGACACATCGACTTATATTCTCAACCGAATTCTTATTCGACCTTTCCTAGGAAAGACCCCCTATGAGATTCTTAAAGGTAAGAAACCCTCATTGGAATACTTTAGGGTGTTTGGAAGCAAGTGCTTTATCCTCAACACCAAAGACTACCTTACCAAGTTTGACCCAAAGTCTTACGAAGGTATCCTTTTAGGTTATTCCCAAACTAGCAAAGCCTACATAGTCCTAAATAGAACCTCGGGGGTTATTGAAGAATCACTCAACGTAACCTTTGATGAAACCCCTCCTTCACCCAATACACCACCATTGGTTGATGATGACTTGGATGAATTAGAAGTAGTTAAAACCAAAGAGGTTAGAAAAATAGGAGTTGAAGACCTTAGTGTTGAAAAGGAAGTAAACATTAAGGAGTCTAAGGATCATACTATAACACCCCACTTGGATAAGTGGACCGTTACGTGTATTTATGGCGTGCCATTAAAGCATAAGGTAAATGTCCTAAAACATTAAATGACCATACGGAAATACCGGAATCAAACATCGGTAATCCAACCTAAGCTCAAAACATGAAAAATAAAATACTGAAGGAAAGGACTAAACAATGTCCAAATAAGCAGAATAATGTAAGTACATAAAGTAAGAAGTCTGGATAACTTCCATCCAAATGCACATGCTCTCAGAATCCCAAGAGCGTCCTGGGGTACCTGCCGTTAGAACATGAAAGGGAACTACGACTGAGCATAACGCTCAGTGAACGGATATAAAGCATGAAAAGGAAATACTAAAATGAAACAGATGATGAAATACTGGAGCTGTAAGACTGATAAGTAAAGTTGCAGCGGAAATCTGTGTATAATCTGTAAAGTCTGATTCATAAATAATAAAGCTGAACTGTTATCTGTTAAATATGAAAACATGCATTTACTGTATTTTAATTGCTAGAGCTTATATAGGTCACGTGCTGTAACAACCGTGCATGAATAACTGGAGGGGTGACCTCGTCATGCTGTAGAGGGGTGACCTCTAAATACTGTGCTGGGTGGAGGGATCAGCTCCAATGTGAAGGATGTAGAGCACACACCACATTCACCTTGATAACTTGTAAACTGATAAACCTAGGATGCATCCATACGCCCCACTAAACATACATATAAAAATGGCCAACCTGAACATGAGTGGGACGATGCAGGATATCACTCTCCTGCATGTGAGTCACGACACCGGTGCCTCTAGTGCCGTGGTTACGGTACCTCCGTAACTAGTACATAAACTGGTCGTGCTTGTATATAATGCTCAGGCAATTTATTTAGTTATTAACATGATTTCTGATAAGCTTAAAACATATACTGGGAAAAACATTTGGCTGAAGACGGGGAATCCTAATCATGCATAAAAAGGAAGTCCTTACTGAAAAGACGGAAATCCGTACCTCGTGTCCAGTAACCGACCGAGATAACTGACCGAAAGCCTACTCTGATTTCACGCGAGCTACATGAATAAAGGACGCGAATAAGTTAACTGATATTCGTTTATTTTATTTATCTCCATTGTACTTAGTTAATTCATTCATTCTTGTAATACTGTTAATATATAACTGATAATTCTGAACATCCTAATATTTCTGATTAACGTATTCCTGTTCTATTATTAATTACGGTATAACACATATTCTGACGTCATAATAGTTCTATTTTTAGTAACCTGTCAATAATAGAAAGTTTCCTAATTTAGGTCGTTTCTCAAAATGAATAAAATTATTAAATAAACTATATAAAAAAAATTAAATCTTATAAAAACTATATTAATTTAATCATTTAAATATACAATTTATACATTTATAAAATTAAGTGCTAAAAGGTATAATTTAAAAATCTCCATTTTTATAATTTAACTATATTCCGAGCCTACCGAGATACCCATTCTCGGTCGCACTAAAACAATTCAACTAATATATATATATAATCTGTCCATATGAATTAGTGACTGGAAAATCTGTCACTAAAGAGTGTAACAAAAACTAAGTTTTCAAAACTGTCACCAAACGAATCTGCGACAGAAATTAGCGTCGCTAATCTGTCGCTAATCTCATAATTAGAATTCATTATTTTATGTCCAACATGTTCCCACTGTTTTGTTAGGTGTACCCCCCGCTGTGACCAAGGTACCCACTGAGAGTTACATACTCTCGGTTGTCAGTGTTATTACAACAACCACCCTTGCTTATGATCCATTTCCTCCCGTTTACCCATTGTTTCCCACTGCTTGAACGAACCAAACACCCCTTGCTGGTTTTCTGACTAGGCCGACAGAACCAAACATCCCCATTTGCTGTTTGGTCGAAACAACAACACACCAAGACACATAATGTGTCTCGGTTTGTGTGCAAAACATCAAAGCCGACTTTCAATTATACTGTTCGTGATTAAAACCCCTTTTTCCTTTGATTACAAACACTTCCTTGATTCCACATCACTGATTTCGTGTTTTAAACATGAGATAAAAGAGGGAAGTACCTTGTTACGTGGTTAGGGAGGGATAGCAGCAATCCCCGAATTGTTATGTTCCAAAAAAAAAGATCGAAGCTCTCTTTGTTTTCTTGTTTAGTCGGCGGCACAGTTTCCAACAACCCTAATTTGTTTTTTTTTTATCGTTTGTGACAAGTAATGGGGTAACTCCCGTTTTCTTTTGCTTTGGTTAGTGGGCCGGGCTATAAGCCCACATTTCTTTCTTTTATTCTTTAAAAAAATCCGGCCCCTTTATTATATATATATATATATTTTTATTTATTTTTTTCATTTTCGACACTTAAATATATTAAACAGTTTTCTGAAACGTAACTATCTTTCGTAATATTTTCTGAACTAAATAATTATTTTTCTAAATAATTATATGTTATGCTTATAATGAATTAAAACTGCGTATTTAATATTCGATTTTTAAATACGGGTTTTACAATTCTTCCCCTCTAAAAAATATAATTCGTCCCCGAATTAAGGATACGACTATACTGAGTTTTACAATTCTCCCTCTCTAAATGAAAAATTCGTCCTCGAATTTAAAGGTAATTTAAGATGATAAAGTTATAAAAGCTGTGGAAAGACACACAGGCTGAAGAGTATGAAAGCTGAAAGGACTTATAAACTGAAAGATAATTCGTCCTTGAATTTAGGACATAATGCTGCTGAAAGAGTATACCGTGACCTGACTGAAAGATCCTGGAACATAACATGACTGAAGGAACTAAACTGAATTATTGAAGGAAAAGAATGAAAGATCCGGATGGACTCCTCCGTTTCAAGTGGCCTCCCGCTCGAAACGATTCCTTCAAAGGTCTAAACATAATGAAAAATATTGGTCTTGATGACCCTGTCCTGATGAATGCTGAATAGTTTCTGGTTCCATACTTAAGATGGATTTTCTGAATTTGATAGAATGAATAAGCTATAGCATGTAGTATACGTGAAACGGTACGTACAAGTATCCCGAAAGCTAACATTTTTATCTCTGAGCAAGCTGCTGAAAATATATAGGGACGAACTAAGTGAACAATTGTGAACGCGCTACGTGAGCAATTGTGAACGTGGTTCACGATTATATGAGGGACACTGGAATGGAATATATCTTGAACGTGATACATGAACATACTATGAATCGTGATACTAGGACATATCATGAACGTATGCTGACTGAGGGAGGAATGCCAACGATACGGATTGAGACGTGAAACGTCTGCCATGATATGGAATAGATGTGGTAAACTTGAGTCTGGTTTCTCAAGTTTTCTATAACCGTATTCGGTAATAACTGAGAAACGTGTATCACGAAATGGCACACGAACTTGAATGTGAACAATGTTATGAACGTTAACGTGAGCTTAAATCATGAGGTAGCACGAAACATGAACTGAAATAGCATCATACTGCGAATGAGACGTAAACGTGAAAGTGAGAATAAACATGAACGTAAAGTGAACGTACACATGATCGTGAACATGAACGCGAGCGCGATTTCACGAACGCTAATTGCTATTTAACAAGATTGTTGTTGGAATACCTTGAAATCATACGACTTACTAGTAAATTCTCCGTAGGTCCACTACTGCGTAATCCTTTCGAATGAAAGAAAACGCGTAGGCTGATTACATGGTCGACAATAACTTAGATAGTATTATACTTTTTCTGGGTTTTTGGTAAACTGATAACAAATGATTTTAGTAACTCACTACCACGACGGCGTTCAATCTTGAACCTGCGTTATGTCAGGCATCTAGGTATGAACATAGCTGCATCAATGTGTGATACTGCTTCTATCAAAATTCTGCCTGCTTATGGGACATTTTGGTGGAAATCTGGTTGACTAGTCATGGAAAATTTTAGGGAGAACTGTCAGCAATTTCTGCGGTAGCAGTCAATTAAGTTCTAGAAAATTTGGTACTTCGATCACAGGCGTCGGTCGAGACCATCAGGTGATGGCCTTCACCTTCGCAGCATTGTTTGAAGTTTCTTTCTGCTAAGGTAGAATGGCTCAGAAATGCCACTTGTTCTACTGGAACTCACATCTGGAAAGTTGCGTATATAATTTTCTCCTATCTGAAAATCTGCATGGCCGTGAGAAGATGATTATCTTATTCTTCTTTAGGATTTAGCAGCTCGAAATGTTATCAATAAAATACTGACGATTTTGTCGGAGAATTCATGCGAAAAAATTTATTCATAGCTGGAGTATTAGGGAGCTCAGAAGTATAAATCAAAATTTATAGAGAGACTATAACGTGTTCAACAGCAGTCTAAAACATCATGTTCTTCTTTCACTACTGTTGGTGGCATGATCAGAAATTGTTCTGGAAAATGTTTAAGAAATCGTAGCAAATCAGATAAACCTACTATTTATGGAATGAACATTGATTAAGAATGGCGATCTTGTAAAAAAAATTTCAATGGTCGATACATGATCTCATGATACCGGCCTCCTTCCTGATAGAAAGAAAACCGTGCACCTTGTGGTGGTTTGATAGGGCGATTAAGACCTCGTTACGGTAAGTCTTGCAGTTAATGTTGCAACTCTTTTACTTAGCTGAAGCCCGGCGATACTGAGTTTTTAAAACTGGTTCTGTTCTTGAGACAAGCTCGATGTAGAATTCTGTCTCGTGGTTTGAAAGGAATTTCTGAAAACTTTCTGAAATTATGTCTGGAACTTTGGAGTAATCTGTTGGTCATGAATTTAAAGAATTTCAGAAGCGGATTATAACTGGTGGCTAGAAAGTCTTCGTAGCTATGGACTGATAGGTCACACGCTTGTAAGGCAGAAACAATTTGTACTGATTTTTCGGGCAGAAAACATAATGACTATATTTGGGGTCTAGTAAGACAAATCTCGTCTTAACTGAAGGAAAAACCTTTATAAATATGGGTGATAATGTGGAGTCTTTTCTGGCTCGGAGGTTGGTAAATATCTTATTAAGATAAAGTTGACATAGGAATACGTGTAGTAACGTGGCGAATTTCACTGAATGTGTTTGTCTGTAACCTCACAGAATGAATACTACGTGTCTAACCTGAATAATACCCAGTGGCGGTAACTGAATTGTAAGGGTCTGATTTTATGCGTGGCATAACAAAACGGCATACCCTTTTGGAGGGTACCCTAAATTATTGAGGACCTGGTTTAGAAGACAATACTGATATTATGAGTCTTGACTCGTGTCCTGAGAAGATATTCGTATGTCATGTACCCTGACTCGTGTCCTGACAAGTGTCTTCCGAAATGATACTTGAGACATGTGTCTTGACTGTTGTCTGGACATGTATTTTAGTGGATGAATCTGGACAAGGCTGAAAATTTTTGGTAACTGCTAGGATTGGCGGACCGGTTAGACTACTGACCTTTGTATTTCTGGTCACGTCCGTACCGGAGTTCTGATGGTTACTGGCTGATTAATTATAAGCACGGTGGTTGTCACTACTGCTTTGTCTGTCAGTTTCCTGACGGTCATTATCATGACCGTGATTCATGTAACTATTTCTGCTGAGTGGCCAGCTGGGTTCCGGTTCCTACTCTTCTGAATGAAAGGTTAGCTGAGTGAAGTGTGACATCAAACTGAGAAGGTAAAAGCATGGAATGGAATGGTAGTGTCTGATGGTTGAAATTTATTCTTGTCGGAAATTTCAAATTTATATTTTTCGTCCTTGTTCTGTAGAGTCTTCACAGTATAAACAACATCAGTATCTTGAGAAATCTCCAAGGTATCAGCAACATCAGCATTGGTGAGGTCTTCAAAGTGTTAGCAGCATCAGTATCTAGTAGAATCTTCAACTTACGGCAGCATCAGCATCTAGTAGAATATCGACAAGTGTAAACGCCTGGGATGATTAAGGATCAACTAACAATATACATGGAGTTAGGTACATGGGGTATACCTGGAGTACTGTACACGAAGTACACATGGAATATTGTATATGTAGTATACCTGAGTTACCGTTCATGGAGTACACATGCAATACTGTACATGGTTCCGATGGCAATTTCTTGAGATGATTGATACTAGTGTCAGTCGTCTGACATGATCAAAGGAAAATAAATTGATTTAAAAGGTTAACAAACTGAACTGAAACGAGTAACATGATAGGCTGACAATTCCTGCGTAGACTAAATGCTGGTTGGATAGAGGGTTAAAAGTATGATTAAACGGAGTTTCATCAATGTTCAGTATGAAGACATGATCGATGAAGACTAGGACATGATTTATCATGAAATAGAAATTTACTGAAATCCTTCTGTATTTTAGTCCGAAAGCATCCTCACCTTGTTGAAAACAAAATCAGTATAAGGAGACATGAGACTTAATCAGCATGAAAACGACATTCACGTGAAAGTATAAACTTGACTGATACAAATAACATAGAAGAATAATCAACTGTGGTTTAACATCAACTGATGTGGATAGTTATGGTTTAATCCACAGAATTCAAGGAACGAAACATGTGACTAAGTATGGGCGATTCTGGTTTGATCCATACTTGGCAAAATTTTCTGAGAACTGTCATGTATAGAAATTTATAATCTAAGACTAAATATGGTTGGCTGTAGTCCAATCCATACTTGTCAGAGTTTTTGAAATGTCCTGATATGACAAAGGTGAACAACTGTGGATCGGTTCACAAAACATTATTCGAATGAAAAGCATGAAAATTTGACCTGAACAATGGTGAACGTTTTTTTTTGCTGGTTCACCCAGTAATATTTGACTGAAAACATGAATCTGACATGAGTAAGGGCAAACGCCTATGGGTCGGTTTACCAATACAAAATCTGAACGGCAAGGGTGAACGCTTATGGGTCGGTTCACCAAAACAAAATTCGCAGAAAAGCACATGCGACTAAATATGGCCAGTCCTGTACCAACCTTTTACTTAGTCAAAACTTTAAGAAAACTGACTGATAAAGGAAGAAAACCGACTGATAATTGCATGAGAAACATGAAAGATAACAACGCTAAAATCTGGGAAGTTCCTGGTGACTACCCACTAGTCACAGGTCAAGTTTTAGAGCCTACAGGTCGAACCTATAGCTCTGATACCATAATTGTAACACCCCACTTGGATAAGTGGACCGTTACGTGTATTTATGGTGTGTCATCAAAGCATAAGGTAAATGTCCTAAAACATTAAATGACCATAACGGAAATACCGGAATCAAACATCGGTAATCCAACCTAAGCTCAAAACATGAAAAATAAAATACTGAAGGAAAGGACTAAACAATGTCCAAATAAGCAGAATAATGTAAGTACATAAAGTAAGAAGTCTGGATAGCTTCCATCCAAATGCACATGCTCTCAGAATCCTAAGAGCGTCCTGGGGTACCTGCCGTTAGAACATGAAAGGGAACTACGGCTGAGCATAACGCTCAGTGAACGGATATAAATCATGATAAGGAAATACTAAAATGAAACAGATGATGAAATACTAGAGCTGTAAGACTGATAAGTAAAGTTGCAGCGGAAATCTGTGTATAATCTGTAAAGTCTGATTCATAAATAATAAAGCTGAACTGTTATCTGTTAAATCTGAAAACATGCATTTACTGTATTTTAATTGCTAGAGCTTATATAGGTCACGTGCTGTAACAACCGTGCATGAATAACTGGAGGGGTGATCTCGTCATGCTGTAGAGGGGTGACCTCTAAATACTGTGCTGGGTGGAGGGATCAGCTCCAATGTGAAGGATGTAGAGAACACACCACATTCACCCTGATAACTTGTAAACTGATAAGCCTAGGATGCATCCATACGCCCCACTAAACATACATATAAAAATGGCCAAACTGAACATGAGTGGGACGATGCAGGATATCACTCTCCTGCATGTGAGTCACGACACCGGTGCCTCTAGTGTCGTGGTTACGGTACCTCCGTAACTAGTACATAAACTGGTCGTGCTTGTATATAATGCTCAAGCAATTTATTTAGTTATTAACATGATTTCTGATAAGCTTAAAACATATACTGGGAAAAACATTTGGCTGAAGACGGGGAATCCTAATCATGCATAAAAAGGAAGTCCTTACTGAAAAGACGGAAATCCGTACCTCGTGTCCAGTAACCGACCGAGATAACTGACCGAAAGTCTACTCAGATTTCACGCGAGCTACATGAATAAAGGACACGAATAAGTTAACTGATATTCGTTTATTTTATTTATCTCCATTGTACTTAGTTAATTCATTCATTCTTGTAATAATGTTAATATATAACTGATAATTCTGAACATCCTAATATTTCTGATTAACGTATTCCTGTTCTATTATTAATTACGGTATAACACATATTCTGACGTCATAATAGTTCTATTTTTAGTAACCTGTCAATAATAGAAACTTTCCTAATTTAGGTCGTTTCCCAAAATGAATAAAATTATTAAATAAATTATAGCATTTTTTTTAAATCTTATAAAAACTATATTAATTTAATCATTTAAATATACAATTTATACATTTATAAAATTAAGTGCTAAAAGGTATAATTTAAAAATCTCCATTTTTATAATTTAACTATATCCCGAGCCTACCGAGATACCCATTCTCGGTCGCACTAAAACAATTCAACTAATATATATAAAATCTGTCCATATGAATTAGTGACAGAAAAACTGTCACTAAAGAGTGTAACAAAAACTAAGTTTTCAAAACTGTCACCAAACGAATCTGCGACAGAAATTAGCGTCGCTAATCTGTCGCTAATCTCTTAATTAGAATTCATTATTTTTTGTCCAACATGTTCCCACTGTTTTGTTAGGTGTACCCCCCGCAGTGACCTAGGTACCCACCGAGAGTTACATACTCTCGGTTGTCAGTGTTATTACAACAACCACCCTTGCTTATGATCCATTTCCTCCCGTTTTACCCCTGTTTCCCACTGCTTGAACGAACCAAACACCCCTTGCTGGTTTTCTGACTAGGCCGACAGAACCAAACATCCCCATTTGCTGTTTGGTCGAAACAACAACACACCAAGACACATAATGTGTCTCAGTTTGTGTGCAAAACATCAAAGCCGACTTTCAATTATACTGTTCGTGATTAAAACCCCTTTTTCCTTTGATTACAAACACTTCCTTGATTCCACATCACTGATTTCGTGTTTTAAACATGAGATAAAAGAGGGAAGTACCTTGTTACGTGGTTAGGGAGGGATAGCAGCAATCCCCGAATTGTTATGTTCCAAAAAAAAAGATCGAAGCTCTATTTGTTTTCTTGTTTAGCCGGTGGCACAGTTTCCAACAACCCTAATTTGTTTTGTTTTTTTTTACCGTTTGTGACAAGTAATGGGGTAACTCCCCTTTTCTTTTGCTTTGGTTAGTGGGCCGGGCTATAAGCCCACATTTCTTTCTTTTATTCTTTAAAAAAAATCCGGCCCCTTTATTATTTATATATATATTTTTTTTCATTTTTAACACTTAAATATATTAAACAGTTTTTCTGAAACGTAACTATCTTTCGTAATATTTTCTGAACTAAATAATTATTTTTCTAAATAATTATATGTTATGCTTATAATGAATTAAAACTGCGTATTTAATATTCGATTTTTAAATACGGGTTTTACACATACTCTCAATAATGTCATTGGTGACTTAAATCAAAGGACCCTAAGATCTCAAGTCCAAAACCAAAGCAACTTCTTTTGTTTCGTCTCCTTGGTTGAACCAAAGAATGTTAAAGAAGCTTTGACGGACGAGAGTTGGGTCATTGCGATGCAAGAAGAATTGAATCAATTCGTTGCCAATGATGTTTGGGAACTTGTTCCTCCACCTAGAAGTTCTACCATTATAGGAACCAAATGGGTATATAGGAATAAGTTAGATGAGAATGGTGTTGTGTCTCGTAACAAGGCTAGAATTGTAGCTCAAGGCTATAATCAACAAGAAGGGATTGATTATGACGAGACATATGCACCGGTAGCTAGATTAGAATCTATTAGAATCCTTTTAGCCTACGCTTGTGCCTTAGATTTTAAGCTTCAACAAATGGATGTAAAGAGTGCATTTCTTAACGGTTTGATCAATGAGGAGGTATATGTGGCTCAACCTCCCGGCTTCATTGATTTTGAGAAACCGGACCATGTTTACAAGCTTAAGAAAGCACTTTATGGACTCAAACAAGCACCCAAAGCTTGGTATGATAGACTTAAAGCGTTTCTTGTTAAACATTAGTATACCATGGGAATGGTAGACAATACA
Organism: Glebionis coronaria; assembly: GCA_025667525.1. NCBI lineage: Eukaryota > Viridiplantae > Streptophyta > Magnoliopsida > Asterales > Asteraceae > Glebionis > Glebionis coronaria. The sequence goes on along the minus strand of CM046877.1, from coordinate 209,555,614 downwards.
CTCTTTACAAAGAAGAAAGGCTCTCACCTCATAATCGTACAAATATATGTTGATGACATTATATTTGGATCAACTTGTCAAGAATTGTGTGATGACTTTGCCAAAATCATGCATGATGAGTTTGAAATGAGTATGGTGAGAGAACTTAACTTCTTTTTAGGACTCCAAATTAAATAAATGGACGATGGTATTTTCTTTAGTCAATCTAAGTACGCTAAAGAAATGCTAAAGAAATTTGGATTAGAAGAATCTAGACAAATGAAGACCCCAATGGCCTCGGATACTAAACTCACCATAGATGATGATTGTGAGTCGGTAGACAACACCAAATATAAAGGTATGATTGGTAGTTTGTTGTACCTAACGGCAAGTCGACCGGATATCATGTTTAGTGTTTGCCTTTGTGATCGCTTCCAAGAGGCTCCCAAAACCTCTCACCTTGAAGCGGTTAAGCGTATCTTCCGATACATTAAAGGCACTATACATTTAGGATTATGGTATCCTAAAGGGACCGACGTAGAAACCATTGTCTACGCGGACTCGGATCATGCGGGAGACTATGTGGACCAGAAAAGCACTAGTGGAGTTTGTACCTTCATGGGTTGTTGTTTAACTTCTTGGTTCTCCAAGAAACAAACCGCTCTTGCAATATCCACCACGGAAGCCGAGTATGCGAGTGCCGGAAAAGCATGCCAACAAGATCTATGGATGAAGTAAGCGCTTGTTGATTACGGGATTTCTCTTGATGATGTTCCCATCATGTGCGATAATAAAGGCGCTATAGACCTAAGCAAGAATCCCGTGCAACATTCGTGAACCAAACACATAGAAATTAGACACCATTTCCTTAGGGATAATGTTCAAAAGGGGAACATTTCTATTGAAAAGGTGCCCTCCGAGGACAACTTAGCCGATATCTTCACTAAGCCACTTAAGAGGGAACCTTTTAATTACTTGCGTCTAGGTCTAGGATTAATGGAACATCTACCTTAATTTCTTTTCCTTTTGTGTGATTTTCTTTTACCACTTTGAGTCATTGAGTCTTCTAAACTCTTTTTGAAAAACATTCTCTTCTCCTTTTCAAAATTCTCAAAGTCTCTTTCGAATGGTTGAGAAATTCGTTTGACATTGTTAATTCAATCTAAAAACGATTTTTCATAGATTCTCGCTATTAATCTAGAGCTTACATAATTCATATGTATGATTCTCTCAAACATAGCAAGAACAAGATAGAATCATGGAGGATCATTGTGTCATGACTTAAGGTCTTGTTTTACACACCTCCTACATCGATTTTTTAATCCATGTATTTTGGTCAAATATCTATTTGGTAAGTTTGCATATGTTTTCTTTGTCTATCTTTGCTTTTAAGCACATCCCTATGATAAGTTAGACTAGAAAAATAAGATTTGCTGAAAAATCTTCCTCTAAACACCAAACCCTGCCTCTGCAGGCGGTTCCATATGTGAACCGCGGTACCTTATTGATAAGGTACCGCCAGCCTAGTTAAGGAACCGCCTACAGTGCCTTCCTTTTTCGGGTTTTTGTCTGAAACTCCAGATTTGCTCCAACATTTTTGAGAATCTTTGTTTCAAACCCTTTGACCACCCCAAAAATACCCTAAACCTTCCCTATTTAAACCATAAGCATTTTGCATTACTTCACATCCAAAATGTCTTATTCTCCCATTGAAAGCCTTGAATCTCCTCCATTTTCTCCAATTGCTTTCAATCCCAACTCACCCAAAAACCATTACAATCCAAAACCACCCAAGAACACTCTTAATCACATTTCTCCTACCAAGAATGTTGATTGTGGAACTTCTTTTCTTCCACCGCCACCCTTTAGTGTTCTTCCTCCTTCTCATGATAATGTCATGCACCATGGAACATATTGTCAATGTTGTCAATATCAACATCTTGCTATGGCACACATCTATGAGGAGTTGAGCTACATCAAGAGTCTCTTAATCAAGCCTCCTCTTCACTATGACTATGAGATCTCCAACAAGCCACCACCACCACCCTCCGCCATTACCTTGTCTTTCATATAAGCATTGGTTGCTTATCCACGAGACACCAACTTCAAGCAAATCTTAGAATTCTAGAATAACTAGGATTAGATTTATGCTTTTGGCTTGTTTCTTTTTCCATACTTCTTTGTATGATGATCTTTTAGTAACCTATCTTGGATCTTTGTCTTTGTGTTTTCTTCTTTTTTATTTTTTTTATGTGACCTATTGCTATATATTGTTGGTTGTTTCTTTTGTTCAACTAACCCTTCTATGTAGCTTGTCACCATATCTCGATTCCTCGGTGCCCCAAGCTAGGGGGAGTAAGCACCAATAGGGAGTCTTTGCAAAGTCCGTTTCTTCAACACCGACTTGTGCAACCTTTTTGCTTCGACAAAGGGGAAGAAATGAATAAACTCGTCTTCGAAAATCTTGTTTTTTGTGTGATTGAGTTTATGTATTGTCGGAATCAAAAGGGGGAGATTGTTAATGCAATAGATGCCTAAAAACGTTACTTGCATTTTTCGGTCTCGCTTTGTTTTGATTACGACAATATGTAAAAACAAGCATTTACGAAAACAACGAAAAACAAATTCTTGAGTTCAAGTATTTTTCATTTCACCCATTTTCACTTAAGGTATGGATAAACAAGTACTAACCTTAATCAAGTGATCAAGTGATTTAATCTTTTCTTAAAACTCACTTTTTATTAAGTGTGACAAGTTTTTATTAAACTTTCTTTTTAAGAAAATGTTTTATTAAATTAATTATTTGAAAATTTGAAAATGGTATATTCTTATTTCGTTAAAAATATTCTATCAGGATATTTTTAAGCCAGACATGACCTCCACCACTAAAAGACAAAAAGGGAGCAGAGTCTAGTCCGGCGGTACCTTAGCCCCTAGGCGGTACCTTATCGATAAGGTACCGCGGGCTTAGATAAGGTACCGCGGGCAGATATAGCCGTTGCCCTTTTTGTCCTATAAATAGTGAACCATTCTCAGCTTTTCAACTGACCTCTTTTGCACATTTATTTCTAGATTCAAAACCCTTCTTTAATCACTCAAATCTTTGATCATTTGTTTGATTACTACTTGTTTAAGAAGTGAATCTTGTTCTTCCATCTCTTCCTCTCCAAGTGCAAAGAGAAGACACTATCCTTGTGAAGTGTTGAGTCCACCACCAAAGATCCATTGAAGATCTAATTTTATACATTTGTAGTTGTGTCATAGTTGTGAAGATCCAAGTAGTTGTGTCTATTTGAAAGTTGTGTATGTACTAAGTATAGTTGTGTAGATTGGTCCTAGCTACGATTAGGGCTCGACTTTTAGCTTAGAGTCGGAAATTGGTTAAGCGACGTGTACGGTTTTCTCCACCATAAGGAGCTTGTTGTGTAGTGAACTCTCGAGTAAGGAGTACTCGAGGAGTGGAGTAGGAACGAGGAGTGAGCTTTGTTGCCGAACCACTATAAATCCTTGGTGTTCGGTTTGATCTTTCTTTACCCTTAACTCTTTACATTCTTTATTCTTTATGCATATACATTTGTTAGTATTAGCTTAGTTACACTATCATTCTTTATTCTTTGTGCATATACTTTTGTTAGTATTAGTTTAGTTACACTATCATTGTTCATATTGTGCATAAGAAGATTTCACATATTTCCTCAAGCCTAAGTTTTTGAAAAAGGATTTTTGGAAACCATATTTTAACAAGTAAATATAAGAAACTATTCAACCCCCCCTTTCTAGTTTCTACAAACTAATTTAACCGAGTTCAATCGAGTTTTTTTTATCAAAACCGACGTCCGATCACTCGATCAGGCGACAGTTCAACCGACCAAGTTAACCGGGTTTTAAAAGACTACTATTACCGAGTATTTAAATTTTAGCAAAATCAAAAGAAGCAACATTTACAAAAGGTCATTAATAATATTATAATCATGTGAAAGTTAATGCATGAAAATCAGACAACTCAATAACTTTAAATCAATCTTAGCAAATATAAGAATGAGAAATCATTATTCAAAAATGGACATCACAAGATGATTGTTTTGGACTTGTGTCGAAGCACACCAAATGCCTCCACCTAGTCAAGTTAAATTTTGAGATACACTAGGGATGTTGCTCGTGCTTCGCCGCGGCGGGCTGTGTTTGTTTTTAGTAACGTTTTTAGGTGGCGATAGAGAAGTCGCATATGTGAGCTCCCTTGAGCATCTTCTAGGCGTTTTTGGAAAGTTTCAAAACAGATTGCTTGTTGTTAAATCAACATGTGGATGTGGCGCAAAAATGAATGTACGCGATGCAATATTTCCATTTTCTCAACCATGCTACTCTTTTCTACATCGAGACGCATCCAGACACACCCATCATCAGAAATGCAGATGCGAGCAAACTGAAATGGAATTAGTGTGGAAACTATTAAGGGGTGTTTGAAATTGGCTGTAGAAGATCCTTAACAGTTTATTTTATGGTGTACAACATCATACATGTTTTTAGGTTTCAATCACCTGTAACAACCATATCTCCAGCCATTTTACGTTCGATGTTTGAGGTAAGGGTTTTTCTTGCACACGACATATTTACAACGTATCGTGGTAGTGTTTGCACTAATATCTGGACACCTGCAAAACAAAACGGAAAATATAGAACTTACACGTAATTCTTTTGCAGTCATTTCCAATTATTAATCTAACTAATGCCCGTGAAAGATGATAAATTTGTTTTTTTTATCAAAAAACCCAATTATTTTATTTCAGTTGATTTTCTAGATCACGAAAGGTATGTCAAGTTCAAGTCTCATTTTAGTTCTAAGGTGCGGGTTACAACCGTTTTACCGTAAGTAATTTGCTAATAAAAATCCTAAAAAGCTACTGCCTGTTTAAATACATAGATAGTACAGGGATTTGGGTAGACAGTGGGTCAAGTCTTATATCAAGGTTTGTCTGTAGTTACACGTGGGTCAATTGGTGTTTGTGCGGGTATGGCAAATATAGTCCATGCCTACATTTTCAAGGTTTCGATTATGTAGCTTGCAAGTATTGACCTAATACGCGGAGAACAAAAGTGAACACGTGAATGAAAAGAATATTCAGAAGAGTTTTACATGAGTTTTACATTAGGTGAAACAGAATGTTTACCTCCTGTTCTTCGTCTGGTGGAAGGTAAGGCACCATTCAATCATCATCACATCACACTACAACCATCAGCAAACCAAGTTTGTAGCCGTTAACTCAGTGGGAGGATTCTTGGGATGACGACCCTCATTCAACCTTACTTGATCACCTGTAACAGACCAATACATTGTAAATACACATAACCTTATTGTAGTTCGTAAAATTCATTAGAACATTTTACTATTATGCATTTAAACCATAATTGATTCCTATTTTGCTCTTACTAATTTAATCTAATCTAAGCATCTTTTCTAGAAGTGACATACTGAAACCCCTTCGTCATATGTATAAAAATCCTTGATGTTTAATCACCTAGCTACAGTCGATCTCGCGCGAGATTCATTCAATTTAAGCTAGCTTCTCAACAATTCTCAAGTTCCATCACATACGCGTCAACTTTAACTATCTTGAAGTCGACCAAGTTGTTATTTTCAAAATGAGCCAGAATATCCTATAAACGCAGCTATACAAAAACGTGTAACTGAAGATAGTTTCACTCGTATATACCAGAACGCATATCCTACAGCTATACAAAGGTTCTCATTCTCGCATTACGCAAGTTCATTTTACGTCTCTTAATCATTGTTTAAACGCATAGATATGAAGAGGAAACGTATTGATTGTTCCACTTGTGACCTATAAAGAAACACTTGTTTTATTGTGTTATCCCATGTTTTAATCCCTTCTCTATTTTTCGATGGTACTTCTGCTACCAATTCACTGTTTTTTCTATTTAGCAGAGAAAAGAGTTAGCACCTTCTTAGCTAGAAGCAGTGTAGCATCAATAGCACATTCAACATATATTGATCTCCCACAAACATTGTGCTGAAACTCGAATGAAACCCTGCAAAAAGAAGAAAACACACAATTCAATTGCTGATAGAAAAGATTCAAAACACCCCTCTCCCAGTTCATGAAGATCATGGCTTACGTTCTATCGGGGGATGTCAGATGATACATGTGGAATGCATGTCTGTTAAGATGCTCCTCTGGTACACCAACCATTTGAACTTCTTGTTTTGGATCGCGTATCAGTTGTACTTGATAAAAAAAACATAAGAAAGAATGTAAAGATTAAAAATTCATAGCATTACTATATGCTTGGAAAAAAAAGGCAGTCGGACTTAAGGTGTTCACCCCAAGTTACTGAAGCTCGCATTGGAATATGAGTTACATCGCACGACAAAAACTTAAAAGCAGGCACGATTTCATGTTAGTGTGCGCAATTCACATATTAGACATGTAAAATTCTAAAATTATTTTTGTGGGTACTTTAGCTTTTCTCTATATGTACGACAGATAGTTAAGACATTCTTTATCTACATAAACAATTTCATGTCAAATTACGAAAAACGTGAATAAATTATAAATTACACAGGAAGTACCTACTTGCATTCCTGTCGCATTTTTTTCTTGTTTCAAGATAGGAGCAACAATGCTCTTCCAGCTATGGTAGCTCGTCCTGCACAAATAAAAAAATAGTTAGCCATTATCGAATCACTTAAAAATAACAAAATCATTAAAAAGCACCAAACTTTTGCCAACATCTATAGAATCGAAGAAAGGTTGGAATCGATAAGTGTTTCTAATTTACTTTCTCTGCTTAGTTCCAAACCAAGACTGCTATATGAAAAAATATTTTCTTACTAAAACTAAAAAATGTGACCGCAAAGTTTTTTTTTCTTTTCAAAATCTCTAAAGGAACTAACGCAACCTAAAAAAAAGTTGTGACCAATTAACCTACGGAAAAGAAAAATGCATATCAAATACGCCACCAATCAAATAAGCCACCAAATAAGCCACCAATCTTAAAACCTAACCGTAACCAAACTATACTATCAAAATACCTCAACTATACAAAGGCAGTAGTTTGGAATTGCTTAACACTTTCTGGAATTTCTTAATACTTTCTGAAAAATAATCAGTAAGGAATTTGGATAACCAAATCCAACCTATGCTGATCTCCATCATCAATAATGAACTCAATATAAATCAATCCAAACACCCCGTATGTTATAACATTATCCTGATGAAACCAAGCGGGCAAGGCAACGGAGGAAAGCGGTGGAAGCCAATCATTATGCCATAACAGGTTTGGGTCAGATTCTCCATATAAGTTTTTGTTGACTACACAGTTGTAATGGCTGCGACCGCAATAGGTCACCACGACAAGGTACGGCGAGTCACATGTTTAACAAACCCAATTACGTTCATCACACCCTTTAATAATCGCTATAACCAGCAACCTCATGTCATGAGTGGAGTTTCAGTTGTATAGTAGGCTCAGATAAGGTAACAATCAAAGCAAGACCATGTGGCCGCCATGGCTGCAACAAATCTTGAGTTGCCTTGCCAAGACACTGGCGATCTCATTTTGATTGAAACAATGTGTACTCATCACAGCCCGTAACAAAGGTCATTTAAAGCAATTGTAACAAATAACAAAAACTAAACGGGACCAGTAGCATGCATTGTCACAACTATCTGTGACATTCCCTATACTCAATTTTGATGTCACAACTTCCAACAAAACGACACATCAAGAGCGTCATAAATACATAAAGAAGATGCAATGGAGATATAGGGAAAAAAAGTGACCGACCCGCAACGGCTTCAAGCACTACACCATGCTGTCCTGCCTAGTTACGGGCCTACTCCACCCGATACCATCCTTTAACCACATATACATTTTTATATTATTTTTGTCACTGTTCTTCCCAAATAAAAAAACCAATCTCCCCACGTTTTCTTCCTAGATAGTAAGTTTTGGACCTCAAACTTGACCACAACCGGCGATTGCCTTCTCACACACAACATATTTGTATGCCTTCTCTCAAAACCCAAACGAATTGTTTAATCAGTTGCCTCACACCTTTGTGAAAGTACATGCGACCCAAAGTCTGTTTTTTGACAGAATGTATGATATAACATGCACATCACATACCGCTTTATAATGTGTTACACATGAAAGTCCCAGGTTTCATGGTATATGGGTCTCGAAGAAAGACAGGTGTGGATGTCCCGGCACGAACCGGGCACTCCCAAACAACACACATTATAGCCAGCTACCCAAACTGTGATCAAATCAGTTTAGGTACCGTAAAGTTCAACCATCACTGCTGTAGTATTGCAATAGGCTCAGAATGTATAACGCAAAGGTTGCGATCGTCATGGCTGCAAACATGATAGTTTGCCACGCCAAGCTGTGAACAACCTATGGTTTTCCGAATGCTTTCTGATTCGTCATAGCCATGAACTGTTTTCACTATTTTTCACTTTTAAGGCCTCGATAATGTGCAAGAAGGAACCATAGTTCTTAGGTTTAAGAAATAAGAACACCAACATGGACGTAACAAATCAGGCGACCAAGTATTTTTCAAGAAACCAATCAATAGAAGTCGGGGCAAGTTTAATCAAGACAACTAAATTACCAACGCAAAAGTAAATCACACCATTCAAGCAGGAAACGGCATTTAAAATTAGGGTTTCCAACAAAATTCAACAAAATCCAACAAATCAGGATTGCAACCTAGTAATTATTGGTAGGTATTTAACAATCAGCCATATATGAATGGTCTAACAAAGACACCGAAACCCGAGTATACTACTCGCATAACCGAAAGGAGGCAACCAAATTAGAAAAGCTTAAATACAAAATTGACAACTAAGAAAGAACAAATCAACGTACCTCGTATTAAAATGAGGTTGCTAACTCAAGGTATCGGCACTACCAAAATGAGGAAGCTGAACCAATAACCACCTAATGGCAACAACACCACGACAATAAAGGTGTTTTGTGTTCACCATCAAAGACCGTCATAAGGAGTCTGTCTCTTCATCAAGAAATCAAAAGGGGCCATAAAAGCGTCACCAACCCACCAACAACGTCGCACAGCGCAGATGGCGGCAACGAAGAGGTAGGGGCAACTCATGAAAGGCAAAGCTGTAAAAAGTTTGATCAATGCGTCCTTTGGCTTTCACGAAAAACTATTTTAATCAAAGCTTTGGATCAAACTCGTCTGATAAAGAAAGATCTATGAAAGATCAAACTGATAACCAATACTTTTTAGATCGAACAAATTGGCTGATAACCAATAGCTGACGGTACACTTTTGTGATCAAAGTTTTGATCACACTTGGCTGATCAAGAAAGATCTATCAAAGATCAAACTCATAGGCCACAGATCCACCAATCATTTTCAGATCAAACATAGATCTGATTTAGGTGAAAAATAGCAGAAAGTAGGTGGGTTTTGACTTTTGAGAGAAACCATACAAATGAGATAGTCACATAAGCATATAAAAAACCCAAATCAAAACGAATGTCTATGATTTACTAACCAATTAAGAATCAACGGCATGAGATGTGAATCGTGTAGCAAGCCCAATCAACGGTGGAGGTCGATTGCTACTCCCACTATGTTGTGTGCGAGAAACAATCAACGGCAGTGGTCAAATTTGAGGGCAAACACTTACTATCACAGAGAAAAATTGCATTATATATGAGAGGAACAAACATTAGCAAAACTAATAAACAAAGAGGGGTGTGAGGGGGTCACTGTTACGTGATTCCCCTCTATTATTAAAGATACAATGGAGCATTTTTCTTCATAACAAAACACTAGGGTGTACAAAACTGATTTTGACAAAAAAAAATGTTCGGCTTTTGAAACCGGAACGGTTTCTAGTCAAATGGTGAAAACCGGTTTTGATAATAAAATCGGTTTAATTTGGTTTGGATTTTGTGGACGAAAAACTCAAACCAGTGATAAGCGGCTTAGGTCAGTTTTCAACTAGCTCAGGTTGAAAAAACTGGTTTCAAATATCATTTATTTTTTTATATTCTGTCTCGTCAATTTCAGATATTTGTTTTTTATACACTCACATTTTACACAAAATAAACTCAAAACGTTCGCATATAACGTGCTCATGTTGCTTTGAAGACACAACAGGAACAAAAGGAAAAAATCATTTTGTAACCGGTTTCCAAAAGCGTGACCCGAACCTTTTCTAACGGTAATATATCCAAACCGATTTGAAATCATCAGTGTTTAGATAAATCGAATCGGTTATGGTCAAAAACTGATTTTGCGTGATTTTGATTTTGGGTTTTTTATACGCCACTAAAAAAACTACTATTCCTTCCGCCCCAAAATAATAGTTATTTTTTTCTTTTGGTTCGTCCCAATTTAATTGTCCACTACTAAAAATAGATATGAATGTTTGGTAAAATTTACGACATTATCCTTATTTGAAAATATTATAATTATTACAAACTCTAAAGAAATTTTAATTAATTAACTCAAGGTAAAATTGTTATGTGTTAAAAAGTATGAGATTGAAAACTGTAATTAATGTATTTTTCTTAAAATGTGTGTTTTTTTGTCGAGAACAATAATTTTAAGACGTAATGAGTAGCTTTTAAAAACTTATAAAAAAGGTCCTTCGAGGTCCTAGAATGAATTCGACTACATCTACTGTGGAGACTAATCTCGTAGGGTAGAAGGACTAAGGCATGATACAGTGAAAAAAAATCACCATTGTGACATAATGCACTTTGTCTAGTTTGCGTCATGTACTTTTGGTCTTTTTTTTGTGCGAGCTGATAGGATTAGAAAGGCGACAAATGCACCATTACACATGGTCGATCTTATACATTCTTCTACGAACTTATGAACCATGCTTGCTTTATTTGAGAAGAGAGATTATAGCCTGTATAGAAAAGAACCGAAACCCAAAAAACTAGGGGTGTCCATAATTCGGGTTTGACCTACAAAAACCGAAAACCGAACCGAACCGAACCCGAACTAGAACCGAACCGAAAATAGAATTCGGGTTTTGGGTCATAACCAAACCGAACCGAACTACAAATACGGTTTTCGGGTTGGGTATGGGTTTGGCCGTCGGACCCGAGAACCGAACCGAAAACCGAAATTTTATAAATATATATATATTATTAATAAATTTATATATATATATAATAGTTATTAAAATTTAATTTAATCCTAATATATGCAAACTAGTTATTAAAACATAATTTTAATATAAAAATATCATTTTATACTTGAAATAACCTTTTTTTTCTAAATATTTATATAATTATATATTTTTTTGAAAAATTCAGAAAATTCGGGTTATTCGGGTCAACCCGAAAACCGAACCGAATTCAAATTCGGTTTTCGGTTCGGTTCGGTTGAAATCTATTTCGGTTCGGTTCGGTTTTCGGGTTAACTCAGAAAAAAAAATTAACCGAATAACCCGAACCGAATAAACCGAACAACCCGATAACCGAACCGAATGACACCCCTACAAAAAACCTGTGGGTTTTTTCGATTTCGATTTTCTCGGTTTCTTGAACCATGCTTTAATAAAACAAAATGTCATGATTATTATTGGTTTCAACTTCTTAGTAACAGGACTCAAGTTTAATAATTAGGTTTAGGAAAGAATTTTTTTTTTCTTTCCCCTTTTTCATTCAATCGGAACACTGTGTTTCTAAAACCTTCTTTTCTCTTCTATTTTAATTCATATTAATCGTTAGTCTTTAACTGTTAAAATTTAACAATCGTTAAATATTTTAAACTCGATTTAATTAATAAACATATAAAATATGTTTATTAATAAATTAAATTTTTACGTATTGTGTGCAATCTCGTAGTCTCGAGTTCGATCTTAACACACGTCTATTAAAATTAAAGTCCACAAACTTACATAAGTTTCGTGTATCACGAGTTTACAGATAAATCAAATTTAGTTTAATAGGAGTATTTTAATTTATAAGAAAAAACTCTAACATGAAAAAGGCTTTTTTATATACGGATATATAAAAAATATTTCGTGTGTAATATTTTGTAATTGTGATATTATAGGTTATAAAGTTTTTTAATTTATTTAAAGTTTAACCACAAGTTATTTATTATCTTTTTTTTAATGTTTTTTGTTGCATAAATTTGACGTCTATAATTTGATATATATATTTTTCTTTTTGATTTGAAAAAAAAAAAAACTTCTCAAATGGGCAAATCAAAACATATGTTTACATTATTTCATAAAGTTTTTTAGAAAGGTTTATCTCTATTGAAGTAAAAGATTTATAAAAAAATTTCTAAAAGACTTTGTAAACTTAAATTTATTCTTTAAACACTTTCATGTTAATTGAAATATATTTTTAATGCATTAAATGCAAAAAGTTATAAAAAAACTTTTTATCATACCTCGTGTTTTGATTTGTTTCCCTCGTCTTTTCATTTTCTTTTGTGATATTATTGTCATTATGTAAAGAAAAAAAGAAAAGAAAAGAAATAGAGGCATCGTATTCATAGGAGCTGGGGAGTCTTTTCAACTTTATGAACTAAGGTCAAAGTGGACCGACCCATCACTTAAATCGCTATCATACTTGCCATTTGTCAAGTAAGGATTCATGATTCAGAAAAACAGATGGTCCTGACTCCAGACCATGAACCGGGTGAATGGGGTCAAGCTCAGCGAAATGGACCTTTAAGTGTTACGACTTACGACCACCTGGTCTGGTTCCTTTCGTCATCACGGGGTCCATCGGCTTGGATCCTCATTGTTGTACTCAAAACGATATCGCGCATTGTTTTTGAAGCAAATTTTGTGACATTGAGTTTAAAACAAGTAATTGAAACAAGTTTATTAAAATTTTGAACACTTAAAAAACTAAGTGATGATATTGAATAAAAATAATTTTACTTATAAAACTCAACGTAATGTATTAAATATTTGGATATTTCATTATAATGCAACTCAACTAAAATTTTTTATTCTCTTTACTCGTCACTCATATATAGATTAGAAAATTACAAATAACGTCGTTAGATACCATTGTCGTTATATGCGGTTAATCGACTCGTATGAATTAATCTGTATATTTGTGATTAGGGGTGGGAATCGGGTCGGGTCAATCGGGTTCGGGTCAAGTCGGGTCGGGTCAAGTCGGGTCAGAACTCAAAAAAATTAAACCCGAACCCGAGCCTAATTAGAACTCGGGTCAGTCGGGTTCGGGTCAATTCGGGTCGGGTTAATTCGGGTCGGGTCAACTCGGGTTCGGGTCAACCCGAGTATAAGTAAAAAAGTTAAAAATTGATTTATTTAAGTATATTTACAAGGTAAAATGTGGTAAAAAACTCGGGTCAAGTCGGGTTGGTCGGGTTCAGGTCAAGTCGGGTCGGGTCAAGTCGGGTCAAGGCTAAAAAATATAAACCCGAACCCGAGGCTAATTAGAACTCGGGTCAATTCGGGTCAACCCAAATTGACCGAATATGTTTTTGAACCCGAGTGACCCGACCCGAATAGGCTATTTCGGGTTCGGGTTCGGGTTGGGTTCGAGTCGGATCAACTTTTTCGACACCCCTATTTGTGATGAGTTAGAAGCAAATTACGACTTTCTTTATAACCATGGATAGGGTCATAACTTAATATGATTGTTGCATATTTTTTTTTTAATCGTAATATATCATACTAAGCACTGAATTAGTAGGAAGAGAAGAAACACATTTCGATTATGATATGACCCTCTCGGATAGTATCAGAATAGGGCATCCCTTCAAACGTGATGCTAGCTCCTTAAGAACGAAAGAAGAGTTAGACCATACATTTTGTTTAACTTTAACTTTGATTGAATGATAATATGATTACATATGAGACCTTAAATACTAGTTACGAAATAAATATAAAATATAAAAGATACTAAACAGATAAACACAAAACATAAATATATATCCTAAAAATAAAAGATATTCTTGTCATAAGATTCCTCACTCCTTCGAATTCATCTTGCCCTCAAGGTGATGTCTTGAAAAGCTTGTGATTCCGGGATCTCATAATCTTCTTTGAATCCTAGCGCACTCCAGTCTTGCAGTCCAAGAGTTCTCCACCCATATAGTTCTCCACCCTAGTACTCCAACATAAAGAGTTCTCCAACACAGTTTGTTCTCTACCCAAGTTTGTTCTTTGTTATCTATGAGTAGGGGTGTCGAAAAAGTTGACCCGACCCGAACCCAACCCGAACCCGAACCCGAAATAGCCTATTCGGGTCGGGTCACTCGGGTTCAAAAACATATTCGGGTCAATTCGGGTTGACCCGAATTGACCCGAGTTCTAATTAGCCTCGGGTTCGGGTTTATATTTTTTAGCCTTGACCCGACTTGACCCGACCCGACTTGACCCGAACCCGACCAACCCGACTTGACCCGAGTTTTTTACCACATTTTACCTTGTAAATATACTTAAATAAATCAATTTTTAACTTTTTTACTTATACTCGGGTTGACCCGAACCCGAGTTGACCCGACCCGAATTAACCTGACCCGAATTGACCCGAACCCGACTGACCTGAGTTCTAATTAGGCTCGGGTTCGGGTTTAATTTTTTTGAGTTCTGACCCGACTTGACCCGACCCGACTTGACCCGACCCGACTTGACCCGACCCGACTTGACCCGAACCCGGTTGACCCGACCCGATTCCCACCCTTATCTATGAGTCTATGATCATCAACAACCTCCTTAATATTCAATTCTGGCGTCAACTCATCAATGGATGCGGCGTCAAACACACTAAACCCTTTTGTCCCATTATCATCGGCATCATTAACGTTAGGGTTTTTCATAACTTTTTGATGATAAACAATATTAATGACCTCTTCCTTAATGGGCAGTATATTCTCCTCAATTACCTCAAAACGAGCCTCCATTATACGGGCACGAAAAAATGTTTCTCCTAAAGTTGCAGGATTCGACCTCAATAGTTCTGAGAGTTCTAGGTTCGTGAATCGTGTTTCTGCTGCTCGGGCTAATGAAAACGCTTCGCCTAAACTTGTGGGCTTTGACCTCAAGAGTAAACATTGTAGAGATGGTTTAAGTCCACTGATATAATAACATGTAAGTAAAGATTCAGAAATTCCTATCACTCGACTTGCAAGTATCACAAACTCACTCTCGTATTCGAGCACCGTACCCATTTGCAATAGCTTAGATAATGCATTCCGATCGCTAGTGCTCGATGCCATGAAAAATAAATCGGAAGAAAAAAAAATATAAACTTTTTTTACTGATGAACAGTACCCGTGAATAGTAACCGGATGAACAGTGCAACTGATGAACAATGGGGTGAACAGTAGCCGCAGATGAACAGTGTTTCCTGATGAACATTTTTTTTTTTTTTGAAACCTTGATCAAAATCCCTCAACGAATTGAGGGCTCTCAATGAAAGCACCAATTGATACGACCCTCTCGGATAGTATCGGGATAGGGCACCCCTTCAAGCGTGATGCTAGCTCCTTAAGAACGAAAGAAGAGAATACTAGACATTTTGTTTAACTTTAACTTTGATTGAATGATAATATGATTACATATGAGATCTTAAATACTAGTTACGAAATAAACATAAAATATAAAAGATACTAAACAGATAAACACAAAACATAAACATATATCCTAAAAATAGAAGATATTCTTGTCGTAACAGATTAACCGGGTGTATTTAAAATGTATTTAAAAAACATTTGATGTTTTTTCAAAAATAAACATTATATCGAAAAAATCTATAGGTGTCTCATTCACCCACGGAAAATATCCTCCGACTCCATCCCTGTTTATAACGGGTCATTTCAAACAATTTAGATTAATGAGATTTCCCCTTTTTAAACTACTAGACGATTACCCGCGCATAGCAGCGGAATTACCTAAAGACATATAATTAATGATATGCTAATTGATTCGATGGTCGAACTCGTGACCCAATAATTGCCTAGCGATAGATAGTTAATGATTTTTTAATTGACCCGATGGTCGAATCGGTAACCCGGTGACTCGTCCGGGTTGAACCGGTAGGCGAGCCCGTTCCCATTGACTCGATAGGGTTGACTCGGTGGTCGAACCCGTGTCCTGGTGGTTGAACCCATGACTCGATAGGATTGACCCGGTGGTCCAAGCCAGTGACCCGGTGGCTCGATAGGATTGACCCGGTTGTCGAACCCGTGACCCAGTGACTCGATCGGATTAACTCGATGGTCGAACCCGTGACTCGAAAAGATTGGCCCGATGGCCGAACCCCTTACCCGGTGACTCAATTGGGTTGGTCCGATGGTCAATCCGTGACCCAATGACTCGACCGGGTTGACCCGTTTGTGGAACCCGTGACCAAGTTACTCGACCGAATTAATCCGGTGGTGGAACCCGTGATCCGGTAACTTATACAATTTTTTATGGTTTAATTGTTCAACATTTCCTACTTTATCAAACTTATGTGCGTTTAATTTTTCAACAATTCTATAATTAATATCCAACTTTTATGCATTTAATTTTTCAACAATTCCATAATTAAGTCATTTTTCAACATTCAAGGTTTTGGGGTTTTTCCTTTATAAGTAGTAGAGATATGAAAATATAGGGACATACGTGTGAGACGTGATTGATATATCTTTTGGGTAATGATACGTATATTGATTGATTTTATTTGTACACAGAAGAAAAAAATGACATTTATACCCTTAGCCTGTTTGACTAGATGTTTCACGTTATTTTTTTTACTCTTTTTACCCCAACCCGACTTCATCTCTACAAACTTTCAAAACGCAGTGGCAAGTTGATTGTTAACATACTTTACACCAAAAATTTTCATAATTAGTAATGAATATAGCTATCGACAATTGGTATAATACTGATTTTATATTATATTTTTGGTTACTGTTTTTTTCGCAACTATACATACTCTCGCTCCCTATAAATGATCGAACACATCGGCTAAAAAAGGTGTTCCAAACTATAAAAAAATGAATTCGCTGCTATTAATTTTTAATCTTCATACACTCGTAGTTGTTCCAATATTGAAGCTATTTTTTTAAACCTTGTTCTCTATATTCATATAATTATTTTGAGATAAAGTTGTTTTTTAATGATACATATCATTCTTAATTCGCTTATTTTAACGATAAGGGTAGAAGAAACACTTTAAATTGCAGCTCTCAAGTCTTTTAACGAATTTAGCTCTTTGTCACTGGACATATAATTGTATAGGAAGATCATTGAACACATCATGAAGGTGTCAATAAACAAGCAACTTATAAGCTCTATATTTAATTATTTTTATCATTTGATCGATGATTAAATACTAGTAGTAAAGATTGTTTCATGATTGACAAATTGAGCGAACGATGATCAGGAATTGATTTTTATTTTTTAGCAGTTAAATTAATTTTAGTTTAGTGGTGCTTTTAAAAGATGATGAAAGCCAGAGTAAAAAAGATCGAACAATTTAACCAAGAATATAAATGTTAGTTAATATTCTACGTGCAAATAAAAACGGTCAGTGTACATATCAATTGTCATATGTCGTTGATTAGTTTCCAAACTTTTCTAACCCACTGTTATTTATAAAAGTTTGAAGTTTAAGCATTTTGTAAAAAGGTCGGGTGAGTAAACCTCAAGAACATTGATGTTACATTAACAAAAGAAATACACTAATGGAAAATTTTATTGGTGTTTTACACTTTTACTACTAGTACTTAATTGTTCGTCCAAAATGTAACCAGAGGTAATTTTTAATCAATGAATTTCAAAAGTGGCACTAGTATGAGAAAAAGAGGATTAGGTCATAGAGTGTTTGTGGAAGTTTAAGAATTACTGATATGGATATTCTGATGGTTTATGAGGTTTTAGAAAGGAGTGTTTTTGAAATAAGAAAAAGAAAAATTAGAAAACGTTAAAAACAGATGTCAAGATTGAGGCATAAGAAACAAGAGGATCAGATCATGGATGGAAAAAGACGGATTTGATCAAGTTGATCATTTGACATCTACTGGATAGTTAAGTCAAATTTTTTTGATAAATATAGTCATCACCATAAATGCTCAACTTTGCAGTCACAAGTGCTTAACAACAAGTGATCAACTTACGATACTCAACCATAAAATACTCAACTTTGCACCATAAAATGCTCAACTTTATACCACAAAGTGCTCAACTTCGCAAACTTGAAAAAAAAAAAATTGTTTTTTTGTTTTTTTTTGGCAAAATTGAGCACTTGGGGGTTGAGTACCGTAAGTCGAACATCTACCATAGGACACGTGTCATAATTATAGTGGAGTTAAGCAGTTGATCATTTGTGGATGATAATATATGTCAAAATCTTATGGTTTGACCATATGATGGATTAAGAGTATGAGATTTGATCAAATCCGTATTTTTCTTTTTTAATGCTGACAAAATAAAGTCTCAATCATGTAGAAAAAAGTGTTTCAAATTATACACCTACTATCTACCTTTGTTTATTTTGTTTCTTTTTAATAAAACAAAGATGGAATAGCTATATAATGAACCATCTGCCACGTATGGTCTGTTTTGATAAATATAAAAATTTTGGTCCTGTTTAGTAAAATGGATAACTAGATGGTTGCTTTCTGTAATATTTTCAAAAGTAATTCGCAACCAATAATTTTTTTTATAGAACGGCAAATATTAGTAGTTAGTGGGTTGAGTCGTGCAATGACATCTAAGCGAAAGAGTGTCTTCTTCGAATCTTCGCTTCGTTATGTTAGACTTCTTATTCGCTTCGCCTGAAAGGCGCCTGACAGATCTTGAACCCAAGACCTTCAAAAATCCTCCTCCAAGAAAAACACTTACCTTAGTGACCAAATGAGCTAAGCCAGTTAATTTCGCAACTAATAAATTTCAAAAGTGTCCCTAGTAGTAAACAAAATTTAGTAGGCTTTTGTATATTATCTGGGTTTGTTAGGTTTTAAAAAAGAGTGATGTCAAGATTGGGGCATGAGATAAAAAGGGTAAGGTCATGGGTGGTTCCGATCTTGTTTTTATACGACAAAGTGAAGTCTCAATCATGTAAAAAAATGTTTCAAATTACACACCTACTATCTTGGCAGAAAGTGTCGTGCTTTAATCTGGTGGGATCAGGTTGATGAACGAATCATTGAAGGTTCAGAGATAATTGAGGTGACCAATGAGAAGGTCGTCATCGCTAAGGCGAAGCTTCAAGAAGCTCGTGCTCGTCAGAAGAGCTATGCTGACAAACATCACAGATCGTTAGAATTTCAGCCTGATGATCGTGTTTTCTTGAAGGTATCACCAGCACGTAGAGTCAAGCATTTTGGTATTAAGGGCAAGCTCAGTCCTCGTTTCATCCGACCATTTGAGATCCTCGAACGTGTCGGTGAGGTATCGTATCGTCTGGCGTTACCTCCTCAGCTATCTCATGTTCACAATGTGTTCCACGTGTCCTTACTCAGAGGCTACAATTATCATCATATTCACATTGTCACGTATCTACTCGACCGGATTCGTGAGGATCTATCCTATGTTGGGGAACCCGAGGCAGTTCTCGATTGTCAGGATCGGGTCATGAGAAGAAAGACGATTCCATTTGTCAAGATCATCTGGAAGGACCATCCCGAGCGAGAAGCCACTTGGGAAACGGAGGAGTCTATCCGGACTTCTTACCCTCATTTTCAGCTATGATTCGGGTATGTCCTTTTCAGCTTTCGTATCTCTAATTCGAGGACGGATTATTCTTTTTAAAGGGGAAAAGTTGTAAAACCCGCATAAAATACATAAGAACATTAATTACCTGAAAACACGGATTAATTAACACTTTATGATTAATAAATACACGACATGTATCATGAATATTTAATATATCAAGACAAGTATTACCTATATTAATTATTTATTTACAACAAGTATTACGTATGTAAATTATTACACGATAAGTATTTATGTATAATACTTAAAACACGACAAGAATTAAAAACGAGTTAAAACACGAACACGCGTTACTAATAATATTACACGAGAATTATTTAAAAAACGAAAAACGTAATATATAACATAAAGGGGTGTTTGGCCGGTTTATTAAGAAGAACAAAAGGGCCCATGGCCCGACCCGTTAAACATTTACTAATGACAAAACAATTCCCTAAAAACTCATTTTACAAGTTTTTACAAAAATTAACAAAATCCTACCTTTGGTTCTCTCTTGGTCGCCGGTTACAAAAAGCAAAAGGAAGGGGAAAACAAGTTTTGATCTTAAATTCATTCGGGTATTGATCGTGTGTTCATCATCCTTTCAATCGCATACGGTATCCCTGATCTTTAATCTTTTCTTTAATTATTTTCTTGATCATGAATTTAAACAATTAAGTTATGAACACATAAACTAAAAAGGAATTTAAAAAGATGTATTAATCAAGATGAAGTCGAGTTTTGGTTTGGGTTGTCACAGGAACCGAGACCACATAGGTCTCGGTGTGGGTATGGTTCGGCCAGCCGCACCCCATAAGGGGCGGTAGCTGTTTTGTTCTTTCGGCCGCAACACTAAACATCCCCAACAGCGGTGCGTTTGGTTTAACAGTAGCAACCGAGAGCAGTCAGCTCTCGGTGGGTACTTTGGTCGAACAGTGGGAACCGGCCAACATCCGGTGGCTGTTTTGGCCGGGCAGTGGGACGAAACCACAGCCGGTGGTTGTGGTGTTTGGAGGTTCGAGCAAACCGAGACCATGGGGTCTCGGTGTAGGCTAGCTCGGGGCTCGGGTACCCACGAAACACACCATGGATGTGTTTGGATATTAGTTTTGCTAATTGAAACGAAGATTAATTTAATTATTACATGAATTAAATCATGTTAAACTTAATTAAATTATTTTGGACTTAGGATATAATTATTTGATATAATTATCATGAAATTAACAGGGTCCCATTATTAAATTTAACTTAGACTTATAATAATTATTTAATATAATTATTCATGATAAATTACATGGCACATTCAATTAATTTAATTAAGAATTTAGTTTAATTATTTAATTACATTCTAATCATGGTTTAATTAAATTAATGCTATAATTTGATTTAATTATACAATTATCAGTTATGGTAAAGTTTTATTAACATAAATCATGTTATATTATTAATTAATAATCACTTATAAATCATGTATTATATTATTAATTAATAATCATTATGTTAAGACTAAAGTATTTATTTATTTATAAACTTTACTATATATGACATTTAATTAATCATGACTTATAAAATATATTTACTAAGCTTTTGCTTATATCATATGCTTATTAAACAAGCTTATTACTATTTATGGAAACATGCTAATTATGGAAACATACTAATTACAGAAACATGCTATTTATGAAAACATACTATTTATGGAAATATGCTATTTTGGAAACTTACTAATTATGGAAACTCTCTATTTTTGGAAACTTACTATTTTTGGAAACTTACTATTTATGGAAACTTACTATTTTTGGAAAGTTGCTATATATGGAAACATGCTATTTTTGGAATGTTACTATATATAGAAACCTGCTATTTTTAGAAAGTTACTTATTATGAAACATCAAGTATAATGACACATAAAAGATGAAATACGTTAATCAAGAACACATGAAACACTAGGAAACACATGATAAAACATGAAACAGTAAAACAAGTCAAGAACATGTAAAACAAGTCCAAAACAAGTAAAACAAGTCAAGAACAAGTAAAGTAGACTAATAATCAGTAAATTATACAGTGAACATACGACTCATTCACATCCATTGTTATGTAGCACTCGTGAAGTCGGAATAGTTTCTTTCTGCTTTCATCTTCATTTCATTACTGGACATAAGGTACGGATATTTCGTCCTTCAGTAAGGACATTCTCTTTTTATAATTAGGATTCCCCGTTTGCTGCCATCTGTTTTCCCCAGTAGTTTACACGTCATAAAACTTTTCAGTAATTACTATGTTATCATTTTAAACTGCCTGAGCTATATACATGCATGACCATGTCCACCTAGTTATGGAGGTACCATAACCATAACACTTGAGGCACCGGTGTTATGACTCTTTTGCGATGAGAGTGATTACTCGCGGTGTCCCTTTATGTTATTGGCCATTATTATTATTATCATGTGGGGTGTATGGGTGCATCCTAGTACATGTTTTGTAGATTTATACGGTGACTGTGGTGGGTGCTCTACATCTGTCACATGGAGTTGATCCCTCCACCCAGACTAATATAATTAGAGTCAACTCCTCTAATTTTCATGACGAGGTCACCCCTCTATGTATTCATGCACGTTGATACCTTCATGACCTATATGGGCTCTTTGGCATTTAAAATACATTTTTATGTAAGGTTTTTCAGATATAAACCAGTTTATAAAACATGTTCCAGGTTTTCCAGGACTTACACTTATTATGTTGCATTTCATACTTTACTTATGTTTCAGTCATTCTATTATGTCATATATCCGTTCACTGAGCGTATTGCTCAGCCGTATTTTCTTTCCATGTTCCTATACGGCAGGTGCTAAAGGACATACTTAGGCATTCAAGAGTACGCGCATAGGATGAAGGATTCGTTTGACTTCACTTTCTTTATGCATTTATATACTTATGCTTTGCTTGAACATTGTTTAGTCCTTTTTCTACATTCTTTACTTATGCATGTGTGAGCTTATGTTTTGGAACCGATGTTTGGTTTTGGTTTCCTTTATGGTCATTTATGTTTTTAAGACATTTACCTTGTATGCTTTGATGACACGCCATAATTAATATGTAACGGTCCACTTGTCAAAGTGGGGTATTACAATTATGGTATCTGAGCCTAAGGTTTCGACATGTAGGCTCTAAAACTTGACCTGTGACTAGTGGGTAGTCACTAGGATCTTCCTAAACTTACAGTTAATTTTATTTTAGGTATCTTGTTTTCTTTAAGTTTTTGACCAAGTAAGGGTTGATACAGGATCGCCCATACTTAGTCGCATGTGGTTTTCTTTGAATTTTATTTTGTGGACTGAACCATAGTCGTCCACCTTTGCTAATGTCAGATTTCGTTGGCTATGCCTTCATAAATTCTTCTACGCATCTCTTATGTCTATTCTATGTTTCTAACAGATTAATCATTTTATTTTTCCTTTGAAACTGTCAGATGGTTAACACACGCTGTAACACCCCTATTTTACCTTTACGCAGCGGAATATTGATCTTGGGTATTACTTCATAGTTCTCAAGTCATAATAATAGAAAAACAACTCTAAAGAGTGGCAAAATCAACTTCCTTTATATATTATTGAAAAATCAGAGTTTTACATTATAAGGTTCCCAAAAGTCTAGAATAATTTCAGTCTTGTGCCATTCCATGCCATCCTCATGCTGCTTCATTCTAACAATCTTTAAAACCTGACATATATGCTTAAAATCAACACAATGGTTGAGTGAATTCCTAGGTTTAAAATTATTTTAAATACAAGATCCTTTTTTCTGAGCTCCGTTACTATTCGCTCACATAATTTTTTTTATTATTATTTCACTAGCTCATGCACCGCTACTAG
This sequence comes from Glebionis coronaria, assembly GCA_025667525.1. NCBI lineage: Eukaryota > Viridiplantae > Streptophyta > Magnoliopsida > Asterales > Asteraceae > Glebionis > Glebionis coronaria. The sequence goes on along the minus strand of CM046877.1, from coordinate 209,532,063 downwards.
ACATACCGGAACCCAACAAATTGCCCTTACGCAGACAGTCTACCAAACTCCTGTATTATCAAAATAAAGTGTATCTGTTTAGCCTAGGTCAGAGCCATCAACTTTCCAGCAAGTGCGACTTGCCCAGATAGAGGATGTCAGTCCCCAAATAGTACTATTCACAATATTAGTGTTCATTAAATGATTAAAGGTCATGATTAAATAGGGACTTTTAAAGGCAACAATAAACATAGTGTCAATAATTATTTCTGAGAAGCATAATAAAAACACTTGTATTCTAGTTTAACATATATCCCCCTTCAAATCATTAAAAGTAGTATAATTTAGTGAGGCTATGAACTCACCTGAGATCTATGGAGTCTGAGTTATAACAGATTTATTTCATTCACAGGTAAACAACTTGATCATACAAACCACAACTTGATCTCACATAAACTTGGATTAATACATTGTGTATAGTATCAAGTCTTTAATCTTTTGTTCAATCTACTTATGTATTGGTTATATTTTATTTATTCCATATTTTATTGTAATTCTAGCATCATTGTTTGGGCCATCATACTTAGAAGCCATTCTATAAACGTTTGAGGAGCGAGGGCACTTTAATCGTAAACGCAACCACTCAGTCAAAACGTAATATCGAGATGGAACATCTTTGTACAAAGCTCCCTACTAACATGATACTTTAATTACTTCCTCATATTTATAATTAACATTCTTTAGTTTCAAAATTGGCAAAAATAGTCCTTTTGGTTTATACTTTGGCTTAATTACACTTTTAACCCCTTAAGTATATAGTTTTAGTATTTGCCTTTTAAACCCTCATTATTTGTGTTAGGACCTCAAACTTTCAAATATTTATTCTTACATATTTAATTTTCATAAAATGACACTTTTGGCCTAATAAGTTAAATAGTTCAAAAAGGACAGTTTTAGTCCCTATACTTGTAAAAATCACATAACAACCTCAAAAATAGGATCTAGAATTTTGAAAAAAAGTTTCAAAACATATTTAATCATAATAGCAACATTTTTTCAGAATTATAGCTTTTGAAATGGGTTTTTGCTTATTATTTTATGTAAATTACAAAACTAGGGTTTTAAGACATTTTTCACTTATAACTTCTATTTAAAATGACCAAATGACTTAATTGTTTTAGATTATCTTTCTAACATAATTTTGTAATTATACAAATCTAATAATTCATTATAACAAGATCAATGCATAGCTAACATAGAAATTACCTAGGATGCTCCAAAATGGCTCCTAATAGCTTCCTATGAACACTACTTGCTATCAAAGCTTCAAGTGCTTCAATGGCTACCTTTTAGACCTGGTTTATGGTCTTGGGACATGTCTTAGGACTTATATAGAAGTGGAAATGGAGAATGGGTAGGAGATTATAAGAAAACGGGGTGCAAGTTGTAATGAAGACTATAAGCCTATATTTATAGTATTTCTAACACATAGGCTCCAAGGTAAAAGGGTAAATGTGTAATCTTATGTATCTTGGTGACTAGGGGTGCCTAGGGAAGGTCTATTCACGTTTTTAGGGGCTAGGTTCATGTTCATCTTTGTTTTGTGGCGAAAAACATGTCACGACAATAATAGGATTGGAATGGTGATGTGTAGCTTCAAGTAGGTGATGCACCTACTTGTAAAGGCTTGGAAAATATCTTAAAACATATGAAATATATGATTTTAAAACTTATAATTTTGAAATGGATTTCTAGAGGGAAAACCTAAACCGGGTCCTAAATTAGGACTTGTAACTTGTAACTTTATAATTTTGGTGATTAAGGGTTTAGGAATTTGATTAGTGATTGATTAGGCTTTAATTAGGGTATATACATTTTTTTAAGAAGTTTGGGCCTTTGGTTTGAAGTTTAACAAAGGTTTGATGTGAAAATGGGAAGAAAACTTAGGCGGGTTAGGGTTATTAATGATTTATGGTTAAGTCTTAGTAAAGGTGATTATCCTTCAATTATCTAATGATTTAAACTCAATTTATACATCCTACATTGTCATCAATGTGTTCATAAAGTCCCTACATTGGTTTTATTAAGTTATTCTAAGTAAACATGTCTAAATGATGAAAATACTCATTTTGACCTAATTTACAAGCCATGCATTAAAATCTTATACCTTTTGCATTAGGTTACTTGTACATTGTCTTAACATAATCTTATAATCTTAATGAAGTCTTATAAATACTTATAGACTTGTCAAAAAAGACTAGGTAGTGATTCTATGTAGGTTTCTTAATATAAGGGTTTTTAGGTTTTTAAGCTTAATGACTTTGTACCTTGGATAATTAGGGTTTATATTCTAATGTATGCTTATTTTAGGACTTATATAGTATGCTTATGATTTCTATGGTTTCTATATTCTTGGTTTAGGGGTTTATATAGGTTGATCATATTCTAGGGTTGATTATGGGAGCTTAAGATCGTATGCTTTGATAACTTGTAGCTTATGCTTTATTAACTTGTACTTTATTTTGAAGTCAATGTATATATTAATATGATACATAATTGAGTTTTATAGTTAGTGGCAAAAGATTGTACTCCGATTTATTATAGAATGGATTTTATATGCTAATCTTGGTTACTAGGTTTTAACTTGTAATTAGCCTTGGATTAGTGAATATTAGTGATTTATGATTAATTAACTTTCCTTTATATGATAGATTATAACTAGTATATTGTTTTTATACTTTTACATAGATATTAGGTAGTTATATTGCTTGAAACATTGTTTATTAAGGGTTTCTAGGTGATGATCTAGACTATATGTATAATTACTTGTACTTAGCTTTGTATGGGTTGTTTTTACTATTCTTAGGAATTATTATGTATAGTTTATAACTTGTTTATAATTTATAATGACTTATTCATATGTGTTATCCATTCATAGTTTACCATTCTTGAGTTTATAATTCATTTAAAGGGATTCTAAGGGAATTTAGGGCATCATACTTACATTTGAGATGTTCTTATTCATAATGTACTTGTTAAATTACTTTAGATCTTAGTCTTAATATATATACATTGTATTTCTAACATATAGGGATACGTTGAAGTGGCAGTTCAGGTTGTGAGAAGCAGTTTATCTTACCAAGTAATGATATAAAAAGCAAAAATTTCTAATGAATTTTCCACTTTCATTAAATTATAGCATATAACATATATGTGAAATTTATGGGTTGTCATAGTCTCTCCTCCTTAAATAAATCTCGTCCAGAGATTATAATGGTAACACAACATATTAAGGAAAACATAGCTCTTAGGGATTCAAATTCTTACTCAGAATTTTATTCATATATCAAGAAAATAGCTCTACAACTGGTATTTAGTTTGAATAAATCTCTTTTATCAAAATAGCTATATATGAAATATATTTTAGTGATCAAAATTATATTATTATCTCATAAGAATTTAGTTTATCACCCAACGGAATATATAAAACATACCATTTAATCACTTAAATCTTCCTCAGATTCAAAATAAGAAAAGGATTGTGATTATTACCGAGTTATTTGGGAAACTCAAGTTAATATGTCACTGCTAAATTTCATTCTTTAAAATCAATTTGGGTAATTGATAGAGAAAACATCCTTAGTAAATAGATATTGATACTTTATGTCGACAGATTATCTCATATAACCTTGTCAAAGTTTTCAATATTACCAATTTTCTAAATAAATCTTATAGTTCTAAAATAATCGACAATGATCCAGATGGCATCATGTCTACTAAATCCTTGTTGTCCTTTCTTATTTCCATGGAGGAAATCAAGATTGAACTAGTAAGTCATATGACTTAATAATATAAGGATTTTAGAGTTTCCTTGAATTGAATTTCAACTTCTAAGTTTCGAATTTTAGGTGAATATTGACGTATTTTTCCAATATATTATGTGACACCCTAGGCAAATCTCACATCGGCTGTGGCCAGGAGAGATTCATGGTTCATAATATAACAGCCGCCTTCTCATGACACAACGTGTTTTGTGGTCTACTGCAAGTGGGGTTCTTAGGAGGCAGTTAAGCGTGCTCATGGGAGAGTAGTATTGGCTTGGGTGACCTGTCGGGAAGTGTTCACAAGAGGACCACAAAGCAAAGCCATGAGATTACGGGCAAAGCGGACAATATTGTGGTCTGAGTAGGCAGGATGTTACAAGTGGTATCAGAGCCACTCTTCAGCCGTTCGGGATGGTGGGGCAAACCTCATCGAGGACGATGAGTCCCGAAGGGGGGGGGGGGTGATTGCGACACCCTAGGAAAATCTCACATCGGCTGTGGCCAGGAGAGATCCATGGTTCATAAGATAACAGTCGCCTTCTCATGACACAACGCGTTTTGTGGTCTACTGCAAGTGGGGTTCTTAGGAGTTGGCAGTTAAGCGTGCTCATGGGAGAGTAGTACTGGCTTGGGTGACCTGCCGGGAAGTCTTCACAAGAGGACCAAAAAGCAAAGACGTGAGCTTGCGGGCAAAGCGGACAATATTGTGGTCTGAGTAGGCGGGATGTTACAGGATTTTTGTATATACTTCATTTTTTCTCATTTGAAACTAAAAAAAAAAACAAAAACACACCTGATGATTCTTGAATCATCACCAAATTTTTTTTTCGATTCCTACTCCAATTCACACTCGATATCATGTCTAGGGTAAGTTTTTATCTTTAAATTATACAAAATTTATTTTATTTAGTTTTTATTTTTGATTAATTTTTCAATTAGAGTTCTTAGTGATTGATAAACGGATTACATTCGATTTGTGATTAGAAATAGGAATATTGATTAGGATAGAATTAGAGTATTATATGGAATTGAAAAACAAAAAAATAAAAATCAGGGTTTTTGAAATCAAACCCTAAGATTGAGCAATGTCGCGGATTGGAATGAATTAGGAATGGTTTTGTTGGGTTAGTATTTACTGACCCTGAAGCAACTCTAGGATTTGAATATAAAATCCTCCTAAGTGTTTCATGCTCAGCAGTAAGGCCAGTCTGCTGATGGATGACCAGAGGAACAAGGTTCCTACTAAAGAATTTAAAGCTGAAGAAAGTTCAGCACTCCCCTTCCAGTGAACTTAGAAGACAAAGGAGTCTTCGCTTCAAATACTAGGCGGTCTAGTTGCTGAAGAATAAGGACTGAAGAAGGGCTTTCAGTTCAGTTTGGCTTGACAATACCAAACTGAATGATGTCGATCTTCTCTAGGATACTAAAGACTCTTCAATATTCTGATGGTTTGCATTAGGCGGGAAAAGATAACTTTAAGTCAAAGTAGGTTGCTTGTATACTTAGATATAAGTACAACCTTTATCTTTCCTAGAATAGTTTATTAAGTACTTTGTACTGTTTATCCAACATGGGCATCAACCACCCACTGGATAAACTGATGCATTGGTACATGCACAATGCAAACCCTAGTTTACACTGCCTATATAAAAGAGTGTACATTAGGAGAGAAAGGTAACCAATACAAGAGCTTAAACTCTAGAAAACCCTTCTCTCTCGATACCAACTAAACCATATAGCCAAAGATGCATATGAACGTTTAGATTGGAGCTTAGAGTTTAACTTTGGTTAAACGTTTAAGTAAAGGAGATCAAACCCCATTGTCATTCAACCACTTTGTTATTCCGCAAACAAAGTGGGTTATAGATTCTTTATTTGATTCTAATAAAAGTCTATACGTTGAAAAGTATATTGGTATTGTTGTTTTAATCTTTCACAGTTCTTATCTTATGTTAAAACAACTCACTTGAGTCAAAGTAATAGTTATTACTTAAGATAATAAGTAATATCGAATTACTAGGGACCAACAAGTGGTATCAGAGCAGTTTGATTAGTTAAACTCTTATTTTATTAAACTGCTCATTTAAAACTTTTCAAATCAAGATCCAATGGCTCAAGTTATACCACAAACCCTAGAATATAGGGGTGGCCAACTCAATGCTGCTCCTGTACTAGAGGTAGCCAACTTTACAAATTGTAAGAAGAGGTTTCTTGTCCACATGGTTGGAATTGAACCTCGATTCCTTGGAATCATTGAAAATGGTCCTTTTGTTCCCATGGTTGGGGACAATAAAAAACCTGAAGTACAATGGACTGCTGATGAGAGAAAAGCTGCTAACCTTGATCAGCGTCTCAAAAGTCTCATCATGTTTGTACTCTCAGATGACCAAATGAATTCTATTGTAAATTGCAAAACAGGCAAATCAACATGGGAGGACCTTATTCTTTACCATGAGGGACCCTCTGATGTAAAAAAACCAGAATCATGGATTTAAAGCTTCAATACAACACCTTCAAGCACAAAGAAGGGGAAACCCTCACACAGAAATTCACCAGATACAAAGCACTGATGAATGAACTTGTGAATGATGGTGTTGAGATTTTAAAACTTGAAATCAACACAGTTTTTGTTAATGCATTGCCAAAGAAGTGGCTCAGTTTCTGCCAAAGCTTGAGAAATGCTAATCACATTAAAGATTGTGATCTAGCCTCTCTTTTTGGGAAACTAAAATATGAAGAAAACCTAGTTGATAGGATTATGAAGGCTTAAGCAAGAGTAAAGCATTAACCATTGCTACACCCTTTTCACAGCCTTCTTCAGTGAAGCTGTCATTCAAGACTACCAAGATAGTCCTGATGATGAGGAAGATACTAGATATAGTGAGGAATATCTGAATGACCTCAAAGAGAAATTTCATGAAAGAGCACTTCTGGCCAAGTCTAGATAGTTCTTTAAGAAAGGAGGCAAGTTCTCCAACTCCACAAAAGCTTCAGTTGATAGTGAATGCTACAAATGTGGGAATACTGGCCACTATGCTAGGGATTGTTATTCAAAAACATCTCTCCCTTAATATTCCTCACCAGCTCAATCAAGACCAACTGGTCAATCATCATTTCAACCAAAACAAATTGCTTCTACTCCATTTCAGCGGAGCAGGGTTGAACTCAGGCCTACAAAAGACTTTGAGACCAAATACAGGGAAATCAAGGCAAGATTGGCTAATAACTGGGCTTTTGCCCAGTAAGAAAATTTTATCGTCCGATCTTTTTGAATTGAGAAAGGGAAAAATGTGCGACTCAGCTGTCTTTTGGTGGAAAACAAGGATTTGCCGTTGTAAAGTAAAATATGCAAATCTTTAAAGTAAATTGACGGTTAATTTAAATCTAAAACTAATTAAAACTTAAACGGTGCAATATTAAAACTTTAAGAAGTAATTTAATTAAATGACTTAAAAATTAAAACGTGACGAAAAATTAAATTGACAATGTAATAAAAATTTGAACTTTTAAAATTAAACTAAAAGAAAAATAGCGGGAAAATAAATGCTCAAAAATAAAAAGAAAGTAAACAGAACCTGAGTTGGAACCCGTAATACTGTCACTATCCGGAATACCCAACAAAAAACTGTTTATCCGGAATATCACCTAGCTCCTTATCCAGAATAATCACCGAGCCCTTATCCTGAATATGCACTTGTGAGTTATCCAGAATAACCTGTTATCCGGATTCCCATGCTAAAGCTTATCTCTAACAAGCTTTCACCTTATCCGGAATAATCTTCAACTCTTTATCCGGAATTCCAGTCACGAAGCTTATCCGGAATAACCTGAAGTCCCTTATCCGGAATACTGCCTAGTTTCTCTTATCCGGAATAATCAAAAGTGCCTTTATCCGGAATTCGCGTCAAGTAGCTTATCCGGAATACACAAAGACTCGTTATCCGGAATACTATTCCGCTAGCTTATCCGGAATCCTGTTTCACGAACTCTTATCCGGAATAAGAGACTAAAATCTTATCCGGAATGAATACAACCACGCTATCCGGAATAATTCCAACTCCTTCTTATCCGGAATAATCTCCACTGACCACTATCCGGAATAAACGTGCCTGTTGCTTATCCGGAATAAACTGTCACTTTGCTCGGAATACTCAATAGAAGACTTATCCGGAATATCTACCCGTGTAGCTTATCCGGAATAATTAGATGGAGGTGATATTCGGAATACAAGGGTTTTACCAAAACCCGGATAAGAACTAAATTCAAATAAGCTATAAACTAAAATTAAGCTAAAAACAATTAAGCACTTAACTAAAACTTTTACCAAATCAAATTTAAGAAAAAGCTATTAAGCCAAAATTAAAAAACTTTTAAAAACACTAAATAATAAAAATATTATAAATCAACTTTTTATAAAATTTAACTAAAGAGCACTTAATTAATTTTAAGAAAAACACAACAAGCTATAAAATCAATAAGCAAACATAATCAAAAACATAAAAGCATAACCAATAATCAAACAAGCATAACAATAAGCACATAAGCATAAAGATTAAGCAAAATAAGAAAGGTAGAATGAGAGATTAATAAAAACTTGATTAAAGAAAAGATTCAATAACAAAATTAAAAACACTTACTTGGAATTAAAGGAATTAAAGTGCAAGACAAGTATTTAAAATGACAATTAATTAAAATGACATGAAAATAAGGTGGAAAGACTAATGTGTCAAATTAGCTAACAACTCCTAATGACACATTAGGAGTCTATTTATAGGTGATTAGGAAAGACTAAGCATGTGTTGGTTATTCTTCTTCTTCACGTCTTTTCGTCCTCTTAATTCTTCGACTTTTTCGACTTTGTCTCGGGATTAATAAACTCGTCTTGTAATTTCTTCATTAATTTAGACTTGAGTTCTTCGGCTTTTATTAAACTTCCGTCTTTAGACTTTTTCTTCGATAAATCTTTAGAATTGGCCTTGGACTTCCGTTCTTTTAGCACTCTTGATCTTTTGACTTCGTCTTTTGTCTTTTTCTTCGATAAAAGCCCGTGAAAGCCCGTGTTTTCTTCCCTTTTCACATTTTCGTCCTAAATCACAACAAAAACACAAACCACGCATAATTCCGACATTTACGACATAAAATACACGTTTTGGCCTGGTTATTATTGTAATTAAGTGGTAAAGGGATAAGTGTTTTCACACTTATTAAGTCCCCTACACTTGACCATTGCAATGTCCTCATGCAATGCATTAATTACAAAGCAAGTTTTTACATTTTCCATCATAATCAATCCACATTGGCCTTTATTAAAAAGATAGAAAATTGCAAAATATTCAAAAGAAGATAACAAGTAAAAAGAACAAAATCTTACCTTGGGGTTTTAGAATGTCTTGAATGATTATCATCCTCAAGTTTCACGTTCCCCAAACCAAGCTTAAAAACGAGATCATTGTTATTATAAGTTAGGAAACTATCACAAACTTATGTGGGCCAATTATTCACTTAGACTCCCTTATTCCTAGGTGTATCTCTTATATTTTATTGTTGTCTTGAATGATCACGAGGATGCATTGTTGACTTATTTTGATAGTTATTTAGGCTGAAAATAAAGTAGGACGATTTAATCAATAGTTAGCTAAAGGACAAAATCTTTTAAAACTGCTTCTCGGGACCTCATAAAGTTCATATCTTGGCATAACTTGCTTCACGGTTTGAGACCTTTCTCGGACCGATATTTGGCAGCGACTTCATACTTCAAATCTTGAGAGACGTTCTTGAAATTATGGTCTTCTCTTCATAATAGGAATTTCTTCACTTGAAGTTTTGAGAGATTCTTCATATTTGGACCACGACTTCTTCATTTTTCTCTAATCTCTATTTTGGACTTTGATATACAACGATCCGCCTCCTTTTAGGACTTGGATATATTTATCCTCATACCTTGTTAGGGCTTTTTTGGATAGACTTCTCCATGATCTTGAGGGGAGTATTTGCTTTTCGTCGTGTGTCTCGATCCTTCATATTGATTTTTGATAAATGATTCTTCACATCACTTGGGATCTTAAGCAACAAAATGTAGCCCTCATGCCTTGTTAGGGCCTTTTCGGACTCGCCAATCTTCGCATCCCGCTTCAATAAGTTATGCCTTGGCTATGAACTCTAATTAATACCCATCAACTTTTAAACGATCTTGGGCTAGAAGCTAAGTAACTTTTCAAATCGTACAACCTTATTTATTGCAAATATATTTATTAACAAGCGATGGGAGAAAAAGCTCATATTTAACTCACATAAATTCATGAAAGATTACCAAACTTATAATTGACTCTATCATCTCTCGTACTCCACAATTTAAAATCTCAAGGAATGAGACTCGTGGTTGCTTAGCCTATTAAATCAAAGTTTTGGGTTTTCAAGTCATCTATAGGATCTTGCAAACTCTTAGACTCTTTCAAGTTTAGAAATCGAATTTTAAAGTTACCTTGATAAACAACTCTCTAGGATCAATTATAGGAACTTGCGAAAAGTTCTTTTTCTTAACCCGTGAGAGTTAAGACTTTCGCGTTTTAAAGTTCCCTATATAAAAGCCTAGCAAAACTTGACTTAAACACGTTAAGGATACTAGCTAGAGTAAACTTAGATAAGTAAACTCAGGTTGAGTCAAAAGATTCACAACGTTTAAAAATTAAAACCACTTTATTAAAATTTATTCTATCAAAGAAAGAAAATAACTATAACAAGGGAAGAACTAAAAGGCCAAAATATATCAAAATTTTTGAAAAATGTCGAAAAATTGATTTCTGGTTAAAATGAGGACAAAACAAGGAAAGGACGACTTAACTTCGATAGAAGTCCCCCTACACTTAATATAAACATTGTCCTCAATGTTTAAGCATGTGGAAGTAAACTCCCCTACACTTAGGACATTGTGCATGTTGTTTAAATCTTGCTAAGGAAGAGACAACTAAAGTGATTCCTATTTCAAAAGAGTTTAGGATAGAACCGGGAAGACGGGTACACGGAATCACGGGTTGTCAAAAGTAATCAAGAATGGATCTTTAAAAGCTCGAATCCCTGCACATGATAAGAAAGAAAACAACAAACACATACTAGGGTCCCCCTACACTTATTATAAAAACAAGAGAAAAAGGATAGATATTGCGGGTTGCCTCCCGAGAAGCGCTTGTTTTTGATAACCGAGTCGTGAGCCTGACTCGACCTTGATTAGCATAGGAAGAAGCTCGAAACACATCTACCAGGATCAAATACATGGTTTTCGTCCATCAAGTAGCACAGGTTTAAGGCGAACAAGGCAAGCCAAAGAAGAGTAGGCAGGGTTCCCTTAAGCAGCGATTGAGCACGGTGGTAGCAAGGGTGAAGTGCAAGCATATCTTCATAAGTTCCAAAGATTTTTCCTTTTATTTCATCAGATGGATACTGAGATAGCTTAAAAAGTGCAATACCGGGATCGAACACCTTTTCCTTTAGGGGAAAATAACACTCAGGCTCAACAGATCTTGAAGAAGATCCGATCATAAAGCTCGCAATCTCATCCTTAGAAGGTGGATATAGAGGTGTCAAGACATAAGTGCTACGGATATCGGTGTCGGACAGCTTTTTCTCCTTTGAAGCGGGTTTCTTCATATCCAAAGTAGGATAAAGACCATAATCATCAAAGTCCAAAGGAGGAACATCACTCTCATTTGGGAAGTATGTGTTGAGGAAAGTAGCAAAGTCTTCCTCAAATGAGTAGTCATCCAAAGTAGGATCAAGTGTTGTTGGCGGAGGATCTTCATCATGTGAAGAATCACTCGAGAGAGTATCAGCCTCATCAAAATCATCATAAGTGGGCATGTCTGGATACTCAGAAGTAAAATCATCATAATCATCTCCATTGGAACTTGAATCGTCATCATAAGCATCAAAGATCGGTGGAGAATCATAAATTGGTGGAAGATCAGAATTGGATAGAGAATCATCCACATCATCTTGGAACAGTGGATTATCATAGCAAGAATCGAATAGAGGATTGTTGTAGATGACAAAATCATCAAGCACATTAATCATATTCGTTGATTCTCTTCCATTAGATTTGGTTGTGATCTTCCCCATTTTGAACACTTGTGCATCATTCCCGATCCTTAAGATTAACTCACCTTCGGCAACATCAACAAAAGCTTTTCCGGTTCTCAAGAATGGCCGACCAAGTATTAAAGGAATACGAGGGTCCACTTCATAATCAACAACAACAAAGTCGACCGGAAAATTGAAGGTGCCAACTTTAATAAACACGTCTTCAGCAATATCAACGGGTTTAGCGAGAGTACGATTTGCTAGCTAAAGAGTCATCTTTGTTGGTGTAAGATCGGGTAATGATAGTGTTGTCCAAACACTTAAAGGCATCAAATTAATACTTGCCCCGAGATCAGCTAGGGCAGTAAATTCTTCGGTTTTGTTAAAAATGCAAGGCAACACAAAACGACTGGGATCTCCAAGTTTTTTCGGAAGTTCTTTAAGAAAGACTGCAGAACAGTTTTCATTTAAGCGTGTGTTGACAAGCTCAACCAGCTTTTCCTTCTTGTTAAGCAATTCCTTGAATGCTTTGACGAATTTCGGCATGTGGACAAGTGCTTCAACAAGGCTAATGTTGAAATTCATTTGAGAGATCATCTTCAAATAGTTCGACACTTGAATGTCATCCTTGGTATGCAATTTAGCCTTGTCTAAGCGAGAAAGATAAGGAATATTGGGTTTATAGGTGGAAGGTGTAGGTAGGTGTAGCAGGTAGAGGGTGAGATGTTGAAGGTTTAAAGGTGGAAGGTGGGGTTGGTGAAGGGTTCTTCTTCTTGGGTACGTCAGTAAGAGGTGGAGACGGTAATGGAGAACTAATACTAGGCGTGGGAGTAGGAGGGATAAATGGTGGTGGAGGAGGTGTAGATGGAGTAAATGGGGAAGGGATGGATGGTCCTACTAAGGTTGCTCCACTGCGTGTAGTAATAGCACTCACATTCGCTCTCGGGTTGGTGACGGTGTTTGAAGGTAGAGAGCCCGAAGTAGAGGGTTGAGTGGTTGGTAAGAAACTAGCCAGAATATTCTTCAAATCATTTGTTTGAGTGCTAAAAGAGGTTTGTATATCATGTCGAAGCTCGGATCTAATATCATTACCTTGCTTAGTGATATCCCCTTTTAAGTTGATAATTTGGCTTTGCAGATTCTTGATTTGCTCTCCTTGGGTTCTCATTAAGGTTTCAACATCTTGATGAATGGGTGGGGCTTGTTGAGCGGGTGGGTGATAAGGATTTGAAGCTCGAGGTGGGATTTGGTTGCTTCGATTGTAGTTGTTGGGGTTGTGGTTTTGAGGAGGAAAACCGGGTGAAAGATAGTTGTTAGAACGGTAACTTAGCAAGTTACGATCACCTTGAGGTCGAGCTTGATGGTTTTCCGTTGAGTAGTTACCATAAGCCGCATACACGTTTCCCGGATTGTCTTGAGTAGAGGGACAATCAGTGTATGAGTGAGGACCGCCGCAAGTCTCACAAGAAATTGCTACAGATTTAACTTGTTTTTGATGATTTGTAGCCAAGAGTTGCATGTTCTTGCTCATTTCGACCATTGCGCGGGTCAATTCGGTGATATCAGGGTTTGAAGAAGTAGAAGACACATTGACTCTCGGGTTTGATCTTGAAGATGCGGATGAATCCCAATTTTTGTGGTGAGTAGTCATGTTCTCGATAAGCTCTCTACACTCCTCAGGTCTTCTTTTCATAAATGTGCCGGGGCGGCTGCATTAATCGTATCACGATCTCGAAAAGTTAAACCATTGTAGAAAGTATCAATCAAAGTAACGGGGAGCATGTTGTGGTTTGGACATCGATCGATCAAAACATTATATCGTTCCCAAGCATCAAAAAGTGATTCATCGGGTTCTTGAGTAAATCCACTAATTTGATTTCGAAGGCTCGTGACCATGGATGGTGGAAAGTAGCGCGACAAAAAAGCGTTGAGTCATCTCATCCCAAGTATGAATTGAATTCTTTGGAAGACGATCAAACCATTTTTCGGCATGGTGGGATAAGGTGTGTGGAAATAGGTGAAGGCGAAGAAAATCCATAGTAACACCGGACAACTTCATGCTTTGAGTAACGGTAATGAATTTGTCGAGGTGTTTGTTGGCATCATCATCAGGTAATCCTCGAAATGGACAAGTGTTCTGCACTTGCTGGATCATGTGATGCTTCAACAAAAACTCCGGAGCCGTGATTTGCATCGGCGCAATCGGTCCTCCTCGTCCATTCATTGTAGGTTGACAAAGCTCCTCCATTGTCCGAAGATCGGGCTGTGGAAGAACATTGTTGTTGTTATTGTTGAGGTGCGGTGGGTTATTGTTGTTGTTCACACCTGCCATAGCTAAATCTTCACGAGTCTCGGGCTCTGGATAAGTTGAAGATCTAGTACGCATACACCTGCAAAAGCAAAAGAAAAAGATACCAAAGAAATAGACAATATATATACACTATAAAATAAAGTCTTTTTGGATTTTTGAAAATTTTCAATTTTTATGGATTTTTAACAATTTTTTAAGCAAGAAAATAACGTTCACGAGTGAACGGATCCCAAAATTCAACGCGTCTCTCACAGAAAACCGTTAATCTTTACGAAAAGAGGCGGCAGCGGCGCCATTTAATAACTGGGCTTTTGCCCAGTAAGAAAATTTTATCGTCCGATCTTTTCGAATTGAGAAAGGGAAAAATGTGCGACTCAGCTGTCTTTTGGTGGAAAACAAGGATTTGTCGTTGTAAAGTAAAATATGCAAAACTTTAAAGTAAATTGATGGTTAATTTAAATCTAAAACTAATTAAAACTTAAACGGTGCAATATTAAAACTTTAAAAAGTAATTTAATTAAATGACTTAAAATTAAAACGTGACGAAAAATTAAATTGACAATGTAATAAAAATGTGAACTTTTAATATTAAACTAAAAGAAAAATAGCGGGAAATTAAATGCTCAAAAATAAAAAGAAAGTAAACAGAACCTGAGTTGGAACCCGTAATACTGTCACTATCCGGAATACCCAACAAAGTACTGTTTATCCGGAATATCACCTAGCTCCTTATCCGGAATAATCACCGAGCCCTTATCCTGAATATGCACTTGTGAGTTATCCGGAATAACCTGTTATCCGGATTCCCTTGCCAAAGCTTATCTCGAACAAGCTGTCACCTTATCCGGAATAATCTTCAACTCTTTATCCGGAATTCCAGTCACGAAGCTTATCCGGAATAACCTGAAGTCCCTTTATCCGGAATACTGCCTAGTTTCTCTTATCCGAAATAATCAAAATTGCCTTTATCCGGAATTCGCGTCAAGTAGCTTATCCGGAATACACAAAGACTCGTTATCCGGAATACTATTCCGGTAGCTTATCCGGAATCCTGTTTCACGAACTCTTATCCGGAATAAGAGACTAAACTCTTATCCGGAATGAATACAACCACGCTATCCGGAATAATTCCAACTCCTTCTTATCCGGAATAATCTCCACTGACCACTATCCGGAATAAACGTGCCTGTTGCTTATCCGGAATAAACTGTCACTTTACTCGGAATACTCAATAGAAGACTTATCCGGAATATCTACCCGTGTAGCTTATCCGGAATAATTAGATGGAGGTGATGTTCGGAATACAAGGGTTTTACCAAAACCCGGATAAGAACTAAATTCAAATAAGCTATAAACTAAAATTAAGCTAAAAACAATTAAGCACTTAACTAAAACTTTTACCAAATCAAATTTAAGAAAAAGCTATTAAGCCAAAATTTAAAAACTTTTAAAAACACTAAATAATAAAAATATTATAAATCAACTTTTTATAAAATTTAACTAAAGAGCACTTAATTAATTTTAAGAAAAACACAACAAGCTATAAAATCAATAAGCAAACATAATCAAAAACATAAAAGCATAACCAATAATCAAACAAGCATAACAATAAGCACATAAGCATAAAGATTAAGCAAAATAAGAAAGGTAGAATGAGAGATTAATAAAAACTTGATTAAAGAAAAGATTCAACAACAAAATTAAAAACACTTACTTGGAATTAAAGGAATTAAAGTGCAAGACAAGTATTTAAAATGACAATTAATTAAAATGACATGAAAAATAAGGTGGAAAGACTAATGTGTAAAATTAGCTAACAACTCCTAATGACACATTAGGAGTCTATTTATAGGTGATTAGGAAAGACTAAGCATGTGTTGGTTATTCTTCTTCTTCACGTCTTTTCGTCCTCTTAATTCTTCGACTTTTTCGACTTTGTCTCGGGATTAATAAACTCGTCTTGTATTTTCTTCATTAATTTAGACTTGAGTTCTTTGGCTTTTATTAAACTTCCGTATTTAGACTTTTCTTTGATAAATCTTCAGAATTGGCCTTGGACTTCCGTTCTTTTAGCACTCTTGATCTTTTGACTTCGTCTTTTGTCTTTTTCTTTGATAAAAGCCCGTGTTTTCTTCCCTTTTCACATTTTCGTCCTAAATCACAACAAAAACACAAACCACGCATAATTCCGACATTTACGACATAAAATACACGTTTTGGCCTGGTTATTATTGTAATTAAGTGGTAAAAGGATAAGTGTTTTCACACTTATTATTGGCCTTAATGAGTACTGAAAGCTCCTCATCTAAGAAACCCAAGCAAGACAAGAACAAAGGACTTGTTGCTGAAGCATATGAATGGGATGAAGAAGATGTTTCTTCAGATGATGATGAGTTGGTAAATGTAAAAGTGTTAATGGCACTTGCTGATGATGAAGGGGCAAGCTCAAATGTTGTCACCAGAGAAAGTGCCATAAAAAGAGAATGAGTTAATGTCACAATAAAAAAGGTACAAATGTTGATCCCAAACTTAGATCTTAAACCTTAATAGCTTGTTTAAGGGTTGTGATAGAAAGAAAGTATTCAATCTAACACTAGAGAAACTTTGCAAAGCAAAGTAACTAAACAAGATGCGAAATATAATGTTTAGCACAAGAACAATATGATTGAAGCAAACGTTGAACTTTAATATATCAATGATATACGAATACCCTAAAATGGTATTAGGGTTTACAAAACCTTAAAGTATGATAATGAAAGACAATAGAGAAAGACACACAATGCATGCTAACCTAGTGAGTCCTTTTATAGGACTAAGGACTCACGTACAAGATCACTACCAACAAACTTGGAAAGTATTAAGGAGTAGTAACAGAAACGCATAAAAATCTATTCCAAGTTTATCTCTGACGGCAGGGCCTTTGACTTCAACAGGGGAAACAATCCCCCTGCCTTTGTTATTTGGCAGGGGGAACTTACTCTAGCAGGGGTACGGATAATCAACTAGCAGGGGTAACAAGTATGCATAGATTTATTCCCAACAATCCTCCCCTAAACTTGTGCTTTCCCCTAAAGACAAGTTTCTGAATAAATCCTAGTTGATGAGGATGCTTACAAACTTTCTGGCCAAATCTGACTATGCATTATCCTTACCAGATCATAAGCAACAGGCGTTTTAGCATCTACAATCAAATTAGCCTGTGCTAGTTTCTTCAAGGTCTCCTGAGTGAAGGGATAATAACGATGATTGATCAAGTACACACTTACTCCTTCCATTACTACCTCATAGACCCCAGAATTGGTAAACAGCTTCCAATACAACAAATCTCCTTTATTCACTGCATCAAATATAGGATCAAATAACTCATGATCATACATCCTATGCATGCACTCCCAGATTACCCAATCCTTCTCCACACCATCCATGGTGGGAGGTTTTGCAGCAAAAGTCTTTTTCAAGATTTTCCACAGATCTTCTAAGTCCTCACTATCCAAGGTTTGAAACATGACATCTAGACTTAGAAATGTATGTGCTGTATTGTCAGCTCTTGTAAGCTTCCACCAAGTCCTCCCTTTGTGTTCATAAACAACATACTCTATGATAGCAAACTTCTTTCCAAGTTCACTAGGTGAGATATCATCATTTTCCTGCAGAATTAGCTGTTTATCAATTTCATCATTTGAAGGCCGTTGAGACTCCTTAGTAACTGTGCCAACCTTCTCCATTCTCTTGAGTCTTTTGGCTGCTCTTTGTACATTAAGTACAAACTTCCCAATCTCTGGAAAACTTTCACCTGCTTAATGTAATGCCCCTGCTTGTGATGATGCACCTTCTTGGGATGATGCACCTGCTTGTGTAGTTTCCAAAGTTGTTCCTTCAGCCTTTCTTTTCTTGGATTCCCTAGCTTTCTGTAACATTTCACTTTGTCTCCTAAGATAATCAGCTTCCTCAGGAGAGTTTATAGTCATCCAATCTTCCACATCATATTCTCTTAAGATTGGTCTGACTGCTCTTTTTATAGCTTCAAAACTCATATCTGTGAAGTCCCCATCCTTCCACTTCTTATGTCTCTTGAGCAAAACTTTGTAGTGTTCAAGTTGCCCTTTCTCAGAAGTTAAATACTTCTCTCTCTGAATTTGATTTGCTCTCCTTTCCAGATATTCAGTTTGATATTTGTAAACAAGGCAAGTCAACTCATACCTGTCTTCCAAAGGAGCATTTATTAACTCCTTCTCCCATTGATCCAGAAATTCTCCAACATGAGGCACCCTGTCATCCAGCTCTCTATGCATAATCTCAACCTGCTTGAGCATATCTTTAGGCCTCATCTTCTGCATTCTCTGATTCTGCATATCCATCTCCTCTTGTTGTAGCCCGAGAGCTACTTGTGCATCATGTGCTTCTTGAGCCCTTTTCTGTTTAGGAGTTCTATGCTTGTATTTTCTCTTGGACTGTTCAATCATGATTCCTTTTAATTTGTCTTTTGGATCCACTGCTGGTGCTGATTTAACTCTAGATACAGGTTCTTTAATAGTAATTCCCTTCTGAGCTGGTTGCTTTCTGTTCTTTCTAACAAAAGTTTGAGTAATAGGCTTAGTAGGGGAACGACTTACAGCAGTGGGATCAGCAACAACAGGGGAAACTTTTGAAGCAGGGGCTTCTTCTTGATTGCCCATAGTTAGCAATGTTTGAGCAATCTCTTTAGTTGCACTCCCCTTATCACTTCCTTTATCAGCACTTCCTTTCTCAATCCCTTTCTCAACACTTGCTACCTTTCCATGTACACCACCAGGATATGAATAGTACTGAGTTGACTCTTATGTATTTGGAACTTCCTCCCCTTTGGAAGCATCCTCATCTGTGGATATGATAAGCCTGGGCTTTCTCCTCCCCTCAAGTGTGGCAAGTCTGGTTTCCAAGTTATTGATAACCAGACCTTGCTTTTTGACATTTTGTACAAGTTGTGTGGTATGAGTGATTTTACTCATATCAATTATATCATAAAACAATCAATAATTGCATAATTATCATAAAAATGCCTTGTATATGTTTGTTTTTGTTGTTTCGTGTGTGTAGGTACCAAGTTCGCAAAAACCGGCAAATATCGACACGAGTTTGAAGGAAAAGATCAAAGAAGCCGAAATCGAGTTCGATTTAGAGGATTTAATATTTAAATAACTGATTTTGGTTAAGTGGGTCCCGCATTGGAGCAATTGGGCTAAGAAGCCCAATATTAGATAGATATTAGACTACTTTTGGGACAAGGCCCAAATAAAGCCCAACATCATGATAGAGTATACACGTTTTTGGAGCAAAGTTTTATGGCCCAAATTGATGGACGGTTTGATTAAAGGCCCAAGCCCAAGTTTCATAATAATAAACATGAGAAGTATTCTGCCAATGGCCCATTAGGGCAAATATAGCAAACGGGAGTTGTATAAATAAAGAATTCCTTTTTGGTCAACACACGTTATTAAATAAATATTCACATCAAACGATTATCCATCTACAACCAAACACGTTACACTTTCCACACAATAAATAAACGTAAACCCTCACCCACTCCTTTTATTCCCATTCACACGTTTTTATTATTCACCCACTATCTCTCACATTAAATAAAACTTTCGATATCCTCTATGTTATTATCATCTTCTCCATAGCCAAAAGAAAAACCAGGCACAAAATACTACTGTTCCACGAACCCTAATTCACAATAAAGTCAATTAATTTTGGGGCTTTTATGGCACACGTTTAATTCATACGTGTGGGAATAAAATCCCCATGGTTTAAGGAAGAGAAAGGATGGAAGGGCTTGGCTACGTGGCGAATTTCTACTGGAAGAAACACCTCACTCTCCCAAATCCTCCAATCAGAAGGCAGAAAAGAAACACAACTAGCACACACGGATGCCACTTTGGCAATCCGTGTGCTAGTTGTGTCCTATCAACCGTAGGATCAACAAAGAGAGAGAGAATGAAGATCTAAAGGCCAAGATGAGAAAGGAATATGCTGTGAAGATGCGGATATTCTTCCTCAGCAAGCCTTGGGATGGCTATAAAAACCCCCCATAATACTTGTAATCGCATCCTTCTTTTTACTTTACTGTTATTCTGTTAAAATAGTTTTAGGAAAATTATTGCAATATTTCTTTTCATATTACTGTAATCTTTCTCTTATATTAATAAAAGTTTTATTTCGAGGATAAACTGTCTTGATTTTAATATTATTTGAAGTAAAATGCAATGTTTTTTTCTTAAATCTATTTTAATATAATTTGAATAAATAATTGATTGAGTTAAATAAATAGCTTAAATCAGTTATATAAGGTAAGATTTGGGAATAAATTTTCCCCACTGGAAAGTTTCAAAAATCTGTTCGTTGGATAAAGATGATGGCTCGAATGAATACTTTTGGTGGTGTTGGTTCGAATCACGAAAAATGGTGGATGATGGAGGTGTAAATACGGTTCATAAAGGTTGTTCAGCACAAACCTTCTTCCCAAAGGTTTTCTACATTCGGTGAGTGTCAATTTAATTTAAATGTTTTATTTTAGGGTATATCTGTTAAGAGAATGATTGGTATGTTTAACTGTTATGATTAAGTTGAGTTTATTTTGAGTATTGTTTAGCTATTATAATATTAGAGTGTGGTAAAAATATTATTGAATGTTCAAGTTGCTCAGTTTTTAATAAACTTCTGATTTTGTTAAGTTTTATAATATAACATGAATGTTTGGATTGAGGATTGATTTTGTTTAGACATTGTTAGTTTTAGCTGATAGGCTATTTTGAGTTATCTGGTTTTTGGAATTGGATTGAAGTTTTAATTAGTTTGATACAGTTTAATGCCTTTTTGGTTAATCTGCAACATTTGAACTGGATTACCTGATAATTTGCATAATCATTGTTCTATTTTTGGTGTAAGAAATGTTACTGATATGTAACTGATTAATATGTTTATGCTACGTTTTTTTTGTTACTGCTTTAGGTTTAAACTGCTCTTGGGTTATGTTATGTTTATGATTAGCTGATTCATTGGTTCATGTTGATTGAACTGTTGCTTATATATTCGATGAGTACTTGATTTTGAAGTTTTATTTACTGATTAATATGTTTAGTTATTACTGATCTTTGCTGGGATAGTTATATTTGAATTTGATTCACTTTGAGCGTGTTGATCTGTGAGCTTTATTTACTTCTTACTGATTTATTGTTCAAGCAATTAGCTTGTCAGATCCTAATGATCTGATAAGCCCAAAAGAGCTGATTACTATCAGCTTAATCACAATAAGCTTCATGTTTGACCACTCCTGTGGTCAATTTTATTTACTTGTCCAAAAAGAAAATATATCACAAAAATGGATCCTTGCAGGATTCGAACCTGCGACCTCGCGGTTCACAGGCATGTGAGTTAGCCAACTGAGCTACTTGCCTTTTTGTTTCTATTTAACGTCATTTGATTCTTATTGTATTACTTTCTGGCAGATTTTAAATTTTAGTAAAGTTCAATTTAGTTTCAATTTTAAACAAAGTTTTATTATTATATCTATTTAGGTAAATCCTAAGTTTTTAAAATATTGATCAGTATCTAAATAAAATAAAAATAATAAAAAAATGTTTTTATTAATTTAAAAAGTTTAATTAGATAATTTTAATAATTAGATTTTATAATTAAATAAAAATAGTTTTTAAATAGATTTGTTTTAAGTAATTTTAATAAAGTTTAATTAGTTTAAAAAGTTTAATTAGATTTTTAAATTAGATTAAAAGTTATTTTTATTAAATAGAATCATTTTTATAGATTTTCAAAGTAGTTCAATTTTTAAATAGTTCTAATTTTTAAGTAATTAATTTAGATTTTAATAATAGCGGGGTTAACGATTCATGCACTTTAGGATTAAAAATAGTTTAAAATTGGTAGATTTAATTTCTAGTCTAAAAATCGAAAACCAATTCAAACCAATTGTCCAAATCAAAGCAAAACGTCTCAAATTCACTCGATCTTCGTGTACAACGAACTTGGTTCATTCACGTGTTTAATTGAATTCCTCATTGGTAATATTAGTCTATTACTTTTTCCTAAAGGTAATTTTCTAATTTACCCTATAACGTATCTCAAATTATCACTATACATATCTCGACACATCAAAAATTTTGGCGCCGCTGCCGGGGATCTTGTGTACGATTCGTCTTTGTGGAGATTTGTTGATCGTTGATTTGAAGAACCTTTCCGTCCTCGGAAAGTTTTGTTATTTTTCTATTATATAGTATGTATCGTTTTTCTCGTTTTTTGTGAATAATATATTGTATTACGTAGAACAATAAATTTACATACTTTTCAAATAAGCCTTAGTTGGGATTTCATCACCTAACTATTGTAGTCGAATCCAAATCAAAAATAAAAGGCAAAATAGATAAATACTAATAAGAAGTTTGAACTCGATTTATACAAACTATAAGGTGGGTATAAGGCGACGTGCTATAAAAAGCCGTCTAAGGAAAAAGGTTTTTAAGTGCTTTGTGCCACCTCGTTTCCCCGCTTGCTTGTGCGTATATTGAGAGGGACAACCTATTATTGGTTTGCCGACTCAAGTAGTAATAAATTTTATTTTTGTAGTTTACTTATTGAACCTCGAGACGTTTAGGTTTTCACCTATCGTTTCAAAGTCGACCGAGGGTAATTTACTTCCATAGTAGTTATCCTTATTCCTTGTTTTTATCAATCATTATTGATTGAGAAATACCAAATAAAATACCAAAAATAATCTTCTTCTTGTCTAATTTCTCTTCTTCAATCCTCTAAATTCTCGTCTTTGTAGTGTATGCAATTACGTTCTTCTCGTCTTATGATTGATTTTAATAGGCTTGAAAATATTCCTCGTAGAAATAGAAATCGTCAACAACGAATAGTGGAACCCGAGCTTCCACCTATTGTTGTAGAGATGGCCGATAACCGAACAATAGAGGAATTTCTCCGTGCACCCACCGAAGGGTATGGGGAAGCAATCGTTGTGCCGGCTATTTTGGCGGATCATTTTGAGATTAAGATGGGTCTTTTATCGCTCATTCGTGCCGACCAATTTCATGGCAATGAGACCGATAGCCCCATTCTCACATACGGAATTTTAATCGAATTACCTCGACTCTCAAGTTTAGAGATGTGCCGAATGACGTGATTAAGCTCATGCTTTTTCCGTACTCGCTCGAGGGTAATGCTAAGCTTTGGTATGAGAAAGAACAACCGGGTTCGATCTTAACATGGGATGATTTAGTGTCTAAGTTTATGGATTACTTCTTTCCACCGTCTAAGACAACACACTTTAAGAATGAGATCACTAAATTTGAACAAAAAGTGCATGAATCGTTTGGGGTTGCTTGGGAAAGATTTAAAGATTTGTTGAGACAATGTCCACACCACGGTTTCTCGGAATTGCATCAAATAAATACTTTTTATAATGGGCTTAATATGATTGAAGAAGATTCTTTAAATGCCGCCGCGGGTGGTAATCTTTTAAGAAAAACTCCGAGAGACGCGTGGAGAATAATTGAGGATAAGTCTAGAGCATAATATTCACGAAACACACCGGTTGTTTCCAATGTGAATCCCGAGATTGCTAGATTGGACTCTAAGATTGATAGTGGATTCACGACTTTGTTGAGTGAGATTAGGAAGAATCCTCATGGATCCATTAATATGGTTGAGGATGTTTGTGTATCATGTGGTGGAGCACATCCTAATTATGCTTGTTCAACCACGGGGTTTGATCAAGCTAGTGCTTTTGCCGCGACGGGAACTTATGGCTCCAACGGTCAAGTTCCTCGTCAAAATCATGTTGCTCCACCGGGTTTTCCACCGGTTCAAAATAGGTACAACAATGGAAACAATGGGAATAAATTTAACCGTGGTAACCAAGGGAACTATAATCAAGGAAATGGGTTTAATGCTAATCAAAACAATCAAGGATTTCACAATAATGAAAATGAGTTGTCAAGCTATATCAAGTCAAATGAGGCAAATATGAAAGATTTTCAAAACAATATTCAAGGGCAAATTAATACTTTGAAACTCGATTTTCAAAATACGATTAAAGGGAAAAACAATAAGATTGAGCTTAATCAACAAAGGTTAGAGCAAAACCAAAATCGTATGCAACAAAATATGGAGCAAAGTCAAAACAAATTGCTTTCGATGTTTGAATCTTTTATGAGTCAACCTTCCTCGTCTTCGGGTGGCTTACCTAGCAACACCATTCCAAACCCGAAGGGTGAGATGAAAGCTATAACCACACGTAGTGGGAAAGCTTTAGACGGACCTTTGCTTCCACATGTGAGTACCTCTCCGGTGAGGGAAGTGGAGCAAGAACCCGAGGTGGTTAAAGAAAAGGAAATTCCTATTCCACCAAAGGTAGACCAATTGCCTATTCCAGAACCCGAGCTTCCGAAGACTAAACCCACACTACCCTACCCTTCGATACTTAACCAAGAGAAGCTCCGCGAAAAGTCCAATGCTCAAATGACTACTTTTTTAGAGATGGTTAAGAATCTTTATATTAATGTTAGTTTCGCGGATGCTTTGCTTTACATGCCTAAGTTTGCTTCGACTATTAAGAGATTGATGAATGATTAAGGGAAATTGGTTGAAGTGTCTACATCTTTAGATGCTAATTGTTCCGCGGTTCTTACACAAAAGCTTCCCAAAAAGCTTGGAGACCCGGGCAAGTTTGTAATACCATGTGATTTCCCTAATATGGAAGAATGCTTAGCTTTAGCCGATCTTGGTGCTAGCATTAATTTGATGCCTCTTTCCGTGTGGAAAAGGTTATCTCTTCCCTAGCTTACACCTACTAAGATGACTCTCGAGCTAGCGGATCGATCGATCGCCTTACCAAAAGGTATAGCCGAGGACGTGTTTGTCAAAGTAGGGAAACTCGTCTTTCCAACGGACTTTGTGGTTTGCGATTATCCCGAAGATTCTCGTGTACCACTAATTTTGGGAAGACCGTTTTTGATGACGGCTAGTGATTTAGTTGACATGAAAGCGGGGAAATTGACTTTAAGAGTTGATGATGAAAATATCACGTTTGATATTGGTCATATATCTAAATTTTCTTCCAAGTATTACGAGGAATCAATTAATCAAATCGATGTGATTGATGTTACTTTTGAAGAATATTCTCAAGAAGTGCTTGGATTCTCGGCTTCTTCTAAAAGTGGAAATCCCACTTCTTTGAATCCTATTATCTCTTCGGCTAAGCCTCCACTCACTCCATTTGAGGGAGGTGACTTCGTTCTTGAAGAGCTTGAGAATAATGGTTATTCAAAAATCAAAAAGGAAATTGATGATTACCTTAGCACACCATTTGATCCTAGTGAGTTTGATAGTGAGAATTTTGATCCCGAGGGAGATATTGCGTTGATTGAAAAATTGTTGAATATGGATCCTTTTGAATCACCACCTATGGATTTAAAATTTGTGAATGAAAATGAAACTAAAGTGAAAACATCTATTGAGGAAGCACCCGAATTAGAACTTAAGGAATTACCCACTCATTTGGAGTATGCTTTTCTTGAGGGATCGGATAAGTTACCGGTGATTATTGCTAAATGATTAAAGGAAAATGAAAAGGATGAACTTATCAAAGTGCTTAAGAAACATAAACGGGCCATTGCATGGAAAATCTCTGACATTAAGGGTATAGATCCAAAATTTTGTACTCATAAAATTCTAATGGAGGATGATTATAAACCCGCTATCCAAAATCAAAGAAGGGTCAATCCAAAGATTCATGAGGTGATCACAAAGGAAGTCACTAAACTTCTAGACGCCGGAATGATCTACCCTATCTCGGATAGTCCATGGGTTAGCCCCGTGCATTGTGTTCCAAAGAGAGGAGGAATGACGGTTGTTACTAAGGAGGATAATGAATTGATTCCTACTAGACTTGTGACCGGTTGGCGTGTTTGTATTGACTATAGGAAACTTAATGATGCCACTAGGAAGGATCATTTTCCATTACCTTTTATGGATCAAATGTTAGAGAGACTAGCGGGGAATGAATTCTATTGCTTTTTGGATGGATTTTCCGGCTATTTCCAAATCCCCATTGACCCTCGTGATCAAGAAAAGACCACATTCACTTGTCCTTATGGAACATTTGCTTATCGTCGCATGCCTTTCGGACTATGCAATGCTCCGGGGACGTTCCAAAGGTGCATGATGGCCATTTTCCATGATATGATCGAGAAAACCATGGAAGTCTTCATGGATGACTTTTCGGTTTTTGGGGAATCTTTCACTTCATGTCTCTCTAACCTTGAAAGAATGTTGCAACGTTGTGAGAAAACGAATCTTGTGCTTAATTATGAAAAATGTCACTTCATGTGCAAAGAGGGAATTGTGTTAGGACATAAGATCTCTAAGGCCGGTATTGAGGTTGATAGAGCTAAAATCGACGTGATTGCCAAATTGCCTCCACCCACCACCGTTAAGGGAGTAAGGAGTTTTCTCAGCCATGCCGGCTTCTATCGACGTTTTATACAAGACATCTCTAAGATAGCTCGGCCTATGACCCATCTTTTGGAAAAAGAGACTCCTTTCATCTTTTCGGATGAGTGTATTCAAGCATTTGAGATGCTTAAAAAGAAGTTAACCGAATCTCCAATCTTAGTTGCCCCGGATTGGGATCTACCTTTTGAAATTATGTGTGATGCTAGTGATTATGCGGTAGGTGCGGTTTTGGGGCAACGTAAGTCTAAACACTTCTTGCCTATACACTATGCAAGTAAGACTATGACGGATGCTCAAACAAAGTACACTACAACGGAAAAGGAGCTACTTGCCGTTGTGTATGCTTTTAAAAAGTTTAGACCATATCTCGTCTTGTCTCAAACCATAGTGTATACGGACCACTCGGCTATCAAATATCTTCTTAATAAACAAGATGCTAAGCCGAGGTTGCTCCGGTGGATTCTCCTCCTTCAAGAATTTAATGTCAAAATTCTAGACAAAAAAGGAGCCGAGAATCTCGCGGCCGATCATTTATCTCGACTTGAGAATCCTCACCAAAGCGATCAAGAGAACAAGGAAATCAATGAAACATTTCCTCTCGAGACGCTTGGTATGATTGCTTTTCGTGGTGATGATAGTACCCCATGGTTTGCGGACATCGCAAATTACCATGCGAGGAAGTTTGTGATCAAGGGTATGTCGTTCCAAAAAAACGAAAGTTTTTCAAGGATATCTCCTATTACTTTTGGGACGACCCCTATTTGTTTCGTGTGTGCGCGGATCAAGTGATTCGTAGGTGCGTGTTTGGCAAAGAAGCTCAAGATATCCTTAACTCTTGTCATGAGGGACCCACCGGGGGACATCATGGTGCTAACGCCACCGCGAAGAAAGTCTTTGATGCCGGCTTCTTTTGGCCTTCCATATATCGTGATGCCCAAGACTTGATCAAGTCTTGTGATGCTTGTCAACGTCAAGGAAAGAACTCAAAAGGGATGAAATGCCTCAAAACATTATTCAAGTTTGTGAAATCTTTGACATGTGGGGGATCGATTTTATGGGGCCGTTTCCATCTTCGAAAGGAAATAAATACATTCTCGTAGCCGTGGACTATTTGTCTAAATGGGTTGAAGCTAAGGCTTTGCCCACGAATGATGCTCGAGTTGTGGTGAACTTTTTGAAACAACTCTTTGCTAGGTTTGGAACTCCGCGGGCTATTATAAGTGATCGTGGGACCCATTTTTGTAATGAACAATTTGAAAAAGTTCTAAAGAAATATGGTGTCACTCATCGACTTTCTACGAATTATCACCCTCAAACGAGTGGTCAAGGGGAGGTCTCAAACCGTGCTCTTAAACGGATTTTGGAGCGTTCTATTGGATAAAATCGCACTTCATGATCGGATAAATTGGACGATGCATTGTGGGCTTTCCGTACAGCTTACAAGACGCCAATTGGTTGTACACCATTTAGGTTGGTCTACGGAAAAGCATGCCACTTGCCAATTGAACTCGAACATAAGGCGTATTGGGATCTTAAGCATTGTAACTTTGATTTGAGGACCGCGGGTGATCATCGCAAGGTTCAATTGAATGAACTAAGTGAATTAAGGGATCAAGCTTATGAAAATTCTTTGATCTACAAAGAGAAGACTAAGAGGATTCATGACTCTAAGATCAAAAACCGCATTTTCAATGTTGGTGATCAAGTCCTCTTATTCAACTCTAGACTTAAGATTTTCTCGGGCAAGATTAAATCCCGTTGGTCCGGACCATTCACCATTGCACAAGTTTTCCCTTATGGCACCGTTGAGCTAGCTCAAAAAGACGGGCCTAACTTTAAGGTGAATGGTCATTGTGTGAAACATTACTTTGGAGGGGACATACCTACGGAGGTTGTCCCGGATCTTCAAACTTTCCCTAAGGACCAATGAATGCGGGGATCGAGTCGAGCTCATGACTCGGTGAACAAAAACGAGGTGCCTTGTGGGGGAGTCCCTTACATTCTATCTTCTCTCTATTTTCTAACAACTAATAAGGCTTGATCTTTCAAGCTCGTGCTCGTGTTTTTGTTGTGTTGTGATCTTAGGTATGACCCTAATATTTGAAGACTCTCGTGTTCGGTTTTTGCCGGTCCACTTGATCATCCATTCTTTGAATGCCAAATAGGGGCACACTCTTTATACCTTGATTTTTATTGACTAACGTTTTATCTTGAGGCATAATTAATAAACGGCTTATAGATTTGCGTGCTCTTTCCATGCTAGGAATTTGCATTAGACTCTTCGTGTCTTAGCAAGGGGTGTTACTCTTGAGCTAAGAAACATTGAGGACAATGTTTGATTTTAGCATGGGGGAGTCAATCGATATAATCGCTTGTTATTGCTTTTGTCGTGTCCAAACGTATTGTTTTTCTCATTTTTCAATAAAATTTTAAATTTTTAGTGTTATTTTTAAGTTTTAATAAATAAAATAAGTGCTTTTGACACGAATGTAGGCTTTCCGTTGGTGAAAATAAGAATAGTTTTTGACTCGACTCGGTTTTTAACCTTAACTTTTCCTTAACGTGTTTGAATTAAGTTTTGCTAGGCTTTTATATAGGGAGCTTTAAAACGCGAAAGTCTTAATTCATACGAGTTAAGAACAAGAACTTTTCGCAAGTTCCTATAATTGATCCTAGAAAGTCGTTTATCAAAGGAACTTTAAAACGTAAATTCTAAAACTTAAAAAAGTATAAGAAGATGCAAGATCCTATAGATGACTTGAAAACCCAAAACTTTGATTTAATAGGCTAAGTATCCATTGATTTCACATTTTTGAAATTTTACAATATGGAGAACAAGAGATGATAGAGTTCAATCATAAGTTTCTAAGGTTAAATTCTTCTTTGTGCAAGTATTTTTGTGTTTGATTTAATCTCCTCGTACTTACTTTCCACACTTGAATAATAATTGCTTAATAAATGAAGTTTTTAGCGGTTTAGACTTGATATCTTAATTCGTAACTCCTTCTTTTTCTTCCTTTGTAATTAAAGTGAGAACACATTAAGGGTGTCAGCGTCATGGACTTTTGATCATGGGATTGCGGAAATTTGGCTTACTATAAATATCATATTAATAAAGAAGAATAAATAAAAACATGTTCTCTAGGAGCCTTCGGGTGGGAGTCATGTAGCACTAACCTTGTCATTAGAGCCTTAGGGTGTATGTCAAGGGGCGTGTTGAATAAAAATTGCTTCATCATTATGATCCGTAAGGTGGGATGGTGAAGTCAATTCCCTTATTTTTGTCCAAGGAGCCTTAGGGTGTGGATTTTAAATAAAGAGCACAATTGCATCTTAAAGAGCCAAAAGGTGTTATGATGTAGTTGTTGCTAACTCCATTAATAAGGTCATAATTGACTTTGGAGGTTTTATTGTTGCTTCTAAGTAGCCATATTAGCCAAATTTTGGGTCCGGGATTTATCCCTAAATCGTGTTAAGTTATCCTTGATGTGGGCTTTATTTAGTGACAACGGTTTTTGAAGTCGAGGTTAGGTTTTGAGTGTTGAGTTTACACCGTTCTTGCCTTCATTTTTGGACTAATAAATATCAAATAAAGTCAAATGAGCCTTTGGGTGAATGACAAATAAAATCTAGAGATACAATTAGGAATAATAGGAGATTGAGTTTAACACAAATTACTTGTATGAGTTGGTTTAATTTTGGGGCTTATGATTGACAATGATCTTGTTTTTGCACTTGGCATGGAAAAGTGAAAAGTCGGAGACGATGAATCTATTTGAGTTTTATGATCCTTAAAGTTATTTTTCAAATAATGAAAGCAATACATTATGTCTTTGCAAAATAAAGTGTCATAAGTTGAATAATGGTGTAGCTAGTGTTTTATTTTATCATTGCGTGAGGACACGACAATTACTTAGCAAGGGGGAGTTTGATATGAGTGATTTTACTCATATCAATTATATCATAAAACAATCAATAATTGCATAATTATCATGAAAATGCCTTGTATATGTTTGTTTTTGTTGTTTCGTGTGTGTAGGTACCAAGTTCGCGAAAACCGGCAAATATCGACACGAGTTTGAAGAAAAAGATCAAAGAAGCCGAAATCGAGTTCGATTTAGAGGATTTAATATTTAAATAATTGATTTTGGTTAAGTGGGTCCCACATTGGAGCAATTGGGCTAAGAAGCCCAATATTAGATAGATATTGGACTACTTTTAGGACAAGGCCCAAATAAAGCCCAACATCATGATAGAGTATACACGTTTTTAGAGCAAAGTTTTATGGCCCAAATTGATGGACGGTTTGATTAAAGGCCCAAGCCCAAGTTTCATAATAATAAACATGAGAAGTATTCTGCCAATGGCCCATTAGGGCAAAGATAGCAAACGGGAGTTGTATAAATAAAGAATTCCTTTTTGGTCAACACACGTTATTAAATAAATATTCATATCAAAAGATTATCCATCTACAACCAAACACGTTACACTTTCCACACAATAAATAAACGTAAACCCTCACCCACTCCTTTTATTCCCATTCACACGTTTTTATTATTCACCCACTATCTCTCACATTAAATAAAACTTTCGATATCCTCTATGTTATTATCATCTTCTCCATAGCCAAAAGAAAAACCAGGCACAAAATACTACTGTTCCATGAACCCTAATTCACAATAAAGTCAATTAATTTTGGGGATTTTATGGCACACGTTTAATTCATATGTGTGGGAATAAAATCCCCATGGTTTAAGGAAGAGAAAGGATGGAAGGGCTTGGCTACGTGGCGAATTTCTACTGGAAGAAACACCTCACTCTCCCAAATCCTCCAATCAGAAGGCAGAAAAGAAACACAACTAGCACACACGGATGTCCTGTTGGCAATCCGTGTGCTAGTTGTGTCCTATCAACCGTAGGATCAATAAAGAGAGAGAATGAAGATCTAAAGGCCAAGATGAGAAAGGAATATGCTGTGAAGATGCGGATATTCTTCCTCAGCAAGCCTTGGGATGGCTATAAACCCCCCCCCATAATACTTGTAATCGCATCCCTCTTTTTACTTTACTGTTATTCTGTTAAAATAGTTTTAGGAAAATTATTGTAATATTTCTTTTCATATTACTGTAATCTTTCTCTTATATTAATAAAAGTTTTATTTCGAGGATAAACTGTCTTGATTTTAATATTATTTGAAGTAAATTGCAATGTTGTTTTCTTAAATCTATTTTAATATAATTTGAATAAATAATTGATTGAGTTAAATAAATAGCTTAAATCAGTTATATAAGGTAAGATTTGGGAATAAATTATCGCCACTGGAAAGTTTCAAAAATCTGTTCGTTGGATAAAGATGATGGCTCGAATGAATACTTTTGGCGGTGTTAGTTCGAATCACGAAAAATGGTGGATGATGGAGGTGTAAATCCGGTTCATAAAGGTTGTTCAGCACAAACCTTCTTCCCAAAGGTTTTCTACATTAGGTGAGTGTCAATTTAATTTAAATGTTTTATTTTAGGGTATATCTGTTAAGAGAATGATTGGTATGTTTAACTGTTATGATTAAGTTGAGTTTATTTTGAGTATTGTTTAGCTATTATAATATTAGAGTGTGGTAAAAATATTATTGAATGTTCAAGTTGCTCAGTTTTTAATAAACTTCTGATTCTGTTAAGTTTTATAATATAACATGAATGTTTGGATTGAGGATTGATTTTGTTTAGGGATTGTTAGTTTTAACTGATAGGCTATTTTGAGTTATCTGGTTTTTGGAATTGGATTGAAGTTTTAATTAGTTTGATACAGTTTTATGCCTTTTTGGTTAATCTGTAACATTTGAACTGGATTACCTGATAATTTGCATAATCATTGTTCTATTTTTGGTGTAAGAAATGTTACTGATATGTAACTGATTAATATGTTTATGCTACGTTTTTTTTGTTACTGCTTTATGTTTAAACTGCTCTTGGGTTATGTTATGTTTATGATTAGCTGATTCATTGGTTCATGTTGACTGAACTGTTGCTTATATATTCGATGAGTACTTGATTTTTGAAGTTTTATGTACTGATTAATATGTTTAGTTATTACTGATCTTTGCTGGGATAGTTATATTTGAATTTGATTCACTTTGAGCTTGTTGATCTGTGAACTTTATTTACTTCTTACTGATTTATTGTTCAAGCAATTAGCTTGTCAGATCCTAATGATCTGATAAGCCTAAAAGAGCTGATTATTATCAGCTTAATCATAATAAGCTTCACGTTTGACCACTCCTGTGGTCAATTTTATTTACTTTTCCAAAAAGAAAATATATCACAAAAATGGATCCTTACAGGCATGTGAGTTAGCCAACTGAGCTACTTGCCTTTCTGTTTCTATTTAACGTCATTTGATTCTTATTGTATTACTTTATGGCAGATTTTAAATTTTAGTAAAGTTCAATTTAGTTTCAATTTTAAACAAAGTTTTATTATTATATCTATTTAAGTAAATCCTAAGTTTTTAAAATATTGATCAGTATCTAAATATAAAAAAAATAATAAAAAAATGTTTTTATTAATTTAAAAAGTTTAATTAGATAATTTTAATAAATAGATTTTATAATTAAACAAAAATAGTTTTTAAATAGATTTGTTTTAAGTAATTTTTAATAAAGTTTAATTAGTTTAAAAAGTTTAATTAGATTTTTAAATTAGATTAAAAGTTATTTTTATTAAATAGAATCATTTTTATAGATTTTCAAAGTAGTTCAATTTTTAAATAGTTTTAATTTATAAGTAATTAATTTAGATTTTAATAATAGCGGGGTTAATGATTCATGCACTTTAGGATTAAAAATAGTTTAAAATTGGTAGATTTAAATTCTAGTCTAAAAATCGAAAACCAATTCAAACCAATTGTCCAAATCAAAGCAAAACGTCTCAAATTCACTCGATCTTCGTGTACAACGAACTTGGTTCATTCACTTGTTTAATTGAATTCGTCATTGGTAATATTAGTCTATTACTTTTTCCTAAAGGTAATTTTCTAATTTACCCTATAACGTATCTCAAATTATCACTATACATATCTCGACACATCATTGTGCATTCTGCCTTTTCAGACTCATGCACATTTTCGTCAATTCCAAAATAGTCATAGGTTCCATGCTGCTCTCAACCCTAGAAGGGGATTTCTCCCCTTTTTGGATATCATGGAGTGAGGGAGAGGACTTACTGATGGTGTCACTATCCTGCTCACCCCTTGAGGATGAGACAGTAGTGGCAGCCAAACCCTCTGTTTGCTCCAAACCCTTGGAGACTCTCCTCTCTGCTGCTTGTGACGATTCACCAGGCAAGGGAGACATGGCAAACCTGGATTTAGATCGCCTTTCATGTTGTGGATCAGCAGGGGGTAGAGGACTGGCAGGGTGTAGTTTCTTGGCAGGGGAATCAGAAGGTTTGTGTTTAGCTGTTTGAGTCTTGGCTTCTTCCTGTCTGATTTGTTTCATCATAATTGAAGTGAGTGGAATGGACCTGCCAGAAAACTGTGGTGATGGTGCAAGAAGTGTGGTGAATAGTTTGGTGGTATGCTTGGTTGCTGAAAAGTAATTTTTGTGTTTGATTGGACCATGATCATTCATATTCAGCAGAAGTTCTATAAACCTTGGGTACATACAAAACTTTGAATTGCTTGAAACATTTTTAACCATTCCTTTGAAAATCATTTGAGAAAAACAATACTTCCTCCCTGTTGCTAAGCAGATCAGGGCAGAAGCCATCTCACTACCAAATTCATTGAAAGCAGTGGTTTTTGGGGACAAACATTGCAAAATTGTATGAATCAAATACTTCCAATGTGGGGCAAACTGACCTTTAGCAAACTTACATTTTTAGTCTTTAGAAAGAGTGTACCCCAATTTAACAAGACCCTCAAAGATTTCAGCCTCAGATAGGATGGTTATCCCATCCTCATCATC
Source organism: Glebionis coronaria (assembly GCA_025667525.1). Lineage (NCBI taxonomy): Eukaryota > Viridiplantae > Streptophyta > Magnoliopsida > Asterales > Asteraceae > Glebionis > Glebionis coronaria. The sequence goes on along the minus strand of CM046877.1, from coordinate 209,497,406 downwards.
AAGAAGAAGATTGTCCCTGATGGAGGCAAGTGTAATCACCTTGGGATGACCATCTACAGTGCTTTGAATTGTAACCTCTCAATTCACTGTTTTGGTCATGGATTTAGACCAGAACTGCTGAATGTGTGAGGTATAAATTCTAGGGTTGATGAGAAGGGCCACTCTAAAATACGAGGACTTTAGAAAAGCCACAACATCAACAAATTCTACTGGTTCATCATGTAATAAGGCGATTTGATTATGATTAGCAGCAATTTTGAGAGACATGATAAAGTTTGAAAATGTTTTGAAGGTTTATAAAGGTGAGAGGTAGGTGGGATTTTGTCGAGAGAGAGAGAGATGGACCTGCTTGTGAAGGGAATTAAGTTTTTATAGGCGAATTGAAGAGCTGTGATTGGACCAAATTTTCAAATTACAAAAATATCAAAGATAAATCTTGATAAAAAAGTAATTTATTTGAAATAATAAAGTAAAGATTACCAATCAGCGAAGAAAGCGCCTTAAATATCTTTTAAAAACAATAAAATATTCCCTAACCAAAATTTGTGCAAGCAGGCCCAACGGCTATGAACAGGGTAACGGTATTGTCGGTCAATGGTCAAACAGGGGAATGATATGAAAGCAGGGGAAGCAAAAGGTGAAAACAGGGGAAACTTTCCTAGGGGTATTAGACTAGTCATGGAGAGACCAATGCTTACTAGCTCTGCTCTAATGCACACACTTGTATACACAAGATAGATACATAGAAACTCAAGAGTCCTCTATTCAGCAAAGGTCGAAGCACAAAAAGTCAACACATAAGTCACCCTGCACCTGGTCAACCCAAGAAAATATGCATACCCTAGTCACCATCCCTACCTTTTCCCTTACCTATGGTCAGTTAGTCTTGGCAATGTGTACCACACATCTGTACCTGAACAGCAAGCTGTTTTGATAGAGAAATGCAAGTACCCATTACAGTGCCTCAAGGTTTCAGAGTTCTGACAAGCTTTGCGGCAAGTCCTCATCACCCTGAACCCTTACTCACCAATGGATATGATCTAAGATCATATATGAGCATCCTAAGGATACCCTGAGTCCTAAAGGTGTGACCTAACCTCCCCTTAAACATAGAGCATATACCTGATTCACCAATGAGAATAGTATGCACCATATGGAACTCTGCATTGTTAGTCTAAAACCACATATAACCACTTTTTAAAAAGAACAAACCCAGTTTAAAGAGAAAAACTCTTTTAGCAGGGGAATGAACCCCCAGCAGGGGAATCTGTGTTCAAAAGCAGTGGAATGAAAAGTGATGGAAAAATTGACTAACAGCTATACAACAACAGCAATAAAGCAACCCTGAATATACATGACATAATAGACATCAATTTTTAGGGAGTAACCATTCCAATACCTGCAACCAGGTACTGAAACCTCCCCACTTCAAAAGCTTTTGTTAAAAGATCAGAAACATTAAGTTCTGTATCAATTTTCTCAGGGACAATTAGTCCTTTCTCAAAAAAATCTCTGATAAAGTGATGTCTTATTTCAATATGTTTAGTTTTGCTATAAAAAACAAGGTTCTTAATAATGCAAATGGTGCTGTTGTTGTCAATAAATATCTTGGTTTAAAGAAAGTTATACCCATAATCAAGCAGTTGATTTTGAACCCAAAGTACTTGACCACAGCATGCAGCAGCTGCTACATACTCAGCTTCAGTTGTTGATGTGGCCATAATAGTCTGCTTCTTACATTGCCAAGATATAAGTCTGCTTCCCAAAAATTGGCATCCCTCTGTTGTAGACTTCCTATCATTGTTGTCACCAGCATAGTCACTATCTGAGTAAGATATCAACTCAAATGGTGACTCTTTGGGATACCAAAGTCCTAAGGTTGGATGGCACTTTAGATACCTAAAAATTCTTTTTACAGCAAACAAATGACACTCTGTTGGTGCCACCTGGTATCTTACACATAAGCAAACTGCAAACATGATGTCAGGTCTTGAAGCTGTGAGATACATGAGAGACCCAATCATATACCTGTAGTTCCTGACATCTATAAGATTTCCAGGACCATCTCTGCCCTATGGATGATCCTTGTCCATAGGTGTGGACACCTTCTTTCCCTCAAACATGCCAAACTTCTTCACAATCTCAGCCACATATTTGTCTTGTGAGATAAATATCCCATCTTTCCGCTGCTGAACTTGTAACCCCAAAAAGAAGTTTAGCTCTCCCATGGCACTCATTTGAAATTTGTCTTGAATCAACTTTGCAAACTCTTTACTAAGCATAGAGCTAGTGGAGCCAAAGATGATGTCATCAACGTAGACTTGTACTAGCAGAAGGTCACCCTTTTGTTTCTTGATGAACAAGGTCTGATCAATCTTCCCCCTGCTAAAGCCATTATCTAAGAGATATTTAGAGAGAGTACTATACCAGGCCCTGGGAGCTTGGTGAAGTCCATACATAGCCTTTTTCACCTTGTAAACTTTGTCTGGATGTTCTAGGTCTTCAAACCCTGGAGGTTGCATAACATATACTTCTTCATCAATGATGCCATATAGAAAGGCACTTTTTACATCCATTTGGAAAACAGTGAGATCCATAAATTAAGCATAAGCAAGGAATAATCTAACGGCTTCAATCCTGGCAACTGGAGCAAATACCTCCTTATAGTCAATTCCTTCTTCCTGTGTATACCCTTGTGCCACCAATCTTGCTTTGTTCCTGACAACTATCCCCCTTTCATCCTTTTTGTTCCTGAGTACCCACTTTGTCCCAATGGGCCTTGACCATTTGGGACAATCTACTAGAATCCAAACCTCTTGTATGTCAAACTGTAAGAGCTCCTCTTGCATGGCTTCAACCCAGCTTGGGTCATTTAAATCCTGAAAAATCTTCTTTGGCTCTTCTTGTGACAAAAATGCAGTAAACAGACAACACTGCATGTTGTCATGATTAAACTTCATGGTGATGTTAGCAATGAAGCTGTGCTCCTTTGCTGTATACCTTGTATGTCTAGGGGCTTCAAGATCACCAATGATTTGAGAGATAGGGTGATCCTTAATGATTTTGTAGGTAGGCTGCATGATTACTTCTGTTTCATCTTCTTCCAAATCAGAATTGATGGGGCTATTTTGATTGGGAAAGAAGTCCTCAAAGGAACTTCCAAAAGATACAGCATGTCCTAGAGATGGGTGCTGATGAGCTGAATGTAGCTCTGAGTAACTTGGACCTCCACTCTTAATTATTCTGCTTCCACTGCTGGATATAATAGGACCATCAGATATGGGTGTAGATGATGAAATGAGTGGGGATTCTCTTTCTTCATCATTAGTATCATTAGCAACATGATCCTTTGTGGCAGGGGAAGCAATTGATCTAGTAGGGGAATCCTGGATTCCACTGCCTTCAGCCATTTCGCTGCTTTCAGAAAGTGACATAGCAGGGGATGAGGTTGGCTGTTCTTTTCCTAGAGAAGGATCATCTTATTCACCAGCATCTTCAATAGGAAATAGTGAGGGTACATTCATGTACCTCAGTGGTGACTTCTCTGCACCAGTTGGTTCTTGTGTACCTGAAATGTTAGTATTCTGCAATGCAACAGGTACATAATTCATCGATTTTGAAAGAACTTCTATATCAAAGAACCAATCAGGACCTGTTTGAACATCTTCAGGCTTGTCTTCAAGAAAATCTAAATGAAGATTTTATGTGATTTTGCTTGTCTTCTTGTTGAAGACCCTATATCCCTTGCTGTTCAATGAATAACCCACAAAATATCCATCATCTCCCTTTTCACTGAACTTGCCCAGATTGTCAATAGTGTTCAAAATGATCACACGACATCCAAAGGGTCTAAAGAATTCAATTAAAGGAGGTCTTCCATTAAACAGCTGATAAGGAGTCTTGTTGTGTGCCTTAACCACCAAGGCCCTGTTTTGTACATAACAAGCAGTGGATACAGCCTCAGCCCAAAAGATTACTGGAAGTTTGGAATCAGACAGCATGGTTCTTGCAGCTTCAATGAGTGTCCTATTCCTTCTTTCTGCAACTCCATTCTGTTGAGGTGTTCTTGCAATGTTGAATTCCCTCTTGATTCCTTTGTTTATGCAGAAAGAATCCAGTTTCTGATTTCTGAACTCACCACCATTATCCGATCTCATGGTCACTACCTTCATACTTTTTGATAGTTCAATCTGATTGATGAACCCAATGAGTACATCAGCTGTGTCACTCTTCTCAAATAGAAAGAATGTCCATGTGAACCTTGAAAAATCATCAGTAATCACTAGACAGTACCATTTCTTCTTTATGCTTGCCATAAAAGTAGGACCAAAAAGATCCATATGCAGTAGTTCCAATAGCTTGGTGGTGGACATACTTGTTTTTGATTTACAAGATGCTCTGTGTTGCTTCCCTTTTAGACAGGCAGCACAAGTATGATCATTGACAAAAGACTTGGAAGGAAGACCATGAACCAGATTATATTTCACCAGTTTGTTCATGTTCTTGAAATTAAGATGACCAAGTCTTCTATGCCATTTCTTACACTCATCAACCGAGGCTTTGGCAATGAAACAGGTTTCATTATCTTGAAGAGAGATGTCTTTAAGATCAATTGTGTACATGTTCTTTTGTCTTGGTGTTCTGAGTACAATAGGAGTGTCTGGTGGTAAGACAAACTCCTTTCCTAACACCAGACATTCAGTGTCAGTAAACAAGACAAAATTCTTGTTATCAGTCATCTGTGACACACTGAAGAGATTGTACTTGAGTTCTTTCACCAAGTAGACATTATCAAAGGTCATCCCATTGGTGACAATAGTTCCTTTTCCTGTTATTATTCCATGCCCATCTCCAAAAGAAACACCATCATTGTCATGCAGGGGTACAAAGTTAGACAGATAAGATTTTTGTCCAGCCATGCTTCTTGAGCATCCACTATCCCAATATGCTCTATCATCCCTTGTCTTCTTTGTCACCTGCAAAAAGAAAAACAAATTAGTTTTTCTTGGGGACCCAAGCCATTACAGACTTGGATCTACCTCGTGTATCAATGTAAGATAGCTTATCAAAAACTAGAGATACACCATTAGACTGAGTACCCCTTTTGGGTACCCAAACCCAACGAGCTGAGGCTTTCACAACTTTTCCCCATCTACCCATGTTCCTAGAAGGCAAAATTTTGTTATTAGGGGATACCCCAGGTTTAGCAGGGGAATCCCTATGCTTAGCAGAGGGAACCCATCTTTTGTTTTGGCCTCTATTCATGTGTTGGTAAGGTCTAGGGCCAGATCAATATGCATTATAAGGTGTTGGGTTGGTCACAGAAGTGCTGGGCTTGGTATGAACATCATTCACCTTTCTAAGTGTAGGAACAACATATTTGTCAGTCACCCTGTTTCTCAAGGCAGGGGCAACATACTTGGCAGGGGAAAAGGATTTTGCCCCTGCATTTAGAAGAATGGCTTTAGGTTGCATATCCTTTAAAGGATTTGCAGCCACCACTTCCATTGGTGCCTTACACTCTTGATAAGTGTGATCAAAACTGCCACATGTGAAGCAGGGCTTTGTATTTATCACAAAGTCTTCTCCTAATTGATGAGACTTTTGGTCATTCCAATTTCTTTGATTACCTCTGACAGGCCTGTACATACCAGCATATTTAATGGTGGACTTAGGGGACTATGATCTGGTTTTAGATTTGGGTGAACTACTCTTAGAACTAGAATCACTACCAAAAAGTCCTCCTCTTGAAAATAGAACATGGTTATCAATTTTCCATTGTTTTAAAGCAATCTGTTCCTTTTCAAAGTCCCTAATAACACTAGTTTTCACTAGTGGCTCTTCAGTATCAAGACTATTAGGTATGTAAGCACTCAAGTCAAACTTAATATCATCCTGTTTTTGAAAACAAGGGAGACCAGTCCAAGACAGGTCTTTTCTAGGAAAAGGTACATGAATGTTGGCAAGGGGTGGTGGTATGGTAGCATGCTCATTTTTAATCCCAAACCCTATTTTGTCCCTAGGAGATTGACCAATTTCAACTAGTTTAGTTAAATCTTTTGAAGCTTTTCCAAAATTTTCAACAGTTTCATCATCAATCTTTTTGTTAGATTTAAAAATTTCAAGTTCAGCAGTCAACTCCTTAATGGAGTTATTATTCTCCTTAGCATCTCTTTCTAGAATCACAATGTGATCCCTATAATCACTTTCTCTTTGTTTAAACTCTCTTATGGTGGACTCTAACTGTTCTAAAGCACGTCTATAATTATCAAGGTCATTGTCACAATTGATATAGTCAGCTTTTACCTTTCTGATTTGATCATTCAATGACTAAGTATTTTTCCTACAAGATTTAGTACAATATGAATCATCATATACCTCATTGTCAGAGCTGGAACTTGACTTGGCCATAAGTGCAAAATCTTCTTCTTTTTCCTCAGCAACCAATGCTTGATTTCTTTCCACATTCTCTATCATGGCACTCCAGTCCCATCCACCTGCTCCATCTATCCCCTGCATGGCTACCATGGCTTTAGCACCAGAATCATCATCTCTGGTTTCCTTCCTATAACTATTCCTAGTCTTAGGTCCTCTGCATTCCCTAGCAAAATGACACTTCTTGCCACAATTGTAGCATTCAACCTTTGTTTTGTCAAACCCAGCCACATCAGAGGGATTGATTGAGATCTTCTTTCCATACTTTTTGTAAAACCTGTTGGCTCTCATGCTAAGCAGAGCCATGTTCCACTTGATATCCATCTCCTCCAGTCCTTGCTTACTGATTTGACTTAGATCCTCATGCAACACAGTAGATCCTTGTAGCCCTTGGGATGCTATGAAAGCACAAGCAGTGTCAAGACTGAATGTTGCAGGCCTTTCTTCATCATAAGATGATCCAGACCTGGTAGAAGGGGAATAAGTAGCAGGGCCTACTTCGATTCCACTGCTTTTGGAGATTCCACTGCTTTGAGATATGAATGCCATGTTGGCAGGGGAATCAGTAGATCTACTTGAGTTGGTGGGAATCGTTCCTTTTGACTTCATCTCATTGACAACAGGTTCAAAAACTTTCAAGTTATTGTATATGTCATCAATGTTCTTGTTATCCAAGTCGTCCTTATTCTGCCAAATTTCCTTGTAGACAAACCATTCTTTCTAGAGGCTGTTAAGGAACCTGGTATTCACCTGTTCTCTTGTCACCTCAATATCAAAGAACTCCAACTGGGCCACCATATCTTGAAGCCTATTGTAAATAGCTCCAATTGATTCATCACCAATTGCTTTGAAAGAAGCAAAATCATCAAGCATTTGATTCTTCTTCTTCTTCTTTGTGGCTTCATTTCCTCCAAAGGTTGTGCCTATGGCTTCCCATAGTTCCTTAGCTGTTTTGTACTTTCTGAATCTTAGTTGATGTCTATCAGGTAAAGCCAACAGCAATGAGCTGTGAGCCCTGACATCATGCCTTCTGGCCAGTATTTCCTTATCACAAAGAGCAGCAGATTTCTTCTTGTCCTTACCCTTGGAACTTTCACCTTTCTCTTCTTCCTTGCCCTCTTCAACTGCCACCATTTTGTTGAATTGATCACCAAACTCTATGATCTCCCAGAGAACATAGTGTTCCATTTTCAGGTATTGTTGGATTCTGAATTCCCATAATTCAAAGTTTTCAGGATCCAACATGGGTAATTTGAGGTTATTGTGGTTGTTGTTGTTTGAGGAAGAGTCTGAAGACATGGTTGTTATGAGGGTTTTGTTCTTGGTTTAGACAAAGTTTCTCAACAAGCTCTGATACCACTTGTTGATCCCAAACTCAGATCTTAAACCTTAATAGCTTATTTAAGGGTTGTGATAGAAAGAAAGTATTCAATCTAACACTAGAGAAACTTTGCAAAGCAAAGTAACTAAACAAGATGCGGAATATAATGTTAGCACAAGAACAATATGATTGAAGCAAACGTTGAACTTTAATATATCAATGATATACGAATACCCTAAAATGGTATTAGGGTTTACAAAACCTTAAAGTATGATAATGAAAGACAATAGAGAAAGACACACAATGCATGCTAACCTAGTGAGTCCTTTTATAGGACTAAGGACTCACGTACAAGATCACTACCAACAAACTTGGAAAGTATTAAGGAGTAGTAACAGAAACGCGTAAAAATCTATTCCAAGTTTATCTCTGATGGCAGGGCCTTTGACTTCAACAGGGGAACCAATCCCCCTGCCTTTGTTATTTGGCAGGGGGAACTTACTCTAGCAGGGGTACGGATAATCAACTAGCAGGGGTAACAAGTATGCATAGATTTAATCCCAACAACAAACTCTTCTTGAATTAGAAGATAAAGATGACATTAAATTTGTCTTTGATTACTTGTGCATTGATTTAAAATTTGTTGAAGAGCAAAGAAAACAATTTGCTTGAAAAATTTCACAAACGTTTTTTACAACTTGAAGATTTTGAAAGTAAGCAAATAGAGCTAAAAGAAGCTAAACTTGATATTCTTACTTTCCAACAACTGAACAAAGAAATTTTGGAAGAAAATAACTCTCTTAGACTGGAACTAAAAGAAGCAAAAGACATTGTTAAATCTTGGCTTAGAAACTCTGATAGGGTAAATCAATGCATAAGTGAAAAAATACCTGCTCAAAAGAAGAAAATGCTTGGTGCTGAAGGATCCTCCAATACCAAATCTATTATCTTTGTCAAAGCCTCAAATGAGGATGGTAGGTCGATCCTTGACATTGAAAGGTCAGGTGAAGAGAATTTACCCAATCATGACATTGGACGAATCCTTCTTCCTGAGTTACAAGTATGTGCTGACACTTCAGATCCAGTTGAATCCTCAGTTACTGAGGATGACTCAGATGATGATATAGAGAATGAAGTAAGTACCCCACTTCCTCATTTGGAGAAGCTGGCTGGTGTTGAACCCTCTACTGGACCCAAAACAATCCTAGTTCTTCCAAACATGTCAAAATTGACACTTCAAAGAACTCTTCAGCTCCTGCTGAAGGTTCATGATGACGTATAGTCCCCAACCGGGTCATGAACCCGGCCCACGGGTACTACCCGTATCACGCCCATCACGAATGGGTTGGAATAATGTTATTTGAGCTTATGGGCTTGGATGAACAGTAACCACACACACGTGTGTGGTCCACGGCCCGACATGCCCGGTGTAGGGTTAGACAGAATCATACTCTTACTATGATTAGGATTTATCCCAAAGGAGAGGATATTCACTCACCATAATTAGAAGATAACAATCAATCTAAATCTGTTATTTATCCTTTCCTTGGGGCCGAAGCATCAGTGACAGCCCATTAGGGTTTCACTGCCTATATAAGGAACCCCCAAGGGTTCCGCAAAGGTATGACATTCTACGCACTTTCAACTCTCATCCGATTCCTATAACCCTAACCGATTACTTACTCTCACGCTGGAGTCTAATCGTGGGAAACATTCCCATGGTAAGCCTAACGCGTGTTGTTTTAGTGTGCAGGATCCTAACCAGATAATTCACTTGTGCAGGAGGCGGAGTCCAGCCAACCTGAATTAAGCCTAATTCAGGTCTAGCAAGGATCACCCAACTTTTGTATCAACAAATTGGCGCCATCCGTGGGATCATTACACTAAGCTAGAGCAAAATCTCATCTCGATTTCTCAACGACGAAGGGGCATCCGCAAGGAAACCCCAGGAACACAAATCCTGGGAATCGGAAGTCCCTAGGGGAAGGGATACTCATTCCCAATCGATCCCCTAGCAACCAAGCCGGCGGACCAAACAACCGAAGTGGTCTTCAGTCCATGGGTATGACAAACACGTTCTCTGTCACCCCACCACCTACTTCAACCTTGGATAACCCTGATCCAGGGAGTGCGCCCAACCCCCCTAACAAGGAGCCGCACAGACCATCGACCGAGGAAGAAGTAGAGGTCGAACCGCTCAGTGAGGAAGATCTCACTCGAGTTCTCACGCAGAACTTCAAGAGGATCGTCCCAGGAATTGCATCAAGGCTGAACCTAGGGAGGGACCTCCAATCTAGGCTCAACTTTGGCCACGCCGGACCAGGCACCTCGTCTCAAACTCAAAGGAAGCGAAGGACACGACCTCAGGAGTGGAACCTCTTTGAGGAAACTCCCCAACCCAGGAATGTGTTCGAACGCATAGGGGATCGTCTCATACAAGAACTAACACAATCCCGTGAGGAGGGAGAGAGGTCCGATGGTTCGCCCGAACGACCAGATCTGGAGCTAACCAGAACTCATCGCCGCACAAGCATGTGGGATAGGATGAATACCAGGAAGAAGGCTCCTAGCTCTTCTCATAAGAGAGGTCCTCACCCAAAGGATGGGGCACCGCCCCCTTCTCCTGGTCCATCAGGAGAGGACTCGAATGACCATCCACCCAAGCGTCGCCGACCTAGGCGTACTCCACCACCGCCACCAGACAATGAAGAGTACTATGGCGGCCCCTATTATCGAGAGGCGGAAGCAAAAGATCTTTCCCGCCCATGGTGTAACCCTAGTCTCACTCGTCCATGGGCTGATCCCAGGGAAGATCCTTTTACTTTTCGCTACGGAATTACTCCGAGGATACAAAGCGTCGCCTGCCGGCGTGTGTCAAGACTTATGATGGGACTGGTGATCCGAATGATCACCTAAAGATATTTGACACGCAGGCGAAAATTGAACGATGGCCCATGCCTATATGGTGCCAAATGTTCAATTCAACCTTGATCGGCAATGCTCGTGATTGGTTTGAGGGAATTCCTCCGTGAAGCATTGATAGCTTCACTGAACTACGTACTGCGTTCAAGAATAATTATACTCAACGAAAGAAGTATAATAGGGACCCGGTCTCATTGGCAACCGTCAAGCAACGACCGGGGGAATCTACGGAAGCCTTCACTGAACGCTTCAATGACGAGTGCACACACACAAAGACAATGCCGGAACTTCTGAAAATTTCCGATTATATGCATGCCATAACAGACAGGGAATTAATCAGACGTCTCAATGACAAACGTCCGGAGAGGTATGACGACCTTATGGAAAGGGTCAGAAACTTCATGGAGGGAGAAACCGCGGTAGCCGCGACTTACCCTTCAAAAGGAAACAGCTACCGATCGAACGACCAGTCCAGGAGACAGTCGGGCGGTCAAAATAACCAGAGCAGTGGAAGGGGCTCATATTACAAGAGCCAAAACAAAGGAGGACGGCCGGAGGACAAATTTACCCCTCTAAAGATGTCCTACCGGGAGATCTTGCTGACGGAAGGGGCCAATTTCCCGAGACCTCCCCCAATGACGACTCCACTGGACCGTCGTCAAGGAAATCGCTTTTGTGAATTCCACAACGACAAGGGCCATGGCACGGAGGAATGTATCCAGCTCAAGAAGCACATTGAGTCACTGATCAAGTCAGGAAAACTCAAGCATTTGGTCAAGGATTGGAAGGATGGAAAAGACAACAAGAAGTATGACAAGAAGGATCCCCAAAAGGACAAACCTTCAACTATATACATGATCCAATCTAGGAAGCGCCGCACAAGGCAGAAAAGTAGTCAAAAATTTTCACGCGGCATAGAAATCTCATTCCCTCCCATCACCGCAAGTGATGTGATTGATGTGCCTCTCACTATTGAGATAAGCATTGGAACACACAATGTCCGCCGTATGTATGTGGATGGAGGGTCATCAGTAGAAGTACTATACGAACACTGCTTCGTACAGCTACGACCACAAAATAAGAAGCCAATTAGTACTGGCCACGTCGCCGCTTATCGGTTTTAGTGGAGACACCATCTGGCCAATAGGACAGCTGCGTCTGCTTGTAACCATTGGGAATGAAGAGCACTCCACCACGGCGTGGATGAACTTTATGGTGATACGCTCACACTCTCCATACAATGGGATCATAGGCAGACCAGGTATCCTGGCCATACGGGCAGTACCCTCCACGGCACACGGGATGATTAAATTCCGTGTGGAAGGAGGAATTGTCACTATCAATAGCACAATCATACCAGCATCCGAGTGTCATGCCGTGACACCACCGGTTCCACCTGTTTCTCCCAAGGACGGATCACCACCTCCCAATTGGAAGGTGGCAATTCATCCCGATTATCCGGAACAAGAGGTATCCATAGGGGGAACACTCTCGGATAGCGGCAAGAGGGCCATGTGCTCTCTCCTGAAAGCAAACTTAGATGTATTCTCATGGGAGCCCAAGCATATGACGGGCGTACCGCGTGCGATAGCAGAACATAAGCTCCAAATTCGCCAGGGATATCCTCCCGTTAAGCAAAAGAAGCGCGGTCATGCACCCGAACGCAGCCAAGTAATATTGGATGAAGTACGGAAATTGGTGGATGCAGGTATCATGCGCGAGGTATACTACCACGAGTGGTTATCCAACCCAGTCATGGTCAAAAAGCATGATGGGAGTAGGCGCATGTGCGTGGATTTCACGGATCTGAACAAAGCCTGTCCACAGGACTGCTACCCGTTACCGGAGATTGATTGGAAGGTGGAATCCCTATGTGGATATCCCTTTAAGTGCTTCTTAGATGCATATAAAGGATACCACCAGATCCAGATGGCGGAAGAGGACGCAGAGAAGATGGCGTTCCATACTAGTCAAGGCGTATATTGTTATGCAAAAATGCCATTCGGACTAAAGAACGCCGGGGAAACATATCAGCGGCTTGTTGACAAAGCCTTCGACTCACAGATAGGCCGCAACCTGGAGGTCTAGGTTGATGATTTAGTCATCAAAAGTCATACGGAGGATGCACTTCTCCGATACGTCCAAGAGACGTTTGACACATTGAGGAGGATTAATATGAAACTAAATCCAAAGAAATGCACGTTTGGGGCAACGGAAGGAATGTTCCTTGGATATATGATTGATCCAAATGGCATCAAGCCTTGCCCGGAAAAGACGGATGTAGTAATACAGTTACCATCCCCTCAGACACGGAAAGAGGTGCAATCCTTAAATGGGAAGTTGGCCGGGCTAAACAGGTTCTTATCAAAGTCCGTAGAGAAGTCACCCCCCTATTCAAAACACTCAAGAAGTGCATTAAGAAGGGAGACTTCCGGTGGACAAAGGAAGCTGAGGAAGCCTTTGGTCAACTCAAGCAACACCTTGCATCCCTCCCCATGCTAGTAGCTCACCGGCCCAAGGAGGAGCTCATCATGTACCTATCAGCCACACATGGAGCAATAAATGCGGTACTTATGACGGATAGGGACACAGTCCAAACTCCGGTCTACTTTATAAGTAGAACACTACAAGGGCCGGAGTTGAATTATTCTTCCATGGAAAAATTGGTTTTGGCATTAGTGTTTGCTACGAAACGGTTGCGCCGGTACTTTCAGGCGCACCCAATTGTAGTTATTACTGATCAACCAATAAAACAAGTCATCTCTAGACCAGATGTGGCCGGTAGGCTACATAAGTGGATCATTCTATTTGGAGAACATAACATATCTTATAGACCATGGACGGCTGTTAAAGGCCAAATCTTGGCAAATTCCTTGATAGAGAAGTCGGATGAGGAGGGACCAATCGTACAACGAGAGGAAACTCCATCAAAACCATGGGTATTATTTACGGACGAATCTTCGTGCACGGATGGATCAGGAGTGGGTCTCATTCTTACGAATCCGGAAGGAATGGAGTTTACGTACGCCCTGCGCTTTGAGTTCACAGCCACCAACAATGAGGCAGAATATGAAGCGTTGATTGCGGGTGTAAAAATCGTCACTAGAATAGGAGTCCGCAACCTTGACGCCTACGTGGACTCACGGCTTGTCGTGAACCACATTCTGGGGGGATACGTAGCTAAGGAGGATAACATGGTTCGATACTTGCAGAAAGTCAAGTCACTCATCGCGGCTTTCAACAAGTTTTCCATCAAGCAGGTACCAAGAGGTGAAAACAAGAAGGCGGACGCTCTTAGCAAGATCGCGTCTACAAGTTTCGCCCACTTATCCAAGCAAGTCTTGGTGGAAATACTAAAGGAAAAGTCTATAACGGAAGGGGAAGTCGCAGCTATAGTTGAGGAAGATGGGCCTACATGGATGACCCCGATCATCAACTATTTGACTAATGAAACCCTTCCAGACGAGGAAAAGGCGGCACGACGCATCAGAAGGAAGTCGCATCACTTCGAGCTTCGAGAAGGTATTCTTTACAAGCGCTCTTTCTTACAGCCGTGGTTGCGGTGTGTTGGGCCACACCATGCTACTTATGTGATCAGTGAGATACATGAAGGGTTATGCGGCATGCACGCGGGTCCCCGATCTGTAGTAGCCCGAGCTCTACACACATGATATTATTGGCCTACCATGCATAGGGATGCACGCGACATGATTCGCAAGTGCAGTGATTGCCAAGTGCATAGACCAGTACCACGACATCCGCAGCAGGAACTTACACCCATTACATCCCCATGACCATTCTATAAGTGGGGGATCGATATCGCAGGACCTTTTCACGTAGCTGCGGGGGGAGTTAAGTTCTTGATTGTCACAATGGACTACTTTACACGCTGGATAGAGGCCAAGGCAGTGAAATCCATCACATGCAAACAAGTTAAAAAGTTTGTTTGGGAGAACATCGTGTGCCGTTTTGGCTTACCAGGAGGTATCATCTCGGACAACGGGAAGTAGTTCGCCGATAATCCATTCAAGGACTGGTGCGCAGCGTTGAATATCAAACGGTGCTTCGCATCTGTTAAACACCCGCAGACAAATGGTCTTGTGGAATGAGCAAATAGACGCTTGGGTGAAGGCATCAAGGCACGCCTGGAGGAACAAAGTGCCAAATGGGTGGACGAAATGTCACATGTTCTATGGGCACATAGGACTATGATCAAAACATCCAACGGGGACACCCCATTTGCATTGGCCTATGGCACTGAAGTTGTTATACCAGCAGAAATAGGAATGCCTGCCATCCGCACAGCGGAGGTTATGTCGTCACAAACGACGAGCAACTCCGGATCAATCTGGATTTGTTGGAGGAAAAAAGGGAGATAACGGCTATCAATGAGGCCAAGTCCAAGGCACGGATGAAGGCTTATTATGACGCCAAGGTTAAAGGTGTTTCTTTTCGACCGGGAGATTATGTCTATCGTGCTGACGAGGCAAGTTGAGCGGAGAATACAGGAAAGCTGGGCCCTAAGTGGGAAGGACCGTATGAGGTCATGGAAGCCTTAGGACGGGGCGCGTACAAGTTACGTGACATGGATGGCCGCGACCTAGAATATCTGCAATCTTAAAAGGTGCTATCTTCGAAAGCTATGGCTTCCGCATGGATACTTCGCTATATCTGGCTTCAATGAAGATCCATGTGTTATCTTTGTTTTGTTTTTTATGCTTTCTAGGTTCTTTTTGTTTTTAGGATTTCCCATTCTTGTTAAAACAAAAACCGTAAACGTTCTAATAAAATGCCGTGGTGCCTAGCTAGCTCCACGACTCGTTTTTGTGCAAATTGTTTTTATTCTTTAGATTCTATTATTGTCGTATGGATTTAGTTGTTATTACTATAATGTGCCATTTCTTATTCATATGCATTCATTCAATAACCGTACATGTACTATACGCCTCTAGGCGGGGTAAGAGGATTAAGTGAACCTATTAATTCAACTTGTCACATAAGAGGGATGCAACCCTAGTGACGCGGATCATGTATCCTTACTAGACACCTTACTCATAAGACGTTGTGATAAGTTTCCATATGTCGCGCTCACGTAGTGCTTTGCATGGTAAAGACGCACGCCGCACGTCTAGTAAAATATAGACTTGGTTTTATTCTAGGTAAGACGTGACACGTCATGCGACACAGATACATGATATCTAAAAAAGAATATAAGCAAGTTTCCAAATTATCAAAATTGCCATGACTACCACGGACTTATACATATTATGCCAAATGTTTACAATCATAAAATTCCGTGGACATCCACGGACGAATATTTAGGTTACAAACCAAATTATCCAAGAGTTATAACAAATTAAGGAGCACCCTACATGGGGGGGGGAGAAACCTACCTATCTCCCATTGCTCCTCAGCCAGACAGGGCAATATCTCACCACGTTCCTTCCGCTCCAAAGCTTGAGTCGCATTCATCTCCAGCACCTCGCTTAATGGCTGTTCACCAACTACGATTCTGGTAACATCTTCATAAATAGGAAGAGTGAGGTGGCTGGGTGAGGGAGTGAAGGGAGTCCGGGAATGTCCCTCGTCCTGAGAAAATGCACCAAGACTTAGTTTCTCCATAATCTCCTTGTTAGATGCGTCTTTTGTGGCTTCCAACTCGGCCAAGAAGGGGTAGTGGAGATCTCGCATTGCGGCCATAGAAGCAGTCATCTTTTCAGCAGCTCCGGTGTTGAAGAAGGCATGCTTTGTGAAGTTTTGTTTCTTCCTTATTAGCTCTGCGGCCATGACCATTCCTTCATGACGACCGTGGTCGATGCCATCTGACACGATGTCCGCAAACTGCTGAACAAATTGTGGGGCTTCCAACACCTTGGTAACGTCCAAACGCGTCCCGTGACCCACCATCCACCTACGGCCGGCAATGGCTGCTTGTAGTTGGGGGTATAGCACATCATCACGCTCGGAGATAAGGGCATCTACTAGCACATCTTTCTGGGTGGACACCTCCTTCAATTGTTCGATCACGACCCTCTCATAAGCAAGCTCCTCTTTTAGTTTCTCCCCACCTTGGATCAACGCATGGGCGTCCTCAAGCTTCTTTGTGAGTATGGATACTTGGTCGGAGGAGGACTTAGCTGAAGCTTCTGCCGCGGTTACCTATATGTGATAAATCAAGTATTAGAATAATTTCTATTGCAGCATAGGCGTGATGTGGTGCGGATACATACCTTGGCTATTGCAGCCTCAAGTTCAGTCTCGAGCTCGGCTACATGTTGGTCACGAGCATTGGCATGGGCTGATTGTTCTTTAACAGTCGCCTCGGCAGTAGCAAGCTGGGACTGGAGGGCGGCAATCTGGGCCTCATTTTCTTCAATCATCTTCTCTCTTCGACCAACCTTCCTCTTCAGGGACTCAACATGCTCTAAAGCAGCCTCAAATCTTACCCTCATAGAAGTTCCCATGGCCATCTGATGAACCAAGGCGCCGTTGTATTCATCCACCAGATCCGTAAGGTTTAGTGCATTTACATCTCGTACCAGCCCAGGGGCGATGCAGTTATTAAGATAATCATGGCACTCTTCTGCCTCTCTCATCCGTGAAGCGGTGGTGATCTTCCAGTCGGGGTTGAACTGCTTATGAGGGCCGGACACCGGGACCTCTTGGGAAGCTGTGGGGGTACCTTCCTCAAAGGCGGGGCCGGATCTGGGTGCGGCTATATACAGCGCAGGTTCTTTCTCCATCTCCTTCTCTTTCCCCTTCTCTTTCCGTGCATCTGGGGGAGGTGCGACACCAGCTTGCTCATCCCTACAAACAACAATTGGAATAAGTATTAAATATTGTTCGAGGAAAATCGTAACTCTTACTTGGATCATGGATATTTTGAATAAACAGATGCGGTAGACTTACACATTAGTCCTTTCTAGTTCTGATGTAGTCGGGGGAACTTGAGTGATGGGCTCGGCATTGGTCAGCGGCACGACCGGATCCACAGGTGCAGCCCGCACCGTTTCAGAGGCTTGGGTGGTGCTCTCAACAGACTGATAGCGGGGGTGGTCCTCGCGCAGTTTTTTGGTTGGGGTATTGTCTTCACCAACCTCAGCCTGAGCAACTCTTCTTACCCGCTTGTTCTTCCTACGAGTGCGCTTAGGGGCGGGCTGGGCTTCTTCTTCTTCTTCTTCTTCATCTACTTGTTGCACTTCCTCCTCGTCATCGCCCAACATTTGGCGAAGACTGGAGGTGGTCCTCTCAATGTTGTCACCTTGCTCTTCCCCGTGTGCGGGGGTAGCAGTCTTAGGCGGCGAGGAGGGCCCGAGTTCATCTTCAAGCATCATGTTATCACCATCTTCGTTGTCGAAATCCACGGGGGTTCTCAAGAGTGTTGTTTCTTCTTCGTCTGAATGGGGATCCGGTACGGCTGCAAGGGCAACTGTCACGTTCTGGGTATGCTCGAGGAGGGGTAGCTCGTTCGGGATCCCTCTGGTATAAGTTTTGGATCACCTTTACGAAGGATTCCAAAGAAGCTCATTTCTGCCAAAATAAACAAAGTATGTTAGTTATAGCAACTAGGTGTATGTACGTCTTGGATGTGCGGATGCTATACCTACCTTCACCATGCCTCCTCCAAAACACAGGATATCTGTTGGACGAGCCGAAGTAATTGCGGCTAATCCCTAGCAAACAGAGGAATGATTCGGGTAGGTTTCTATGGAATCCTGTTCTATTCCTATCTATTTCTTGGGAATGTTGGGGATTATATGTACCGGCGCCCGGAGGAGGGTCAGGAGATAATCTATGTTTAAAGACATAATCGGCCAGCCACACTATTGAATCGATGAAGAAGTAATGGTCGTACCAGTTTTTCAGTGAGTCCATGGCCTTATTATGGGATGTGGGGCTGTTTGGGGATCGTTTCTTAAAGGATAGCCAACCATTTACTAAACCAGGGGTGTAGAATAGCCGGAATAGCTCTACGGTTGGAGGGATTCTTCTTGCGCGACAAAGGATTTCAAACTGGCTGACCTTACATGCGCCTATACAGTGCAATTGGGTGATATGTACATCATAATATCCTAAGAGATCTACAAGGAAACGGGTGAAAAGAATGCGGTAGTTGGCCGCATCAAAAAGACGAGTGTATAGCCCAATCTTTCCCTGAGGAGCCTCAGTTATGAGGTCCCCTACACCAGGGAGAGAGGGGTGTAGGTTGCTGGGAATGAATTACTCAGTGCAAAAGTGATCTAATTGCTCCTGGGTAATTACATTGAGAACAGATCCAATAGAGGGGTTGTTTCTTTGAGCCATTACTAAATAAAAGAGTTAAGGGCGTGGTATTTTAACCTGCGTAGGAAGGGATCCGTGCGTAAGAAGGTGGTGATAAGAAGGAAAGCTTTAATGGCAGAAATGAAGGAAATAACTGTGTGTTACACACAGCCGTAGGGACAACTTATTTTTAGGGTTGCCTTGAGAGTCATGGTCTGTTGGACGTATGACACGTGTTTGCCACTATCCAACATCGTGTGGTTGGGGTGTAAGTGGCAAGTGAAAGGTCAGGTAGGGCCCACGGGTCACTTCTAACACAGAGGCTTACGTCGCTCGAGGTTCTGACTGTTTGCACTTTGTCAATCAAGTGGCAGGTGAACAGTCATTTATGTCGGGATATGCGGTCATACATAAGACCAAATTCAATGATGCATTTAATTTGTCTCGGTCGTCACGTGCGACTGGGGTATCATTGGAGTTGAATCCATGTAAGGTTACCACGTGCGGCCGAAACAAAATTTTGAAAATTTATCATTTCCTAAAGATCTTTCTTGGTACGTCCGGGGGGCATCTTGATAGTCTAGAGGTTACGCCTACGGCTGTAACAACTAGACTGGGGGGACATGATGACGTATAGTCCCCAGCCGGGTCATGAACCCGACCCACGGGTACTACCCGTATCCGGCCCATCACGAATGGGTGGGAATAATGTTATTTGAGCTTATGGGATTGGATGAACAGCAACCGCACACACGTGTGTAGCCCACGGCCCGGCATGCCCGGTGCAGGGTTAGACAGAATCATACTCTTACTATGATTAGGATTTATCCCAAAGGAGAGGATATCCACTCACCATAATTAGGAGATAACAATCAATCTAAATCTGGTATTTATCCTTTCCTTGGGGCCGAAGCATCAGTGACAGCCCATTAGGGTTTCACTGCCTATATAAGTAACCCCCAAGGGTTCCACAAAGGTATGAAATTCTACGCACTTTCAACTCTCATCCGATTCCTATAACCCTAACCGATTACTTACTCTCACGCTGGAGTCTAATCGTGGGAAACATTCCCACGGTAAGCCTAACGCGTGTTGTTTTAGTGTGCAGGATCCCAACCAGATAATTCACTTGGTGCAGGAGCCGGAGTCCAGCCAACCCGAATTAAGCCTAATTCGGGTCTAGCAAGGATCACCCAACTTTTGTATCAACAGTTCACATATGGGAACTACCTCTTCAGTTTCATCAAATAAACTAAAAAATGCTAAATCTGAGGAAGATAAGAGAATGTCTCTTGTCATGCAAGAGATCAATGATCTTAAAATACAACTTAGACATCAACAAACACCAACATGATTTAGAGATGAACCTTCATATTCTCCTCATTTAAAGTTCAAGACACAATTCAAAAGAGCTTGTGAGTTATGTGGTCAAAATAACCATCTCACTCAAACTTGCTTAAGAGTGATTTATTGTACTAAATGTGAAAGGACTGATCATCGTACTTGTGAACACACTCAGTATATGTTGGCCAAAACAAGTGTTGATGCTCACAAATCTGAAGCATCTCATTCCAGGCGAAATATGCCTTTCCCACCATGCATTCATTGTGGTATGGGCAATCATCACCCAGATGACTGCCACTATTACCCTGATTGTAATATTTGTGGGAATTATGACCATGACACTCATGGACATAATCAAATCATCTCACTCAGAAGAGGTATTAAACCAAGAAACCCAAACTCTAATACCAAATGTTGTGAGACTTGTGGAAGCAATGTCCACACTACATCTGATCACAACCATATAGAGTGATTCAGAAGAGGTGAAGCCCTCCAGGCTAAGAAAGCTAAAGCTGTTCAAACCTCTTCTTCTTCTGAGCAATCACACATACCCTCTACAAGAGGACCCTTTAGATCTAGAACACCTTCTAGATCTAAAACCCCCACCCAACAAAGGTGGGTTTCAAAACAAAACTGATCATTTCCTTAACTTGTGCATATGACTGGCACCATAAGTTATCTGCACAAGTATAAGGAGGAACAAGGTCCTAAAGTTGTTTTTGGTGATAACTCATCAGCTACTACTGAAGGATTAGGTTCAGTGAAATGCAATGGTATAGTTTTCTCAAGGGTAGCATATGTAAATGGATTGAAGCACAACCTCATCAGCATAAGTTAACTTTGTAATGCAAAGTATCTTGTGCTGTTTGATGACAAAAAAGGTATAATCTTCAACTCCAATCATGAAATTGTGATGATTGCTCCAAGAGTCAAAGATGTTTATGTCATGAACATGAACTCAACTTAGGAGACATGCTTCTTTGCTAAAACCTCCAATATTACCAATTGGCTTTGGCATAAGAGGCTTTCACATCTCAATTTCAAAACAATAACTCTGCTGGCAAAACAAAATCTTGTTATTAGTCTTCCCTCACTTGTCTACTCCAAGTACAAACCATGCTCAGCATGTGAAAAAAGGGAAGCACCATAGGGTCAGTTTCAAAACAAAGCAAATTTTCTCAATCAAAGAAAGTCTTCATTTGCTTCACATAGACTTATTTGGCCTAGTATCACCTAGGGCCATTTGTCATGAAAAATATACACTTGTCATTGTTGATGAGTACTCAAGGTACACCTGGGTATATTTTCTGACAAAGAAAAGCCATGCACCAGATGCCATTATGTCATTCATCAAAAGAGTTGAAAATTAAAATGACACTCATGTCAAACAACTCAGAACTGACAATGGCACTGAATTCAGAAATCACTCACTGATCAAATTCTGTGATGACAAAGGAATTTCCCAAAATTTCTCATCTCCTTATACACCTGAACAAAATGGTGTGGCTGAAAGAAGGAACAAAACTTTGATTGAAGCAACAAGAACAATGCTTGTTGGATCTGCTCTCTCTAAGCATTTTTGGACTGATGTTGTAGCTATTGCTTGCTACACTCAAAATAGATCCATTATTGTGAAGAGACACATGAAGACTCCATATGAAGTCTTCAGGGGGAGAATTCTAAACATTTCATATTCTTACATGTGTTTGGGTGTCCAGTATTCATTCAAAATCACAAGGATCATCTTGGAAAGTTTGATGAAAAATCTGATGATGGTTATTTTCTTGGATACTCCCTAGTATCGAAAGCATACAGAGTCTTCAACACAAGAAGACAATGTATTGAAGAAACCTATCACATCACATTCAATGAAAGTTCTGGATCACAATGTTTGGGTGTCCAGTATTCATTCATAATCACAAGGATCACCTTGGAAAGTCTGGTGAAAAATCTGATGATGGTTATTTTCTTGGATACTCCCTAGTATCGAAAGCATACAGAGTCTTCAACACAAGAAGACAATGTATTGAAGAAACCTATCACATCACATTCAACGAAAGTTATGGAGCTCTTACTTTTACAAATCCATCAGATGATGAACTTCATATACATGAATCTCAAAATTATTCATCTGATGAATTTAATCATTACGAGCCTTCTCAAAAATATCAAACAAGCAATTCAGTCCATCATATTGATCCATTTGAAGATATGACAAGTCTTACAAAAGGAAATCCTTCAGTATCACATACTGATGGCTGTCAATCAAATAATGATCAATCTCAAAATGATCAAAATGATCAGCAAGGAAACACAAATGACCAAAATGGTCAGTCTCAAAACAATCAGCATGCTGACACACATGATCAAAATGATCAATCATATGCAGCTGTTGAAGAACAATCTGAGACCCTTGCTCAAAGCTCTCCTATCATCTATAGGGAATTAGGTCTTGGATATGCTTCTTCTGACCAAGAAGGAAGTCCTCCAATGATTGAACCCTTGTCCACTTAATATCCTTTAGTAGACACTAGAGACATTCCAAGTCCAATGGACTTCCAAGTTCTAGCTCTAATCATGATACCAGTACCTATTCTCCAGCTCCACAAAAATCTTGGACTCAAAATAGTCACATACAGCTGGTGAACATAATAGGTAATCCCAGTGAAGGTAGAATCACTAGATCTATGGCAAAGAAACTGAGTGCTGCTTCATCTAAAGAATTCCTTTATGCAAATTTTCTCTCAAAAATTGAACCTACAAAGGTTTCTAAAGCACTCACACACCCTGGATGGGTGGATGCCATGCAAGAGGAACTCAATCAATTTGAAAGAAACAAAGTCTGGAAATTGGTTCCTCTTCCATATGGTAAATCAACCACTGGCACTAAATGGGTTTACAAGCTCAAAGAGATGAAACTAATGCAGTGACCAAAAATAAATCTAGGCTGGTGGCCCAAGGATTCAATCAAGAGCCTGGTATTGATTTTGATCAAACCTTTGCTCCAGTTGCACGTATGGAAGCCATACGAATCTTCCTTGCATATGTCACTTACATGAACTTCATAATCTATCAAATGGTGTCAAAAGTGCATTCGTAAATGGTGACCTAAAAGAAGAAGTTTATGTTACCCAACCTCCTGGCTTTGAGAGTAGTAAATACCCAAATCATGTCTACAAGCTTTAAAAAGCTTTGTGTGGACTGAAGCAAGCTTCAAGAGCATGGTATGAAACTCTCTCAACTTTTCTCATTGAACATAAATTTGTCAGAGGAAAAATAGATAGCACCTTGTTCATCTATAAATCTAAAACTGACACCATTCTGGTACAAATTTATGTGGATGAACCAACTTTCAAAAGATTGATAATGGAGCTTGGTATGCTGAACATTGATGATACAAAACCTGAACCTTTAGCATTCACTGAAGAAGCTTGAAGGCTCAGCATTTCTTAAAAGATTTTGATTAATGTTAAGTAGCATTGTCTGAGTAAAGGAGTGTGCATTGTTATGTGTCTATTTCACTTTATGTGATTGTGTATATGATGTTTTGCAGCCTTATCTGATTCACTGAAGCTGAACAAATAAATCACCAGTCATCAAAAGATTCCTTCAGCAATGCTGAACAAAATTTTAATACAAATGAGTAGCTAGGCCTGAGTAGAGGAGCGTGCAATGTCATATGACTTGTTCACTTATGTGAACATGTATATGGGGTTTTGTCGCCTCATCTGACGCACTGAAGCTCACAAGTATAGCCATCAGCTTCAGAATATTTGAGCAACAGCTTTTAAAACAAATCAATCATGTGACTCAATGGAGTAAATGGCATTAAATTTCTTGAGAATAAATACAAAACATTCTTTCAAAAGATGTCAGTTGTTTATTTATGAAATATCAAGCGTCCATATCACAGTCAACAAATTTCTAACACAATGAGGCGTTTCACTGTTCAAAGCAACAGAAAATCATCACCTTTTTCAGAACATTAATGAGAGAGTTTGTGCCATTTGTTCAAAAGATACCCTAAAAGTTTCATTCACTTTTCAAATGTTTTACAAAATTTGACAACTTAGTTTAAAAAAGTGTGTACATATATCTTATGAAGATTGATGATTCATATCATTTGCAAAAACTTTAACAAAAAAAAACACGCACAACTCTCTTTCTCTCTCTTTTTTAAAAGAAAGTACACACAACAAACATCAATGGCTGCTGAATCTTCTTCACAACCACAAGAGACTAAGATCACCCTCAATCCTTCCATCCATGTAAACTTTCCCATCGAGGACATATTCTTTAAACCCAACAACATCGCCTTGATAAAACTAGAAACCCTAACATCTGAACTAGGAAAACAAGTACTAAACTTTTTATCCAAATGTGTGATTCGTGATGCCTTGTTCAAGGATCCAGGGGTTATGTTTGAAAATGTGTTAAAAGAGTTTTGGTTCACAGCACAAGGGTCAACAAACAAGAAATTTATTGAGTTTGTGTCTACTACCTTGGATATTCATGGGAAAATAAATTTAAAGATGTTTAGAAGGGTCTTAGGGTTAAACTATTTGGAGGATTCTAGCAAATATGAGGCTGTTCCTAATGATCTCTCTGTTGTCAAAATATTTTTTAGAGAAATTGGATACACTGAGGAGATTGGTGATAAATGGGGGTTGAAGAGAAGTTGTTTACCACCTAAGTGGAAACTTTTGATGTCCATCTTAATTGAGTATCTGGGTGGGAAACTGGTGGGCTGGATCAAATCAACCAAAAGGATGCCCTTATTTTGTATTGTCTGGCAAAGGGCATAAAAGCTGATTTTGGAAAACTAATCTTTGAAGATCTCCATGGGAAAATGGAGAAGAAAACTAGGGAGAAGAATGTGGTCTACACCAGATTTTTATCCCTCATTTTTGCTGACCAATTTGGTGAAGAATACCCTAAAAATGAAGGAGTTAAACTTGTTTTCTCAATATTTGTTACCAATCGCTGGAACATTCCAGTCAGCACAACTGAACCTCCTTTCACACAGCCCATGCTGGACATTTGCTCAACAAATTCTCTAGTAGTGTTCAAAGCTCCAAAAGACACTTCTCCAACTGGAGAAGGGGATCTAACAGGCAAAAAGTATGGAGCTTCTTCTGGACCACGTCAAAAGAGCACATCAGTGAATACTCTTAAGTGTAGATGTGAGTCTAAGAAAAGGAGGTACCCCACAGAATCTTCATCAAAGAAGCTTTCTGATGATCCCAAAGGCTAATATTTGAAGAAACAAAAGTCCTCGGCCAAGGACCAGAACCCAAGCTAGCCGCCACCATCAGTCTCTGCTGAAGGTGGTATGCATCAAGAGGCCCTGAAGGCAACCCATCTCTCAACTTCTTTAGGAGAGAAGGGTGAAGATAGAGCGCACCCTCAGCTCGATAAAGTGGAGTCAGCATCGGTAAGCATTTTAAATCTGAATGCATCTCAAATTTCATTACCAATCTCTATCTTTTGTCACTCTGAGTCTGTATCAGGGAATGATGTGTCAGCAAATCCAACAGCTGATGTTGACCCTGGCCTATCGATTTCTAATGATGTAGTTCCCCCACAACAGGGTTCTACGAAAGGAACCACAAACATTATCATTGATCTTAACTCATCAGTGACTCTTTCTCAGGATCCATCAGGTAAAATCAACCCTGGTGGTGAAGGACTTGAAACTGACCAGCACGCTGAAGGTGGCGATCATCAGACAATGAAGGAAGTGCCTCTCTCCACTGGCGCCAAGGGGGACACTTGCCTACATTTATATTCAGCATGTCTGCTGATGACTTGGAGAAGGAGTTGGGACTAAGTGAAAGAGCTCCAGTAAACTTGGATGATAGTGAATCTGAAAATGACATTGCTGATCAAACTCCCAAGCCTCCTTCCCCCAGAACCGTCAAGGTAAATGAACTAACAAATCAAGTGTTGGTTCTACAATCACAGGTGACTAAGCTCAAGGAGGAAAAGGCTCTTGCTGATGCTGAACTCGTTACTCTTAAAGCAAGGCCAGTTCCTCCTACTGTTGAACAACTCAGTGATGCAATTCTCACTGCACTGAAGACATTGGTGAAAGATGTGGCCACTACCACTTCTATCAAAAAAGAAATCACATCCCTCATGGACTCCATTAATGCTACATCGTTTGAGCTCCCTGCTGAATACAAGCCGATTCCTAATTAGCTTAATGAGTTATGCGATTCAGTTTCAAAGATCAAGGATAGGGTGAGTCTATTGGAACAACAAAAGCTGACCTTATCTGATGAAGTTCAGCAAAAACTAAATGCTCTTGCTAATGTTTCAGCAGTATTGACAAAGGTATCATCAACCTTAGACTCTATATGTACATGGTTTCCTGCTGGGGGTTCAATAGAAGTTGCAGGTCAATCTTCTGCTGAGGGGGAGAAAGTAACTATTCAGCAGCTCTTCAAGAAACATGTACAGAAGAAGGCCCAAAAACAACCTTTTGTTTATGTATCTCCGTTCAGTGAAGGCAGTCCAGATAAGACAAAGGGGGAGTCTTCAGCAAAGGGCACTCACATTGATGGCCATATTGATGGCCTTACCACCAGCACTGAAGAATCTGAAGATGTGTCACCTCCCATCAAACCCAAAAGCAAAGGTGAAACCACATTAGATGAAAGAATTATCAAGTCAGGATTGGTCAATCAAGAAGAACTTGATAGAATCCACAAAATTGAAAATGAAGAAAAGCTCGGAGATCTGAAGATGAGCTTATATAAAAGAAATGGAAAATCTGAAGTTGAAGGCCTCTTCAAGAAAAAAAATGTTATACGAAAAATTCTGTATAGCAAGGTTGAACAGAAGATGTCTCTCAGAAATCACAAATGTTGACATGATGACTTACAAGGGAGATATCAATCTAAAGTTCTACAGAGCTGATGGGGCTGATGAGATCACAGATGACTTCCAAGGGAAGGAGCTCTCCTATACTGAATGGCTAGAGATGAACAAAATCATTGAAAAGAAAACATCCAGGAGATGGGTAGAAGTTCGCACAAGAATTGAACACTTTGTGAGAAATCATGAAAGGCTTAGTCAACATCTGAACATCAGCAACCAAATCTCACTGGAGGATCAAGATCCAATTCTAGAACTGAACAAGAGAGCCAATCTGGTTCAACCTGGTGTGGGTGATATCTTTGTCACCACCAAGAAATACAAAGATTTTGTTCAGTTTGAAAATCATCTCCCTGGACATGTGTTAGAAGAACCAGAATTGGGAATGATTATGTTCAACCATCATGAACGACAAGACTTTGTGGGCATCAGTGATCTTGATGATTTGAACAATGAATTTCTTGGAAACATTTAGAAAATATTCTTTGCTCATCATGGTGGTCCAGGACTGACTGAAGCTGCAAGAACCTTCAATATGTGCTTACTATCGATACTGGACATCAGAAACTCATATCTATCAGTACAGACCCCTGTCATTGAAGAACTTAGGCCAAAGGAAAACTGAATAATCATTTGCAATATATTGTTGTAATTTGTAATGTTATTAAATAAATGATTATCTGATGTTTATAAGCTATTAATTGTTCAGTGCAAGTAAGAAGAAGTTGTTATGCTCACTTACTACTGACATTAGACTTAGGCTATTTGTATATCCAAATAAGGGGAGATTGTTGGGTCAGTATTTACTAACCCTGAAGCAACTTTAGGATTTGAATATAAAATCCCCCTAAGTGTTTCATGCTCAGCAGTAAGGCCAGTCTGCTGATGGATGACCAGAGGAACAAAGTTCCTACTGAAGACTTTAAAGTTGAAGAAAGTTCATCACTCCCCTTCCAGTGAACTTAGAAGACAAATAAGTCTTCGCTTCAAATACTAGGCAGTCTAGTTGCTGAAGAACAAGGACTGAAGAAGGGCTTTCAGTTCAGTTTGGCTTGACAATACCAAACTGAATGATGTCGATCTCCTCTAGGATACTGAAGACTCTTCAGTATTATGATGGTTTGCATTAGTCGGGAAAAGATAACTTTAAGTCAAAGTAGGTTGCTTGTATACTTAGATATAAGTACAACCTTTATCTTTCCTAGAATAGTTTATTAAGTACTTTTTACTGTTTATCTAGCATGGGCATCAACCACCCACTGGATAAACTGATGCATTGGTACATGCAAAGTGCAAACCCTAATTTACACTGCCTATATAAAGGAGTGTACATTGGGAGAGAAAGGTAACCAATACAAGACCTTAAACTCTAGAAAACCTTTCTCTCTCGATACCAACTAAACCATATAGCCAAAGATGCATATGAACGTTTATATTAGAGCTTAGAGTTTAACTTTGGTTAAACGTTTAAGTAAAGGAGATCAAACCCCATTGTCATTCAACCACTTTGTTATTCTGCAAACAAAGTGGGTTATAGATTCTTTATTTGATTCTAATAAAAGTCTATACGTTGAAAAGTATATTGGTATTTTTGTTTTTATCTTTCATAGTTCTTATCTTATGTTAAAACAACTCACTTGAGTCAAAGTAATAGTTATTACTTAAGATAATAAGTAATATCGAATTACTAGGGACCAACAGGTTTAGTGTTCGATTCTAGCCATTGTTATTGATTTGGAACCATTAGTTTGCGTATTTGGTTAAGATTATTAGTCACCCTGACATGTGCTGAAATACGCAGAATGTGCGCCGCAATTTTTCAGAAGTACCCCGCACTCTGGCAAATTTTTCCCAGAAAGTACGCCGCACTTCTCAGAAGTGCGCAACACTTTTTGTCTGAAAAACAAACAGAATGATCAGAACACCAACATAGGGCTGCCGTAGACCCCTAATATTTATCTAATGTTAATATATGTTTGTTTGTGTGATAAATTTTATAGAACACAAATTCTGGAAACTATGAGACTGGCTCGTCTAGCCGAAGGAAGAGGCAAAAGCCTATCGAGTCGACGAGTGCCGCACTCATGGGAGTCCCTAATCATCCATTTTTGAATTGGCCTGGATGTATAAATGATGCTAAAACCATTTACAACAATGCTCTTAGTCTTCTACTACCGAAACAAATTTTCGCACCTAGCATTGTGGATTTTGGAGTTTTGAGTGAGCTTGGGTGTGAAGCTCAAATTAGGGAGATGTTATCGATAGTTGTGGTAGAGGCTGAAGGAAATGAGGTTTTGTTTCGATCTGATGCTTGGGTCCGTGCTTTTACTTGTAGGGAGAAAATCTATTCGGAGCTTGTTCTTCAGTTTTTCTCAACATTTCAACTTAATGAAGATGTTGATGATGATGAGCTATTGACAAAGAAAATCATGAGTTTTAGACTTTGTGGGAAAGGACATTCTTTGACTTTGAAGGAATTTTCTAAGTACTTGGAGTTGTATACTAGAGAGGAGTGAGATGAGGAAAGATTTGAAGTGTATTTTAAAGGAGGAGAACGTGAGCATGGTAATTTCAATGTTAATGAGTTTTGGGCATTGATTTACCCAGATGAGGATCCTTTGAGCTTGTCTAGGAGCTCAACCACTAGGATTTCTATTCCAGTTTTAAGAGTGCTCCAAAAGATGATTGCTTACGCGGTTTGCCAACGAACCACGGGATATGACAAGGTTCAAAAGAATGATTGATGGTTATTGAGCATATTTAGGAACAAGAACCGTAGGCAATATGCTAATGTGGCTTGGATGATTGCAAAGTGGATGAAAAGGAAAGGTCATGGTAGTCAAGCAAGTAGTATGATTGTGTGTGGACAATTTGTGACTAGGTTAGCCCGAAGAATGAGACTTTTAACCGATCAAGTTGTGGGTAATCTTAGTCCGCCGATCATATGTGATACCATTGAAAAATTACTTTGAGAGATTTGATTGGAGCGGATGGAAGGCTGATAAGAGAAGACGCGCCGGCGAGAGCACCACGTGTGAGCATGCCGCGAGCTCCTTGTGCATCACTCCAAGATGTTTGTGATAGGATGGAAAGGATGGAGGTTAGGCAAGACAAACTTGGGTTTATGATGGACCGACAATGTTATAGCATGGATAGATACGCTCCAGTTTTTGAGAGGATGGCGGAACAATATAGCCTTCCGGTGATTGGACCTTATGGACCACCCGGATATGACCATGAGCCATTCTACTACACCCAACAACTGCCACCTTATCCACAACATTTCCACCCATCCAATGCTCCAAGGAATGATGAGACTGAAGAGGATATGTGATGTCACTTGTGTTTGTGACTTGTGTGCTAGTCACAATTTGAAACAATTTCAAAACAATTTATTTGGTTATGTAATATGCCTTTGTTGGCATGTAGGACAAATTATTACTTTGTGTGTGGAATTTTATTTTATTTGGTATGTAAAATATGTTTGCGTATATATTGTTTGTGATCCATTGCAGAAAATAAGCAAGTCAAGGCATAATAAGGCGAAGATTGAAGATTTCAGCTTCGTTCATGACTCAGAATAAAAGGGGAGTATTATTCCTATTTTCCTTTATTTTTACTTTTTCCTTATGTTTAGCATTAGGGAAAATGCTCATAATAAGTATAGGGGGTGATAAGTGGAAAATAAGAGCTTTTAAGTTGAAAATTTTTTAAACTTTCTATGACAAAAAGTACGCCGCACTTTTAAATTGTGCGCCGCACTTTTTGGCGGATTTTTGAAAATTTTGTGGTATGTAAATATAAATAAAAAAAGATTTTTGTTAAAAGATTGATAATTCCTATAATTGTAAAGCTATTTTGACTCGGAATTGATAACGTTACTTACACAATATCTTATTCACAATTGTGAGGATTTTTAGCCTATAATTCGTAAGCATTCTTACGCTTTAAATCTATTTTGTGAGTATGTCGATGATTAGTTTAATTCTAGAACTTGTGCTTGGTAATATTTACGAGACAGTAGTGGGATCATACTTGTATGATAAAAAGTATTTTGAATGATAAGGAGGCAAAATAAAAGAGAAAAGATGAAAGTTTTTGCCGATATTTTAAGACGACAATATACTGTGGAAAAACATGTTGCGAGATGATAATAGATCGTAAGTATGGGGTAAGACATATTACCCCAAATTTTAATTAAAAAAGAAAAAAAGAAAAAAAAATAAAGGAATAAAAGGCAAAAAAAGGAGCCTACAAGTGTGAACTACAAAAGTGTAGAAACAATAAACATGGTAGAAAATGATATGTTGTTTACTCTTTTTAACATGTGGTGGTAATAAAAGTTTTGAAAAAGACCTCTTTTGATATTTTACTTGGTGCTTACGCCAAATTGGTTTAGTTTAGTTCCTTGTACAAGCTTATGGTAATTTACTTTTCATGACCGTGCTTTTGAGCGATAATTTATCCATATAAAGGAGAGTGTGTAAAATCAAAATATCTACTTCGTGAGGTGTTTTGTGGCGTTATCTTTGCTTTCAATTATTGGCCTTATCTATTCTTTCGACACCTATTAAAAATATATTTTTACCTTACTTGAGGACAAGCAAGAAGTTAAGTATGTGGGAATTTGATAACGCCTCATTTATACATGTTTGTAATGATGCATTTGTCCTTCTTTGCTATGTAAATAAATAAGTTATGTGTTAAAATGTTGCTAATAAAGAACATTTTTTTGATTGTAGTGAAGGAATGAACATATTAAGCAAAGGAGTAAAGAAATAAAAGAAAAGGAGTACAAAATAAATTGTGCTGAAAAAGAGCCAAAGTGTGGTGCACATTCAATGAAATACGACTTTGGAAAACTATCCAAAGTGCGGTGCACAAAAGGAAAAGTGAGGTGCACTTTTACAACACGAAAGTGCGTCACACAATTGACAAAGTGCAGCGCACATTTTGCTGCAGTAACATGTATATAGTGCCATTATGCATGGCACTTATGAAGAAACTCTTGGCTTGCTCCAGGACTTTCTAGTTACGAACTTTGGGTTATATATTGAACCCTAGGGCATGCTAAAACATATATTTCCATACCCCATTGCCCATTGTTATTAGGTTCTGATATAACTCAAGGATTCTTTCAATCCTTGATCATTTGTATTAGAACTAAGGTGAACCTTAGTTGGTTCATTCCATTGTTGCTGTAGCAAGGGACTAAGAACTTGTTGTTGATTGTGATAAGTTGGAATAAGACTTATAAACACTTTGGAGCAAGTATTGGTTTGACACTTTTGTTGGTATAATTCTCATTTCCATTATGTTATTCATTTCTTTTGATTTACATATTGTTGAAATGATTATTTTTATTGTTATTATGGAGTAGTGTGTTGTGCAAATGGTTAAGGATTAACTTCCTTATGATTAGATAGATTTATTTGCTTTACGAGGGCAAAGTGTGGTGCACAATTAGTTTTATGCGGCACACTTTCTTCCTTGGTTCGTGATTATGAGTATGATTAGATGCTTTTGTATTATATGCTATTATGTAAGACCACTGTTATATGTTGGATTTGTTCATGATCATGACTAGTACTCATGTGAACGGATGAATTTCATGTCATCTAGTAAATGAATCTTGTTATTCACTTTTGTCGCGATTAGTGGAATAAAACATACAACTCTTGCCTAATCTCATCTACTACTTTAGTTATCAAAATCAAGCGTAAACCATTCTTAATTCTTTTGATATGACATGATCTTTAGTCGGATTTTTGTTATGTTAATTAGATGTTGCGTGTACGACTAGTAATTGGCATGTTGTCTTACATTGTTTATGTGCTCATATTCATCATTGCTATCTATCTTTCATATGTTTGTGACCTTAACCAAATGCACCTTTAAAACCATTTGATAAGTATATCTTTAGAACTTGTGACACTCTAGAGGTAATTGTTTTATATTCTTTAGCATCAATCCCGTAGAACGAATTGGACTTTACCATTAAACTATGCTATACATGATAGGTATACTTGCCCGTGTTTGTGTTTCTAGTCATTTATGTGTGGTAAAATCTTGTAATAAATTTAAGACTTGCGAAATGAACAACAAGTTTTTACACAGCTTTAAAATAAGTTCCTCTACAGTTCTTAGATATTCTCATCAGTTTATTAATTTCAGTACAAGCATTATAGTTCAATTCTCACTTTCAATGAATCCTGAGTAAAAGTTAGATATCAGCTGGTAAAGCTTTTGATACGAGCTGGTGAACCAGATAGCTGTTCATTCATACTTTTTAGACAGTCTGTTTGGATTTGATGATGCAATCAGCTTACTATCAGCTTATGTTTCTTTGGATTTAGTACAAGCTGTTGGAGGCTCTTTTTCAGAAAGTAGTATAGATCCAAATTCAGTAGTATCGAAAACAGAGGCCAGGCCTGGATGTGCAAGTTTGCATTTTCTCTAATTTTCATTCTTAGTTGTAATTCAATAGCTGTAGTCGTTGTATAAGTGTTGTTATACGTTGCTTGATTTTGTGAATTGCATATATTCTTTTTGTGTTTTACATTTGTAGGTACAAATTTCTGCTTATTTTTCTTACTTTTTTATGATCAAAATTTCTGTTGCATTGTTTGATTTGATGCTTCTAATTAGTTCAGAAGAGATGTTATAGTTTGGATTGAGTAGTGCCTTTTGAATTCAGTTAGCTTATATGCCTTTACCATAGAGGTTATAGAAACAGTAATGATAAGTTGTGTTTGGGAATATTAGTGTAGAAGCATTAGTTTACTTAGTTGCCTTAGAAAAGTCAAAGTAAAAGATTGCAATTCACCAAGTCAATCAGAAAGGATCTTGGAGTTTTTTTTCGTATTCTGATCAAAGAGTAGTCTTCTCCTTATAAGTTTTGTTACTGAGATTTTTATGATCACTGGATAGTAGTCGTAATCTGTTTTAGGCTGATGGGATACAAGTTTTATAGTTTAGTCTTCAATCTGGCTGTAAAGGAATGCTCACAGTAGCTTAGTTATATAGCATAAGAATCAGTTAATTTCAATCTTTAGGTAAATCAGGTTAATGAAAAGTATTACAGGGTTAAAGAATTAGCTTCACTATTCCCATATGCATATCACTTAGTTTTGATGAGCATTAGAATAAAAAAGGTCAGACTTACCTTTGAATAATAGAATGAGAATCAAGTTTTCATTTTAAAGATATTAAGCTTAAAATGTGGTGTGATGGATACACACTACTGTTAACTTTAGAAAAGGTTATTTCCAAATATTTAAGTTTAGAAGTAAACGTTGTATGTTAAATAGGTCTGTTTATGTTCTAAGTAGTTAGTCGATTAATTGGATATTGACTCATTGGGTCCGTTTCATTTCTTGTTGGACTCAGATAAGATGTTGGAGTTTAGTTGGGCTAGTACATAGTTTTATGTTTAGTTTTAAAACGTAATAAGTATAATAGGCTATTAGAGTTGTAATACAAATAAATAGGATTAGGCTGTTAGTTTGTAGACTCATTAGACCCGTTTACATTTTAGTATGATTTCTCGTTTCACGTGCTTTTATATTTCGTATTGTGGATTATGTTTGATACCCTAGAACCGAGGTCACTTACATTACCCTAAATTACGCTCATTTTTGAAATTTTTAATAGATTTTATTTGCTATATATTTTATCATTTTGGTTGAAACCGATATTCGAGGTTATAATTTTGACGATTGACGATTTAAGAAGAACGATGACGAATACGATCCCGATGGATGCTCAAATTTCTATAATTATTGTCGTTTTATCGATATTGTAATTTTTCGAGAATTTTACTTTCGGTTCGTGTTAAGTCGAGTCGGGTGAGTTTTATTGCTTTCCGGGTACATTTAAAGTGTCCTAAAAATATTTTGGAGTGTTCGGGATGATCCCTGACTCCTGTAAAATTTTCTAAAATGACTAGTGAGTCAATCCCGTAAACTTATAAGGACGTTTTTGCTTAAGGACAAAAGAAAGCCAATATTGCACCCAAGGTCCCTCCCATTTTACAAAAGGAAAAATCAAGCACACACACTAAACATTTCAAAAAAAAAACCCATCCCTTCCCTTTTCTCTCTTTAGGCCGACGGCCAAACACCACCAAACCACCACCACTTTCAAATTTCTTGGTTTTTGATTAATTCCAATTAAAGACCACATCCTAAAAACCTTTTGTAAGTGTTAATCCATGGTTTAATCCAACATGCATTAACATGATTTTTCCAAAAATTAAAGATTTTTTTCAAAAGTTTATTTTGATGTTAATTAGCCATTTGCATGTTTAATTCATGGATGAATGATGTTAAATCACTAAACAAATCAACCAAAATCAATTTGGTTGATGGGTTTTGATCACCCAAACCCCACGGCTCAAGGGGGTGTTTGGGGAATCATGGTGGTTGATGTTTTGATGATAGATTATGTGTTTAATCTTATTTTTACATGTTTTTGAATGGGTAAAACCATTTGCATGTTTATTTTTGTGATTGGGTTTTATGATGATATTGATTAATAGGGGTTTAGGACTGATTAGAGTGTTTGAGTATGATTAGGAGTGCTTAGGTTGATGCCTAGTGTTGATAAATGGGTTTGAAAACGAGCGTTGGGATGATTTTGGTATAGGTGATTTTAGACAGAAAGTTTGAGGTGTTTTCGTAAAAATTATTTTGTAAACAGGTCTTGTGGTTAGGATGTAGTTGTAAATCATCTTTTTAGCTTCGATTTGGTATAAGATAGAGCTTACGACTCCTAACGAGTCAAAAGTTACGATGTTTTGAAATTCGTGTACCGGGAGATGAAAACCGTCATAATCCGAAATTATGCTTGGTTTTAGGTCAAATCCCGGGGACTATAGGTATAGTTTGGTAAATGGTCAAAGGTTGATTTTTGGTCTCAAACCTGCATATTTGAGTCTATTATAAGACTTAGGTGTCAAATGGGTCAATGAAATATTTTAAACGGGTCAAATGAGTCCGACTTGGTCAAAGTACAATTTCAGTCCGAAAAACGTAGTTTTGGTTAAGTGTTGAGTAACGGGTCGTAAAAGCGAAAACTTTTAATGGGAATAAATATGTGTTTTCTACAGGTCTTAAGGTATTTTTGAGAATTTTCTCAATTTTTATAAAAAGGGTTAAGTCTAGTTAAACAGTGCGTACTTTTGGTAAGTATCGGCGAAACATGCGTAAAAAGGAATAACGTTAATAATATGGACAAATGGTATAAAACGAGTAACACTTGTTTGTTTTGTTTTGGCGTGAGTTGTAATTATCACAAGTGACTAATATGTATGTATTATATACAGTACCTTAAGGTTTATAAATGAGATTACTCATTACGCGTTATTGGTTTGATAGGTGTTGATTTTCCCGGGCATCCTCATCGTCGTCAGTGACCGTCACTCGAACTATCGACTACTTGTTATATAAGGTGTGAATTTATAGCCTCGCTTATTATTATTTCAAACTGTTTTACCAGCGAGGGAAATGCATGCTAGTTTTCAAAATGAACATATTTCATGAATGATTGTTGGACCCGAATGTTGCCTTTGAAATTGTGTTGAGTACCTAGTTGCAAAAGGCCCTAATTTCATGAACTATTAACTATTGTTTAGTCCTAGCGTGGATTAGAAATAGCCGCTTATACAAAGTGATAGTACTATGGGGTTGACTACCCTATCCGAGACGAGGGCTAGTACGTTGATACCCCTGCGGACGGATAATTTGTGATAAGAGATAAGGTATAATTGCAACTGATGCCTTAGTAGGGGCACTGGTTTCATCTGAATCACGCCGGTAATTATTACGCGGGTGATTGAGTTAACGGTTTAGTGTCATGAGCTTAAACACAATTGTCAGTACCTTGAATATAGATTGTTTGATCGACAAGTCTATGAATGATCGTGAATGGTTTTATTACACATATGTTCAAAATGAATTGTAAAACCTATGAATTCCACTCAACGTTTTTGTTGACCAAATTTAGCATGTGTTTCAGGTAACCGCTGAAGTGTAGCATGGAGCCTGCATTGGATGGAAGTTGTGTGTATGGCTTGGAGTCTACTTGTTTTTCCGCCCATTATTACTTGAACATTTTTAAACTTTATGTCTTG
The DNA here is from genome assembly GCA_025667525.1 of Glebionis coronaria. Taxonomy (NCBI): domain Eukaryota; kingdom Viridiplantae; phylum Streptophyta; class Magnoliopsida; order Asterales; family Asteraceae; genus Glebionis; species Glebionis coronaria. The sequence continues at coordinate 209,460,111 of CM046877.1, read as the reverse complement.
TTGTTGTGAAAACTGTAACTTTTGGGGTTGAGATTCATGGGGACCGAAACGCAAACTCTATTGTATCATTTGGGGTTGGAAAACCGTAGACATGTAACTTTTTAACAATTTTAATTTAAGTTCAAACTTTGACGTCTCTTTGGAGTCGTTCGATATATCTTGTGTGCGATGATAACTACCTAGCACCCAAATGTTGTAGTTCCGCTGCGCATAGCATTTGGTGGGGTGTTAGAGATTGGTAATCAGAGCCATGAGTTATAGAGAACTAGGTCGTTTTGAAAATTCCTAAACTATAACTTTTGGTGTCGTAAGAAATTGTCCAAGCGCACACAACTATCCTGCATGGCTCCGGTAAGGTTTATTTTTGTATTCATGGCAATTGACGTATACTTTTGAGTTGAAGTATGTATGTGGGTATTTATTACGTAGATATGGAACTACGATATGTAAACGTTGAAATTATACGTGGAATACCCGATACCGTAATTCTTGTATTACTTATGCATGAGCATCATATTATCGCATTTTGGGCATGTGTACCACCTTTGAATTGCATTTGCATGCATGTATTTATAAATATTGCATAGTAATCTTACGTACCCTCCAAAATTCTCTGTTATTGCAGGAATGGCCGAGGTACCGCCTAACGGAAATGGAGACGATTATGTCGTAGGACACGAAGGGGGACCGTTTCCTCCGAACCCGCCGAATAATGACAATGGATGGATCGCTCCAGAAGAAGCGGTAGAGCCGGGAAATGACAGTGACAAAAGTGACATGGACAACTTCATTATCAGTAGCGATGGTAGTGAGGATTCTGCGGAAGAGCCCGAGGAACCGGTGGATGATGGAATTCCCGAGAATGTTTTTGGTCAGACCGAACCTGAATTATTTCAATCTCCAAATTCGCCAAAGGGTTATGAAGTGCCTCCGACCGACCGATATGAGCAGCAACCCTTTCGTCGCCCGATGGACAATTGTAAGGACTACCTGAGGACAGTGCCAGGGTTTGTTCGAGTAAGTAATGGGAGTGGTGCAGAATCCAGCAATTCATCTAAATCACAATCTATTCATGAGAATATCGCGAGGGTCTATTTTCCGAGACCAAGACACTATTGGGACCCCGAGGGTCGTTTGAGGAGGATGGATAGGTTGATGTATGAGCGGTTTGTGGTGGAGACCAGGGTAATTAAGAGGTTTGATCAGAATGAAAGGGCACACCAAAGGCTATTGGCAAGAACTTCAAGGATTGAGTTTGATGGAAATGCAAACAAGAGTGATATCAACAGTCTGAGATCGATGATAGCGAACTTGAGCGCCAGTCTTGATCGAGTTAGGGAAGATCAAGCGAGATTGACTAGGATGCAGAGTTGGGAGCATCGAGTGAGAGCATCCTTGCCCCCAGATTGGAGATTTGTGGACGACTTGGAAATGGAAGCTAATGACTTCATGATCCAGCCACCTGCCAGAGGTGTTTGTATCACTGTGGGAAATCATGTAGCAGTTGAGTGTGGGTCTACGTCTGGGACGAAGAAGGCGACTGAATGTGGGCCGAACGACAAAGGAAAGAGGAAGATGGATGAAGTGGACGAGGAAGACAGCGACGAAGAACCCGAGGAGGAGGATGATGAACCGCCATCCAAGAGGTCGTGTGGATCACCACACGATTAGTTGCTTGTCTTGTACTTTATCTTTGATCGTTGTAATAGAACTATTTTAGACTTTTGTATGATGACATTGTGACGAAAAACTTGAGGACTTAAGTTTTATGGTGAATGGTTGTAGTGGCAATACTTGTCACAATTTTGGTTGACTATCAATACAATCCATGTTTACCTTTCATGATCTGTGATATGTCTTTAATTTGCTCTTTTGTGATGTGAATTGATGAATATTAGTAACTTTGTAGTGATGTGTCGTTGTATTTATATTATGTCTTGAAAGAGAAATCCGTCTTAATCTTGATGTGTATACTTACGTTGTTTTTCTATTTTTTTTCCCTGTCTTTGCAGAGAGGTGTATTTGAGAACGCACCATGCCTCCAAAGCTAACCGCAACCCGTGTGAACACGATGATTCAGGAAGCCATTGCGAATGCGCTAGAAGCAGATCGAGCAGAGAGAAACCCAGACCAAGGCAGAAATGTGGGGAGACAGCAAGCCCCAAGAGAGTGTACTTACTCTAGTTTTATGAAATGCGGTCCCACGCAATTTCGTGGAACTGGTGGAGCTCCAGAACTCAGGAGATGGTTAGAAAAGGTCGAGAGTACTTTTGAGATTAGTGGTTGCTCAGAAGCGAACAAGGTCAAGTTTGCGGCTGCTACTTTTCTTGACGACGCATTGAGTTGGTGGAACATCCAAGTAGCCACTGTTGGGTTAGCAGTAGCGAATGCAAGAACATGGACTGCTACTAAAGCTCTTTTGACCAAGAAGTTCTATCCTGAAGAGGAGCTGGGTCAATTGGAAGATGAGTTGAGGCACCTGACTTTGAGAACCAATGATATCACTGCTTACACCAGGAGGTTTAATGAATTAAGCCTTCTGTGTCCCGATGCCTTTGCCGATGATAGCAAGAAGATGAAACAGTACATCAAAGGTCTGTCCAGTAATATCAAGGGTGAGACGACTTCGTCTAAACCTGGGTCGTTTGATGAAGCGGTCCAGATGGCTCACGCGTTGATGGATGTCAAACTCCAAGACAAGAAGAACTTCGTTGCTGAAGGAAATAAGAGGAAGTGGGAGGCAGCACAGAGCAATCAATCCCAGGGTCAAAGCCGAGGTGGAAACCGAAATAACCAGGGTCAGAACCGCAGTCAGCAGTTCAACTAGCGAAGGAATGACGGGATGAGAGCTGTTACAAACCCCAGAGGAGCGAAGGTGAATCCCCACTGTGGTCGATGCAACTTGTACCACGTAGGGAGTTGCCCACCTGCGTGCGATAAATGTGGGAAAGCGGGTCACAGGATGTCAGATTGCCGAACAAAGGGGGTAGCCACTGGGGCGAATGCTACGAGAGTGATGGGTTGTTTTGGATGTGGAGAAAGAGGCCATAAGCAAGGAAATTGCCCGAAGGCAGGAAACAAGCAAGGAGGTAACAATGTTGCTGCCGTGTATCAAGTAGGGACGGTTGATAAACCACAAGGTCCTAACGTGGTTACCGGTACGTTTTTGCTAGACGCTTGTTATGCTAGTATTTTGTTTGATTCTGGTTCCGACAAGAGTTTCGTAGATGTTAAATTTAGTCGTCATATCGATAGAAAACCGGTATTGTTAACGACTAGTTATAACGTGGAATTAGCCGATGGGAAAATCGTTAGTACGAATTCTATACTGAAAGGGTGTACCTTGAAGTTAGGAAATTACGCTTTTGAAATCGACTTAATGCCCATAGAGCTAGGATCGTTTGATGTGATCGTGGGAATGGATTGGCTGATGGCGCATAGTGCCGTGATCGTCTGTGGAGAGAGATTAGTTCAGATCCCGTTGAGGAATAAAGTCTTGACTGTGAAGGGAGATGAATGCACTTCTCGTTTGAAAGTGATTTCTTGTTTGAAAATGATGAAGTATGTAGAAGATGGATGTGATGTGTTTTTGGCACAAGTTTCTAGTGATGGTGACTTAGAGGCAAAGTTAGAAGAAGTACCTGTAATCTGCGAATATCCGGAAGTTTTTCCAGACGAGTTGCCGGGTTTACCACCCACCCGTGAGGTCGAGTTTCGAATCGATTTGGTGCCGGGAGCTGCACCAGTTGCGCGTGCGCCCTATAGATTAGCACCATCAGAGTTAAAGGAGTTATCGGATCAACTGAAGATGGATAAAGGATTTATTAGACCGAGCTAATCACCATGGGGAGCGCCAGTGTTGTTTGTGAAGAAGAAAGATGGGTCATTTCGGATGTGTATTGACTATAGAGAACTTAACAAGCCGACGGTTAAGAATCGGTATCCATTGCCGAGGATTGACGATTTGTTTGATCAATTGCAAGGTTCCTGTGTATACTCAAAGATTGACTTGAGGTCAGGGTATCATCAACTGCGTGTGAGAGAGGAGGATATTCCTATAACTGCCTTTCGTACGCGGTATGGACACTTCGAATTTCGAGTGATGCCTTTTGGGTTGACAAACGCGTCTGCTGTATTCATGGACCTTATGAATCGAGTATGCAAGCCGTATCTAGATAAGTTTGTCATTGTTTTTATTGATGATATTCTTATTTACTCTAAGAGTAAGGAAGAGCACGAGAAGCACCTGAGAAAGATATTGGATCTGCTGAAGAAAGAGAAGCTGTATGCGAAGTTCTCGAAGTGTGAGTTTTGGTTAGAGTCTGTGCAATTCCTTGGTCACGTAATTGATAGCAAAGGAGTTCACGTGGATCCTGCCAAGGTCGAAGCGATCAGGGAATGGTCGGCACCGACAACGCCGACTGAAGTTCGACAATTCCTTGGTTTAGCTGGGTATTATCGGATATTCATTGAAGGATTTTCGTTGATTGCGAAGCCATTGACAAAGCTTACCGAGAAGAATAGAGTGTATGAATGGGGAGATGAGGAAGAATTCGCTTTCAAAACGCTCAAGGACAAGTTATGTTCTGCGCCGATATTGTCATTACCTGAAGGAACCGAAGACTTTGTAGTATATTGTGACGCATCTCGTAAGGGATATGGAGCTATGTTGATGCAGCGTGAGAAGGTGATTGCTTACGCGTCGAGACAACTGAGGAAGAATGAAGAGAACTACACGACGCATGATTTGGAATTAGGAGTTGTGGTTTTTGCGTTGAAATTGTGGAGACATTATTTGTATGGGACGAAGTGTGTTGTATTCACCGACCACAAGAGTTTGCAGCACATTTTAGATCAAAAGGAGTTGAACATGAGACAGAGACGATGGGTAGAATTACTGAGCGACTATGACTGTGAAATTCGCTACCATCCTGGTAAGGCGAATGTCGTAGCGAATGCGCTTAGTAGGAAGGATCGAGAGAAACCTTTGAGAGTCATAGCTTTAGTGATGACTGAGAGTGTTGATTTAACCGAAACTATAATGAAGGCTCAAGAGAGGGGATTAATGAAAGAGAATGTTGATGCTGAGAACTTGGGAAGAATCTTGAAACCTCTTTTTGTGATTAGGTCAGACGGGCTGAGATATTTCGAGAATCGGATTTGGTTACCGTTGTGTCCATCCGAGGAAGGAAAGCCTGGAGTACGAGATTTGGTTATGAACGAGTCTCATAAGTCGAAGTACTCGATACATCCTGGATCGGATAAAATGTATCATGATCTGAAGAAAGTCTATTGGTGGCCGAATATGAAGGCGGATATTGCTCGTTACGTTGGTAAGTGTTTGACTTGTGCGAAGGTTAAAGCCGAACATAAAAAGCCGTCTGGGTTGTTGGTACAACCAGAGATCCCAGAATGGAAATGGGAGAGAATCGCTATGGATTTCGTGACGGGTTTACCCAGAACTCCTAGTGGATGTGATATGATTTGGGTAATAGTGGATAGATTGACGAAATCTGCTCATTTCGTACCTATGAAGAAGACGGACAGTATGGAGAAGTTGGCCAGTGTGTACGTGAAGGAAATCGTTTGCAGACATGGAGTACCTTTATCGATCATTTTGGATCGCGATAGTAGGTTTACTTCGGAATTTTGGAAATCGCTTCAACGTGCGATGGGCACTGAATTGAGTTTGAGCACGGCTTATCACCCGGAGACTGATGGCCAGAGTGAACGCACTATTCAGACGATGGAGGCATGCTCCGAGCATGCGTGATTGATTTTGGAGGAAGTTGGGAACGCCACTTGCCTTTAGTGGAGTTTTCGTATAATAATAGTTATCATGCGAGCATCAAGGCTGCACCGTTCGAAGCATTGTATGGAAGGAAGTGTAGATCACCTGTGTGTTGGAGTGAAGTAGGAGAAAGTCAATTGACTGGACCCGAAATGGTTTTAGAGACGACAGAGAAGATTGTGCAAATCAAGAACCGACTACTTGCTGCGAGAAGCCGACAGAAAAGTTATGCCGATAACAGAAGAAAACCGTTGGAATTTGAAGTCGGAGATATGGTTATGCTTAAGGTTTCGCCGTGGAAGGGTGTAATTCGTTTTGGGAAGAAAGGAAAGTTGAGTCCGAGGTATATTGGACCATTTAAGATCGATAAACGAATTGGACCAGTAGCGTATAAGTTAGAGTTGCCGAGCGAGCTTAGTGCTATTCACGACACGTTTCACGTATCGAACTTGAAGAAGAGTTTGGCGGATAAGGAATTGGTGATTCCTTTGGACGAGATTCAACTGGACGACAAAATGCATTTTGTGGAAGAACCCGTGGAAATTATGGACCGAGAGGTCAAGAGGCTGAAGCATAGTAGAATTCCCATTGTGAAGGTTCGATGGAATTCTAGGCGTGGACCGGAATACACTTGGGAACGTGAGGACTTTTTCAAGGAAAGGTATCCTCATCTGTTCCAGCAGCACGAAATGTGAATATAAGAAGAGGCGAGCGCCGGGACGTCGCTCTCTTTAAGGAGGGGTGGATGTGATACCCTAGAACCGAGGTCACTTACATTATCCTAAATGACGCTCATTTTTGAAATTTTTAATAGATTTTATTTGCTATATATTTTATCATTTTGGTTGAAACCCATATTCGAGGTTATAATTTTGACGATTGACGATTTAAGAAGAACGATGACGAATACGATCCCGATGGATGCCCAAATTTCTATTATTATTGTCGTTTTATCGATATTGTAATTTTTCGAGAATTTTACTTTCGGTTCGTGTTAAGTCGAGTCGGGTGAGTTTTATTGCTTTTCGGGTACATTTAAAGTGTCCTAAAAATATTTTGGAGTGTTCGGGATGATCCCCGACTCCCGTAAAATTTTCTAAAATGACTAGTGAGTAAATCCCGTAAACTTATAAGGACGTTTTTGCTTAAGGACAAAAGAAAGCCTATATTGCACCCAAGGTCCCTCCCATTTTACAAAAGGAAAAATCAAGCACACACACTAAACATTTCAAAAAAAACCCCATCCCTTCCCTTTTCTCTCTTTAGGCCGACGGCCAAACACCACCAAACCACCACCACTTTCAAATTTCTTGGTTTTTGATTAATTCCAATTAAAGACCACATCCTAAAAACCTTTTGTAAGTGTTAATCCATGGTTTAATCCAACATGCATTAACATGATTTTTCCAAAAATTAAAGATTTTTTTCAAAAGTTTATTTTGATGTTAATTAGCCATTTGCATGTTTAATTCATGGATGAATGATGTTAAATCACTAAACAAATCAACCAAAATCAATTTGGTTGATGGGTTTTGATCACCCAAACCCCACGGCTCAAGGGGGGTGTTTGGGGGATCATGGTGGTTGATTTTTGATGATAGATTATGTGTTTAATCTTATTTTTACATGTTTTTGAATGGTTAAAACCATTTGCATGTTTATTTTTGTGATTGGGTTTTATGATGATATTGATTAATATGGGTTTAGGACTGATTAGAGTGTTTGAGTATGATTAGGAGTGCTTAGGTTGATGCCTAGTGTCGATAAATGGGTTTGAAAACGAGCGTTGGGATGATTTTGGTATAGGTGATTTTAGGCAAAAAGTTTGAGGTGTTTTCATAAAAATTATTTTGTAAACAGGTCTTGTGGTTAGGATGTAGTTGTAGAGCATCTTCTTAGCTTCGATTTGGTATAAGATAGAGCTTACGACTCCTAACGAGTCAAAAGTTACGATGTTTTGAAATTCGTGTACCGGGAGATGAAAACCGTCATAATCTGAAATTATGCTTGGTTTTAGGTCAAATCCCGGGGACTATAGGTATAGTTTGGTAAATGGTCAAAGGTTGATTTTTGGTCTCAAACCTGCATATTTGAGTCTATTATAAGACTTAGGTGTCAAATGGGTCAATGGAATATTTTAAACGGGTCAAATGAGTCCGACTTGGTCAAAGTACAATTTCAGTCCGAAAAACGTAGTTTTGGTTAAGTGTTGAGTAACGGGTCGTAAAAGCGAAAACTTTTAATGGGATTAAATATGTGTTTTCTACAGGTCTTAAGGTATTTTTGAGAATTTTCTCAATTTTTATAAAAAGGGTTAAGTCTAGTAAAACAGTCCGTACTTTTGGTAAGTATCGGCGAAACATGCGTAAAAAGGAATAACGTTAATAATATGGACAAATGGTATAAAACGAGTAACACTTGTTTGTTTTGTTTTGGCGTGAGTTGTAATTATCACAAGTGACTAATATGTATGTATTATATACATTACCTTAAGGTTTATAAATGAGATTACTCATTACGCGTTATTGGTTTGATAGGTGTTGATTTTCCCGGGCATCCTCATCGTCGTCAGTGACCGTCACTCGAACTATCGACTACTTGTTATATAAGGTGTGAATTTATAGCCTCGCTTATTATTATTTCAAACTGTTTTACCCGCGAGGGAAATGCATGCTAGTTTTCAAAATGAACATATGTCATGAATGATTGTTGGACCCGAATGTTGCCTTTGAAATTGTGTTGAGTACCTAGTCGCAAAAGGCCCTAATTTCATGAACTATTAACTATTGTTTAGTCCTAGCGTGGATTAGAAATAGCCGCTTATACAAAGTGATAGTACTATGGGGTTGACTACCCTATCCGAGAAGAGGGCTAGTACGTTGATACCCCCTGCGAACGGATAATTTGTGATAAGAGATAAGGTATAATTGCAACTGATGCTTTAGTAGGGGCACTGGTTTCAGCTGAATCACGCCGGTAATTATTACGCGGGTGATTGAGTTAACGGTTTAGTGTCATGAGCTTAAACACAATTGTCAGTACCTTGAATATAGATTGTTTGATCGACAAGTCTATGAATGATCGTGAATGATTTTATTACACATATGTTCAAAATGAATTGTAAAACCTATGAACTCCACTCAACGTTTTTGTTGACCAAATTTAGCATGTGTTTCAGGTAACCGCTGAAGTGTAGCATGGAGCCTGCATTGGATGGAAGTTGTGTGTATGGCTTGGGGTCTACTTGTTTTCCCGCCCATTATTACTTGAACATTTTTAAACTTTATGTCTTGTTGTTGTGAAAACTGTAACTTTTGGGGTTGAGATTCATGGAGACCGAAACGCAAACTCTGTTGTATCATTTGGGGTTGGAAAACTGTAGACATGTAACTTTTTAACAATTTTAATTTAAGTTCAAACTTTGACGTCTCTTTGGAGTCGTTCGATATATCTTGTGTGCGATGATAACTGCCTAGCACCCAAATGTTGTAGTTCCGCTGCGCATATTATATTTTCTTAAAAAATCAAATAAATACAAAAAATATTTTCTCTATATTATTATATGTAAATAAGTATACGTAGATACGAACAACCAATCTACCTACTTCCATAAGTATTGCCTAGCAATACACCATGTGGGGGTACTACAATCTACTTGAACTTGAGAAAGAGGCCACTGTGTGGGGGTATAAGGCGAGTGTATTTCACATTCTAAAGAAGCAGGCTCTTAAGTGCTACGCGCCGCCTCGTTTCTCTGCTTCCTTGTAGGTCTTTCGAAGGTGATAGTAGTGAGTGGTGTGCCACCGAATTAGTACTACATATCTATATACTTTCTTGTGGATATTAACTATCGAACCTCGAAGGAGATAATCCTTTCTCTTTCAAAGTCGACCGAGAGCTTCTCTCTCATTCCTCGTGTTTACTTACACGTGTACTCGCACACATGTAAACATACCACATTTGGTGTATTACTTCCTCCCTCAAGGAAGTGTTAAACGTCGTTCACTTGTATATACATTCGACCATTTCGTTCACGTGTATATTTCCACACATGGAAAATATCCTATTTTGGAGATATTACAAGAGCAACACTATCGAGTTGTGTTTGGGCCTTGTGTGATTTGTGGAGGACCGCATGGTGACTATGATTGTGATCCGCCCGCAAGCGATTATGAGGATATAGACCAACCTTATTTGAACCATAATATTGATACTTATTTTGGGTCTCCTAGTTTTCCTACACCTATTAACCTATCACATTATGATCAAGGGTTTCATGAGGACTTTCAAAATCAAGGATTTTTAAATCAAGACGATTTTCAAAATGAAGGAAATTTTCAAGGTCATAATCAAAAAGACTTTCAAAATCAAGGAAGTTATCAAAGCTATAGTCCAACTGCTTTTCAACTTATAATGCAAGCACTTGAGCAAATGAAAGGGGCAACTGATAGGAACATCTCAAGCTTGCGAACACAAATCTTGCAAAACATTGGACCTAAATATGCTTTAGCTTATGATAATGAGCCTTCATTGAGAGTAGATGTTGAGGATGACACAATTCGTTATGTTCCTACTATGGACCCTTCCATTTCTTTGCCAATAAAGGAGAGACAAATACCTGAGACTATACTTGAGCCATACACACCTTATGAGCTTGATACCATGATTGATGATTCTTGTGATGAACCCTTTGATGATCATTACGATAGTGACTAGTCCTTTACTTCTGATGATGAATCCATTTCTTCTATGACTCCTTCACCTATTCCTCCAAATGATTTTGTGATGCATTCAAACCCTCTTTTTGAGACATGTTTTGATAACCTAATCTTTTAGGAGTGTGAAGAACCTAATAACGAGTCTATAGGAGACGAACCCTTGATCGATCATTCTTCACCGGTTTTTGAGGATACACCTATTGATTTTCATCATCATATCATCCCTAAGAGTGATTCTCTCATTAATATACCTACTTTAAGCCTTCTAGTCCCACCTTTTCACCCATGGAGTTGGTTATTGATGACGATCTTATCCCCTTATAGATTGATAACATTTCACCCAAAGAAAATTTAGAACCAATAACCATTGATATGGACTCTCTTATGGAGATTGATGCCACCCTAGAGGCTACTCTTGCAAATTTTGATAGGGAGGTCGATGATAGTGTTTCTTATTTGGAAGAGGAAATTCGTCTTATTACAACATTGCTTTTTGGGAACATAGAGCCTACACCTCCTTCACAAGACACTATTACTCTTGATCTTCCTTTCACTATGCCTTTTATGGAAGATTCCCCACCTTTTGATGACGACGAGGAGCACAATATGGACTTAATAGTTATGAATGTTTTAATTCCTACACCTTCATTGTCTCATGATGATTTGATATCTAAAGGGGAATCTTTTATGGTTGATACAAGCGCATCTTCTTATTTTCCCATGAAGGGAAAGGTTTTTGATCCTGGGATCCGTATGTTTGGTAAATATTGGTTTTCATCTAGTCCACTTAAGAGTGTGACTTCTATTGATATCAGCTTCTCGTATGAGCTTACTTTGTTGATGCTACCTACTTTGGAGTTGTTCGAGTGTAGAGATGTAAATTATGTCTTTGATCCTGGTGTGCTTCCTATATGAGAGCTTTCTATGTTGGACAAACTTGAGACACGTTGGACCGGTCCATTTATCGAGACAGGTATTATAAATCTCATTATAAATGGCAACGTGCTAAGTTTGAGTGTATCATGTGAGATGTGCTTCACAGTGGATATCCTTTATTCTCCATGATGGTTTCCTCAAGGACAACCTAATTCAGGGCCGAGTCGAGCTAGAGACTTAGGGCATAAAATCAAGCATTGAATAACTAGGTTAAAAAACGTAGAGTAGATCTAAATAGGTTAGGTTTAGTAAGAGGGTGTTATAGTAGAGTTGAAGTGGAGGGGTGGCTTTTCTTCGTCTTTTGGAGTTTGTTTCAAGGGTTTCTCTCTCTCATTTCATTCATGGAGCTTATGGAGGAAGCCCGTGTATCCGGTTCACTTCGATTAGTTTTTGCTATTGTGGTATTCAAACCTGTGCTTAAAAATGAACACACTTTAGTTGTCTTTTCCTTAGCTCGATTTAAACAAAGTACGCAGAGTCCTAAGTGTAGGGGAGTTTACTCGAATAATCTTAAACATTGAGGACAATGTTTATCTTAAGTGTAGGGGAGACTTCTATCGAAGTGACCTTGCCTGGACCATTGCCTTTGCCTTCATGATAATTGGGAAATTTAAAATTTTCAACATTTTTCAAAATTTTGATCTACTTTGGCCACAAAAATATCATTTTCATTTTTGCATATCATTTTCATTTGCATATACATTGCATTTTTCTTTTATTCTTGATTCTTCAAAAATATATAAAAAGGAAAAAATATAATAAAGGATATGGTTTTTACTTGTTTAGAAGTCTTTGACATATTTGGCCCATCATGAATATTTTGACTCAACCCGTGTTTGCTTATTCAAGCTTACTCTAGCTAGTATCCTTAATCATGTAAATCATTCACTTGATTTATTAGGCTAAGCATCCACGAGTCTCATTACTTGAGATTTTAAATTGTGGAGAACAAGAGATGATAGACCTCATATTAATTATTTGTGGCTAATATATCCCCTTTCGTAACCTTTACTTTCTCGTTAACGCATGTATATATTGTTAATAAATAATCAAGAACGGTTTTAATTGGTTTGTAGTCTCTTATGCATTTTTGACTAATCATTCGTGGTTGGTATAAGTACGTCTTAAGATTCTAAGTTAGAAAATTTTTTGTGTACTAGACTTATGTCATGCTTAATACTTAGCGGGTGTTTATCTTTTAATTATTTTTCTACTCTTTGTGAGGAATCAAGAAAAATAAGAGCGGCTTATAAAAAAGAGAAAAAAAGGAATTATACAAGACTCCCAAGAGGGGCAGTGAAGTGTTAATTATAGTAGCTATTAAATTCTAATATTATTGTCACAAGGGTTGCGGGGATTTAATAGTTTCTCTAATCCAATATTACCTTGACGGGTTGCGGGATTAAAGATCCAAGGTCTCAAAAAGGCGGCGAATATAAATTATTGCGTGAGTTTTATTTTTTCTTTCCTTAGCGAGTGAGTAGCTACTTATTAATGCATGACATAAGTTTCTTACACATAAGGCGAATGACTTATTATTTTAGGTCGGACTTAGATTAATTGTGGGCGGTTTTTCAAGTAATGGATGAGATGGTTACTTAGTATTAAAATCGTGCTTCCTTATTTTCAGATTTTACACTTCTTATATTTCACGCTTTAAATAATGACAAATTTGCTCTCAAGCAATTTTCTCAAATAATAACCGATCTTAGAGGCAAAATAAGTGGGGTATAATGGTAACACAATTAATTTGTATGAATAAGTCGACGCACTTTCACTTATTAATAACAATGATCTCGTTTTTAAGCTTGGTATGGGGAAAGTGAAACTTGAGGATGATAAGTATTCATGGTACCAAAGCCCTAATCAAAGTCATTGATTTCTTTATGAGTTATTTCCATCAAACCATTTCAATAAAATACAAAAATAAATAAATAGAGTTTATATTTTGCATTGCATTCCTAAAAATTAAAAATCACGCATCATGTAGCATAGTATAGTATATTAAATCATAAAATGGCCAAGGTGGATTAATTATGCGAAAAGTGTACTATAGTGCTTTAAAATATTGCATTGCATGTGGGCATGGCAATGGTCAAGTGGAGGGGAGTTGATAAGTATGAAAACACTCATCATTTATTACCTAAAAACCACTAAAACGAACATAGAATATTTAATTTTAACTTGTAAAAGTCGGAATTATGCGGGTTTTTGTATTCTTTATGCTTTTGTAGGCAAATAGGTACATTTGGAGTGAACACGAGCTTTTACAGGTTTTATTCGAGGAAAAGGACAAAAGTGATCAAGACACAAAGTTCAAGGACCAATCTTGACCAAGATGGTAAAGATGAGGGGTCACAGTTGCTGCCTTAGAAAGTTCAAGGGCTTAAAGTACAATTTTCTAAAGAAGAATACAAAGTAATAAAAGTTGCCAATTCCAAGGGCTAATTTTGTCACAAGCTGATACTTGCTATTGTGGGATCCACGTGGTTGAATTAGAAGCTGAGAAAAGGCCTCACACATATTGAATATCAACTAGCCAATCATTTTTCACCTTTTCAGATTTGATCCGTGTGACATTACAACAACAAATCGCAAGCTGACACGTCACCATTGTCAATTCCAGCATCGAGAGGACGGAAGAGACAATTTCACGTGATGTGTTAAACTACAAAAGAGATCAGGAGATGAAGACGAATCCGGCTATGCTATCTAATTATTCCCAAACTCACTATCCTGAAAACACCCAGTTTCCCCAAAATCATGATGGACCCTAACCTGGTATTTTACACGTGTTCGATTCTGATTGGTGGAACCACGTCACTTACACCTTCTCCTCATCTCACATTCGGCTATAAATACCCAGCTATCACCTCACTTGCACACAGTTAGTTGTAGGTGATAGTTTCACACAGTTAGTTTAGTTTAGGAAATTAGTTAGTAATGTTTAGAGTAGTTAATCAGTGAGATAACTTCACTTTGTAATTCAGTTTAACTTTCGGTTAAATTTCTGTTAGTTTGTTTTAACAAATTCTCCAATAATGAAAAAGTCAAGCTTTTATTCTCTGTTTCTTCTACCTCTGTTTTCATAAACCTGTTCTTTCTAGTTAATTCTGTTAAGAAAGTTAGTGAATGCGGTTACATTTTCAGTTAGCTTTTAAAACCGAATCTGCCATTAATTGAAGTTTGAAGTTTCTTAATCTTTGTTTCTGTTTTCAAGGTTTGTTTAAAATCCATTTGAGTTATGTTATGATCGGTTACACAGTTTGTTAGTAGTTATAATCGGTTATGAGATGTTTTAGTTCTATAATTTTGGATCAGTTCAGTTTAAATTGAGTAAAAGTAGTTAGTATTCGTTATTCAGTTCAGTTAGTTCAGATTTAGATTGTTTTCTGATAGATTTCAGTAGAAATAGTTGAGATTACAAGTAGAATAAAAGTTATGTCAAGGTTTCCAGTTCAGTACGGCTCTGTTTGGGAGATTTGATATAATAAGCTGTTAGCTTATTGCATAATACTAATTACATGTTTCAAAAGGTTTTCAACTTTTTAAGTTTTTTAGCACTCATAAGTCAAAGAGCTTATGAGTTTTTACACAACTTTTAAATAAGTTCCTCTATAGTTCTCAGATATTCTCACCAGTTTATTAATTTCAGTACAATCATTATATTTCAATTCTCACTTTCTACGAATCCTGAGTAAAAGTTAGATATCAGTTGGTAAAGCTTTTGATACGAGCTGGTGAATCGGATAGCTGTTCATTCATACTTTTCAGATAGTCTGTTTGGATTTGATGATGCAATCAGCTTACTATCAGCTTATGTTTCTTTCGATTTGGTACAAGTTGTTGGAGGATCTTTTTCAGAAAGTAGTATTGATCCAAATTCAGTAGTATCGACAACAGAGGGCAGGCCTGGATGTGCAAGTTTGCATTTTCTCTTATTTTCATTCTTAGTTGTAATTCAATAGCTGTAGTCGTTGTAAATGTGTTGTTATATGTTGCTTGATTTTGTGAATTGCATATATTCTTTTTGTGTTTCACATTTGTAGGTACAAGTTTCTGCTTATTTTTCTTACTTTATGATGATCAAAATTTTTGTTGCATTGTTTGATTTGATGCTTCTAATTAGTTCAGAAGAGTTGTTATAGTTTGGATTGAGTAGTGCCTTTTGAATTCAGTTAGCTTATATGCCTTTACCATAGAGGTTATAGAAACAGTAATGATAAGTAGTGTTTGGGAATATTAGTGTAGAAGCATTAGTTTTACTTAGTTGCCTTAGAAAAGTCAAAGTAAAAGATTGCAACTCACCAAGTCAATCAGAAAGGATCTTAATTTTTTTCGTATTCTGATCAAAGAGTAGTCGACTCCTTATAAGTTTTGTTAGTAGCTATTGAGATTTTTATGATCACTGGATAGTAGTCGTAATCTGTTTTAGGCTGATGGGATACAAGTTTTATTGTTTAGTCTTCAATCTGGCTGTAAAGGAATGCTCATAGTAGCTTAGTTATATAACATAAGAATCAGTTAGTTTAAGTCTTTAGGTAAATCAGATTAATGAAAAGTATTGTAGGGTTAAAGAATTAGCTTCACTATTCCCATATGCATATCAGTTAGTTTTGATGAGCATTAGAATAAAAAAGGTCAGACTTAGCTTTGAATAATAGAATGAGAATCAAGTTTTCATTTTAAAGATATTAAGCTTAAAATGTGTAGTGTGATAGATACACGCTATTGTTAACTTTAGAAAAGGTTATTTACAAATATGTAAGTTTAGAAGTAAACATTGTATGTTAAATGGCCCGTTTATGTTTCTAAGTAGTTAGTGGATTGATTGGTTATTGACTCATTGGGTACGTTTCATTTCTTGTTGGACTCAGATAAGATGTTGGAGTTTAGTTGGGCTAGTACATAGTTTTATGTTTAGTTTTAAAACGTAATAAGTATAATAGGCTATTAGAGTTGTAATACAAATAAATAGGATTAGCTTGTTAGTTTGTAGACTCATTAGACCCGTTTACATTTTAGTATGATTTCTCGTTTCACGTGCTTTTATATTTCGTATTGTGGATTATGTTTGTAGTTTAAATTTGTATTTCTCGTTTTATCTTTTTGCGAATTGAAATGTTGTATTTGCAACGTGTTTTAGTTAGTAAATATACATATTAGATATATTTTTACATTTTTTACATGCTTTGTGTGTAAGTAGTATAAAATATCATATCAATATTTTTAACCAAAAACAGTTAAGTTTAAGTTGAGACCCGATTTCAATTCGATAAGGCCGAGAGAAAAACGAACTTAAAAATCTAATATTACTAACATAGAAATTACCTAGCATGCTCTAAAATGGCTCCTAATTGCTTCCTATAAACATTACTTGCTATCAAAGCTTCAAGAGCTTCAATGGCTACCTTCTAGACCTAGTTTCTGGTCTTGGGATATGTCCTAGGACGTATATAGAAGTGGAAATGGAGAATGGGTAGGAGATTATAAGAAAACGGGGTGCAAGTTGTAATGAAGACAATACGCCTCTATTTATAGTGTTTCCAACACTTAGGCTCCAAGGTAAAAGGTTAAATGTGTAATCTTATGTAGCTTGGTGACTAAGGGTGCCTAGGGAAGGTCTATGCACGTTTGTAGGGGCTAGTTTCGTGTTAATCTTGGTTTTGTGGCTAAAAGCATGTCACGACAATAATAGGATTGGAATGGTGATGTGTAGCTTCAAGTAGGTGATGCACATACTTGTAAAGGCTTGGAAAATATCTTACAACATGTGAAATACCTAAACCGGGTCTTAAATTAGGGCTTGTAACTTGTGACTTTGTAATTTTTGTAATTAAGGTATTAGGAATGTGATTAGTGATGGATTAAGGTTTCATTAGGGTTATACATTGTGTTTAAGAAGTTTGGGTCTTTGGTTTGAAGTTTAACAAATGTTTGATGTGAAAATGGGAAGAAAACTTAGGTGGATTAGGCTTTCTAATGATTTATGGTTAAATCTTGGTAAAGTTGATTATCCTTCAATTAGTTAATGATGTAAACTCAATTTATACATCCTACATTGTACTCAATGTGTTCATGAAGACCCTACATTGGTTTTATTAAGTTATTCTAAGTAAAGATGTCTAAAGGGTGAAAATACTCATTTTAATCTAATTTACAAGCCATGCATTAAAATCGTGTACCTTGTGCATTAGGGTACTTGTACATTGTCTTAACATATTCTTATAACCTTAATAAGTCTTATAAATACTTATAGACTTGTCCAAAAAGACTAGGTAGTGATTCTATGTAGATTTCTTAATATAAGAATTTTTAGTTTTGTAAGCTTAATGACTTTGTACCTTAGGTAATTAGGGTTTATATTCTAATGTATGCTTATTCTAGGGTTTATATAGTATGCTTATGATTTCTATGGTTTTTATATTCTTGGTTTAGGGGTTTATATAGGTTTATCATATTCTAGGGTTGATTATGTGAGCTTAAGATCCTATGCTTTGATAACTTGTACCTTATGATTTATTAACTTGTACTTTATTTTGAAGTAAATGTATATTAACAAGGTATATAACCCGCACTTCACGGTTGATGGTGGAAGACTAATGGCATTTGTCGACAAATAATGCGAAGGATTGTTCATAATCAATGACTAGTCATGCAAAGAACGAATAACCTAAAAAATTATTTCTCTCAAAAAATATTTAAAGTGTGTAGTAAGTTTCAACATTTTTTATAAAATTACATATATGTCATAAGCGTTGCACTATTAGGCTAGTTTGGTTCACAATTCGACGATCTTTTCAAATATATTTTCTTTCTCAAAAAAATCAATAAACATACGTTCCATATTTCATGAATAAATTTTGTTATATTAAAAAGGTGTAGATAGTTAAAAAATTTAAAAAAATAATTGTAATGCGTCGTATAGTTTAAGGGGTTTATTTGTAGGTTTGTTTTTTTTATTAAGGTCCATTTGTGTTTTGGTGGGGAATCCAAAACGACAGGTACATATGAATAAAACGACAATCTATGCTTTGAAAAGGATTATACGACGTCGTTTACTTCAAAGTTTAATATATACGAGATATGTAACCCGCGCTTCGCAGCGGAGTGTGCAAGAATAAAGATGTTTCATATCGATAGTGTGAAGAAGTCGTGTCAATGACTGGCCTTGCAAAGAACAAATAGACTCAAGAACTGTTTACATAACAAAATATTAAAATATGTATTAACTTTCAACA
The DNA here is from genome assembly GCA_025667525.1 of Glebionis coronaria. Taxonomy (NCBI): domain Eukaryota; kingdom Viridiplantae; phylum Streptophyta; class Magnoliopsida; order Asterales; family Asteraceae; genus Glebionis; species Glebionis coronaria. The sequence goes on along the minus strand of CM046877.1, from coordinate 209,441,425 downwards.
TTTTTGTAAAATTGTACGTTTCTCAAAATTATTACGATATTTGGCTCGTTTGGTTCGTAATTCGGTGATATGTTCGAGCGTATTTTTCTGAATGAGTTGATAGACATATGTTCTATATTTCATACATAAAGTTTATTATAGAAAAAAGTCGTAAATAGCTAAAAGTTAAAGGTTGTTTTTGTAATACGTCGCATAGTGAGATGGTGGGTTATGCAAGAATTTTCTCCCAAAAGACTTCAAATCCTATGTCGTTTTACTCTTTAATTGTATTTGCACATGTCGTTTTGGCAAATGTTTTTTACACTTAAAAACGACGTCATTTGCGGCGTTAATTAATATTAACCGATAATGAAAAAGATTATGTGCGTCAATGGCTGGCCTTGCAAAGAACAAATAATCTCAAGGCTTATTTCCGTAATAATGTTTTAAAATATGTATTATAGTAAGTTTTAAGATTTTATATAAAATTATATGTATGTCAGAAGCGTTGCAATGTCGTGCTCATTTTGTTCCAAATTAGATGATCATTTCAATGGTATTTTTAAATCGATAGGTATATGTTTCATATTTGATAAACGAAGTTTTTCATATAAAATAATCCAAAATAACTAAAAGATCGAGGTTGCTTTGATAATATATTAAATAGTACCAGGGTATTATGCAAATGTTGGTTTAAAAAAAACTTTTCCTCTCGAACGACACATATAATTTATGTCGTTATATTCTTTTGTGGTTCTTTACGAATTTTCGATAGGCAGTTCTTTTACATATATTAAACAATATTGTCTAAGACGGGAATTGATATATAAAAGGACTATTTACGTCAATTACCCGCCTTGCAAGAAACGAATAATCCAAAAAACTATGTAACATTTTTTGAACATATATTAAGTATTAATATCTTTTATAAAATCATAAGTATGCCAGAATCATTGCAATATATATTATGCTCGCTTGGTTTACAACTCGACGAACATTAAAATAGTATTTTTTTCGATCAAATCAACATATTTACGTTTTATATTTAATAATTAATTTTTTCTATGTCACAAAGTTGTAAATAGTTGTATCTGCAAAACATTTTTCGTAATATATCATATAGTATAAGGGTATGTTTTGAAGGTGATGTCGGGGCTACTCTTGTCTTTGAAACGACAATTAACCCAAAATGATACGACATATGTTTACCTTTTACGACGTCGTTCCATTCCAAATTTAATATATACGAGACGTGTAGCCCGTGCTTCGCAACGGAGGATGCAAGACTGACGACTGGCAGTAGACAGATAAAATAAAAGATTGGTCATGTCAATGACTGACCCTTGCAATGAACGAATAACCTCAAGTAATATTTTGATAAAATAATATTTAAAATGTGTATTGAGTTGAAACATTTTTTAAAAAATAAAAAAAATACAATTTTAGGCCCGTTTGGTTCGCACGTCGATGATTTTTTCAGCGTTATTTTTTCCTCCAAAAAAATCGATACACATATGCTTCATATATATTTGATAAATAAACTTTTTTAAACTAAAAAGATACAAAAAGTTAAAAGTTCAAGGTCATTTTAATAATATGTTGCATAGTATAAGGGTGATTTGTGCAAAAATAGATAACACTTTACTTGGCCATTGAAACGAAAAGTAACAAAATAAAAATCTTAGGATTGAAACGACGTAGTTGTCGCTATTTAATATATATATAATATGATACATAATTGAGTTTTATAGTTAGTGAAAAAAAGATTAGGCTCTAATTCATTATAGAATGGATTTTATATGCTAATCTTGGTTACTAGGTCTTAACTTGTAATTAGCCTTGGATTAGTTAATATTTGTATTTTGTGATTAATTAACTTTCCTTTATATGATAGATTATAACTAGTATATTGTTTTTGATACTTGTACATAGATATTAGGTAGTTATATTGCTTGAAACATTGTTTATTAAGGGTTCTAGGTGATGATCTAGACTATTATGCACAATTACTTGTACTTAGCTTTGTATGGTCTGTTATTACTATTCTTAGGCATTATTGTGTATAGTTTATAACTTGTTTATAATTCATAATGACTTATTCATATGTGTTATCCATTCATAGTTTACCATTCTTGAGTTTATAATTCATTTAAAGAGATACTAGGGTTTCTAAGGGAATTTAGGGCATCATACTTACATTTGAGATGTTCTTATTCATAATGTACTTGTTAAATTACTTTAGATCTTAGACTTGATATATATACATTGTATTTCCAACATATAGGGATATGTTAAAGTGGCAGTTCAGGTTGTGAGAAACAGTTTATCTTACCAAGTAATAATATAAAAAGCAAAAATTTCTAATGGATTTTCCACTTTCATTAAATTATAGCATATAACATATATGTGAAATTTATGGGTTGTCATACACGCAATGATCAGGAACTTGCTGCAGCTGTCCGAGCAGCTTTGCAGACTATGCTTCCCCAAATCCGAAACGAGATTCGGGTAGAATTCCAGGCTGGACCAAGTCATGTGAATCCTCCTCCTCCTCCACCAGTCACACTCCACACGTGGCTGGAAAGATTCACCAAACAGAAGCCTCGATAATTCGATAAGGCTGATGTCCCGTCAGATGCTGAGAACTGGGTCTCGCATATGGAGAAGATCTTTGATGCGATGGGTTGCGATAGGGTATACAAGGCGAGATTGGCATGCTACAAGTTTGAGGGTGATGCGTTAGCATGGTGGAGAGCTTACAAGCAGACCAATGGAGGTGAGGCATGGCTTACCACTTTGACATGGGTGCAGTTCAAGGAGTTGTTCTACAATCATTTCTTCCCTAGAGCTGAGCAAGAACGACTGAGGATAGATTATCATGCTATCCGGCAGAAGGTAGGGGAGAACAACACAACATTCATGCATCGTTTCCTTAGGCTAGCTGATTTTCTGGGTGCCGCTGCTTGCACATCAGAGGAGAAAGCGAAGCATTTCCGTGGGGCTCTTCACACCTCGAATACTGATCGTCTGTTGTGTGCTACATTCACCAATGTGGCACAAGTTGCTGACACAACACGCAGTCTAGAGATGCTCCAGGAGAGGAATGAGTATGAGGAGTCAGATCGACCTTAGAAGAGGCATATTTCAGTCATCAAGCGTTACCATCTCATTTAAATCAGTATTTTCAATAATATATATCATGTTCTATTCAATTGTATCTTTCAGGCAGAAGGGTGGAGACCGGTCCCAACCGGCTACTCAACAGAACAACTACAAAAGACACGGTCAGACTAACGACCGTTATGGATCAGACAAGCGTAGCGGTAGTGATAACTACCGTAACAATGCCAGTTACTCCAACAACAACAGGTCCCTAAAATTTAAACTCTTCCATGCTAAGCTGTTGTGTGACATAAACTTTAACATCTTAGCATTTTAATAGGAACTCTGGTAATGGGCGTGACTAGAACAACAAGGGTCAGCAGCCTAATCAGTCAGCTTCATCTGGTATTATAACCTAAACTTCCAATGTAGTCATGTGTATGTCTCAGTAATCATGCCTTACGCATATCTTCTAAAACAGGCTCTCAGCTAGCGAGGGTACCCATTGGAGGGTATACCCATCCCATCTGCACCACCTGCGGACGAAGGCATCCTAGACCATGCCGTTGTGCTACAAGTGTTTGCTTTAAGTGTGGGCAAGCAAGCCATCTCATGAAAGACTGTAAGAAAGGGGAAACCGTTGGTACATCGGGTACTGCCCCTCAGACACCAACAACATCAGGTCGTGTGTACACCACTACCAGATATCAGGCCAACAAGTCTATAGGTACCATTACTGGCATTTATGCATGGACATGCTGCATGCGTTTTATTTGATACGGGTGCGACCCATTTAGTTATATCCACTACTAGTGCTACCCGTATTAATAAGACATCTACACCACTTGAGAATGTGTTAAATATATCTACGCCGATGAAAGACTCTGTTCGCATTACCCATGTGTACAGAGATCTTCCCTTAGAATTTGATGACAAGATTCGTCCTGTCGATGCACTTCCTTTAGACATGTGCGAATTTGATATGATCTTAGGCATGTAGTGGTTAGCAAGACACCACGCCACGAATGATTGCCATACATATCGAGTCATATACAACGATTTTCAAGCTCCAGAATACATTCATAATGGTTTTATACCAGGAAACTCTATACAAATCATTTCTGCCTTACAAGCCCGTGCTTTACTAGCTCATGGCTGCGAAGGTTTCTTAGCTACAATTCATGACACAACTTCTAAAGCTCCATCGATTCAGGATCAGCCGATCGCTTCAAAATTCCCCGATGTATTTCCAGAAGTACTTCCGGGTATACCACCTATCCGTGAAGTGGAGTTTGGCATTAAGCTCATTCCAGGAGCTGAACCTATCTCCAAGGCTCCTTATCGAATTGTTCCCATAGAGCTCAAGGAGTTGAAAGACCAGCTGCAGGAGTTACTAGAGCGAGGTTTTATTCGTCCGAGTGTATCACCATGGGGTGTACTAGTATTATTCGTTAAGAAGAAGGACGACAGTATGCGACTGTGCATTGACTATCGTGAGCTGAACAAGATCACGATAAAAAACCGTTATCCATTTTCGTGTATCGACGATTTATTTGACCAACTGCAAGGTGCCAAGCACTTTTCTAAGATTGATCTATGATCAGGCTATCATCAACTGCGAGTGAAGGAGCATGATATTTCTAAGGCTGCTTTTTCACAAGATATGGTCACTATGAGTTCGTAGTCATGCCTTTCGGACTCACAAACGCTCCAGCGACATTCATGGATTTAATGAATCGCGTTTTCCAAGAGTTTCTGGAAAAATTCGTCATCGTATTCATCGATGACATTCTGATCTTCTCAAAATCTAAGGAAGAACACGAGGAGCATCTTCGCATAGTACTATAGATTCTTCGCCAGAAGCAACTGTATGCAAAATTTTCCAAGTGTGAATTATGGTTAAGCAAGGTGGCATTTCTGAGGGATTACCATGGATCCTACGAAGGTTGAAGCTATCACAAAATGGCCAAGACCGACGTCTACAACAGAGGTTCGTAGTTTTATGGGTTTAGCTGGATATTATCGCAAATCTGTGGAGAACTTTTCACGGTTAGCCTTGCCTTTAACCAAGCTGATGCGTAAAGGATAGAAGTTCGTCTTGAATGATGATCGGGAGAAGAGCTTTGAATAACTTAAGCATCGATTAGTTTATGCACCTATTTTTACTCTCCCATCTGGCACATGTGGATTTTAGATTTATAACGATGCTTCGGGCCAAGGACTTGGTTGTGTACTCATGCAATATGGGAAGGTGATTGTCTATGCATCACGTCAGCTTAAGCCTTATGAAGAAAATTATCCCACTCATGATCTAGAATTAGCATTAGTTGTCTTTGCACTCAAAATCTGGAGGCATTATCTTTATGGTGAGTCATGTGACATCTTCATTGATCATAAGAGCCTCATATACATTTTCACTCAACGAGAACTAAACATGAGGCAGAGAAGGTGGCTGGAGCTACTAAAGGATTATGACACCAACATTCAGTACCATCCTGGTAAAGCTCTTGTGGTGGCCGATGCTCTAAGCAGGAAATCAGGCATGATTGCTGGCATTAAGGTGGAAAAAGAAATTATTCGTGATCTAGAGCGTTTAAACATTGAGTTCTTTGTACGTGGACAACATGGTTACTGGGCTAATCTGAGGGTTGATCCAGACTTAATCTCTTGGTTCAAGGCTGCTCAGAAGGACGACAGTGAGATATGGGCGATTATTCTGAATATCGATCAGCAGACAGAGTTCCGTGTAGACGACGATGGCATTGTATGGCAGGGTACCAAGTTATGCGTTCCAGAAGATTCTACACTCAGAGAAGCCTTATTGACTGAGGCTCACAACTCTCCATTCTCCATTCATCCAGGTTCTACCAAAATGTACCATGATCTCAAACAACATTGTTGGTGGAGTGGCATGAAACAAGATGTTGCTACCTTCTAATAAGTGTGAAAACACTTATCCTTTTACCACTTATTTCTAATAATAACATGACCAAAACGTGTATTTTATGTCGTAAATGTCGGAATTATGCGTGGTTTGTGTTTTTGTTGTAATTTAGGATCAAAATGTAAAAAGGGAAGAAAACATGGTCTTTCACGGGCTTTTATCGAAGAAAAAGACAAAAGACGAAGTCAAAAGATCAAGAGTGTAAAAAGAACGGAAGTCCAAGGCCTATTCTGAAGTTTTATCGAAGAAAAACTCTAAAGGCGGAGGTTTAATGAAGTCGAAGAACTCAAGTCTAATAGAAGAAGAAAATTATAAGACAAGTTCAATTTATATCAACAAATCCCGAGACGACGTCGAGAAAGACAAAGAATTTAAATCGAGTCGAGACGTGAAGAAAGAAAAAGGAAGCAACACATGCACCTCCCCACCTCCTATATATACCCTCCTAATGACACATTAGGAGGGTGTTAGTTAATTGTTAGCAAGTTCATTTTCCTTTTGTAGTTTTCATTTTTAGAGAGAGAAAGTGTTTAACTTTCTCTCACTAGAATTTCATCTTTTCTTTCTTTCATGTTTAAGCTTTAATTCACTCTTGTATTTTGGAATCATTAATCTACAAGTTCAAGTTAAGTTTTTCATCTTCAATCTCTTTCTACCTTTCTTCGTTTTTACTTATATTTGATCCGAAATCATCTTTGATTTTGTTTAATTTTGATGTTTGATTGATTAAAAAGTTTATCTTTTGGTTTCTATATAAGTTTTATACGGATTAAGCTTTGAGCTTATCATGCTTATTGGCTTACTTTGTATTTAGCTTATTAACGTTTAAGTTTTCTAAAAAGTTTCGTCTTTTTAAAGTTCATCTTATAAAGTTTTCTTATTTGGTGTTTTGATAAGTTTTCATTCGTAACTTATTTTTGGTTTTCCTTAATATTGATTTTGTTAAGTTTTTGATAAGTGCTTATTGGAAGTGCTTATTGGTTGTTAGCTTATTGTATTCCATCCGAATACCTTTTGTTTTTCCATCACAATAGCTTAGGGTTTACATATTGCGACAGTCATTCCGATTCAGCTTTGCGATCGCAATAATCTTTAGGGTTTTACTTTGCGATAGATTATTCAGATAGAGTATTCCGATCACTTATTCCGATCGTTGGTTGCGATTGCTCCTGGCATCGTACATTGCGATCGGGTATAAGGCTTATTGTGACGAAACGCTGCCAAAATTTCAACAGCCATATTCCGACAGACATTACATTCCGATAGCTTTAATCTTGATTATTCCGATACTTTGGTTGTTATTCCGATAGATAGTCATTCCGATACCGTGCATTATTCCGATACTTTAATCATTATTCCGACAGAATTTCTTTTGACACATTCCGATGGGATTCCGATCTTAGGTATTCCGACGGGTTTAAGTTTTTATTTTTACAAAGTTTTAATTTTTGAATTCACTTTTAAGTTTTAAAGTTTTTAATCATTTATTTTTAACTCGTAATTTTTAATTTAATTTTCAAAGCTTTTATTTTTACTCAACGACATTTTCATATTTGCTTTTAGTTTAAAATAGATAATCAAACCATTTTATTTTCCACCAAGAACGTCTGAGTCGCACTTTTAACTAGTAATCAATTCGAAAAGACTGGAATAACGAACAATTTCATACTTGGCTAAAACCATGTATTAAATGGCGCCGCTGCCGGCTCTTTTCGTTAAGATTAACGGTTTTCAGTGAGAGACGCGTTGGATTTTGGGATCCGTTCAATTTTGAACGTTATTTTTCTTGCTTAAAAAATTTTCAAAAACCATAAAAATTAAAAATTTTCAAAAATTCAAAAGAATAGAAAAACATAAAAAACCAAAAATATTTCTTGTCTATCTATCTTTTCTTTTTGTAGGCGTGTATGCGTACCCGTGCTCGTAAGAAGAAAGCAATTCAAGCCGAAGTCGAAACTCCACCTATTGTCACCATGGACAATCGACCAATGATCGAGCTTTTGCAAACGCAAGTAGAGGGCAACACCGATGCGATTGTCATACCCGAGATTGGAGCCAACAACTTTGAACTCAAATCCGGTTTCATTCAAATGGTCTCTGCTCAACCATTCTTGGAGCGTACACTTGATGATCCACATGACCATATCAAAAGGTTCCTTCAACTCACTAATACGGTCAAGTATAATGGGGTTTCACAAGAGGTGATTCGCTTGTAACTTTTTCCTTTCTCCTTAGAGGGACAAGCCCGCCATTGGCTTGATAAGGAACCACCACAAAGTATTCTTACGTGGTCGGATTTGGAGACCAAATTCATCAACTACTTTTTCACACCCTCACGTACTACCGCTTTGCGGAATGAAATCATTAACTTTGAACAGAAGTACGGTGAGACATTTAGTGAATCTTGGGACCGTTTTAAGGAACTTTTAAGAAAGTGTCCACAACATGGTTTCACAAAAGTACATCAAATAAATACTTTTTACAATGGTTTAAGCATGAATGACCAAGATTCACTAAATAGTGCCTCGGGGGGTAACATTTTGGTTAAGTCTTCTAATGCCGTGTGGATATTATTGAGAATAAGTTTAGAGTGCAAACTAAGAGTGTTCAGACTAATGTGGCTAGTGCTAGTACTAGTGACGCTGACAAGAGAATTGATAAGCTTACTTCTATTGTTGAAACACTTGCTCTACAAACCGCTAACAATACCAAAAAGCATCAATGCACAAGTTAATGCTATGAATCAGTCATGTGAAATATGCGGGGTTCTCATTCATACACCGATTGTCCTTCGACTCATGACAATCCGAAAAATGTGTATTCCGCTAACGGTAACTTTTCTACGGGAGGCTATCAAGCACGTCCTCAAGGTGACCGTAATTTGCCCAGTTATCGTTCAAACAACTTCCTTTCACCACCCGGTTTTCCACCTCAAAACCAAAACAACCTCAATCGCAACAATCAAAACCAACCACGAGCTCCAAATCAATATCAAACCCAAAGAAACCCATATCCACCTCAAGGAAACAATCAAGTTCACCAACCACCCGCTTATCAACCACCTGCTTACCATGCTCTTCCTTCCACCCAACCCTCCGCATTTAATCACGAGGTTGACACTTACATGAGGACTAATGATGCAATAGTGCATAATCTTCAGCGGCAAATCATCAACTTGAAAGGACATATGGCGAAACAAGGGAATGATCTTCGAGCCGATATGCGAAACTCTTTGAGCAGTCAAACGAATGACTTAAGGGATATGAAGGCTAGTTTCTTGCAAAGTAATCAAGCCTCTGGTTCGGGTTCTCTTCCGAGTAACACCGTTGCTAATCCAAGAGGGGAGATGAAAGCAATCGCCACTCGAAGTGGAAAAGGTTTAAAGGAACCCGAGCTTCCTACACCTACACCAGTGATTGTGACAAAGGAAAACGAGTCCCCTTCTCCAATTCCTCCACCTTCTATTTCACCAATTCCTCCACCTTTTACTTCCACCCCTCCACCACCCAAGGATGTGAGTGACAATTCCATTCCAAAGCCTTCATCTCAACCCAATATACCTTATCCCTCAAGGTTGCGGAAAGAGAAGTTGAAGAACAAGGATGATATTCAGGTTTCTAACTTTCTTAAAATGTTTAAACAATTTAATTTCAACATCTCCTTTGCTGAGGCTCTCGCTCACATGCCGAAATATGCTAAAATGTTTAAAGATCTTCTCAGTGACAAGGAGAAACTTCTTGATATCGCTCAGACCCAACTTTACGAGAATTGCTCCGCAGTGCTCTTAAGGAAATTACCCACCAAACTTGGTGATCCGGGTCGTTTTCTCATTCCTTGTAACTTTCCCAGGGTAGAGAATTGTATGGCCCAAGTCGATCTAGGTGCTAGTATAAACTTAATGCCATTGAGTGTTTGGAAACAATTATCTCTACCCGAGCTAGTCCCAACACGAATGACCTTGGAATTAGCTAACCGTACGGTTGCTTATCCAGTGGGGATAGCCGAAGATGTCTTCGTCGGTGTCAACAAATTCACCTTTCCGGCGGATTTTGTTGTCGTTGACTACGAGATGGATCCCCGTGTTCCATTAATCGTTGGACGTCCATTCTTGATGACCGGTCGCACTCTCACTGATGTAGCCGCGGGCGAATTAATCATGAGAGTTGGTGACGATAAAATCGTCTTCAACATGGGTAAACTTTCTAAGCAGCCTTCTGAAAACGAGAGAGTTAATTTCATTGACGTTCTTAATGAGGTTTGTGAAGAACATTTCAAAGACGCTTGTAAAAGTGGTTCTTCTTATCTACCCATTGTTGAGACCGTTGCCTCTATTGCTCCCTCACTGACTCCATTTGGAGAAATTGATTTCCTTTTGAAAGAATTTAAAGCAACTTTGGGGGATGTGGACTTACAATATGACGATTCTCCCTCCAATTGGGATGAAGACATTCGTACCATTGAGAAACTTCTCAATGAGGACCATATTTCTCCATCATCTCCTTCTCTATCGATGATCCGAATTTGACTACGCCTTCCATCGGAAATCCTACGGATTTAGAGCTTAAGGATCTACCGTCTCATCTCGAGTACGTTTTCCTTGAAGACAATAAGAAGTTACCCGTCATCATCGCTAAGGACTTGAAAGAAGAAGAAAAATCTCGACTTATCGACGTGCTGAAAATCATAAGAAGGCAATTGCTTGGAAAATCTCCGATATTCGTGGAATTGATCCTCACTTTTGCACACATAAAATTCTCATGGAGGACGACTTTAAACCCACTATTCAAAACCAAAGAAGGGTGAATCCCAAGATCCATGACGTTATCAAACAAGAGGTTATCAAACTTCTTGATGTCGGAATGATTTACCCTATCTCGGATTCACCATGGGTTAGTCCGGTCCATTGTGTGCCTAAGAAAAGCGGAATCACCGTTGTGCCCAATGAAAACAACGAGTTGATTCCTACTCATCTCGTTACACGGTGGAGAGTTTGTATAGACTATCGCAAACTCAATGATGCTACGAGAAAGGATCATTTTCCCCTTCCTTTTATGGACCAAATGCTTGAACGTTTAGCGGGTAATGACTATTATTGCTTCTTAGACGGTTTTTCCGGGTATTTTCAAATTCCCATCGATCCTAAAGACCAAGAGAAAACCACATTCACTTATCCTTATAGAACATTTGCTTACAAACGAATGCCTTTCGGCTTATGCAATGCTCCTAGGACTTTCCAAAGGTGTATGATGGCTATCTTCCATGACATGGTTGAAGAAACTATGGAAGTCTTCATGGATGATTTTTCGGTCTATGGTGATTCTTTCTCTACTTGCCTTGCCAATTTAGAACGCATGCTGAAGCGGTGTGAAGACAGTCGTCTTGTTCTTAATTGGGAAAAATGCCATTTCATGGTAAAAGAAGGCATTGTTCTTGGACATAAAATCTCCAAAGCTGATCTTTAAGTCGACCGTGCTAAAGTCGATGTTATTGCTAAATTACCTCCACCTTTAACCGTGAAGGGTGTGAGAAGTTTCCTTGGTCATGCGGGCTTCTATCGTCGATTCATTCAAGATTTTTCTAAAATCGCTCGCCCGATGACCCACCTCTTGGAAAAAGATACTCCTTTTATCTTTTCTAAAGAGTGTCTCGAATCTTTCGATCTTCTTAAGGATAAACTAACTAAGGCACCGGTCTTGGCTACCCCTAATTGGGAGTTACCTCTTGAATTGATGTGTGATGCTAGCGACTTTGCTATTGGAGCGGTTTTGGGCCAAAGACTGAACAAACACTTCCAACAAATCCATTACGCTAGCAAGACAATGACGGGGGCTCAATTGCATTATACCACTACCGAAAAAGAGGTTTTAGCTGTAGTGTATGCTTTTGAGAAATTCCGCCCCTATCTTGTTCTTTCCACCACAATCGTGTACACCGATCATTCTGCGTTGAAGTACTTGTTGACTAAACAAGATTCCAAGCCAATACTTTTTCGTTGGTCTTTGCTCCTTCAAGAATTTAAAATCGAAATTCGTGACAAGAAGGGAGCCGAAAACCTAGCCGCGGATCATTTAAGTAGACTTGAGGATCCTTATCAAGGGGATCATCCGAATCAAGAGATCAATGATTCCTTTCCCCTTGATGCCTTAATGTCTATCAATTCCAATCTTGATGACACCCCGTGGTTTACGGACATTACAAACTACTTAGCGGGTGGAATTCTCAAGGAAGGGTTAACGTCCCAACAAAAGAAAAAGTTCTTTAAAGACACTGAACACTATTTTTGGGACGACCCTTAACTTTTCAAACAATGTGCGGATCTTGTCATTCGTCGGTGTGTTGATGGGCCGGCAGCTTTATTAATCCTTGAAGCTTGCCATAAAGGACCCATCGGTGGTCACTTTGGTCCTAATTACACCGCTAAGAAAGTGTTTGATTCTGGATTCTATTGGCCCTCTATTTATCATGACGCTCATGAAATGGTTAAACATTGTGATGCTTGCTAGAGACAAGGCAAGATCACACATAAAGATGAGATGCCTCAAAATTTCATACAAGAATGTGAAATCTTTGACGTATGGGGCATCAACTTTATGGGGCCATTTCCATCATCTAAAGGGAACAAATACATCCTCGTAGCCGTTGACTACGTCTCTAAATCGGTTGAAGCAAAGGCTCTCCCTACGAACGATGCGAGGGTGGTTGTGAACTTTTTGAAGCAGCTTTTTGCTCGCTTCGGTGTTCCTCGTGCTATCATCAGTGACCGTGGGACTCATTTTTGCAATGATCAATTTGCTCGAGTCATGGCTAGTATGGTGTCAATCACCATCTTTCTACCGCTTATCATCCCCAAACAAATGGTCAAGCCGAGATATCTAACCGTGGATTGAAGAGAATATTAGAGCGAACTGTGGGAGAGCATCGTGCCTCGTGGGCCAATAAGTTAGATGATGCTTTGTGGGCTTTCCGTACCGCATATAAGACACCTATTGGTTGCACTCCATATCGTCTTGTGTACGGGAAGGCATGCCACCTCCCTATTGTATTAGAGCATAAGGCGTATTGGGCCTTGAAGTGGGCCAATTTTGACATCAACAAAGCTGGTAATCTTCAGAAGATTCAACTCAACGAGCTAAATGAACTGAGGAATGAAGCTTATGAGAATTCATTGATCTACAAGGAGAAAACCAAGATCGTTCATGATGCAAGGATTAAGAACCGAGAGTTTCACGTGGGTGATCAAGTTCTACTCTTTAACTCTCGGTTGAAGATCTTCTCGGGCAAGCTTAAGAGCCGTTGGTCTGGTCCATTCACCGTTGCCAAAGTCTTCCCATATGGCACCATTGAGCTTTCTCAGCCAAATGGGCCTAATTTTAAAGTGAATGGCCATCGTGTGAAGTTTTACTTTGGTGAGGACATCTCTCATGAGATGATTCCATCCCTCACCACGTTTCCCTTGAATTAGTTCTGGGTCGAGTCAGGCTCATGACTCGGTTAACAAAAACAAGCGCTTCTCGGGAGGCAACCCGTTGATCTATCCTTTACCGTTATCATAATAAGTGTAGGGGGAGCCCCGTAGGTGTTTGTTGTCTTGTTTCTTATGCTGTGCAGGGATTAAAACTTCAAAGAGTACTTTTGATGACAATTGACGACCCGTGATCCCGTGTACCCGTCTTCTAGGTTCTATCCTAAACTGTCGTGATTCAATATTTCATATCTTATATGTTCATATTGAAATCACTATAGTTGTCCTTTCCTTAGCAAGATTTAAACAAAGTGCACAATGTCCTAAGTGTAGGGGAGTTTACTCCCACATGCTTAAACATTGAGGATAATGTTTATGTCAAGTGTAGGGGGACTTCTATCGAAGTAAGTGGGCTTTTACTTGTATATGTCCTCATTTTAACTAGAAAATTTGATTTTTCGACCTTTTTCAAAATTTTTAATCCATTTTGGCCTAATAGTTTTTCCTTTGTTATCGTTGTTTACTTTCTGTGTTAGAATAAATTTTTAATAAAGAGATTTTAAATATTTCAACGTCATGAATCTTTTGACTCAACCCGAGTTTACTTATCTAAGTTTACTCTAGCTAGTATCCTTAACGTGTTTAAGTCAAGTTTTGCTAGGCTTCTATATAGGGAACTTTAAAACGCGAAAGTCTTAACTCTCACGGGTCAAGAACAAGAACTTTTCGCAAGTTCCTATAATTGATCCTAGAAAGTCGTTTATCAAGGGAACTTTAAAACGCAAATTCTAAACTTGAAAAAGTCTAAGAAGTTGTAAGATCCTATAGATGACTTGAAAACCCAAAACTTTGATTTAATTGGCTAAGCATTCACGAGTCTCATTCCGTGAGATTTTAAGTTGTGGAGAACGAGAGATGATAGAGTCAATTGTAAGTTTGATATTCTTTCATGAATTTATGTGAGTTAATTATGAGCTTTTTCTCCCATCGCTTACTAATAAATTTAATTACAATAAGTAAGGCTGTACGATTTAAAAAGTTACTTAGCTTCTAGCACAAGATCGTTTAAAAGTTGCTCGATATTAATTAGAGTTCATAGCCAAGGCATAACTTATTGAAGCGAGATGCGAATATTGGCGAGTCCGAAAAGGTCCTAACAAGACATGAGGGCTACATTTTGTTGCTAAAGATCCAAAAGTGATGTGAAGAATCATTTATCGAAAATCAATATGAAGCTATTGTGGTGGCCGATGCTCTAAGCAGGAAATCAGGCATGATTGCTGGCATTAAGGTGGAAAAATAAATTATTCGTGATCTAGAGCGTTTAAACATTGAGTTCTTTGTACGTGGACAACATGGTTACTGGGCTAATCTGAGGGTTGAGCCAGACTTAATCTCTCGGTTCAAGGCAGCTCAGAAGGACGACGGTGAGATATGGGCGATTATTCTGAATATCGATCAGCAGACAGAGTTCCGTGTAGACGACGATGGCATTGTATGGCAGGGTACCAAGTTATGCGTTCCAGAAGATTCTACACTCAAAGAAGCCTTATTGACTGAGGCTCACAACTCTCCATTCTCCATTCATCCAGGTTCTACCAAAATTTACCATGATCTCAAACAACATTTTTGGTGGAGTGGCATGAAACAAGATGTTGCTACCTTCTAATAAGTGTGAAAACACTTATCCTTTTACCACTTATTTCCAATAATAACATGACCAAAACGTGTATTTTATGTCGTAAATGTCGGAATTATGCGTGGTTTGTGTTTTTGTTGTAATATAGGATCAAAATGTAAAAAGGAAGAAAACATGGGCTTTCACGGGCTTTTATCGAAGAAAAAGACAAAAGACGAAGTCAAAAGATCAAGAGTGTAAAAAGAACGGAAGTCCAAGGCCTATTCTGAAGATTTATCGAAGAAAAAGTCTAAAGACGAAAGTTTAATGAATTCGAAGAACTCAAGTCTAATAGAAGAAGAAAATTATAAGACAAGTTCAATTTATATCAACAAATCCCGAGACGACGTCGAGAAAGACAAAGAATTTAAATCGAGTCGAGACGTGAAGAAAGAAAAAGGAAGCAACACATGCACCTCCCCACCTCCTATATATACCCTCCTAATGACACATTAGGAGGGTGTTAGTTAATTGTTAGCTAGTTCATTTTCCTTTTGTAGTTTTCATTTTTAGAGAGAGAAAATGTTTAACTTTCTCTCACTAGAATTTCATCTTTTCTTTCTTTCATGTTTAAGCTTTAATTCACTCATGTATTTTGGAATCATTAATCTACAAGTTCAAGTTAAGTTTTTCATCTTCAATCTCTTTCTACCTTTCTTGGTTTTTACTTATATTTGATCCGAAATCATCTTTGATTTTGTTTAATTTTGATGTTTGATTGATTAAAAAGTTTATCTTTTGGTTTCTATCTAAGTTTTATACGGATTAAGCTTTGAGCTTATCATGCTTATTGGCTTACTTTGTATTTAGCTTATTAACGTTTAAGTTTTCTGAAAAGTTTCGTCTTTTTAAAGTTCATCTTATAAAGTTTTCTTATTTGGTGTTTTGATAAGTTTTCATTCGTAACTTATTTTTGGTTTTCCTTAATATTGATTTTGTTAAGTTTTTGATAAGTGCTTATTGGAAGTTCTTATTGGTTGTTAGCTTATTGTATTCCATCCGAATACCTTTTGTTTTTTCATCACAATAGCTTAGGGTTTACATATTACGACAGTCATTCCGATTCAACTTTGCGATCGCAATAACCTTTAGGGTTTTACTTTGAGATCGATTATTCAGATAGAGTATTCCAATCACTTATTCCGATCGTTGGTTGCGATTGCTCCTGTCATCATACATTGCGATCGGGTGTAAGGCTTATTGTGACGAAACGCTGCCAAAATTTCAACAGCCATATTCCGACACACATTACATTCCGATAGAATTACATTCCGATAGCTTTAATCTTGATTATTCTGATACTTTGGTTGTTATTCCGATAGATAGTCATTCTGATACCGTGCATTATTCCGATAATTTAATCATTATTCCGACAGAATTTCTTTTGACACATTCCGATGGGATTCTGATCTTAGGTATTCCGACGGGTTTAAGTTTTTATTTTTACAAAGTTTTAAGTTTTGAATTCACTTTTAAGTTTTAAAGTTTTTAATCATTTATTTTTAACTCGTAATTTTTAGTTTATTTTTCAAAGCTTTTATTTTACTCGACGACATTTTCATATTTGCTTTTAGTTTAAAATAGATAATCAAACCATTTTAGTTTCCACCAAGAACGACTGAGTCGCACTTTTAACTAGTAATCAATTCGAAAAGACTGGAATAACGAACAATTTCATACTTGGCTAAAACCATGTATTACCTTCGTTTCTAAATGTCTGACCTGCCAGCAGGTTAAGATAGAACATCAGCGAGCTAGTGGTTTACTACAACCATTAGAAATTCCCAAATGGAAGTGGGACAAGATCTCCATGGATTTTTTTACCAGACTACCGCAGACTCAGAGGAAGCATGATACTATATGGGTCATTGTCGATCGTTTAACCAAGTCTGCTCATTTCCTTCCAATCCGCAAGGATTACCCGGTTAGCAGATTGGCATATCAGATAGAGATCCACGATTTACATCTCGTTTCTAGAGAGGCTTTCAGAAAACTTGGGGCACCAGACTCAAGCTTAGCACAACCTTCCATCCTCAGACCGACGGTCAGTCAGAGCGTAATATTCAGACCTTAGAAGACATGTTGCGTGCTTGTGCGTTAGAGTGGACAGGGAATTGGGATGACTACATTTGCTTGGTTGAGTTTGCTTACAACTACAGTTGGCACGCGAGTATCAAGTGTGTACCTTTCGAGATGTTATATGGCAAGAAGTGTCGTGCTCCAATCTGCTGGGATCAGGTTGGTGAACGAATCATTGAGGGTCCAGAGATGATTGAGGTGACCAATGATAAGGTCGCCATCGCCAAGGCGAAGCTTCAGGAAGCTCGTGCTCGTCAGAAGATCTATGTTGACAAACATCGCAGATCGTTAGAATTACAGCCTGGTGATCGTAATTTCTTGAAGGTGTCACCAGCACGTGGAGTCAAGCATTTTAGTATTAAGGGAAAGCTCAGTCCTCGTTTCATGGGACCGTTTGAGATCCTCGAACGTGTCGGTGAGGTATCGTATCGTCTGGCGTTACCTCCTTAGATATCTCATGTTCACAATGTGTTCCACGTGTCCTTACTCAGAGGATACAATTATCATCATCTGCACATTGTCACGTATCCACTCGACCAGATTCATGAGGATCTATCCTATGTTAAGGAACCCGAGGCAGTTCTCGATCGTTAGGATCGGGTCATGAGGAGAAAGACGATTCCATTTGTCAAGATACGCTGGAGGGACCATCCTGAGCGGGAAGCCACTTGGGAAACGGAGGAGTCTATCCAAACATCTTACCCTCATTTTAAGCTATGATTCAGGTATGTCCTTTTCAGTTTATTGTATCTCTAATTCAAGGACGAATTATTCTTTGTAGAGGAGAAGAGTTGTAAAACTCGCATAAAATACATAAGAACATTAATTACACGAAAATAGAGATTAATTAAAACTTTATGATTAATAAATACAGGACACGCATCATGAATATTTAATATATCAAGACAAGTATTACGTATATTAATTATTTATTTACGACAAGTATTACGTATGTAATTATTACACGATAAGTATTTACGTATAATACTTAAAATACGACAAGAATTAAAACGAGTCAAAACACGAACACACGTTAGTAATAATAATACACGGGAATTATTTAAAACACGAAAAACGAAATATATAAAACAAAGGGGTGTTTGGCCGGTTTATTAAGAAGAACAAAAGGACCCATGGCCCGACCCGTTAAACATTTACTAATGACAAAACAATTCCCTAAAAACTCATTTTACAAGTTTTTACAAAAATTAACAAAACCCTACCTTTGGCACTCCTCTTGGCCGCCGGTTACAAAAAGCAAAAGGAAGGGGAAAAACAAGTTTTGATCTTAAATTCATTCGGATATTGATTGTGTGTTCCTCATCCTTTAAATTGCATACGGTAGCCCTAATCTTTAATCTTTTCTTTAATTATTTTCATGATCGTGGATTTAAATAATTAAGTTATGAACACATGAATTAAAAAGGGATTTAAAAACATGTATTAATCAAGATGAAGTCGGGTTTTGGTTTGGTTTGTCACGGGAACCGAGACCACATAGGTCTCGGTGTGGGTATGGTTCGACCAGCCGCACCCCATAAGGGGCAGTGGCTGTTTTGTTCTTTAGGCCGCAACACCAAATAGCCCCAACAGGGGTGCGTTTGGTTTAACAGTGGCAACCGAGAGCAAACAGCTCTCGGTGGGAATCGGCCAACAACCGGTGGCTGTTTTGGCCGGGCAGTGGGACAAAGCCACAGCCGGTGGTTGTGCCGTTTAGAGGTTCGAGCAAACCGAGACCATGGGGTCTTGGTGTTGGCTAGTTCGGGGCTCGGGTACCACGAAACACACCAAGGGTGTGTTTAGATATTAGTTTTGCTAAATTAAATGAAGATTAATTTAATTATTATATTAATTAAAACATGTTATATTTAATTAAATTAATTCGAACTTAGGATATAATTATTTGATATAATTATCATGAAATTAACAGGGTCCCTTTATTAAATTTAACTTAGACTTACAATAATTATTTAATATAATTATTCATGATAAATTACATGACACATTTAATTAATTTAATTAAGAACTTAGCTTAATTATTTAATTACATTCTAATCATGGTTTAATTAAATTAATGCTATACTTTAATTTAATTATACAATTATCAGTTATGTTAAAGTTTTATTAACATAAATCATGTTATATTATTATTTAATAATCACTTATAAATCATGTATAATTTTATTAATTAATAGTCATTATGTTAAGACTAAAGTATTTATTTATTTATAAACTTTACCATATATGATATTTAATTAATCATGACTTATAAAATATGTTTACTAAGCTTTAGCTTATATCATATGCTTATTAAGCAAGCTTATTACTATTTTTGAAAACAAGCTAATTTTGGAAACATACTAATTATCTAAACGTGTTATTTATGGAAACATATTACTTATGGAAATACGCTATTTTTGGAAACTTATTTATTATGGAAACTTTTTATTTGTGGAAACTTACTATTTTTGGAAAGTTACTATATATAGAAACCTACTATTTTTAGAAAGTAACTTATTATGAAACATCAAGTATAATAACATATAAAACATTAAATACATTAATCAAGAACACATGACACACTAGGAAACACATGATAAAACATGAAACAGTAAAACATGTCAAAAATATGTAAAACAAGTCTTGAACAAGTAAAACAAGTCAAGAACAAGTAAAGTAGACTAATAATCAGTAAATTATACAGTGAACATACAACTCATTCACGTCCGTTATTATGTAGCACTCGTGAAGTCGGAGTAGGTTCTTTCCGCTTTCATCTTCATTTCAATACTGGACATACGTACGGATATTCTGTCCTTCAGTAAGGACATTCTCTTTCTATGATTAGGATTCCCCGTTTGCTGCCATCTGTTTTCCCAAGTAGTTTACATGTCATAAAACTTCTCAGTAATTACTATGTTATCATTTTAAACTGCCTGAGCTATATACATGCATGACCATGTCCACCTAGTTATGGAGGTACCATAACCATAACACTTGAGGCACCTGTGTTATGACTCTTCCACGACGAGAGTGATTACTCGCGGCATCCTTTTCAGTTATTGACCATTATTATTATTATCATGTGGGGCGTATGGGTGCATCCTAGTACATGTTTTGCAGATTTACACGGTGACTGTGGTGTGTGCTCTACATCCGTCACATGGAGTTGATCCCTCCACCCAGACTAATATAATTAGAGGCAACCCCTCTAATTGCATGACGAGGTCACCCCTCTATGTATTCATGTACGTTGATACCTTCATGACCTATATGGGCTCTTTGGCATTTAAAATACATTTTTATGAATAAACCTAAGGCTTTTTAGATATAAACCAGTTTATAAAACATATTCCAGGTTTTCCAGGACTTACACTTATTCCGCTGCATTTCATACTTTACTTATGTTTCAGTCATTCTATTATGTCATACATCCGTTCACTGAGCGTATTGCTTAGCCGTATTTTCTTTCCATGTTCCCATACGGCAGGTACTAAAGGACAAACTTAGGCAATCAAGAGTACGTGCATAGGATGGAGGCTTCCTTTGACTTTATTTCCTTTATGCATTTATATACTTATGCTTTGTTTGGACATTGTTTAGTCCTTTTTCTACATTCTTTACTTATGCATGTGTGAGCTTATGTTTTGGGACCGATGTTTGATTTCGGTTTCCTTTATGGTCATTTATGTTTTTAAGACATTTACCTTGTATGCTTTGATGACACGCCATAATGATTATGTAACGGTCCACCTGTCAAAGTGGGGTGTTACAATTATAATAAAACTCCCCAAAAGATAGTCACAACAATTATTATCTCCATAGCACAACCACATCACCCCTTCGTCTTGATACCTGAGATAGACATTGCTAAAGCGTCAACACAAATGTTGGTGAGTTCATAAGTTTAAGTTTAAATAGTCTGCTGAACCATAAGATATTAGTCACGCAACCGGCATATAATCTTATAACAAATACAAGACTATAATAAAAAAGCATACGTTTATACCTACGTCTAAGCTCATGACACCGAAGCGTTAACCAAACCAACAATATATAATCTGAGCCCGAGCAGATGCCTATCCTGGGACATCTCTGAGACCTCAAATGTAATTATATCTAATTCAACCACACAACCACAATTAGATAGGGATGAAACCCCAATAGATATATCCATAACATTCACGCTTACACATAGTAATTAACGGTTCATGATAGTGGGCTAAAGGCAACTAGGATATCAGGGACTTAGACCTTTAGTAGGTAAACGTATCAAATTTTAGTACTTATGTTCATCCGTATAAAACAAGCAATGTTCTCACCCTAAAAGTATACAAAACAAGTAAAAAGTGGGGCTGTGAAACTCACCTCAATGAAAAAAGCGAAAATAATAGTAGTGGCACGACAAACACGACACGTAAATCGATTCAAGAACGCTCTACTCATAACCTAAGTAAAATAATTCATAATTAGGCTACAACATGAGTGAGAATGCAACACTGTCTCCCTAGTATGTGCTTGAGTTTAAGTTTATAAAGTATAAATGTCATTTTATAATTATTTCATTTGGGTCAAAATGTCATTCTTATAGGTGGATATGTCGTTCGTTATTAACCCGTAAAATAAACGGTCGATCAATACATAAACTAGGCCGCGAGGGCAAAAAAAATCAGTTGAAATCTCCCTCGGGCTTAGTCTCTAAGGTTCTCAAAATATAAGCCGAAGTAGGATGCCCAAACATGGTTTTACACCATTTTAAATTACTTAGTCTGATCATTTTCTAGGATTTTTAGACGCGTGTAACGGGTTCATTAGTGACCCACAGACCGAACAGAAAGCACTTTTGTAAACTAGGCCAGGTCGGCTTTAACCTCGTGTTTTAAGTTTTATAAGGCCAATTAATTTGGGGTGTTAAAACGTAGCATGAAGTGAGTACCCTGGGCCGAAATTAAGACAAACAATTTCATGAAGTAAAATATTACTTTGTTTCCTGCGTTTTTTTGTTTTATGTACCATTCACTTTTAATAGATATGTTCACACCTCACTATATCTCCTTCTATTGCTACTCATCACGCACACATACACCTAGTAAAAGAGAAGTTTATATAGGTTTTTGTTATTGTACCATAGTTAGCTTTTTTACTTGCTTCCTTATACGGTTTACTATATATCTGCATGACTTTTGGGAGAGGAAAAAGAGAAAGGTACGGTTTGTTTAGCCTTAGACTTAATTTTACATACAAGTGAACTATATCCATGAGACACACACAGAGACTCAATGGATAAAGGGACTAGAACAACTTTTTACCTTCCTGTAGCCTAATCCACACACTCACTATTTTGAAAACAAAGAAAAAGAAATCATTACACTTATTTGTTTACTCCATTGATCTCAGTACTACGCTTCAACATATACTCCAATACACGCCTCATCATTATTGTTTTAATATTACTTTATGCTTTCTCAAACAAGCACGCACACGCTACACATTCACACTCTCATTTCGTTATGGGAAGGATGGGAAGTACACACGTATTTGTAAACGCATGCTCAACACACACGATTTGTTGAGGCTTCCTGCTACTAGTACACACATGGTTTATATCTCCTTGTATCTTTAATTCACACACGCCAACACCTCAAGTTTAACAACTCATGTAAAGCTAGGTTTCCTGTTTTCTTGTTTGGTGTACACATGCACACAACAACACCCTTCTTTTTAGTGTTTTGTTTTTCTACAGGGAATTAATGTTTCACCATTTCTTGTTTTTAAACACACACACACACACACAAACATGTACAACTCATCTCCTCATTTGGCAATAGTTAATTACAGTCACAAGTATATACATGCTAATGATCCTGCACATAAACACGTCCCACATCCATGGTTTCACTTACTCTTTGTTCGTTCATTTAGTTGTCATTTGAATTGGTTATTGCTTCATTGAAAAGGCGATAGTGTTAAGTTTCTAAAACATTTTTAAGTATTCGTTTATTCGGATTCCGTAGCTAGAAAAACTCCTCCAAAGGTGGCGATTAACTTATTTTAGTGTGACTAAGAAATTTTCATGCATAAAGTTTTATATCTTAATATATGCTTTGGTAATGTTTCATGTTACCAACTTTACACACCTAGGAGTCTTTTACAAGAGCGTTTATACAACAAACCATGACCCCCCATGACCCATGCTCAATATTAACAACGGTTGGTCCAATGTGTTCATGTCAGGTCTTGTTTATTCTACATAAAATCACGACTTTGCATTCTATTTTTAAACTAGTAAATCAAGTTATTAGAAGCCGGTCGTTGGCATTAAAGCTCCATGTATGCTACGTTATAGGATGATGCGAGCAGACTTAACCCAAGCTTTTCAACGTGTGGTTTACTATAAGAGGTAGTGTTTATAATGTTCAAAACGTTTTTATTTCTTTATTAAAAAGTGCAAGCAACATATTAGTATTAGTAGGAAACTAGAAATATATCCAGGGCGAAGATCTTACAAGGTAGAGTAGACACTACAATATTCGACCCATTCCCTGGCCAAATTCATGACATTTCCCTGGCGACATGTCGCCAGGGATAGTGAATCCCTGGCGACATGTCGACAGGGAAACGTCGCCAACGAAGGCTGGTGCGGGATTTTTTCCCTGGCGACTATTTCAGGTTTCCCTGGCGACTAAGTGGGCCCCGCAGCTCTTTGGTTCAAAAATTGGTGCCACGCTGGATTTGGTGCGGGAAAGTTTCCCTGACGACATATGTCGCCAGGGAAAAGTTGGCTGATTAACAAACTTAAGTAAACATGATTATTAAACCTCACTTTTCCCTGACGACATGTCGCCAGGAAACAATTCGTAGCGTTGACAAGTCAATGCCTGGCGTTGACAAGTCAACGTTGTGCTCGAGTTTCCCTGGCGACATGTCGCCAGGGAAACTATTCGTAGCGTTGACAAGTCAATGCCTGGAGTTGACAAGTCAACGTTGTGCTCGCGTTTCCCTGGCGACATGTCGCCAGGGAAACTTGGCTGACTTTTAAGAAAGTCAAGCGAGTCCAAGTTTCCTTGGCGACATGTCGCCAGGGAACTTTGATGACTTTTCTGAAAGTCAAGCGAGTGTATGGTTTCCCTGGCGACATGTCGCCAGGGAAACTTTGGCATTTTTTTTTAGCAGCCTGCACTGCAGGCTATTTCCAGATTTTTTCCGGAATTTTTCCGGAAAAAATCTACCAAAACCTGGGAATACAAATACAAAACCTGAAGATACAAATACAAAAAATCTACCACGAATCTAGTACCAAAACACAATAACATGTAACCTCTCGATCAATTGACTCGATCAATACAAATACATATGTCACAACTTGAGTACAAAGTTCCTAGTTACACTTATTAAACTTGCAATTCGGGGTTTACAATTATTAAACTTGCATGCTAAGGTAGGAAAAACAAGACATACTAACCATTATTGCCATTCTACCCGTCGACATTATCATTACCACTCCCGCCACTCCCACCGGCGCCACTACCGCTGCCACCCGTGCCACTCCTGCCGGCGCCACTACCGCTGCCTCCCGTGCCACTCCCGCTAGCACCACCCGATAGAAATGCTGAGAACGCATCGGCAAACCTATAGTCACTTCTCATAAAGTCAAACACTTGAGCCGCTTGTTTCAATCGTGGGTCGCTGGCAGGAGGAGGAATATATTGAGCAGTCCTTCTCGGCACTATCTGGCCGACACCGGGCATGTGGCCTCGCTGCTTTCCAGCTCGGCAGATACGAATGATCTCGTCGTCTGTATGTTTGCCTTCAGCCTTCATCGCAAGCATCCTTTCCTAATGAAGTGACAAAAATAAACGACAGTTAGTATATTATTTATTAGTCGGGTTGGTACATTATTTATCGGCAGGGAATAGTAAAAAACCAAGGCATATCCAAAAAAATTAATTAATTAATTAATTTTAAAAAAAATACTTACATACATAACGCGATCCGCATCGCACGGAAAATTCCCATCCTGGTCGGTGTGCGCAATGAAGAAGTGATCAATGACAGTCGGGGGTGGCACATCAGCTTCAATTGCAGCTTGCGTTTGTACATACATAGACACACATATATAGAATGAAGCAAATTCAAAACAAAAAATCACAACACACCAAAACATATAATCAAAGACATATATGTATGTAAATTAATTATAGAATTTCTCACCACTTCGTCTCGAAGGCGTGCCAACGATCGGGATCCCTGCCGACTCGGTGTCTTCTGCTTAGACCGGTTCTGGGAGTTCGTCAGGCATCTTTTCTCATAATCCGGATTACTCCAAAGTGCGATATGTTTTTCCCAGTCCTTGGAAGTAATTTCCTCAGGACGCTCGCTGCGGACTCTGCCGATGTCTACCGTGCCGGTATCGATGTCTCGGACCCAATGCTTTGTCTTGAGCGTATTTTTCGAGAATTGTAACTCTTTGTAAGCATTTGATTGATGCCGCCACGTATACCCTTCCATTTCTCACGATCACTCTTGTGTGGCGTCAAATTAAACTTAGACTGCATTCATATACAACAAATAAAACAAAAACAGAGTTAGAGTTAGAGATATAATTTATACATTATTTTGTTTATTTATTTAATGGCTTATATATTTATTTAATTTTTTGTAATAAAAACAACTTATCCTGATAAGCATAAGCTTTTTGAAAACAGCTTGTTCTGATAAGCTTACAAGCTGTTTGAAAACTGCTTGTTCTGATAAGCTTATCAGGACAAGCTGTTTGAAAACAGCTTATCCTGATAAGCTTATCAGGACAAGCTGTTTGAAAACAGCTTATCCTGATAAGCATATCAGAACAAGCTGTTTGAAAACAGCTTATCCTGATAAGCATATCAGAACAAGCTGTTTTCACACAGCTTGTTCTGATAAGCTTATCAAGATAAGTTGTATTCAAACAGCTTGTTCTGATAAGCTTATCAGGATAAGCTGTTTGAAAACAGCTTATCCGAAAAAGCTTATTACATTATTCTCATCAAATATATATTTATTTAATTTTTTTTATATTTATTCGAATTTTTTTTATATATATTTAAAAAATATTATATGATATAAATAAATAAGATACAATTTGTATATTTATTTAAATTTGTTATTTATTTATATGATATAAATAAACAAATTTATTTATACACCATTAAATAAATAAACACAATAATGTTATGAACATAAAAATGATAACTGACCTCTATGTTCGCCCAAACCAACGTCGTGATCTCATCAGGAACATCATTCCAACTTGGGTAGTACAGTGGCACGAGCCTCCTGATACAATCCCCGATGTAATTAGATAAATGCTGAGCATGCGCGCCGCGAGGCCGGAAAGATATTTCTTCAAAATCTATCGGGACAGGGCCATGCTCACCAACTTCCTCCAACAAATCGATACATCGGGTAATGCCCCGAGTCTTTCTACCGGCCTCTCTGCCGCCCAAATTTTCTTTTCTTTTGCCTTTGCCTGCAAAAATCAAGTGAGTGACAAAGTCATAAAATTTCAAGGCAAGCAACATATATATGCACCAAATTTATGATTGTGTTACAATAATCCAAATATTCTTACCTTTATTTCTAAATAAGGCAAAACAACCGCTGCGGATGTTTGGCGTAGGAGGTTCATCCTCACCACCACCGTCACCACCGTGTGATCCTGCAACATCTGCTGACATCTGTACAAGTACAATTAGCATAACATAGACAAATTCATGAACAAAATAATATAAGCATGCACAAATCCAAATACAACACATCCAAATAAATATACACATCTAAACAATCCACAACAATTAGATTCATTCATTCAAACAAATAAGTGTCTTTTGCAAGTTACAACTAAAGGTCAATCTTCTTCTTCACTGGAATAAACTCTGTCTTCACCATCATCATCATTCACACGTTCTTCATCACTTAAATCATGAGGGACGTCTTCATCATCAGTAATACCATCGTCTTCGTCATCAACATCAATGATATTTGGCGGTGCATCAACCTCCGTTTCGTGGTCATCTATATTCAAGGTCACATCACCCAAGTCATTCAAATCAGTGGAAAGTGGTAGATCAAATGAGTTGTCGAAATGTATAATATCAGGAACGGCATCTGACACTATGACACCCGCGTTGGAAAAATTTTTATGATTAACATGTTCAATGACCTTCCAGTTGGGTTTGTTCTTATCTTCAATGTAGAAGACTTGTTTGACTTGTGTTGCGAGAATGTATTGATCATCTTTCCACCACTCAGCTCTTGTGTCGGTGAGTTGTGTCATGTTGTTTCTATTGATAAGACGTTGTTTTCAAACAGCTTATTCTGATAAGCTTATTAGAATAAGTTGTTTGAAAACAGCTTATCCCGATAAGCTTATCAGAGTAAGCTGTTTGAAAACAGCTTATCCCGATAAGCTTATCATAATAATCAGTTTATTCTTATAAGCTTATCAAGATAAGCTGTTTTTAAACAGCTTATTATGATAAGCTGTTATCAAACAGCTTATCCTGATAAGCTTATTAGGATAAGCTGTTATCAAACAGCTTATTCTGATAAGCCAGGTTAACCTGTTTGAAATCAGCTTATCCAAAAAAGATTATTAGAATTTATTCTCATCAAATAGGTAACATAAGGAGTGTTTGGATTTACGTTTAACAAAAATTAACAAGTTTAAACATCCTGGACGACATGTTGCCAGGGAATCTAAAAAAACTAAAAAAAACAATATGTATTATCAATTACAATTTAAAGTTAAAAAAACATACCGTTAAAGAGTGGTCGGGTCTCGGCTGTGGTCGGGGCGCGGCTGTGGTCGGGGCTCGGCTGCGGTCGGGTCCCCGTTGTGGTCTGGCTCGGCTACGGTCGGGACTCGGCTGTGGTGACCGGATATGTAAAAACAAAACCAAATATACTATCAATTATAATATAAGTTATATAAAAAATCAATTACAATATAAATTATAAAAAAAATTATATAAAAAAAACCTTAAACTATCAATTACAATATAAATTATATAAAAAAACTTAATATAGATTGCGGTGGTGGTGGTGCCGGTGAATGTAGATGGCGTGGTGGTGGTGTTGGCGACTGGAGATGGTGGTGAGTGGTGGTGAGTGCACGTGTGCAGGTGTGGAGGAGAGTGGTGGTGAGTGGTGGTGGTGGTGATATAGCAGCGAAGGGTGTGGAGGAGAGTGGTGGTGGTGGTGATACAACAGCAACAGCAGCGAAGGGTGTGGATGAGTTTTTTTTTTTGGATAAGTGTTGTCAGAAAAGAGAAGCATATCTGGTCAATAAAGGTCCATAGTTTCCCTAGCGACAATCCCTGGCGACATGTCGCCAGGGATACTATCTACTTTTGTCGTTTAGCCAAAAACGCGCGTGATTGAAAGTTTTTGGAGGGGTGTGACAAAGTTTCCCTGGCAAAATGTCGCCAGGGATACCTTTGACTTTTCAACGCATATACACGTACCAAAATTGTTTTGTCGTATCTCCCAAACCTTCCCTGGCGACCTGTCGCCAGGAAAACTATCCCTGGCGACATGTCGCCAGGGATAGTCAAATATGTCGCAAGGGATAATTTTTGTGAAAATAAAATTTATTGTTACTTATGTATTATTATAATTAGTAATAAAATAATAATAATTATGATTATCATTTATAAACTAATAACTATTATTATTACTATTTATAAAATAATTATTATTAATTATAAAATAACTATATCATCCCGGTCAGTTTAATTTCTAAATTCATTCCGATTTATTACATTTAGTTTCTCGATTTATTCTAATTCGGTAACCATTTAACATCTAACGTTTAACAAATGCATACCGACTCATCCATTGAACATCTAACAAGTAACCAAGACATGTCGAGTCATCCATTGAACATCTAACGTGTAACCAAGACATGCCGACTCATGCTTTGAACATCTAACGTGTAACCAAGACATGTCTACTCATCCATTGAACATCTTACATGAAACCAAGACATGTCTACTCATCCAATGAACATCTAACGTGTAACCAAAACATACCGACTCATCCATTGAACATCTAATGTTTAACAAATGCATACCGACTCATCTATTGAACATCTAACGTGTAACCAAGACATGCCGACTCATTTATTGAACATCTAACGTGTAACCAACACATACCGACTCATCCATTGAACATCTAACGTTTAACAAATGCATACCACTCATCCATTGATCATCCAAATATAACCATAACAAACCGGGTCATCCATTGAACATCAAACGTATAACCATAACAAACCGGGTCATCCATTGAACATCAAACGTATAACCATAACAAACTGGGTCATCCATTGAACGTCTAACGTGTAACCAAGACATGCCGACTCATCCATTGAACATCTAATGTTTAACAAATGCATACCGACTCATCCAATGAACATCTAACGTGTAACCAAAACATACCGACTCATCCATTGAACATCTAATGTTTAACAAATGCATACCGACTCATCCATTAAACATCTAACGTGTAACCAAGACATGCCGACTCATTTATTGAACATCTAACGTGTAACCAATACATACCGACTCATCCATTAAACATCTAACGTTTAACAAATGCATACCGACTCATCCACTGAACATCCAACGTATAACCATAACAAACCGGGTCATCCATTGAACATCAAACGTATAACCATAACAAACCGGGTCATCCATTAAACATCAAACGTATAACCATAACAAACCGGGTCATCCATTGAACATCTAACGTGTAACCAAGACATGCCGACTCATCCATTGAACATCTAATGTTTAACAAATGCATACCGACTCATCCATTGAACATCTAACGTGTAACCAATATATACCGACTCATACATTGAACATCTAATGTTTAACAAATGCATACCGACTCATCCATTGAACATCTAACGTGTAACCAAGACATGCCGACTCATTTATTGAACATCTAACGTGTAACCAACACATACCGACTCATCCATTGAACATCTAACGTTTAACAAATGCATACCGACTCATCCATTGAACATCCAACGTATAACCATAACAAACAGGGTCATCCATTGAACATCAAACGTATAACCATAACAAACCGGGTCATCCATTGAACATCAAACGTATAACCATAACAAACCGGGTCATCCATTGAACATCTAACGTGTAACCAAGACATGTCGACTCATCCATTGAACATCTAATGTTTAACAAATGCATACCGACTCATCCATTGAACATCTAACGTGTAACCAAAACATAACGACTCATCCATTGAACATCTAATGTTTAACAAATGCATACCGACTCATCCATTGAACATCTAACGTGTAACCAAGACATGCCGACTCATTTATTGAACATCTAATGTGTAACCAACACATACGACTCATCCATTGAACATCTAACGTTTAACAAATGCATACTGACTCATCCATTGAACATCCAACGTATAACCATAACAAACTGGGTCATCCATTGAACATCAAACGTATAACCATAACAAACCGGGTCATCCATTGAACATCAAACGTATAACCATAACAAACCGGGTCATCCATTGAACATCTAACGTGTAACCAAGACATGCCGACTCATCCATTGAACATCTAATGTTTAACAAATGCATACCGACTCATCCATTGAACATCTAACGTGTAACCAAAACATACCATCTCATCCATTGAACATCTAATGTTTAACAAATTCATACCGACTCATCCATTGAACATCTAACTTGCAACCAAGACATGCCGACTCATTTATTGAACATCTAACGTGTAACCAACACATGTCGTGTCGTTCATTGAACATCTAACGTATAACCATAACAAACCGGGTCATCCATTGACCATCAAACATATAACCATAACAAACCGGGTCATCCATTGAACATCAAACGTATAACCATAACAAACCGGGTCATCCATTGAACATCTAACGTTTAACTATTGGCGGGAAAACGTTGGCGGGAAAACATTGGCGGGAAAATGTTAACCATTTCCCTCACTTTTTGACCATAAAAGGATTCACACAAACTTATCATAAGCAGATCACACACACACACTTATCATCTCCTACCAAACTCACCACCACCACCACCTGATTTGGTAGCAGATGGATCCCCGTGAAGCTTATAAGTGTACATGTGGAAATGGATATATAGTGTTGAGACAGTCACATCAACACCATAGCTTTGGTAAACTTTATTATGCATGTCCTCTTTCGAAGGTAAACAATCTAAAGTATTTTTATTTATGTAATATGTGTGATTTTTAAAATAACATGTCATGTCATTTTTTTTATTTTGTAACAGCCAAAAAAACAAGATTATGGATGTGGAAATTTTATATGGAAGGATGATCTAGATCTCTAACTCCGTATAAGATCTTCCTCTAGATCTTCAACACCTCAAGGTTCTCCTTCAGGGCGTTCAATACATCCAAGTTCTTCTACAGGATCTTCTGAATCTGCAACCACTGAGTGCTCAAATTACAAGATCAAAGATCTAAAGATAAAGATGTTAGAGGCAAGACTAGAAATGGAAAGTCACCTGAAGACCACGCATGTCAATCGGCTGCAATACTTCATGAGCTTTTAAATAAAATGGAAAATCTTAGCGTTGAGTAGTAATCGGCTGCACTACTTCACGAACTTTAAGTTGATTAGTAATGTCTGTCTGTAAGTTTTCCATTTGATTCCACAAGTGCTATGTATAATATTATGAATAAATAAATGTTTGTTTTATAAATGTCTCATTTTTATTATATAAACGTCGCAAAAATAAAATAACATCGGATCGATAGTTAAAATAATAATTATTTGTAATAAATAAATATTTGTTTTATAAATGTCTCATTTTTATTATATAAACGTCGCAAAAATAAAATAACATCGGATCGATAGTTAAAATAATAATTATATGGAATAATTAATAGTTTTTCATAACAAGCAAAAACTAATTAAATATATGACAGGGAGTTTCCCTGGCGACATGTCGCCAGGGAAACTTTTGGGATTTGGCGGGTAAAAGCCCGCCACACATTTTGTGCTTAACTTTGAAACTAATTACGTATGGCAAAAGTTTCTCTGGCGACATGTCGTCAGGGATAAGTTTGACAGGTTATTAGCAAAAATAATTTTTGTTAAAAATGATGGACGAAGTTTCCCTGGCGACATGTCGCCGGGGATAATTTTGGACAAAGTTTCCCTGGCGACATGTCGCCAGGGAAACTTTGGAGGGAAAATTTCGCGCTCTTTCACTTGGTATCTGATTTTGGACGGATTATCCCTGGCGACATGTCGCCAGGGAAACCCTAGTCAAACTTTGACCAAAAAGTAAATCTGCTTTATCGCCACGTCAGCAATGTCGCCAAGGAAAAGGGGTTATCCCTAGCGACATTCTGTCGCCAGGGAAACCCCCGTCACCTGTTCCCTGTTTTCTTGTAGTGAGAACGAGAGGAGAACCCGAGTTACAACTAGTACTAGATGTGTAACCCTACACTTAGTCAAAACCCGATCAATAATAACCTCCAAAACTAACTAATGTATCACAGCCAAGATGAGTAATACCACTCCCCTTGTGATCACCTCAAACTCACCCAAAACGTCTCACTTCCGAGCATGTCGACCTAATGAGGGAAATAGTTTCAACAGCTACAAACACTACTAGGTATTCTTATTTATGGACTTGACATTTAGATGGAAGGGTTTATTTAGGGTTTGTTCTTTATAGATACTTTAGAGGTAACTTTGACTAGTGCATCCTCAAAGTGTAGTATGGGTGTGGTCTATTTTGGAAATGGTGGGATGTGTGTTGGACTCTTATGTTTATCCACACATACATGATATGGAAAAGACTTACATTTGGATGCTCAAGTAATAGGGAGAGACGTTGGATCAGCAGCAAGGGGGGAAATGTTGGTAAATGATTTAGGCACAAGTGAAGAAGGGACATTTACTTTTAGCTACTTGGAATGTGTTAGGATTAGTATGCATATAGTCTAAGTAATAGGGGTCTTGGTGTAACTTTAGCTCTAATAAGGAATGTATAGGTTGGTTGTTTGATCTATATAAACCATCCTATGTAAACGATGGGGATATCCTAGATAGAGAGTCGACTATGGTATCTCCTTTGTAGCAACGACTTGGTTTCAACTGTTACACGAGTTGGTTGTCTCCCCCTCATCTCTACAATAAAGAGGTGAGGGGAAGGTCATTTTAAACGTCATTCTTTCAAATACTAATCGTTTGGACTAGGGATATTACCTTGTGTGTTTTACTTTTCTATCGAGTCTGCTTGTGTGTGTTCTTCATAGATCGATATTCCGCATCTAGTTAACCAGGTTGTAGTGAACAAATCACTACAAGTGGTATCAGAGCTTTGGTATCGAAGTCTCGCTGGTTACTAGGATCGAGCAAAGGTTCTTGGTGTTCAGGGTTCCTGGACATCATCGAAGAGCAACAGGCGATTGATAGAAAAGGGTTCTTCTTGTGGGTTCGATTTTTGAAGGTTATCAACATCGAAGGTTTTTTGATTTTATAGATCGACGAGGAAGTTTCAGTGGTGGTGGTGGTTTGCCGCCATTGTTGGAAAACAAGAAGAAAAGATATCGTTGGTTGGTTTTGTCAAAGTCAACCTAATCTTAAACTTCAAAGGGTTAAGTAATACTAGTAATCAGTTTTAATTGTTTTTGGGCCAGTAAAATTACTATTAGTTTGGTTGTTGGGCCAAGACTAATTTAATTAGGCTAAGATGAAAAAAAGACAATTTTGATTACTAATTTTTGTTCTTTTAAATAAAAAGGTAGTATTACTTTTTGAAGGGATTTTGGCACAAGAGGACTTCGTAATTCGTGATTGTGAGATTTAATATATCACAAGGCTTAGCGTATTATCGAAGGGACTTTGTTAATTTGTGATTGTTGAGGGTTTATCACAAGGTTTAGCAAATTAATAAAGGGATAAAGAAGCGTTTAAGACTTGTCGAGGTTGCAAGATTTCTTAGGTTATTAGAGATCGGTTTTGAAAAATTAAAAGTACGACAAGGGTTACTTCAAAAGGCGCCGAGTACTTTCTTGATTCAATGATTGTCGATTTATTGGATAGGTTAATTTCTAAGGTTCCGTCGATATTTGAGTAAGAAAGGGTTTTTTCTTTTTGAAGGGTTACTTGGTGTGGTCGATTTCTAAGATTTTTTATCTTAGGGTTATATTGATACAGCAAGGGTGTTTTACACACGATATACTTTGCTAGATCGTGTTTTTGTGTAGGTAAATTCACAAAAGGTTAAACGGTTAGCAAAGGGTTAAAATAAGATGACGCTGAGCAAATTTGACATCAAGAAGTTCGATGGGAAGAATGACTTTGGGTTATGGCAGGTAAGGATGAAGGCTTTGCTGGAACATCTGGAATTAGATGCAGCATTGGAGGAATTTCCCGCCACCACAATAGTGGCTTACGATAACGTCGTTCATAAAAAGGCTTACAACACAGTGATCTTGTGTTTAGGTGATCGGGTCCTACGGGAGATCACTAGGGAGACGACTGCAGCGGGGATTTGGAAAAAGTTAGAGACTTTGTACATGAAAAAGTATTTAGCTAATCGTTTGTATTTGAAGAAAAATTTATATAATTTTCAAATGTATCAAGGTAAGAGTCAGTCTGAACATATTGATGAGTTTTACAAGCTCGTAGGTGACTTAGCGGCTATAGATACTGCTATATCGGATGAGGATTATGCATTATTATTTCTCACATCTTTACCATCGTCTTACAATAATCTCGTGGAGACTTTGTTATATGGTCGGGATACTTTGAAGCTAGAAGACATGCTCGCGACACTTAATTCTAGGGAACTTCAGAAGATGACAGAAGCAAAGGGTGATGGTGGTGAAGGGTTGTATGTGAGGGAGAGATCTAATCAGAGAGATATGGAGCAGGGTGAAAATAGTTCATGGTCAAGGTCACAAGGAAGGAGCAACAAAGTCAGCTGTTATATATGTCAGTTTGAGGATCATTGGAAGAGGGATTGTCCCAGGTATAATCACAAGAAATCTCAAGGTTTTATCAGGAGTAAAGATCAGGTATCCGGTTCTGGAGCTAATGGGTATGACAATGCTGATGTTATGATGTCTATGAGTGTTGATGAACTTTTGGACTGGATCATGGATTCAGGGGGCTCATATCATATGACACACAGGAGAGATTACTTGGTTGATTTTAAGGAGTATGACGGTGGTAATGTACTACTAGGTGATGGTAGGGAATGCCGTGTACGAGGGACAGGAAAGGTTCGAGTACGAATGAGGGATGGATCAACTTTCGTGTTGGACAACGTCAGGTATGTTCCGGAATTAAGATGAAACTTGATATCGCTGGGCACTCTTGAAAAATAGGGTTTTACCGTGAAGATGCAGTCGGGCAAGATCAAGGTTATAAAGGGTTCACTGGTGGTACTATCAGGAACCAGAAGGGCTAATTGCGTATATACCCTGAACGGTCAGGCTATGACCGGGAAGACAATGAAGGGTAGGAAGCAGTTAGGAAAATTTTAGACTGGGTGGAAGATCAAGACAGGTGATGTTCTGGTTTCTTGTAATCAGAAGTCTACACAACAATGTATGAAGAGTGGGGTCACCAAACATTTGGATGTTACAGGGTTACAGCAACAGAATGGGTTGGTTGAGAAGAAAAACGTAACACTCTTGGATAAGGTACGTTGTTTTCTGATTAAGTCTGGTCTGTCCAAGGTTTTTTGGACAGAGGATACAACCATGTCTACATATCTAGATAATAGGTCACCATCAGCAGCGATTGGATTCAAGAAGACTATAGATATGTTTGAGGTTTTTGGTTGGCTTGCTAGTATTGAGCAAGGGATGCTTGAAACGGTTAAGTTCAAGTGCATATTCCTGGGATACCGTAAAGGTATGAATGTTGATCAACTTTGGAGGTTAGATGACGTTACTTCAAAGGGAGTGCTTTACGGGAATATGGGTTTCAATGAAAGTGGTCAATAAGAGAAAACTTTAATTGATTCTGGTGTATGCACAAGTTCATTGCAGGTGTTCAAGGAGTTGAGTTTGAGGTGGAATATCAGGAGGATCATGCATTTGAGGTGGAACCTCAGGGGAATGTTGATCATGTAGATGTTTCAAAGAAAGTACAAACTCAAGATTTGATATACTATCATCTAGCACGTGATAGGGAGCAACACTTAGCACGGGAACTATTCAAGTATAGAGAAGACAGTAATGAGTCTGCTTTTGTAGTTGTTGTAGTGGAGAAGATTTATGCACATGAGTCACTGACTTTCAATGATACAGTTGCTTGTGAGGGTTTTTCCAAGTGGATGGCTGGATTGAAAGAAGAACTGGATACTCGGTTAGATGTGCATGTGCTCAGCAACAGTTGCAGAAAAATCAGTGATGACAGATACGGTTATTACTGGGAGTATACACCAGGTATGTTCATACATCTATTTCTCTATATATATTGTATGGTATTTTCTTGCGAATGCAAGGCTGAGATCTTAGTTACCAAGGTTTTGCTGGTTAAAGCAAAGGGAAATATACTTGGTATTAAGATCATCAGTTATCAGAGTGGTAATACTTTGAGGGTGTCACAGTCTATGTTTACAACGAAAAGTTGGTACAAACTTCGTTGAAGGGACACTTCATACTGTCGTTGAAGTTAGTCTATCAGGGGACTGGGATGTGAAAAAAAAATGGTAAGTGGTCATATATATATGCGGTTGGAAGCCAGGAGTATCAGATGGTCTGCATGAGACCTGACATATCATCTGTAGTTGTGGGTATGTTGGGTAAGTTTGATCGTGGATTACAGACTTACGTACAGGTTTTTGTGGATTTTGACTACACCACGGGTAGATCGATCACTGTCATGGGTAGATCAATCCCAAGGTACCAGTTCATGATACATGGATGTGCAGGAAGCTAAAAAGCTACGATGATGCACCTGATGGCTTTGTGACAACTGAAGCGGCATATATGACACTTACGAAGGCTGCAAAGGAGGAGGCTACGTGACTACAAGGACTTGACATAGAGTCATGATTTGAGCTAAAGATAGTAGCGGGTTTTGCTACACGTACCTTGACGGTCCGATCCGAGGATTCAGCACAGGTTAATGTTGCTGTATATCGGTATTGACTAATGATGATACTAAGGTGGAAATTGTTAGGATTAGTATGCATATTAGTCTAAGTAATAGGGGTCTTGGTGTAACTTTAGCTCTAATAAGGAATGTATAGGTCGGTTGTTTGATCTATATAAACCATCCTATGTAAACGACAGGGATATCCTAGATAGAGAGTCGACTGTGGTATCTCCTTTGTATCAGCGACTTGGTCTTAACTCTTTCACGAGTTGGTTGTCTCCCCCTCATCTCTACAATAAAGAGGTGAGGGGGAGGGTCATTGTAAACGTCATTCTTTCAATACTAATCGTTTGGATTAGGGATATTACCTTGTGTGTTTTACTTTTCTGTCGAGTCTGCTTGTGTGTGTTCTTCATAGATCGATATTCCGCATCTAGTTAACCAGGTTGTAGTGAACAAATCACTACAAAATGAGTTTGAATATTTCCCCCAAATAAATGAAGTTGAGTACGGAGTATAATTGTATGTTCCAAGGAGGGGACTTATGTGCTTCTAAAGATGGCTAAGACTTGACATGGTACCACCTTGGATCACCATGCTTTGGCGGCAAAAGGGATAAGAAAGGGATACAAAATCCCGTTAAGGTACTTGTTGGTGAGTTGTACGCATGATACCTATGGTTTAAAGAGAAGGGTAACAATAAATGAAATATGTGAGTCGTGGCCATGAGTTTTCAAGCTTGTTTAGTTTGTAATCCATGTAATTGATGGACGTGTAAATATGGTATGCGTAAAATATGTTTGTGGCTCGTACGAATATAGACGCAATGATGAAGACGGTCTCGTAAATGATATTCATTTAATCGTCAAATAAGTATGTAATTAAACGGGGAAAAATTTAATAGACATACAAGTCTAACAGTTAACTCGTATTTAGGTAAATTAAACAAGTTGAAATTTGGCGATTATTACATAATGAGCTTACAAAATGGTGTGGAACAAATGAAAGGAAAACCCGAGAGTTATGAAACCATAATTTAAGAAACCCTAACCGAATAACTTAAGCTTCAAACCCTTGACTACCAATGTCTCTTGTTCCCAACTTAGGGCGTGTTTGTTTTTCCAAAAAATATCTGAACTGGTCTGACTCTTACCCATTCAGACGCGGTCAGACATTATTGTCGTTTGTTTTTTCGTCAACATTCAGAGGCGGCCAGAGGTGTTTTGTCTGACTCGGTAAGAGGCTGTGATCAAGTCTAACCAAGTCTGATCAAGTCTCTAACCTCACAAAATCGTGAAAACAACAAGGATAAAAAAAGATCTCATGTTTTTTGTTTCAAGAAAAATAATTATACACAAACATCATCATCAATCTTTAACTAACAGCAAAAAATAAACTTTACCCGAGACCTCTAAAACACTACACGAATGTTTTTGTTTGTCATTCATGGGTTTGAGAACAAGAGGCAACTGATTCGCATTTCTTGTGTTATGAAATCAACATCAAAGAAGTCATATTTTTTATTTACATTATAAAAGTTTGGTGCTTTTGTTTAGAGAGGAAGGAGGCGTTTAACTGAGAGCAAGTAATGTTAGGTTTGATAAAGTTGTTAGGGTTATATAATAGTGTATATTGTGGGCTACCTAGTAGAATATTTGGTGTGGACTTTCAAAGTTGGGCCAACGTAAAATAACCATACAAAACTAGTTCATTATACTCCACATGGGCTGTAATTTTGGACTCGTCGAATAAGGAACGGACCTAGCTTTTGTAAAATGAAATTAAAAACAGATAATTAAACCATTCAAACATTTATAAAAACAAACAACAATATTTCATTCAGATTCAGACTTCGTGACCACCTCTTACCAGTAAGAGGCGGTAGTCAGATTCAGCTCCAAAACATCTTAATGAAACAAACACCACCTTAATGTTGGTAACTAAACGTTTAACCAAAGGGTAACCTAATATTAAAAACTCTAAGAAAAATTATTGGCTAGTACAAACATCGACCCAGAAGGAAGAACAAACAAAAATGTGTTGATCATGGTTGTGATGTTGACAAAAATACCAGAATATAATAAGAGAATACTCGAATTCTTTGGTTGGATTAATCCTTATGTGTTTGGAAATAATAAGGAGGGACGAGTCATATTCCTCCATACTCCTTTCCGCATAATGTGACATTGTATATATTAAATTGTTATACACACTTTAAAAATCTTCATAATACTTTAATGGATACCACTTTTGTTGAGTGTAGGGATGGCAAAAGCACCTGAAACTAATGGGAAAAATCGAAACTCGAATCGATTGAGTCGGGTTAGCGGGTTTGGATGCGGGTTCAGGTTGAGATGTTCTATTTTTCGCGGGTACGGGTTCGAGTTCGGGTTCTATTAATACCCGCCTCGTTTACCCGTATATATACCCGTTTACCAAAATTAGTACCCGTTTTTATGGCTATTATAAGTTTTAAACTTGTGTGAAATAGTATACGAAGATTGTTAAACAAACAAAATGCTCATATTACTTAGATTTTGTATGCATTAAGATGTTTGCGATCTCGTTAATTTTAGAATAAAAATAATGATTTATTTGTTTCACTAAATCGCATGATATGATATTCGATTAGTATTTTTTAGCTTCTAAAAACTTATAAAATATCTTAGAGTATTTTGATCATTTTTCATTGATTTTTCTTACCTTTATACGCACAATTATGTTCAACAAAATATAATTGTTGATACCCGATACCCGCGGGTAAAATCCGAAAATCCGATGGGTAATATTAATCGGGTGCCCGTCGGGTATTGGGGCGGATGCGGGTTTGGATTTTATAAACGGGTGCGGGTACGTGTTCTCTAAAACCCGACCCAAACCCGACCCGTTGCCATCCCTAGTTGAGTGATACTTTATTAGACATTACTTTTACTCGTCGACATTGATCGATAAATATTTTTACGACACTATAAGACTATGTTCATTAGCAATTTCTTTCAACTGGTCGGCAAGTAAATAGACAAAAAAAGCAAATAAATATATTAAAAAGGACACATATGAAGAAAGAGTTTTACACGACCGAGTCGGTTAGTGACCTTCAAATTATTGATCCAACCTGCCACCTGTCATACTATGAGAGGCTTGTCAATCCACTTGTATTTTTTTTCATTAAATTGATATAAGAATGGCTTATTGCACATGCATTTTCTTTCATTTTCTGAACTAATATAAGTATATAAAGAAAGAAGAAAGCAGAACATGTAGGTTTAATCATTTACATTTGTAAATATTGATGCAGATTTGTAGTTGCAGGTTTGGTTTTTAAGGATGGAGGCTCATGAGATAAAGAAGGCCCTAATTAATATGTTTACAAACGAATCACCCTTATGTTTAACGTAAATGTCATTTTTAAGGCCCACAAATTAATAAATTTTAATACGCCCAACTTACATGATTAAGTTTTACTTAGATTATCCATATTGTCACATTTTATTTTATTTAAATTAAATATTTTATTTAACATATAATTTTATATAAAATTTTAAATAATTAAATTAAATGTTAAAAATCTATTTTATATAATAAAACAAAATAATTTACAAGTCCTTTAAGCATAAGAATTAAATGCAAGAATTAAAAACATTTCCATATTAAAGACAATGTACAACACCTCAATGCCAAAACAATTTAATTCATTGCCAAAAATAACTCCAATAAGGGAATAACTTAAAGCTTATTGCGTCTGGTTTGAAAGCTTAAAGCTTATTGCGTTGATTTAAAAGTTGTACATAAAAGTTGCTACAAACACTTAAATTCATTATTACTAACATTTGATTTTAAAAGTTGTATTCATATTTTTTTTTGTTTATAAAAAAAACTCATGAAAAACTCATTATTTTTTCTGTATACAAAAAAAACTAAATACTATTTTATATAAATTTATATTTTTTGTATATAAAAAAACAAAAAAACAATTAAAAACGCATTAAAACCTTTACCTAAAATACTACAAGAAAAAACTAATAAATTTACAACCATTTTTTAAGTCGTTGTATGTTACAACTTTGAAATGTATTTTTGTAAAGATTTTTTAATGCATATTAAGTACAAGCAATTTTTTTTTGGGAAATGTTGTTAAATCAAAACACGATTTTCTTTAAATAATTTTTATTCTTTTACAAAAAGATAATTATTTCAAATATATTTCATATAAAATAGATCTAAAACAAAGAATGTTTCTTTATTTCAAACGTTTAAAGGTTTAAATAATTTTGGTTAAAAAAATTAGTTAAACAAATGTTATTTAAAAGATGAAGTAAAATTATTTTAAAAAAATTATGAAAATACAAATAAATTTAACAAAATTAAAACTAAGATTAAATATATATTTTTGAATAAAATAAAAAAATTATATAATTATGACAAGTCTTAACAAATAATTGAATTTTGAGTATAATATTTATTTAGTTTTAGAAAGTAAGCCATTAGTTTAAAACGTATAATTAAAAATATTTCTAAATATAAATCCAATTAATATCGATTCGAAAAACATTATGTTCCTCTATACGCTCCTTCAATCTTTAATCAATATCCAATTCAATTTTGCAATTAATGTCATACAATAAGACTTTTTTGTAAGCTTCTCCTATACTCTGTCTACATCTCCTATATTAACTCAAAATCACTTTCGAACCACCATTCACTCTTCCACCGAAACAAAATTCAAAAAGTAATACAAAACAATCTCTTGTGGCATTCAAAAACACACATATAGATTATTGTTACACGCGATATAATGATTGTAGAAACTTTTATTTAATAAATTTTGGTTGTAACGTGAATCTTTAATATTCTTATGCATCAGTGTAGCAACATTGAGGCAGGTTATGTGGCGCACCCTCACCCAATTGCTGATGTACTCTTAATCCTTGAATCAGTTAGAAGGTATTGTCAAAGTTAATTTTTGAAAGCTTATATATATATATGAAAGTGGAAATTATCATGTATAAGACATTGTTGCAGGTAGTTATATCGATGGATGAGAATTCCATGCGTCAAGCACCAAGTCAGGTATTATTGTTTATAACTGAAAAAATGTTATTTCATCATCTTTACAACTTTACCATAAAAGGAAAAAAGGTTTTTCTGTTTGGCTTGATTGCTCGACGACACCAAATTAGGCGTTTTTAACATACCCATTGACCTGGGTTTCTAAGTTTATTAATAGTATCCTCCCAGTGTAAATTTTAAGTTGTTCGACTTATTTCAAAGGTGACGAACATTGTTTTAGTGATGCAAGCAACATCTATCCATTTCCTACAAATACGCTGGTATGTATGTGTATATCACTTATTAGTAATTGGGTAGGTCATATACTTATAATAGCTAATTATTCGAATAATCGGTAGTTAAATTAAACAAGTATCCACTCGATCATCACTAACATGCTTTGATGTGAACACAATCTTTCAGGTCTAGCACGAAGCTTGAATGGTAGAGTTGAAAAAAACTACAAGTGGTGTGTGTCATAATCTTTTATGTGTAAGACATGTTAAATGCAAGGGTGGTGTAATTTTTATTTGAATCAAGTTTGTAGTATTGAACTATCCTTTAGTTTGATTTGCAACAACTTTGTCTTGATCATACTGATCAGTTTCTTAGCTAATTCTCGAATATAGTCCCTAATCTTTGACTTTTAATTT
The DNA here is from genome assembly GCA_025667525.1 of Glebionis coronaria. Lineage (NCBI taxonomy): Eukaryota > Viridiplantae > Streptophyta > Magnoliopsida > Asterales > Asteraceae > Glebionis > Glebionis coronaria. Next base: position 209,398,323 of record CM046877.1, on the reverse strand, counting down.
CATGAATTTGACTTTTCTTTATTCCCGAATATATACCCCATTTTGATCAGAAGAAATAAGAGTTACAAGCAGTGCATGATTCAATGTGTTTATTTATAACTTATTTGTGATTAACATATCTTTTAAATAACTCCTAAAGTATCTGATGATTCACAAGCTTTTTAAGAGGTATAGTCTGATTTATGAGATCTTATGATATATTAACAAAATAAATTTAGGTCAAATTACATGAATAGTTTTGATTATTTTCTGAAAGTGACCAGACTAAACCAAACATGTTCTTGACTGTTTCCATTATATGTCAGATTAAGGAAAGGTAATTTTGCTCTTTTTACTGTATTTTATTGATATTAAATCAAGGTTCCAAAAGATAATGTTTTGTAGATTCAAATGAGTCGATATCTTTAATAGTTAAGTATAAGGAGCAGGGTCTAAACTTAAAAGTATAAATAAGGGATTTTTTATGATACAAATTCGTGACATTGGTTCCTTAAATAGTTACGAGGGGTTTTGTAACCATACTCTACAGTTTTTTTTCTTCTCTAAAGATGTTAGCGACACATCGGTTGAGGGTCCATGATGCAGTCTTCGTAGTAGACAGGTATATGGGGTAGCAATTAAAATTATATATGGCTAAGTTATATAATGAGAATCTTTCGACATAAAGACCACACATTATAGTAAAATGGCATATAGAGTGGATATATGATTTAGAATTGTAAATAGTAAAGTGACTCAAATGTAAATGTGTTGACGATTTTTATTAAACTTTCAAGTTGTTTGCAAGTGATACAAATGACCAAGATGTAACATGCATGTTGGAGTCATAGAACATGAGAAGGATTTCACATTCTTAGCTCTAGATTGTGAATTGAAAGGATTACAAAGTTTAGTTTTAATTATATCATTACAATACACAATAATAATGTTTACATATGTACCGTAAGTGTATAGTATGTATAGTAACCAAATCCAAATTCCTATGCTTTATAATAAATGTGAATTTTAATTGTCATTAAACGTTCACGAATCACTTATTCATTTCTATGATTGGTTGATATTTCACTTATATTATATTTCTCTTACGTAACGGAAATAGTTGTTCGCGTATGTATTCATTCTAATATTATATTTTCGCGTAAGAAACTGTGCTAACGGCTAAATTCATTAATTTTATTCATTAGAATTATTTTGTGTAATGATTTGATATGGGTAATTTTGTGTAACGTGTTCATAAAGGCAATTATGTGTGACAAGTGGATATGACGATCTGATTGACCAGTCCATTTTTTCACATGAATATATCAATGGGATGGATCAATGTTCTTGTGTTCCAAAAATTATAATTTTAGTGTAAGGGGGACAACTCCAAAAATATTAAATTAACAAGAATTGTAATTAGTGCACAAATTATTAACGGAATAAACATTGGAAAAAAAGTTATCTGATTAGGTGAAGAATTACTCTCTCCGATATGCGTTTATCGCTAAATGGTCATTAACAAAATCCAGGGTCATTCACTTTCAAAAGTGGGTTTATACCTCCACGTTATGTTTTCACTCACGGTCAACTATACGTGGCAGTTTCAAAAATATGTTCTTTTATATATATATTGTAATTTAATTTTAATTGTTTTTTACGCTTTCCTTTTAATTACTTATGATCAACTTTTAGGCTTTTCTTTTTATTGGGATCCACATACGTTACTTTTTTTATATTAACTTCTGTTTATTATTTCTTACAAAAATCAATCAATAAGATAAACCCGATGTAGACGGGTCTTTAAGCTAGTAATATTATATGTTAGGTTGAGTTGGGTTGTTAATAAATGATAAAAAGATTGTGATTGGTTGTAGAAATAGATTGGATAGGTGAAAGAGTAAGAAAATAATATTACAATGAAAGGTTGAGTTGGAGTGGGTTGTGAATAAACGTAGTCTAAGAAAGTAGTAGTCGCTAACATACTTTGATTTCCGCAGATAGTTTACTTAAACGTATAAACTCACAAATTTTATGTTGACGACTTTTAAGATGTATTTCTCACGTTCTCGAATTGGATTGGCTAGCATTATGGATTCACATCTATGAAATCTTTTCTAGCGTAATAATGGTCATATATTTTTGTAATTGGTTGAAAACTTGGTTGGTTTTATAAATGTATCCGATGATTATTTTTTAAGCGACTCATTTCGAGACCGTTTTTTATTTTCATGTATCTTGTGCTATGAAGTCACACACCCGTGGCTATCTGTTTGATGTAATATTTTGATGGTGTGACAATAAACTCGTCGCCCTTAGAAACCCTCCTTCACACGACTCGTCTTCCACCTATTTTTGGGTTGATGTCGATTTTCACCTATTTTTGGACGATCGAGTTTTTTTGGTATGACTTATGATTTTGATTCTTATGAGGTAGTATATCTTTTTTAAGAGCATTCACTACGATAAACTTTTATATAGGTTTATAAGTGTGTTATAACATTAATTTATAAACCTTTTTATTTTATAAACCTATTTCTACTATGGATAAACCTCATCAAAATTTATAAACCTCTAACATAATCAAATGCATTAAATTATGAAGAGGTTCAACATTTTAGACCTCTTCATGCCACATCATTTTAAAATAGATGTTCACTATGATTTAAAACATTTTAGACCTCTTCAAAACTTTATAAACCTATGTATGAACCACCATAGTGGATGCCCTAAGTATGTAACTTTGTTGATGATGCCAATTGTTTTATTTTATTACATTATGTTGCTGTTATTAAAAAAGTAATATGACTCTGAATTAACAATAATCATCGTGATCACTACGACTTAAGTTCTTAACTCTTGAGTGGACGAGAAACATAACACCACACATTTATAGGTAAATGTCAACAAATATTAATAAATTTTTTTACTTTATAAAATTTTGCTAAATAACTATATTAGAAAGGAGTTAATACATACGTAGGTAAATAACGTTTTTAAAAAAGTACGTCTAAAATAATAAAGTTTCAATTCGTTCACTCAAGTTACTTAAGTATACGGGTTGGCTAAGTAGGTTATTAAAGATTCTTAAACTTTATAATACATAGATTATGTGAAAGGATTACCGGCTAAGTAGGTTACACAAAGCATTTAATACACAAACTTGATCTCTTAATACATAAAGAAGTTACTAACGTTTACAAAGAAATACACATAAATTACTAAAACCAACTAACGTAGGTAAATAAAAAAATGAGTAACTCAATTAACCGATAACATATACTTGAGTAACTTAAGTGAACGATATGAAACGTTATTATTTAAACGTATTTTTTTGAAAACGTTAATAACCTACGTATGTATTAACCCTATTAGAAAACATACTAGTCATCTTTTACTCTAGCAATGAGATGAAAGTATTGTCATTTGAGTTTTGAGTGTAGAGAATATTCACAATAATTTACAAAACTCATAATCTCTTGAATTCACAAAACGTTAGGGCCTCAGCCCATAGGTAGCCTACATATTATGTGGTCCAGATGTAATAACTTTTCATTATCTATAACTGCGTTAGCGACCATTTTGGCAAAATAATATGTCAAGTCTGGCAACCACATGTCCAGATTGAAAGAACCGAACAAAAAGGGACCGGACTATTTTTTAATTCATTTACGAAGATCGGCCGCGTATAATATGTTTATTTAAACGGATATTTTTATGTTGATAGTTAAATTGAACCATTTTAAGGTTATAACCTCAAGTGTATGATAATAAGTTATGCATGTATAAGCTCACTGGTGTACAAAACGAAATTATGCGCCTAGATGCATAAGGTTTATGCACAAGTCCTATGAACTTGATGCACTAATTGTGTGCCTCATGTGCACCGCGATGCATAAATATAACCTTATGCACCATGATGCATAATACTTGTGCGCTTCATTAATACTTACAAATTTTTGCATGTATATTATGCACCATGATATATATACTACTTGTGCACCTCATCGTATGTACTTGTGTGGAGATGTAAGTATGTGTTTGATACTTTGATGTATAAATCTTGTGCGTCATGATACACACAAAATGAGTGGTGCGCTATGATGCATGAAACTTATGCGTTGTGATGCACATGTCACACCAAAACAACTCACAAAAATACTCTTTCACTCATGATATTTCTCTTTTCTCTCTAATTTGGCTTCACCCACTAATTTTATTTTTTTCTTTCACTTTTCACAAAAATTAAAATTCATTTCATTAAATTAAAAATACAAATACGTAAATACAAATACACTAAGAAAATAAAAATACAATCCGAAACTAATAATGTTTTGGAAAGTTGCAAATAAAATTTTAAACCAAAATATGATAAACAAAAAACCATAAAAGTAAAAATTATAAATATATATTTTGAGAAAACACACCTACTACCTTATCTTCTTTTTTCTTTATTTTGTTGAACACATAGAAACACACATATTAATAGAAAAATACACATGAATAGAATAAAAACAACCTTCTTTGTTAAACACATACAAACACATTGCTAGTGCGACCTGATTTCTCCTTATATGTCTCCCTCTCTCCACTTCGTCTCCTCGTCGAAATATGGCGAATGCTCGGTGAATGGGTGAGGATCGGTGTGGTGGAGGAAGCCGGCGAACATCGACGAGGGTGTCACCTCAGCTCGACAAACACTCTCCACTACACCGTTTTTTCTTAGGGCTTGTTTACTAAATTAAAAGATATGGTTAAATACTTTTAATTTGTCTCTTAATTGAGAGACAAAGGAAAATGTGTCTCTTTTATTTTTATCAAAGAGAAAATAACTACTTTAAGTTTACATCCACCCTAATTAAGAAGCAATAAAAGAAAAGTAAACACAATTTTAGATAGTAATGAGGCTTGTCGATCCCGGACGATGCCTGATTGTGTCGTGAAGCTGATAGCGTGTAATCATTTTATTAAATTAATTTTTAGAGCCGATGTCAGGTTTTTTTTCAACTTAGTTGTAATGCATGCTTTAAGTCGAGGTTCGTATGTGGTCAATGCAGGTCGTGTGTGTTATATATATCATAAGTAGCACCAAATTATTTTTCCAACTTAGCGAGAATTGCTGACCCGGGCGATGCCCCAGTTGTGTCATGAAGGTGATATCGTCTATTGTTTTTGTTTTTTTCTAAATTAATTTTAAAGTCGATTAAGATCGTTTATATGATCCTCCATTTCGGATAACTCATTGCTTTTTGTTCTCACTCACCCATCACGATCTCCTTTTCTTTTCCTAAACTTGAACACATTCTATAAGGTTTTACCGTCGGTCATGCTTATGTTTAAATTAACTCAAGACGGCTTGCTTGATTCATAGACTTCTTTGGAAGCCATACATTTTTTTAACATAGAAGACATACATATTTGATTTTTTTTATTATGATCATTATTCCATCAAAATAGAATTTAAGAATGTTATTGGGTTAGGTTAAGAAATAAATTGGTATGTAGCTACAAAACAATCTAAAAAAATACCACAAATAACGACAAAACACTAACACGCATATTTAACTTTCTGACACAAAATACTAACATAAACGTCTTCATTTTTGGATTATTATAGGTTGAGTTGTGTATACCTTGAGTAACATTTTAGCATATTAATCCTATGAACCTTTTGCTTTAAGACGTATATGGTAACATTCAGGTTATTCGGTCAGTTCCTATCTATAAACTAATTTGGTATAAGGCCCAAGTGACAATAAGCCCATCAGATATAAAACATGCAACCCTAAAATTAGGTAACTTAGGAACCTTCGTCCCCTCATTCTCCTTTCATCCATACGCAGCCACCAAACTCATTTGATCAGTTTTCATTTATCATCTTCATATGTTTCCGAAAACAAAAACCCACCGTCAATATTAACCCACCATCACTCATTACAAAAAAGACCCACGATTCAGCAACCGTCCAAATAAACAAAAAACTATAACAAAGATAGTGTTTTCTTTCACCCAGATCGAGCGATTAATTATCCTATCACGTCACTATCATATCTAACCCCAGATCCAACTTGATCTACAAACAAAAACATATTGACATAACTTTTGAGGTGGATTCGTTTTGTTTTCCGCGGGATGAGTTTAGATCCTAATCAAGTTTGATTATTTTTTTGGTAGAAGTGCTTGTGACGGTGTAGATGGCATAGATATTTGAATGATTGTTGGTGTTGTTTGTTGAGTTACTTTATATTATTAATCGTGATAATAAGATCAGTGAAGAAAAAGGGTGTTGATGATGTGCACGATTAAAGGAAAAGGTGAAGAGGGTGATGATAAGCTTAATAGATTGTGGGGTGGATTTGCATTTGTTGAGTGAATGGTGCTGAAGTGGTAGTATTAGCTTAATAGAAAGCTAAGGTAAAATGAGGTACGGTTGTTCAATGGGTTCTTGTATTTGGAGACTGGATTTTTTATACTTGTTTGAGGAGGTTGAGATTTGGATAGATTTTGATTTGAAGATATTGCTACGGTTGTTTGTTCTTCTACATCTCTTTTTTATTATTTTTCCTTTACTTGGTTGCATTGACTTGGGAGTTAACTCAGTGCAAGGTGCACTTCTAATCCTATGAATTGGGTTGTTCCGAGCATACTAAAGTATAATAAGATTGTGTTTTGACAGCTTCATAGAAGAAACAAATTTATGTATTATCTAAAGATGGAAAAGAAAGAAAATAAATTGAAACTTCTAATTAGGAAACCTTATGTGTTTATATAGACATGTTTTAAGTTAAATTGAAACCTTTAGCTTTCCTAAAACTATTGTTGAACTAAAATTGCCATGACTTTTCATTTTTCTCACAATGATTGTTAATAAATCTCAGTTCCAAACAAATACTCCAATAACTCATGTTTGAGTTTTCTGTCATTAAGACTCACACTTAATGTCATTGTAACTCAATCTTATATTATAATATAAGATAGTATCAGTATACTCTTTATGCGATATTACGACTACCATGATATACGGGCTTACACATAAATTAAGTTCAATGTGTAGTAATATTGATACTATGTACTTGTGGTGGTGATTATTGGGAACAAGTAGGGCAATTGCACGTGACCATCATTTGTGAGAGGTCAACAATTTTTTCGTGCAAAAATTATATATATATATATATATATATATATATATATATATATATATATATATATATATATATAATCGTAAAATTACAATATAATATAGAGGATTAGACATGCCTTAAGCCCCCTTAATATAATTTGAAATCAACAAAACATACAAAAACAAATTTCTCGAAGAAGACTAACAATTATCTCTAATGCTATCCATATATCTCGTTAACATTAGTGTCATAAGTCTCATACTCAAGCCTATCACTGTTTAACACTAAAAAAAGCTTATGACACCACCTATATGTTAGGATATGGGATCGTTTAGCCATCAGAAATGCGTGAGCCTATCGGGGGCACACACTCAATACGGAGAACACACATTTATTTACGTTTATTTATTTATTAATTAAACATTTAATAAAAAACTTCACTATTATTTAATTAATGGTAGTTAAATTAATTAACGAGCTTTAATTAACTTATCGTGAGTGCGTTTAATTAAATTGAGGGACTAAAAATCGATTCTTGGAAATCCTAGGGCCATAGTCGGTCGAAAATACCTATAGGGCATTCTAGGAGGTTTTGGTTTATTAATTAAGCTAAGTAATTACCTTAATTAAGATTTCTTGGAGTAAGGCCCAAGTTTTTGAGGATGTGGAGATTGGTATAAATACACATCTTCATACCTCATAATTTTTGCCTCTTTCTTTTCTTTGCTTGCATCCGATCGAACCAAAGAACACACCAAAACAATTCGATTTTTCCCTTGAACCCTAAAATCACATAAAGTGTAAACCTTTGCAAGATCAACTACCGTTTGGTGATTTCTTGTGAGTTTATTAGCTTATACTATATCCTTGATCCTCGTGTCAATGTTTTGGTTTATTCTTGTTCCCCTTGGTGGTTTGACATACATAATCCCTAATTAGGGTTTATGTGATTTTTGGGTAATCAATCTTATAACGTTCTATAAACCAATCTTTACGTAATCCCACTTAGGGTTTTGGATCTAGGGTTTCTAGTTACAAGATACATACACTAGTTGTTTGATAAGTGAAGTTACCACTAGCATCGTGGTGTGTTCGTTTGACGTGTCGTGTGAGCAAACGATAGAGACGGTAATTTAATCGTTAAAGTTCAAGATCAAGATCAAGACGCATTAATTGATTTAATAAATTAATAAAGGTTGGTTTTAAATTGTTTTTATTATGTGCTTAATCATGTATGTTATACTAGATCCGTTCCGATGTGTACTCGTAGTTAATGGTTTAGCTAGTTTCATAATCCCAACAGTGGTATCAGAGCCATTTCATATGGCATTCATGGGTGGTTACATAATGTCTTAGTTTTTGCTAGGTTTGAAAATTTCGTTCTCGGTATCTTCTCGAATTGATAACTGGTTAAGTGTGTGAGATTAGTTGTTCTTGGTGGAAAAGAAATAGAATGGTTGTCGTTGTCTACACTAATTAAAATAAAGACTTGGGACAAATAAAAATAAAATAAAGACGTTAAAAGAAACAACAATGAAAGATAAGAACTTGAAGAAAAGTAAATGACGGGAAATTAAAAGCAATAAAGGTAAATAACGCGAACTAAAACTTAAACTAAAAGGAAAAGCAAGTAAAAGTGCAAATAAGGAAAAAGGCGGGAAAAGTAAAGCTTGAAAATAAATATGGAAAAATAATAAAAAAAGAAACACTCATTCGGAATAACCAAGTGATCCGGAATATGTCACCTATCCGGAATAACACCTTGATTCGGAATAATGTGACTGATCCGGAATAACAAAGAAGAGAAGTTGATTCGGAGTGTTAAGAAAATCAGGCTGATCCGGAATGTTAGATATTCCGGATGGAAAATCTTGATTTGGAATGTTATTCCGGATGGAAACCTTTATCCGGAATATTGGATATTCCGGATGAACCAGATTGATTCGGAATGTTAAGCTAGATCCGGAATAATATATATTCCGAATAGAAACTTTGATCCGGAATATTTGGATATTCCGAATGGACCTTGATAAAGTTCTTGATGCGGAATAAAAGTAAAAGTGCTTGACTCGGAATAAGTAACTGATCCGGAATCTGGGTAGCATGAACAGAACGAAGAACAGGGAATGAAGAACAAGGACGAATTTAACCAAAACTAATCAAGACTAACCAAAAGATTAAACAAAACTAATCAATAAACATCCACTAATGATAAACTAACAATCCTAATCAATAAAATCAACAAATAACACCAAGAAATCAAAAACCCACTTAATCTAAAACCATAAAAAATCAAGAACATGAACAATAAAGATAAAGAACAAATCAAACAAGAAAGGTAGAAGGAGATTAACAATAAAGTGAAGATTCAAGAACAATAAAAGACAACTTACTTGGAAATTAATTGAATTAAAGGTGCAAGACAATGAATTAAAGGTGCAGAAATTTAAAGTGCAATATGAAAATGGTGGAAGAAGTGGGTTGTCAAGCCACCCAACAACAACAAATGAAATGGAATGAAACTATTTATAGTGGATTAGGGAGGTGCTTAGTGGAAGCTTCCTCCCTCTTTCTTCTTTCTCTAATTGCATCATTAAGTCCTTAATCTTTTTAATCTTTTGACTTTAATGACTTTGTCTCGGGATCTCTTCAAACTCGTCTTGTAATTCCTCAATAAATTAGACTTGAGTTCTTCGGCTTTTTGTAAACTTCCGTCTTTTGACTTTTTCTTCGATAAATCTTCAGAATTGGTCTTGGACTTCCGTTCTTTTTGCACTCTTAATTTCTTGACTTCATCTTTCGTCTTTTTCTTCGATAAAAGGCCGTGAATGCCCGTGTTTTCTCCACTTTTCACCTTTTCGTCCTAAATCACAACAAAAATACAAACCTCGCATAATTCCGACATAAATGACATAAAATACACGTTTTGGCTCGGTTATTATTGTAATTAAGTGGTAAAAAGGATGGGTGTTTACACACCTATCAAATCCCCTACACTTGACCATTGCAATGTCCTCATGCAATGCATTAGTTACAAAGCATGTTTACATTTTTCATCACAATCAATCCACCTTGGCCTTTATTAAAGAGATAGAAAATAACAAAACAAGTTAAGTAATCAAAAGCATACCTTGGGGTTTTGAAAATGTCATGAATGATCATCATCCTCAAGTTTTCACTTTCTCCAAACCAAGCTTAAAAACGAGATCATTGTTATTATAAGTTAGCAAACTAACACGAACTCATGTGGGCCAACTATTTACTTAGACTCCCTTATTCCTAGGTGTATCTCTTATATTTTATTGTGTCTTGAATGATCACGAGGATGCATTGTTGACTTATTTCGATAGTTTATTAGACTGAAAATAAAGTGGGACGATTTTATCAATAGTTAACTAAAGGACAAAATCTTTTAAAACTGCTTCTCGGGACCTCAAAAAGTTTATATCTTGGCATAACTCGCTTCGCGATTTGAGACCTTTCTCGGACCGATATTTGGCAGTGACTTCATACTTCAAATCTTGAGAGACGTTCATGAAATAATGGTCTTCTCTTCATAATAGGAATTTCTTCACTTGAAAGTTTGAGAGATTCTTCATATATGGACCACGACTTCTTCATTTTTCTCCAATCTTTATTTTGGACTTTGATATACAACGATCCACCTCCTTTTAGGACTTGGATCTATTTATCCTCATACCTTGCTAGGGTCTTTTCGGATAGACTTCTCCATGACTTTTGGGGAGTACTTGTTTTTCGTCGTGTGTCTCGATCCTTCATATTGATTTTTGATAAATGATTCTTCACATCACTTGGGATCTTTAGCAACAAAATGTGGTCCTCATGCCTTGTTAGGACCTTTTTGGACTCGCCAATCTTCGCATCTCGCTTCAATAAGTTATGCCTTGGCTATGAACTCTAATCCATACCGAGCAACTTTTAAACGATCTTGGGCTAGATACTAAGTAACTTTTCAAATCGTACAACCTTATTTAATGCAGATACATTTATTAGCAAGCGATGGGAGAATAGGCTTATAATCAACTCACATAAATTCACGAAAGGATACCAAACTTATAATTGACTCTATCATCTCTCGATCTCCACAGTTTAAAATCTCAAGGAATGAGACTCGTGGGTGCTTAGCCTATTAAATCAAAGTTTTGGGTTTTCGAGTCGCCTATAGGATCTTGCAAATTCTTAGAATCTTTCAAGTTTAGAAATCGCATTTTAAAGTTCCCTTGATAGACAACTCTCTAGGATCAATTATAGGAACTTGCGAAAAGTTCTTGTTCTTAACCCGTGAGAGTTAAGACTTTCGCGTTTTATAGCTCCCTATATAAAAGCCTAGCAAAACTTGACTTAAACACGTTAAGGATACTAGCTAGAGTAAACTAAGATAAGTAAACTCGGGTTGAGTCAAAAGATTCACAACGTTTGAAAATTAAAACCACTTTATTAAAAGTTTATTCTAATAAGGAAAGAAAATAACTATACAAAGGTAAAACTAATAGGCCAAAATAGATCAAAAATTTTTAAAAATGTCGAAAAATTGATTTTCCGGTTAAAATGAGGACAAATACAAGGAAAAGGACACTTAACTTCGATAGAAGTCCCCCTACACTTAATATAAACATTGTCCTCAATGTTTAAGCATGTGGGAGTAAACTCCCCTACACTTAGGACATTGTGCACGTTGTTTAAATTTCGCTAAGGAAAAGACAACTAACGAGATTCCTATTTTACTATTGGAAAATATAAAATAGTGAATCGAAAAGAGTTTAGGATAGAACCGGGAAGAAGGGAACACGGAATCACGGTTCGTCAAAAGTCATCAAGAGTGTGTCTGTGAAGCTCTAATCCATGCACATGATAAGAAAGAAAACAAGAAACACCAACGGGGCTCCCCCTACACGTATGGTGAAAACAAGTAAAGATAGATAGATAATTGGGTTGCCTCCCAAAAAGCGCTTGTTTATATTAACCGAGTCACGAGCCTGACTCGTCCTCGAATTAAATGGTCCATGGGGAAGCCTCGAATGTAAGACCGGGATCAAAGACCTTGTCCTCGTTCCCGGAGGACATTAATGAAGGAGAGGCGGGAGGATAAGTCTTGAAAGGTAAAAAGGTTCTTTCAACATACGTATAGTATGTGAAATCATGATCCACGGGAGGTGGGGTGGGTAAAGGAATCACATTGTCATCCTCCAAAGACAATGGATGTTCAGCAGCAAGCGGCAAAGCCGTAAGGTTATCAATTATAAAATAATCAAGGTCACCTCCCGGGTCAAAGAACTCATCCTCGGTGATGGTCTCTAAAGGAGTGGATGAAAGGTGCTCGGGAGGGGGACTTGGGACAATGTCATCAAGTAGCAAATTATCAAAAAGGATATCCCCCTCCGTGTCATCATCCTCAATACCCGGAGGTATTGAGTGAATGTCGATTTCCTCAAGCAATGGGTCATTATTCTCAACGGTAGTGACGGATGGAGTTAAAGACGCGGGAATAAGGGAAGAAGTGAACTCTTCAATTTTAGCAATAAGAAGATGTACTTTCCGTAATTTGTCGCGAAGAAGCTCGTCTTCCACCTCATCTTCAAGAGCAAGTTCATCGGTGAACTTCTCGTAAGTCGGAGAGAATAAATCGTCATCGTCCGCATCTCCCGGTGGAGATTGAGAAATTTCAAAAGTGAAATTCTCATAGCGGGGAGAAGAATCGTCATCATTTGGATCGACCGCTTGCGTGAAAGCAACGTCGTCCTGAAGCTCCATAGCAGGTAAGTCACAAACCTCATCATCCAATAATTTGTCGAGACTAACATCACTAAGCTCGTTCAACAAATCTAGATCCTTAGACGCAGTAGGAACATCGAGAATAGGAGCAGCAACTTCAGAAGATTGGTTGAAAGTGTAGACATCATCGTCGTCGTCATCATCATAATAGATGGGGCGAGTCCAGTTAGGAGTGACGTAGTCGGCTAACTCTTCCTTGATAACCTCCACATCTTTAAGAATCTCATGAAGCAACTTTTGTTGTTCATCGCCTTGAGTATGTTCAATTGAACCTATTCTATCCCACGCTGTCATTAAACATTGTGGTGTAGAAAAGAAGGGAAAACGACTAAATTGGCTCAAAAAGGTGTCGGTGGTTTTCAATATTTCTTCACTATCAAGCAAAGGTTGCTTTTCCTGATGCAAGTCAGCTCGGAGTTGAGCTATACTTTCTAGAATATGGTTCAAAGAAGTTAGTTGTTGATCAAGACTAATTTGCTGAAAGGATTGATGATTGAGGGTGTGATGTGGGGGCTCAAAGTTATATAAACCAGAATTATAGCAAGGATGTGGCTCATAATAATTCAGTGGCTGACAATAAGAAAGATCGTGAGGGCCCCCACAATTTTGGCAACAAGGGTATGGAGAAAAATCCGGTGCTTCTTGTAGATAGCTATTACCATTGTCATAATTGTAACCCAGTTCTTGCTCGCCATGAGGCGGGTATCAAATTGGACACGAAACATGCCAATGAGAATCGCTTCCACAATAGATGCACGGGGGAACAGGAGGTGGATTCAAAAAGGATGAATTAGTCGAGTTGCACCATGGACAAAATCCAAATTGTGTGTTGTCGATATCGTATCCGCACCGCTCACATGTACACCATTGACATGAGTCGTTCCCGTATAATCGTCTCCCACACCCGACGCAATGGACATAAGAATCCATAAAGAAAAATAGATAAGCAAGAAGAATATTTTTGGTGCAAAAATTTGAAAAAGAAATGCTTTTTATGATTTTTCAAATGTTTTTGGGATTTCTGAATTTTATTTTTTTTTTGACATGAAAAATAACGTTCACGAGTGAACGGATCCCAAAAGCCAACGCGTCTCTCACAAAAAACCGTTAATCCTCACGAAAAGAGCCGGCAGCGGCGCCATTCTAATGTCTGATTTTTTGCTAGGTTTGAAAATTTCGTTCTCGGTATCTTCTCGAATTGATAACTGGTTAAGTGTGTGAGATTAGTTGTTCTTGGTGGAAAAGAAATAGAATGGTTGTCGTTGTCTACACTAGTTAAAATAAAGACTTGGGAAAAATAAAAATAAAATAAAGACGGTAAAAGAAACAACAATGAAAGATAAGAACTTGACGAAAAGTAAATGACGGGAAATTAAAAGCAATAAAGGTAAATAACGCGAACTAAAACTTAAACTAAAAGAGAAAGCAAGTAAAAGTGCAAATAAGGAAAAAGGCGGGAAAAGTAAATCTTGAAAATAAATATGGAAAAAAGAAAAAGAAACACTCATTCGGAATAACCAAGTGATCCGGAATATGTCACCTATCCGGAATAACACCTTGATAAGGAATAATGTGACTGATTCGGAATAACAAAGAAGACAAGTTGATTCGGAATGTTAAGAAAATAAGGCTGATCCGGAATGTTAGATATTCTGGATGGAAAATCTTGATTCGGAATGTTATTCCGGATGGAAACCTTTATCCGGAATATTGGATATTCCGGATGAACCAGATTGATTCGGAATGTTAAGCTAGATCCGGAATAATATATATTCCGAATAGAAACTTTGATCCGGAATATTTGGATATTCCGAATGGACCTTGATAAAGTTCTTGATGCGGAATAAAAGTAAAAGTGCTTGACTCGGAATTAGTAACTGATCCGGAATCTGGGTAGCATGAACAGAAAGAAGAACAGGGAATGAAGAACAAGGACGAATTTAACCAAAACTAATCAAGACTAACCAAAAGATTAAACAAAACTAATCAATAAACATCCACTAATGATAAACCAACAATCCTAATCAATAAAATCAACAAATAACACCAAGAAATCAAAAACCCACTTAATCTTAAACCATAAAAAATCAAGAACATGAACAATAAAGATGAAGAACAAATCAAACAAGAAAGGTAGAAGGAGATTAACAATAAAGTGAAGATTCAAGAACAATAAAAGACAACTTACTTGGAAATTAATTGAATTAAAGGTGCAAGACAATGAATTAAAGGTGCATAAATTTAAAGTGCAATATGAAAATGGTGGAAGAAGTGGGTTGTCAAGCCACCCAACAACAACAAATGAAATGGAATGAAACTATTAATAGTGGATTAGGGAGGTGCTTAGTGGAAGCTTCCTCCCTCTTTCTTCTTTCTCTAATTGCATCATTAAGTCCCTAATCTTCTTAATCTTTTGACTTTAATGACTTTGTCTCGGGATTTCTTCAAACTCGTCTTGTAATTCCTCAATAAATTAGACTTGAGTTCTTCGGCTTTTAGTAAACTTCCGTCTTTTGACTTTTTCTTCGATAAATCTTCAGAATTGGTCTTGGACTTCCGTTCTTTTTGCACTCTTGATTTCTTGACTTCATCTTTCGTCTTTATCTTCGATAAAAGGCCGTGAATGCCCGTGTTTTCTCCACTTTTCACCTTTTCGTCCTAAATCACAACAAAAACACAAACTACGCATAATTCCGACATAAATGACATAAAATACATGTTTTGGCTCGGTTATTATTGTAATTAAGTGGTAAAAAGGATGGGTGTTTACACACCTATCATTACACATAGAATAAAACACGCTGGCTTCGCTTTAAAATCTCTTTTATTTATGTTTTTATGGCAATTACATGCATACTTGCCATAAAGTTTTAATCTTGATCTAGATAAATGGCTAAAATTGGGTAGGTTAAATTGAACCAGTTAATAAATTAAAATTGTTTTTTTATTATCCGTCAAAGACTTTAGCATATCACTTTTATGATTTGTGCGTGTCATCAAGTACCTTGCTCGAAAACTTGATGAGGGTCTTTGGTCCTCAATTTAGGGAAGACTCATTCGAGACTTGGATCTTATATGTTATTGCTTTCATATAGAGTCTGTCTTCTGCTTCTACCCTCTTCTAGTCTATTTTTATGTGCTTATTTGTTTTCCATTAAAAATTGCAAAACGTAATAATATAAAATTTTAGGAATCATAAAAACAGATCTCTACTTATATCGAAACTAGCTTTAAAAGTATGTCATATTAATACATTTTTTTCCTGGCGAAGAGGCTATGTGTTATTTGTTAAAACTTGTTTTTGGAACAAAGATTAATATGGACATAAGATCTATTAAACTTGGTTTTATTATAAGCTAATTTGTTTTGCGAAATCATATTGTCACTAGAATTGGGCTTACATACCATAATGATGGCTTATAAACTATTTTCTCAACGACGTGTTTTGCAAAATTTATTATCTTATCATACTTAAAAACATCTTGTTTTGTGCATTACTAATGATGGACTTGCTGTTGCACTACGTGCTCTAGTCAAGCTATCTAGGCTTTGAACGATCTTTAATCTTTTCCCGTGTCACGTAGGTGTTTTGGCACTTATTTGATAGTTATCCAAGCACTTGCGCCTTCGGGCGCATGAAGAGTAGGATATAGGGTTTGATCCTTCTTTAATGTTTTCCCGCGGTAAACACGCCTAAACAAAAGTTAACAAAAGGTTTTTCTTAACTTGTGCTAAAAATATGATTGCATGCATATTTTTACACACTTTTGACATTTGTCTTCTAAACTTATGTGATACCTATATGAATCTTCAAGTCTATGCCATCCAATGTAAAATCACTTGTAGTTGGTTTTCGTAATCTGGTCAGACCTAGGGAGAATTCTATTCCCGAGGCGATTTTTGTCATAGGTCAGATCTATACCAATTATTGCACGCTTTATATTGGTACGACTCAAGTCGAGTTTATTACATGTAGAACAAGTTTGTTTGAGAAGTTCATTGGTACTCGAAAGAGTTGTGAGAACATCCCATCCAAACACTCTACAACAACAAGCTTCATGAATCTTCTCATAATTCTAAGAGTTGCACTTATAATGCAATTAACGCTCGACGCTTACCTTTTGCCCTACTTATTATTAGTTTGGTCAGACCTTTTAATATTGAGTGAGAGTGCAAGTAGGATCTTAGTCTTATTAGTAATTAATTGGGTAGTTAATTCTATTAAGAATTTAATTATCAAAATATACTAATTTGAACTTTCTATGTTCCGATTAATTGTGTTGTTGCAACATAATTCGTAAACTAAAGTTATTTCTTATAGAAACATAGTCTCTTTTCCTGGTAAGAAGAGCGAGACTTACGCCTATCCCTTCTCATTAGTTGACAAGAATAAGATAGGATTATAATTGAATCTTTGTCTATTGTATTTAAACTCACTTTCGATATTTCATTATCCTAATCCGGTTCTGAGATCTTTGAAAGATAACGTATTTTGTGTATCTAGAGTACTTTTGTTTATAGCTACCAAAATGAATGACATCTTGCACTTGTCACGATGTATGAGTTTAAAACCGCATAGAGTAAAGAATTTACTAGCACTCTGCTAGGTATCTTTCTTGGACTCTTGTTATTCCTTAAAGTGCTAAATACCCTTGTGTCTATGTAAACGATAAAGGAGGAATTGCATTGTAAATAGTCAAGTTAATTGAAAGCATGAACGGCTAGACCCTCATTTACACAAGTAGAATTTCATATACTTTGTTCAAATACCTAAGTACATGTATACTTGTAGGTATTTTTCATAGATAAGGAAGTCAATAAATTACTATTTGCTTTCTACTGGTGATGTGACATTTGTTATGTTGACAAATTCAGTGGAAGCATTGCGGTTTATTACTGAATTAATATTGATGTAATATTGTCAATTTCAGTGGGAGATACAAGATTGATTTTCTTGTTTAGTCACCCATATTATTTCGAACTTGCTTTGAAATAATTTATCACTTCCAAATATGAACGACCATTACTTAAAGGAAATTTCATATTATGAGATAACACGTTGCCCTTCTGATGTCGCTTTCTGAAACGTTATCTATAGAATAATAATCCACAATTCTTTATTTAAAGTTATGGTTCTAAATCTACTTATAATATCAATGATATTATCATATTGTTTACACAATCAGCCACATGTTGTATTGCTTGTCTTTATAACATGATGTTGTGTCTTACACAAGTGAGAGAAATCGCAAAGTGTGTGCAAGGAACAACATATAATTAGTTTCACTTGCCCAAACGGTAAGAAAGCTAATAATCTACTAGGACTTGAACACACAAGATGTTTGTTGTCCTATTACATTCAAATGTCGTGGTATAGTGAAAAGTTACTTTAGCATTTTTACTACATGTTTACTAAATATAATTATGGTTAAGATATAATAATAATAATTTTTAAGTATAAAATTAACTTGAAACTACTATGGAACTCAAGATTCGCGCTCATGATTACTTTAGTTAGTATAATTATGTTTTTTTTTATAACAAATAATTATAAAGTCCTTGAATTACTCACCCACTTATAACATATAGTATGTAGTAAGATAGTTATGTCTTCTTGTTAACACATAAATATAAGATCTTTGAATTACTCAAAGACTTGTAATGTATACTTGATATGATCTGCTTTCTTGTAAATACATGAACATATAATTCTTGAACTAATATGTATTATTGTAAACACATGGTTCTTGTATTACTCAAGAATATACATTATAGCATGCACTTGGATTTAAAATACTAATATTGTGATATTGGCACGACCCAATTCACAAGTATTTGATCCAAAGAGTATTAAGTTATCTATGGAATTCTGATGTAGTCTCACAATTCCAATACACATAGAATACCAAAATATTATGGTATGTCTAAAGAGTTGCAACAAACTATATTCGTATATTTTGATTTATGATAGCTTTAATTATTCTACCTCCATAATCTATCAAGGTTAGAAAATTGCGTGTGTCATTGATACACTCAATATAGTTCAAACCTAGAAGGTATTCAAGACAACCCATAACTAGAAACCCTAAACCATTAGGGATTTTTTGTTGTTCGACTCAAACCAATATAATCTTAAAACCTCTTGGGGTTTTTTGATTTTCTACACTTCCTAGCTTGACAATTGTAGTTTTGGTGTTCTTTCTAGCTTGACGTAACACAAACCTTTCCTAATGTTATTGTTTAAAAGGAGATGTAAGATTAGGGTTTATACTACAAACCCTAATTAGGGTTCTTAGGAGAAATCCCAATATGTCTTGATTAAAGTTCTTTAATTTGTTAATATCTTTTGAAGCATAATATTAACAAACTTGAGATAAGAGTTTTAAAATGTGTTTTGTAGTTGCTCTATTAAGAACAATTTATTGTTGCTTAAATACTTAGTATTTAGAGAATTATCTCTACTTATAAAAGTAAGTGGGAGTTATAAACAAATCTTGAAGATATTCAAGGGCAAAATACATTGCCTTCTAAAACCACTTGTTGATGTCATATTTTGGTTTAACACTGAAATGTCAAACCAAAGTAATTGTTACTCTCATTTATAATCCGTAAGGATACCTCATCACTTGACTAATATTTTAATATCAATGCTGAGGAGTATAAGTTAGGATATCTTTGTAATCTAATAACTACTAAGATAAGTTATCATATCTTGAATTTGATAAATGTCTTAGAACTATGAGTGATAAGATGCAGTTCTTAAAAAGAAAACCAATCATTTTAAACTTGATTGACATTTCGCCTAATTATAAACCTATGAGGATGGAATGAGTTTCTTTTGAAGAAAGACTCACAAGGACAAAATTGTACACATAATTGATGCATGTCTAATAATAGGAAGATTTTAATTATACTCAAGCAATTAACTATGACTAAATCATTCTTCCTTACACGCATTGATTAAACAATGATAATTAATTGTCATGCATGTTTCCATATATATGGAATATGAAAAGTTAAGTTTTATAGCATTTTCCTTTATGATTCCTTTTAGTAGGCTGGTGTGTAATCAAAAGATTTATGAGTCTATAAAATCTCTATTGTGTATGCAAGATAGATAATCCAAGTATGGATTAAATCATGCATCTAGGAGCAGAATCTAGAAATTAATTACAATATGATCTTAATTAAATTTGGATAAGTTTGAGTACACTTGACATTAAGTGGGATCGCTATGTTTTTCTTGAAATTCACATGAGAACCATTGCGATAGGTCAAGCCACCCATCGCAGTGAGACCCATCAGAATGAGTCCCATCGCAATAGATACACATGGACTTTCTTCTTAAGGTCCAAGGATGAAACACCAGAGGTTCTCAAAAACTTTCTCAAGATGATACAACGCAATCTTCAAGCTCAAGTCCTAACCGTAAGAACGGATAGGGGTATTGAATTTTTGAACAAGAATTTGCAATCTTACTTTCAAGAAGAAGGCATCGAACATCAAACGTCTATTGATCGAACTTCTGAACAAAACGGCATTGTCGAAAGACGGAACCACACTTTGGTAGAGGCAGCTCGAACAATGCTTTCTGCTTCAAAATTACAACTATTCTTCTGGGTTGAAGCTATTGCAACCGCCTGTTATACTCAGAATCGTTCTCTCGTCATCCCTAGACATGAAAAGACACCTTACCACATCATAAATGGCAGGAAACATACGGTTAAATTTTTTCACGTATTTGGATCTTTTATGCTACATTCTTAAAGACGGTGAGAATCTCGACAAGATGAAAGAAAAAGGTGTTACGTGTATTTTTGTGAGGTATGCTACATTGTCGAAAGGATATCGAGTTTACAACAAGAAAACAAAGATTATTATAGAAACAATTCATGTGAACTTTGACGAATTGCCACATTTGGTACTTGAACACAACAACTCAAGTCCCGCACCTCATTGTCCAGCAATGGCACCTACACAAAACAGTGTACGTCCCATGCAACAATGTCAAGAAAGTACTCATACAACAGACTCGACGGATACAACATAAATGAATGAGTTGGTTGATTTATATGATCTAATGTTTGAAGAATATTACTATGGAAACAATCAAGTTGTGTCAAAGCCTTCCGCTGTCAATACTGCTGATTAACCCGAACCAAGTTCACAAGACACAACTACATCTACTTCATCAACCGTTGCTCAAGAGACATTTCCATTAGATACTCAACAAACTCAAGAAACTGTCGTACAACCAACATCACCCACCGTCAATGCTGAAGGAGGAAACAACAATCAAGCAGTCGATGCACAACCTGACGAAGAAGAATTTATTAATCCGTTCGGTACACCGGTACACGAAGTCGGAGAGTCTTCTACTCAACATGTTGATCCATCCAACATGCATACATTCTACCAAAGATATCCATCCACTCACCATTGGACTCGTGATCATCCATTGGATCAAGTAATTGGAAATCCTTCACAACCGGTTCGAACACGCAAACAACTCAACACCGATGGCGATGTGTGTATGTATGCACTCACCGTGAGTTCAACTGTACCTACAAACATCAAGCAAGCCACGACTGATCATGCGTGGATTGAATCAATGCAAGACGAAATTCATCAGTTTGAACGCCTAAATGTTTGGGAACTTGTTGACAGACCTTATGGAATTTCACTTTTAGATTTCAAATGGATCTGGAAAAACAAACTGGATGAAGAACAAACCATCATCAAAAACAAATCTCGTCTTGTGGTTAAGGGGTATCGTCAACAAGAAGGGATAGATTTCGATGAATCATTCGCTCCAGTTGCTCGTTTGGAAGCTGTCAGGATATTCCTCGCTTATGTTGCACATAAGGGCTTCACGGTTTTTCAGATGGACGTTAAAACTGCTTTTCTCAACGGTCATTTGAAGGAAGAAGTGTATGTGAATCAGCCGGAAGGATTCATCGATCCTCATCATCCTGACAAAGTATATCGTCTCAAGAAGGCTGTATATGGACTTAAACAAGCTCCAAGGGCATGGTACGAAGAACTATCCAACTTCTTGGTTTCCAAAGGATTCTCCAAAGGTTCTATTGATCCTACTCTCTTTATTAATAAATATGGGGATGACATACTGCTGGTGCAAGTCTATGTTGATGACATTATTTTTGGTTCTACGAACCCACAACTTTCAAAACGTTTTGAAAAATTAATGCACAGCAGATTTGAAATGTCAATGATGGGGGAGCTAAAATTCTTTTTAGGCCTCAAGATTCATCAATCCCCACGTGGTATTTTCATAAACCAAGCTAAGTATGCTCAAGAGATACTTAAAAAGCATGGTATGACCTCATGTGCTCGTGTTGGTACACCATTGTCGACCACATCCCTAGACTCTGACTTGTACTCATATCCCGTAGATCAAACGCGATATCGCAGTATGATCGGGTCACTTATGTACCTTACAACCAGCAGGCCTGATATTCATCATGCCACATGCTATTGTGCATGATATCAAGACAGACCTACTCAAAAGCACCTCAAAGAGGTTAAACGGATCTTTCGGTACCTTAAGAATACCATTCACATGGGACTCTAGTATCCGAAGGGAACCGGTTTTCATCTAACAGCTTTTTCAGATTCTGATCACGCAGGTTGCCTTGATAGTCGAAAAAGCACTTCTGGTAGCGTACAATTTCTAGGGGAAGACAAACTTGTGAGCTGGTCGTCAAAGAAGCAGGATTGCACTTCGCTCTCATCAGCTGAAGCAGAATATGTGGCTCTATCCGCGTGTTGTACTCAAGTCCTCTGGATGAGAACTCAACTCACGGATTATGGCTTCTACTTTGATAAAATACCAATGTATTGTGACTCAAAGTCGGCCATAGCCATCTCTTGCAATCCGGTTCAACACTCCCGTACCAAGCACATCGCTATCAGATATCACTTCATCAAGGAACAAGTGGAACGTGGTATGGTGGAATTATACTTTGTCAGAACTGAGTACCAGATAGCAGACTTGTATACTAAAGCCCTATCCCAAAATAGGTTTCAGTATCTCGTTGGCCGTCTTGGTATGAAGTACATAACGCCAGAAGATTTAGAGGTTTTGGCAAATGAAGATGCTTGATTTTTCTCTTATAATGACTTCTAAGCACATCACAGCTTAGGACTCGGACCTCAAATAAGGAAAGTTTATCTCGAAAGATAACTTATCCTTCACAACGGGAAATTAATTTTTCTCGGTCATGAGCTAGTCACAAAACATTCAAAGTTTTGAGCTCTTGTAAATCGGAATTTATTTTAAAACCGTTGAACACAATTTTTCAAGAATTTCTCAAAAGATTTTTCTAAATCTTTCAAAATTTTGTGTTCAACACTCCCTTCCTCGTATGTGGTTTTTATATCTCAAAATTTTCATATGTTATTTTGATCCAATTTTGAGGGGGAGCGTTTTAAAATCAAGCCTTTAATACTGTTGGGTACATCTAAAAAATTGTCATTTTTTATGTATCCAACACATTCCAAAAATGGTATAAAATTGTCATAAGTAATAAAATATATCGGACAAGGCATCCCAACTCCGTAACTCAACATATTTTGTGGTGTCGTTTTTCTAAAATTTTGTCAAATTTTGTCTCAAGACACACATATATTGTTGAGGGGGAGCGACCCGACTGAAAAAGTTCCATGACTCATGCTTGCACACATGTTTCTCTCCCAACGATTTCAGAAATTGTCATATTTTAATCAATTGGTATCTCTAATATTATATTTTTATATTAGAGATAGGGGAGAAAATGTGATTAAAATGTAATATATCGCAACAAGTGATCTTAAAGACTCAAGTGCAACTCTTTCCTTCACATGCCAAACTATTTCGTATATCGATGCATGTGTGTAGGGGAGCTTTTTGGAAATGTAAAACTTTCAAAGTGTTAAAAGTTTTGATATTTACCAAGCATTTTGAATGGTTTTCAATGGTTTAATGGTTACGATCTATACCCAAAACAACCTACTATCCACGAAGGAATGTTGGAGTCAAAAGGTGGTTTAGGATAGGAAACTAAGTCCTATGATCCAACCAGAACCGGAGGAATCTACCCAAGGAAATTCCATAGCTAGAAATAGTTGTCCTTAGGAAAGATGGAGATGAATGAAGCTGAATGCGGACCAATTACTTAAGTTAGCACTGGAACAATCACAACAAGGTGCTAGTGATGACGTATTGGTAAGCATTGAAGGAGTTGAATATTCTATGCAACTTAGGCAGAAACCGGGTTAACACATACCTTGAAGACAAGTGTCATGGACCCAATGATGCGATGCACAACCCTTCCCCAGCCATTCGAGTTTCTCTCAAAAGAAACTTGTCTCATTGTCACGGAGAACAACACGTATCTATTGACTTTCTCACTCCGAGTTAGTTAATATTAAAAAGGTGGCAGTCTGCTCCAGCCTCCGATTACCAAAATGCACTTATTGAGTCTAGAGCCAAAAGAGATCAATTTATCATCTCATTAGGACACAATCGAGTCCTACGCATTATCCTTATGATATTGCCAGAACAACTGAGTGATACGATTCACAATGAAGATAGAAATCCTGCTTGAGCCAGCATTAAACAAGCTCATGGTAGGTAACTAGTACGATTCAACACGAATCAAACTTGTGAGAACTGGAATGCAACTAAGTTTGGATTCTTAATTGATTCAAACTTGATTCCAGGTTTCTTCGCAAAATCCGTGTGATCTTGCCAGAACATTCAGAGTGACACTCCTTAGTGATCACAGTGAATGGAAATCCTTCTAGTGTCAACATCAAACAGCACTGCGGTAGGTGACTCGCAAGATTCTCTATGAATAAAGCTTGTGACAAACTGGAAAGCAACAATGGTGTGATTCTTTTAGAATCAAACTTGTTCCAGGAATTCTGAATTGAGGACTCAAATCAGACGGATAATTTATCCTTATGATTCACTCTTTACGTTCGCAGTCTGCTTTGAGACGGTCGAGTAAAGAGAACTGGCTACTACCGCCGGGAAACCCTGTCAAGGAGATTCTTAATCGAATCTACCCGATCACAGGTACGGTATTTGATACCGTCTAACGGTCTTCACCGACCGGAGGTAAAACGCTACCGAGTTAAGATGAAATGTTCAAAGCCATTTTATCTGTGTCTATATATGTTGCTGCATATCAAGAAGGTGGCATAGCTGTGTACTAACCGATGTCGATTCAGAAGTCACAAGAGCACAAGATGGCGATAATCAAGATACCTAAGAATGTAAGAATGTAAAAGGTTATCTTAGTCACAAGGAGCATAAGATGAAGATCTCAAGCACTAAAAGTCAAATGACAAAGGCTCAAGATAAAGATCACAAAAGCATGAAGGAACAAAGCCATTGCAAACAAGATCAAGACCAAGATACAAGACCAAAGAATGAAGATCACCTCCACAAAGATGTACTCACTCAATCATCTTATGCATTTAAAGATGACCGATACATTGGGGGAGATTGTTAGCCCTATATTTTATATAGTCGAACAAGAATGTAATAGGTCATCTTAGTCGTTAATGGTCTTGTATTGTAATAGGTTAGTCGGGTTAACCGGGCTTGGACTATAAGCTAATATTGTATAAGTTAGGGGCGTAAGCCCAAGCAAAACCAAGCCCGGCCTATGAACAAGCCCACTAATGCCTTATGGCGTGGCATATAAATACCCTCTTCCATGTGTGGAAGAGGGTGTTGGTTACCATTTTGTTTCTCTCTCTAAAAGTATTTAACCATCCAAATCTCTCTACTTTCTCTCACTAACTTCTTCTCTTTCTCTCTCTTAATATCATTAATATTGTGTGTTATGGATTGAAGTGGGATTAACAGTATAACATATTGAAGATATCATTCCATCTAAGCTAGATGATAATCCTTAAGATTTGAATAAAACTTCATTTGAGAATTTATAGAATATAATGATTTTGGAATAAATGTTTATTGAAATAAGCATATGCGGCAATTAAGTCCAACACAATGCAATACATCATCGAAGGGAGTTTTGATTGATATATTTCACTTGACATAATTTATTACATGAATGGAAACCTTATGTTTTTAACTAAGGATTCGTTATGTATATATTATATTGTGTATATGACTTGTTGTCACTTTTGTACAAGAGCAAAGTGAGATGACAAAAAAATATCTAATTGAGAGTATTTAGAATGTTGTTAAACAAATGTTTACGAATTATAAAGCATAGTGTTGTATGTGTACACTGATGCTAGAGGATAATCAATTCTAGTAAAGTGAGGTTTTCTTATTCATGATAAATCTGTTAAACTAGATGTGCTCACAATGAGCATTGTTGCTATAAAACCCCCTTTAAAAACCCTAAGATCATTAAATGCACGAAATTATGGTTAAATTTGAACTTTCCAGTTAATTAATATACGACCTGAATCATGAATATTTAATACGGACGTAACGTATATTAATTAATTATACTAAGTATTACGTATGTAAACATGAATGTAAATGCACGATAAGTATTCACGTATAATAGTTAAGATATAAAAGATATAAAACACGAGCATTAAACGAACACACACGATAATAAATATTTAAGTATGAAAAACAAGTATGAAAACTAAAGGGGTGTTTGTGGTTTTCGGTTAGAAAAGAAAAGAAGGAAAAGTGGGATTGACCCATACCCACTTTACTAATAACAAAAACACAAGGAGGATTTTCATAATACAGTTTTACAGGAAAAATATCAAGACCCTAGTCTCTCTTTTCTTTTTCTCTTAGCCGCGACACATAGCACACCCAAAAGGACGATTCGTTGTTTTTGGATCATTAATTTTACGGTATTGTGCTCGTCTCTTAAACATTTTTCACGCATACGGTATTCCTTGACCTTTAACCTTATTATTTATTTTTCTATATTGATAGATTATTAAAAACAAGTATAAAAACATGTTAAATAAAAGATTAAACACGGGATCGTAGTAATTATGGTTGTTTGTTTGGGTTACACGCAAACCGAGACAGAGTTTGGTCTCGGTGTGTTCGGTTACCAACAGTCGCAACCCTTAGGGTTCGGCGTTGGTTGTTTGTGGTCAGACCGCAACACCACACCCCCCATTCGGGGGCTGTGGCTTTTGGAGAGCAGCAAACCGACACCCCTACGGGGCTCCGTGTGTTCTCGGTGCAGGAAAAAGGGGAACCCCATCGCAAGTTGGGGTGTGTTTGGTTTCGGGTGCAGCAGCAAGCCGAGAGCCTTGGCTCTCGGTGGTGGGCGGTTGGTTCGGATGAGGCACGACAGCGGGGAACATAGCCGTCGGGCTGTGGTACTCGGTGGTTGTTGGTCTCGGGTTTTGGGCTCGGGTACTTGACAATTTTTACAAGACATGTAATTAAACCACTTATGTAAAATACTTTATGTTATGTTTTTATTAATTAATTTTATTAATTAATTTATGGTTTAATTAAAATAAGTCTTAGGTTATGTTTTATTTAAATAAAATCATGTTATGTTGTATGTACATTTTAATTAAATAAACTTATGTTAAAATAGTTAATAAATTAATTATTCATGTGCACTATTTTAATTAATTAAAACTTAGGTTAATTAATAAATGTCATTTTAAGGTAAAGTTTAATTATATGAAACATGTAATATTATTAATTAATTATAACTTATGATAACATGGATAACATTATTAATTAATAGTAATATGTTAAGCCTAAGTATTTATTATTATTAAACTTTACACTATAATTATGCATGACATAATATAAGCTTATTAAACTATATGTTATATCATTTAATCATTTAATAGGCATACGATTAATTATGGAACATATTAATTATGAAAATATAGTAATTATAGAATTTAATTAAGGAATTATACTAATGATGGCAACATGATAAATATAGAAACATACTAAATATGGTAACATGTTATTTATGGAAATACACTAAATATGATAACATGCTATTTATAAAAACATGCTAAATATGGAAGCTTTCTATTTTTGGAAACTTACTAATTTTGGGAACTTTATATTTTTAGAAACTTACTATTTAAGGAAACTTACTATTTTTGGAAAGTTACTATATATGGAAACCTGTTATTTTTAGAAACTTACATAAAAACCTGCTATTTTTAGAAAGTTACTCATTATGTGATAACAAGTACTGTAACACGTAAAACATGAAATACATGAATATAAAACACATGAAACTATAAGAAACACATGAGTTATACATGAAATAATAAGAGAAGACAAGAACAAGTATAATAAGTATGAACACGTCAAGTAAACTAAATAACAAGTATGTATACATAAAACCGACACTTATTCACGTCCCTTCATGTTGGGAATTATTTGTTAAGTGTCAAGTACCGTCAGTGTATTTTAAGTACTGTTAGTGTTATGTAAGTACCGTTAGTGTTAACGCGGTACATAGTAAGTACTGCTACTTATAAAGTAAGTACTGCTATGATGATTAGGACGAATATATCTTAGTATAAGATATGTCATAGTAATAGTTAGAGTATATCTTATGTGATATACTTAAATAGTTAGAATATTGATAATATATCGTCTGTGATATAGTTATCTTTATAGAATATTCTAAGGTTTCTAGGGTTCCTTACTCTATAAAAGGAACATAGGTACAATGTCTTTCAAGTACCTCATTCGAGTCGATTAATAAGAGAATCGAATAGTTAAACGTAATTCTGTTCTTTAGTGCTTTATAAGTTAGATTTCGCATAACTTATTTAGTGTTAGTAAGAGTGCTCAAAGTGTTTTAGTTTGATCACAAACTACTATACTAATTCTTAATAGAATATAGATCCAATCAAAGGGATCAAGAAGTGGTATCAGAGCTTGTTGAGAAACTCGGAAAAAAAAGAACACAACTCGAAACACTCCACACACACCAAAAGTCAATGTCTCAACCAGAAGGTAATGATGCTCACTTGGATGATGTTCAAGACCCTGATCCTATACCACATGGACAACCACAAGTTGTGCATCCTGCACCAGTACAAGGTGTTCAAGCCATGAATGTTGTAGCTACCTCTAAAACAACACCTTCTCATACTTTATCTGCTGTTAAACTTCCAGTTATCAAAGGTGACAATTATGAGAGATGGGCTATGCAGATGGAACATTACTTGAATCACATAGATCATACTGTGTGGCAAGTTATCAAGAATGGGAAGACATGAAAGAAGCTACACTGGTTGCCAGACGGTACATGCTATGCTCTACCTGCTGTGACTGCTGAGGAGGTACAAGTAGAGATCAGAGAGAGAAAATCCAGAACTGCTTTGGCTACGGCTCTTCTGAAGACATCTACCAAGCTTTCATCACTATAAGGATGCTAAAGCTATGTGGGATGCTATAAAACTTAGATTTGGGGGTAATGACAAATCTAAGAAGATAAAGAAGATTGTTCTTAAGCAAGAATTTGATAACTTCTCAATTACCAGTATAGAGGGGATACATGGTGGCTATGGAAGGTTCAGTAAGCTGCTTATTCAGTTCGCAGTTTATGGATAAGTAATTCCTAATGAAGAAGCTAATTTAAAGTTCTTAAGAAGTGTTCCACTAGAGTAGAAAGCAATGGCTATGCACTTCATCACAAGATATGATCTGGAAATAATTCCTTTTGATCATCTCCACAACAATCTTAGAGCATACGAGATGGATGTGAAAGGCACTGAAGTAAAGGCAGCGACTACTTCAAAGTCTAACTTGGCTTTTGTGTCAGATGGAAATAGCGGTACTTACTTTCATAATACCGCTAGTGGATCTAGCAGCGGTACATACTTCACAAATACCGCTGGAGGACTTACAAACAGTACTTACCCACAAAGTATTGAAGGCAGCCCTATAGTCTCTCAAAATCCACATGGAAGGTCTTCACCATTGTTTATTGACAATGATGCCTTCTCATTCTTCGCTGGACAAGACAACAGGCCAAGATTAACACTCAATGACTTGTTCCAAATGGATGATGCTGATGTTGAAGAAATGGATCTTAAATGGTAAGCTGCTATGGTGTCAATGAGATCTAATAGGTTCTTCAAGAAGACTGGAAGAAAAATGACTGTTGATCCTAATGAGCCATTAGGATATGAGAAGTCCAAAGTTGAATGCTATAACTGTGGAAGGAATGGACACTTTGCAAGAGAATGCTCTAGAGACAAAGCTGAGAATAGCAATCAGAAGTCCAAGCACAGCTATAGAACCAATCCAAGAATAACTGAAAGCTTTCCAAAAGGAAACAACAGGAGTCCTAAAGGAACCAAAGCATTGGTTATTGTAGATAGAGTGGTGAACTGGGCTGAAGATGAAGAAGAAGAAGAGCTTGGTTTAATGGCTCTCTCACATGAAGATACTGAGGTACATCCTTGTTCTAAAGATTGTGTTCTTAAATTTAATAGCCTAAAAGTAGAACTAGAGGAACATTAACAAAAGGTTAACACATGTACTGTAGAATTAAATGCTTTTAAACAGGGTGTTGTTAAATTAGAAGAAAATATAGTTTTGTATAAATAGGCTCAACAAAACTATGAAGAGAAAATAAGAATTTTAACTCTTCAAATGAGGGAAAAAGATGTGGAAATAAAAGCTTTTGAAAGACAACTGTTAAAAATATCAACAGAAAATGAAGCTTTAAAAGCCCGTCTTTATAATGAAAGGGAAGTGATTAATCATTGGAAAAAATCCTCTAAAGGATTGGGAAAATTGATTAATTCATCCTGAGATTATTAAATTATACTTTTTAAGTATTTTTCTGATTATTGATAAATACTTTGTATGGAATTATAAAATTTTTATTTTATTTTTCCATATTTAATTTAAATCAAAGTTTTTGATTTAAAATCACCCGCGTGCGTTTTACAACGAGTTTATTCAAAATCAATATACAACGAGAATTCCTAGTGATCGCGATACCGACGGATGCCCAAAATTTAACGCTTTATTATCGATTGTTTCGATAATTAATATTTTCGATGATATCGTTTTAATTACGTATTAAGTCGTGTCGAGAAATCGTATAATCATTTTTATGATGCATTGTGACTTTTGAAAAGTATTTTTACGAAACCCGAGCCCCGTAAATATTTTCAATATTTACCAATAGTCATTTTCTACCCTTTAAAATATTTTATTGCTTTTAAGTAAAAAACTATTCAATATTTGCAATTTCTACCCTAACCACACTATATAAGCATTTTCTTAAACATTTCCCTCATTTTCATCACTAAAAAACACACACATAAAACTTTTTTTCTCCCCCCATCTCCTTTTTATTTCTGTCACACCCTCACCATAAAACACCCTCAAAACTTCAATTTCTACTAAGCTTCAATAAAAAATAATTCAAGTCCCATGTTCAAAATCATCTTATGATTCTTTTGATACCAAAAACATGTACATGCATCAAGTTTTCATGAACTTATAATTTTGTGGTTGGATGGTGTTTTAAACATCATGCATGTGATGATCTAGGTAGGATCATCATGTTTTTTCATGTTAAAAAGTTGCATTTTGATCTTTGATTTTTGTTAAAATCTAACATGCAAGTGTTATAGGAATGTTTGGTTGATGGGTATGATGGTATAGTGATTCTATAGGTTTGGGAATGATTATATTTGGTGGGAAAATTGATTTGTCATATTTTCTAAAAATATAATTTTGGACAGCAGCTTTAAACAGATTGTTTCGTGGGTTTAAGTTCCGTGAAAGGCTGAGATTATTTGATTTTATTTTAGAGTTTTCCGAGACGCTCGTTTTGGTATAAGATAGAGCTTCTAAGTCATTACGAGTCAAAAGTTATGCTAGTTTTAGTTTTCGTGTACCGGGAGACGCAAGTCGGCACAATCCGAAATTGTGGCTGATTTTGGGTCGACTCTCGGGGACTTTAGGCTTGGTTAGATAAATGTAACTACTGGTTTTCAAAGTTTACAAACTTAGTTTGATGAGTCTAGTAGTGGTTTCAAAAGACGGATTGTCGAATTAGTACAATTAAAGTGGTCCAAAGGATTTTACAAAACAAGTGCACAAATCTGTCCCAAATTTGGAGTCTAGTAAAGTGTCGAGCTGATGGATTTTAAAGTATGAACTTTGGCTCAAATTTTGGTGAGGTCTTATACAGGTTATAAGTGACCTTGACACCAATTTTCATCTAAAACAGACAAGTCTAGAGAGGGTAGATCGGTGTGTACATTCGGGGTGTACTTGCTGATTTTATTTTAGACACGTAGTTCAATGTTTGTGTTGCGTGAGTTTGAGTATTCATCATCGGACATGATGACTTATTCAAGTGCTTAGTCATTATATAAATGACTTAGCTACTGTTCCAAGTAAGGGTAAAGGATAGTTTGACTTGCGTTGACTTGGCGTCGTATGACGGGTCATTTTCAAGTGTTCAAGTGTTTTAACGAGTAACGTTGGATAAATGGAATCATTTGGTTCGTGTCATTGGTTTTGAAACATGAATACTTTGAAAACGTTTGAGTCATATTATATTTGGTATATATATCGATATTGAGTTCGAGTCTTAACGCGCGCCTTATTTTGATAGGTTGCGGCTTTCATTTTCCCGGGCATCCATATCGTCGGTGATCGTCTACCACTACCGTTTCTACTCAGTTGCTGAGTACCGTGATTGACTTACCTCGTGGCTAAGGTGAGTTCATAGCCCCTTTTTACTTATACATGATTTCTAAACGCAGGGTGAGATTTTACATGGTGGAACACAACCATTTAAAAACTGTATGCTATCCAGAACTTTTATGCTATCCAGAACATGTATGATTTTCAGGTTTTCAATATTATTATTGCTTTTTGGCTAGCATTGAGTTTCATCTCTCCGATCATGAACTGTTAATTGTCCTGGTGCATTGCGCGAAGCGCG
Source organism: Glebionis coronaria (assembly GCA_025667525.1). Classification (NCBI taxonomy): domain Eukaryota; kingdom Viridiplantae; phylum Streptophyta; class Magnoliopsida; order Asterales; family Asteraceae; genus Glebionis; species Glebionis coronaria. The sequence continues at coordinate 209,365,493 of CM046877.1, read as the reverse complement.
AATGTTGTGGGTGGATCCATCGGGATTGTCTATCCCCGTCCCGATTACCTTGACGCATTACATTTGTTAATACCTGAGTATTAGGCTGAATACTTACGTAAGTTAAGTTTCGGTTCATGAACTAAACAGCAATAATAATGGTTTTCGGACTATGGTTGACGTATATAACCATACTCCATACTACTTGTTTTACAAATGAATGCTTGTGTTCCACACCTTTACTGCTAAACCTATGAATATCACTCAACTTTGTGTTGACAATTTTACATGTTTAATCTCAAGTATTATTACTTAGCATTGCTTGGATGGGAGCCCGTAGGATATTATCACAGCTTGGAGAGTTCAGTGATGCTTTTAAAAGACTGTTTTTAGTAAAAACTGCCAGGAGTTTATTCTATCTTTTGAGCAATTTTATGTTATAAATTGAGACGAAATAATATAATTTCCGTTTCTAAAACTCTAAGACCTATGTTTAAAAAAACTCTGACCTTTTATGATGTAATGTACATGTTTTTATTTCGTCAGCTTTATATGAACTGTAATTCATTATTTCTTGTACTATGACGTGTTACCCCCTCGTTGCCTAATTGTTCCATGTCAGATTTTGGGGGTCTCACAGAGTGGTATCAGAGCGATGGTCATAGGGAACTGAGTCATTTTTCAAAAACTTAGTCTATAACCGAAAGTTCAAATATTTCATGTTTTAAGTGTCAACCACAGAATCTGCCAATGTTGTTCGATATCTGCGCGGGTAACTCTCTAATCCTTATTATTTAATTTTAATTATCATTATAATATTTCTTCTAGTGATTACATGTTGAAATATTGCATTACCCTAATGACGATAATTACTATGTCTTTTCAAAGCCTTGTGCTTCATGGATTATCATTCGGTACTAATGTGATTACATATGCTCTTACTGTATTTCTGGAATTCTTGTTCTTGTGAACTGATCTTGTTACAATGATTTTATATTGTTATGACGTTACCTACTTGTATTCAGAGCGCGTATGCTGCTGACTTTTCATGCTCATTTTTCTGGGTACTATTGCTATTTCATTTATGCGTGATACGACTGACTTCATATGCTCGTTCGTTTTGAATCATCTGTTTTTCTCGACTCGCTGCTACATGTTGTGCATACTCGTGATATCATTGTTCTGAATTGAATAGGTGTTGTTTTCGATAAAACTCCTGATTTTCATTTTACTACCGTGCGTGTTTCTTTCATTGTTCAATTCTTTTAAGATATCTATTTAGATATCTATTTTTCTTGTCGACCATTTGTGATTGAATGTCTTGGAAAATAGTCTATAGACCATTGTGTAGCTCAATGTGTCTCCGAAAAGACTGAAGGACATCGTGTGAGTCACACATCTCGAAGAATTCGTTGAATCAGTACCTGACTAATATTGTGGGTTTTCGTAAACTTGATTGACCTTTACGTCACCGTTTTACACGACACTTGTACATAGATTACATCTTATTTCATTGACCATTCTACGTTTCGACTTCGACTTACAACATCCGTTGTACCTTGAACACATGATCGTCATTTATTATGTGACGGTTGTTTGGAATACAATCCTACTTGTATCCTCCCTTTTTCATTAAACCTCCTCGCCTCAGGAGTATGACTTGTTAATATTTTGTTTCTTTCTCGGTATGTCTTGTGATTTCGGAAAATCACGCCGCCAGGAGACCTTCCTGGATTGCATCTTGATACCCAAAACGCGGATGATATGCATCGTTTTTTATCTCTCAGATTATCGTTGGCATTCTTGAACCATTTCCATACTGTGTTTTCTTTACATGATTAATTATATAATTTATCTTGTTTCGTCTTTATGGAATCCACAAGTCTTGTGTGTACATTAATTCTGGGTTATTATAAAATTGGATTTAATTTCAAGCTGTGTCGAAAAATATACTTTGTACAGAAACTTTACAGGGAATTTAACAGTGTCGAGAAAATATTTTTATAACCTTAGACATAAAAATATATATTTTTACCTGTTGAGATGTTCGTCTAGGACATAATACTTTACCAGTAAACATTAAAATCGAGCAGGTTACGCTGATTTGAGATTGTAAAATCTAAGAAGTTATTTTCTGAATAATGCTAAAATATCATTTTGTTGACACATTAAATGCAAGGGCATTTTCATCCATTTTTATTCCGTTTCAAGTCTTGGGTAAAACTAGAAAGTTGTTCAAAACATTGTTTTACATAGAAATGCATTAGACTTTGAGTCTTAGAATATCGTTTAGTGAGTTAATTGGTCTAGTCAAACCCAAAAGTCAAAACTGATAGACTTTAAAAATATGATTTCAAGCGTTTTTGAGTTCGTTTGAGCTCGTAAAACTTGAACTAATGATATTTTGCAAACTAAAGCAATGATTGCGTTTGAACAAGTATAAAATAGTAACTTTGAATTCGGTCATACATGTACATAGATCTTGAACTTTTGAAATTCGGTAACTTCCTAATATAGAAACTTTTTGGAGTGATTGTACTATTTGTTAACTGATACCCTACTTTTTTAAAAGTATATTATTGTCAAATTAATCGCGATGTGCACATATGGATTCCTTATTCCTTTCTTTTATTTATGACTTAATTGCCATTCTATTTTTTTTCTTTGCTTCTATCGTACCACTGAATTAGACTGAGGTTTGAAGATCTTGCTTTCATATCGTTTGTTATCATCTTGACACGTGTCACTTGACGATTTCGGCTAAACCTCTTGAAACCTTATCACCTTGTAACCATTTCGTTGACTGTCTTGAACTACTCCTTATTTCCCTCTTGTAACCCACTCGCTACTTTATAAACTATTGTCATGTTACCATATAAACTCAAACTGGTCTTGTGTGTGAATCATTTTACAAAAGGTTTCATTTGAGCTTTCTTAAATAATTGAATGTTATCTTATAAAATTAATTTATATTAATTTTACAATGTATTTTCACAAACTGTTCTAATACGGTATTATAAAGAACCCTCGTAACTATACAAAATTGTTGATTTAAACAGTTAGCCAGTAACTTATAGGCGAAAAGTTTCATATGTTATTTTGATTCCTGTTTTTACAAATGCTATTATATACATATTTTAAATCATATGATATGTAATACTGGTTTGACGAAGCAGAGCATCGCATTGCTAGTCCTAAATTATGCATGGCCTTATCACCTATGCCTAATTTAGAAGGAGCCATGCAAGGCCAAATAGTAGTCGCCCTAAATATTTAACCAAGAATCAACTTTTTAATTATGTTCCTTAAAAAGTTAAATAAAATAAAGTTTTGAAAACTTTTATATCTTATGCGAGTAACAACAGTTCGCGACTTCCACATATGAACCCTTATCTTTTCTTAAACAAAGTACATGCCTCAAACACATATTTCCTTACTCAACAACCTTTGTTATACTTGTTACCTCATTTTCCTTCATGATACCATTCTTGTTACTGCTTGTCTAATTTCTTACCATTGATACCTGACTTGGAAGTTTCAACGTTGTTATGCTTCTACATCAATCGACCTTCTCAAACTATCTTGGTAGACCTACGAAACATCTTTGAACGCGATTAATGATTTATGACTGGACGTGAACGATGATTTTGTGTAATTGTCATGATGTGTGTTAGACTTTATCGTCTTGAAATTTGTTCGTGTGAATCATGTGTTGATTTCGCCTTTCATTGCTAATGTTGTTCATTTTACTGGAATTACTATCAAGTAACTTCTTAATAATTTTCCTTGATTCGAAAGTTTGTTGTGTGGATTTTCTCTTTCGATCGTGTATCGACCACCGAGAACTTAATAAGCCGTTATTGGTGAGGCCAACCTCACTCGTGAATTAATCTTGCTATAATCCTTGTTTCTTATTATTTTTATCATTGATGCGACTCTTCTATCATGTTTGTTAAGACTTGATACGACTTCCGTTTTATTCCCTCGTGCTATTGCTTGTATATTAATTGTTGATCGATATTCGTTTCATAATCGTTTGCTATTTTGTCACTTTCTGAAAACCAGAACTGTTACGTGTTTATCATTTGATTCCTTAAACACTTTCTTGAATTTCTAAAAAAATTATTATTAATTTTTAAGAACGTTTTATACATTTTACCAAATGTTTAAATTGTCAAAATACCCATTTCAAGTTTAATATCGAATCTGTACATCCTCTTGGGTAAATTTATAACTTATGTTTAAACAATGTCAAGTTGTATCTTTTAAAGTAATTGATTTTATCATACTTTACTGTCAACCTAATGAAATTATTAAATTAATTTATAATTTCTAACAATGATTCTAAATAACTTGGAAAATCAGATTTTTCCTAATGGTAACGATAAACCTGAGTTTTTAACGATAATTTCATGTAGTCACCCGAAAAGCTCTTAAGCTGATCAAAATAACTATTTGAACTGAGTTACTTTTACCTTGAAGTCGTGATCAAGAAAAAGATTTGACAACTGTTTACCCACTCATTTTATATAGAGTTTGATTTTTGAATCACTACACCTTGTAAAATTTTATTTTAATTAAGAAAATATTTAAAACTAAGTTTTATGGTAATACCAAAATCCTAGACAACTGATTGTGACAGCTTGTATTTTAAATGATCATATGTTATTCATTTTTCCCTTCTATTTCGCTTGTGACTAGATTCTTACATTTTAAGATTGTCACGTTTTACAGTTGCATGACTTGCGACCCCTTGTTGATTTACAATCTTGGTTCATTTTATCGCACTTTCTCTGTTTAAGCGATTCTTGTGTTCATTCTTGTTAGTTATCGCACGTATTTCCAACAATTCTATCTCTTGATGTATCTCCGTATTGAAAGATCGTTATTCTAATCCAAGACTGAAAAGTTATACGAAAAGGAGTTAAGAAAACTGAATTATAGTGAATTCTAACCGTTAAGAGTCGTGGTACAGAAATTTCCTTGGAAGCAATGAATTTTGTTCTACACTTTGAACCTCCTCTTGTTTGCATCTTCTACTGTTTTCAGGAGAACTCTGGGGACCTCCTTTAGGGGGGAAGACTGTGAGAACTCGTACTTTCCCAGCATTATTTTATTCTTTTTATTCGTGCTTCTTGAATTTTCCAACGTATTACGTTTTCTTGTATTTCTATATGTAGATCCTGAGATTTTTAAATTATACTTTTTAAGTATTTTTCTGATTATCGATAAATACTTTGTATGGAATTATAAAATTTTTATTTTATTTTTCCATATTTAATTTAAATCGAAGTTTTTGATTTAAAATCACCCGTGTGCGTTTTACAACGAGTTTATTCAAAATCAATGTACAACGAGAATTCCTGATCGCGATACCGACGGATGCCCAAAATTTAACGCTTTATTATCGATTGTTTCGATAATTAATATTTTCGATGATGTCGTTTTAATTACGTATTAAGTCGTGTCGAGAAATCGTATAATCATTTTTATGATGCATTGTGACTTTTGAAAAGTATTTTTACGAAACCCGAACCCCGTAAATATTTTCAATATTTACCAATAGTCATTTTCTACCCTTTAAAGTATTTTATTGCTTTTAAGTATAAAACTATTCAATATTTGCAATTTCTACCCTAACCACACTATATAAGCATTTTCTTAAACATTTCCCTCATTTTCATCACTAAAAAACACACACATAAAACTTTTTTTCTCTCCCTCCCCACTACTCTTTATTTCCGTCACACCCTCACCATAAAACACCCTCAAAACTTCAATTTCTACTAAGCTTCAATCAAAAATAATTCAAGTCCGATGTTCAAAATCATCTTATGACTCTTTTGATACCAAAAACATGTACATGCATCAAGTTTTCATGAACTTATAATTTTATGGTTGGATGGTGTTTTAAATATCATGCATGTGATGATCTAGGTAGGATCATCATGTTTTCATGTTAAAAAGTTGCATTTTGATCTTTGATTTTTGTTAAAATCTAACATGCAAGTGTTATAGGAGTGTTTGGTTGATGGGTATGATGGTATAGTGATTCTATAGGTTTGGGAATGATTATATTTGGTGGGAAAATTGATTTGTCATGTTTTTTAAAAACATAATTTGGGACAGCAACTTTAAACAGATTGTTTCGTGGGTTTAAGTTCTGTTAAAGGCTGATATTATTTGATTTTATTATAGAGTTTTCCGAGACGCTCGTTTTGGTATAAGATAGAGCTTCTAAGTCATTACGAGTCAAAAGTTATGATAGTTTTAGTTTTCGTGTACCGGGAGAGACGCAAGTCGGCACAATCCGAAATTGTGGCTGATTTTGGGTCGACTCTCGGGGACTTTAGGCTTGGTTAGATAAATGTAACTACTGGTTTTCACACTTTACAAACTTATTTTGATGAGTCTAGTAGTGGTTTCAAAAGACGGATTGTCGAATTAGTACATTCAAAGTGGTCCAAACGGTTTTACAAAACAAGTGCACAAATCTGTCCCAAATTTGGAGTCGAGTAAAGTGTCGAGCTGATGGATTTTAAAGTGTGAACTTTGGCTCAAATTTTGGTGAGGTCTTATACAGGTTATAAGTGACCTTGACACCAATTTTCATCTAAAACGGACAAGTCTAGAGAGGGTAGATCGGTGTGTACATTCGGGGTGTACTTGCTGATTTTATTTTGGACACGTAGTTCAATGTTTGTGTTGCGTGAGTTTGAGTATTCATCATCGGACATGATGACTTATTCAAGTGCTTAGTCATTATATAAATGACTTAGCTACTGGTCCAAGTAAGGGTAAAGGATAGTTTGACTTGCGTTGACTTGGCGTCGTATGACGGGTCACTTTCAAGTGTTCAAGTGTTTTAACGAGTAACGTTGGATAAATGGATTCATTTGGTTCGTGTCATTAGTTTTGAAACATTAATACTTTGAAAACGTTTAAGTCATATTATATTTGGTATATATATCGATATTGAGTTCGAGTCTTAACGCGCGCCTTATTTTGATAGGTTGCGGCTTTCGTTTTCCCGGGCATCCATATCGTCGGTGATCGTCTACCACTACCGTTTCTACTCAGTTGCTGAGTACCGTGATTGACTTACCTCGTGGCTAAGGTGAGTTCATAGCCCCTTTTTACTTATACATGGTTTCTAAACATGGGGTGAGATTTTACATGGTAGAACACAACCATTTAAAAACTGTATGTTATCCAGAACTTGTATGCTATCCAGAACATGTATGATTTTCAGGTTTTCAATATTATTATTGCTTTGAGGCTAGCCTTGAGTTTCATCTCTCCAATCATGAACCGTTAATTGTCCTGGTGCATTGCGCGAAGCGCGAATGTTGTGGGTGGATCCATCGGGACTGACTATCCCCGTCCCCATTACCTTGACGCATTACATTTGTATATACCTGAGTATTTAGGCTGAATACTTACGTAAGTTAATTTTCGGTTCATGAACTAAACAGCAATAATAATGGTTTTCAGACTATGGTTGACATATATAACCATACTCTATACTACTTGTTTTACAAATGAATGCTTGTGTTCCACACCTTTACTGCTAAACCTATGAATATCACTCAACTTTGTGTTGACGATTTTACATGTTTAATCTCAGGTATTATTACTTAGATTTGCTTGGATGGGAGCCCGTAGGATATTATCGCAGCTTGGAGATTTCTGTGATGCTTTTAAAAGACTGTTTTAGTAAAAACTGTCAAGAGTTTATTCTATCTTTTGGGCAACTTTATGTTATAAATCGAGACGAAATAATATAATTTTCCGCTTCAAAAACTCTAGGACCTATGTTTAAAAAAAACTCTAACCTTTTATGATGTAATGTACATTTTTTATTTCGTTAGCTTTATATGAAGTGTAATTTATTGTTTCTTGTACTATGACATGTTACCCCCTCGTTGCCTAGTTGTTCCATGTCAGATTTTGGGGGTCTCACATTAACTGACAAGGACTTATCAAAAGGGATTTTTGATAGTTCTAGTGAGGTAGATGATACACCTGAAAATGATAGATATGTTGAAGGAATAAAGGCAGTTCCTCCACCACTGTCAGGAATTTTCATGCCCCTAGTAATGACACAAGTATAGAGTTAGAAGAACCAAAGGTTAAAAGTACCTTAAACTCTAATACTTTGTCCCAAGAAAAGACTGTTGTGACCAAAAACATTGTTTATCCACCTTTAATGAACAACTTTGTTTTTGAAGAATCTAAGACTAGTTCTGCTCCCAAGCAGGTAAAAACTCCTAGTAAGATTTTGGAAAACAATGTAAAACATAATAAAGCCAAAAGGGGTGGGCTAGGTTTTGAGAAAGTTAAGTCAAAACAACCTTTTGGGTCTTCTTTAAGAAGAAAAGGATGTTATGTTTGTGGTAGTATAAGTCATTTTATCAACGATTGTACTCTACATGAAGATAAAATTGTGAAACAAAAGGCTGCACAAAAGGTCATGAAAAATAGTAATGCACAAGTTTATAGGAATCAGAAACTTAAGAACGACAAACCTAAGTTTGATCACTCTAGGGTAGCTAAACAGGTTAAAAATAAGTCTACCAAAAGTTTTGTTCCTAGGGAAGTACTTATGAAACAAGGTCTAGTACCGTTAAAGTCTGGTAAACCAAGTACCGACAAGTCTAGACCTGCAAGTACTGCTAGACCAAACTTAAGTACTGTTGGTTTAAAGTATGTAAAACCAAAGTTTTCCAATACTTCTAAAAAGGTTTTTGAAAAAGTTAAAACACCTAGAAGTACGGATAAAAACAAACTAGTGCAAATGTAGGTTCCTAAAAGAGATAAATCATGTGTTAAAGCGAGTACCGCTAAAGCAGTACTTAAGGCAAGGAAGTCTGAGCACATAGAGTCACCCTATGTCTTTGACTACATAAATGAAACCATGAAATATAAGAGCAAAAGTAGCATTACTGGAAATGCTTCAGTACAAACTCTTATATGTGTAGGTCCCACAAGATCCGAGCCAAATGTGGCTTGTGTCCCTGTTAAAAACTAATGAGTTCCATTTGTGTCCAGGGGCATCTAATTGATGAATCGAAAGATAAAGGTATAGTAGATAGTGGATGCTCAAGACACATGACAGGAAACAAAGATTTTCTTGCTGAATTTGAAAAATTCAGAGGAGGTCCAGTAGCCTCTGGAGGTAGCAAAGGTAGAATCACTGGAAAAGGGAAAATCAACACAGGAAAGTTGGAATTTGAAGATGTATTCTTTGTAAAAGAATTGAATGAGTTCAATCTCTTTTCTGTATCACAAATGTGTGATAAGAAGAACAGGGTGGTGTTCACAGACAAAGACTGCTTGGTGCTGTCTAAAGACTTTGCGATGCCTAAGGAATCTCAAATACTACTTAATCTACCCAGGCAAGAAAATATGTACACCTTTAATCTTCATACTATTACTCCAACAGGTGGTATTACATGTTTGCTAGCTAAGGCTTCTTTTGATGAGTCAAATTTGTGGCATAGAAGGTTAGGTCATGTGAATTTCAAGAATCTTAATAGACTAGTGAATAGGAATTTGGTTAGAGGTTTACCTAACAAATCTTTTCAAAATGATTTCACATATGTTGCCTGTCAAAAAGGTAAACAACATAGAGCCTCTTATAAGACCAAGACTGTCAACACTGTGACAAACCTTTGCAAGTTTTGCATATGGATTTGTTTGGTCCAGTTTCTATAAGAAGCATTAGTCATAAGACCTTTTGTCTAGTCATAACTGATGATTATTAATACACGGGTTTATACACCCCGTATAAAAATTAAAGTTCTTGTTCTCGAAATCTTAACGAATTGATTCTCGGCTTAAAGTACGACTCTGTTGTTATTGGTGAAACAAATATTTTTGGTTGTTTTTAAGTTTAAATTTGCAAAGACGTGAATATAAATGACGTAAAAGTAAATAGCGTTAAAGTAAATCTAAGTCTAATTCAAATTAAATGTGCGATATTTAAAACTTTTAAAAGTAAAATGGCAGGAATTAAAAGCGTGATGAGAATTAAAAATAGACAAAGTGTAAAAAACATAAACTAAAAATTAAACAAGACAAAACATGGAAAATAACCCCCAATCGGAATATATTCCGATCAGACACAATCGGAATGTCAAACCTGACCAATCGGAATATCAATCGGAACCCCAAGATCGGAATAGCTGTCACCTACCTGATCGGAATACCTTAAACACACTGATCGGAATGTTGGCCTCTGATCGGAATATGGAGTGGACCTGGTCGGAATATCAATCGGAACCCGTGATCGGAATAACTGTCACTAGTTCAGATTGGAATACCCACTACCTTGCCCTGATCGGAATACCAAGATACACCACCAATCGGAAAGTTAAAACCCTTTTCCGACCAAGCAAGGAGCTATGGTCGGAATGTATATCCCTTTTCCGATTTTACCAATCGGAATACGAAGGAAATAACCAAAAATAAGCTATGATTCTAATAAGCACAAGACTAAAACACTAAGGCAAACCGTATGAAAATAAGCTATTAAGCTGAAATTTAACAACTTTAAAGACACGAAATGAATAAGCTTTAAGAAAAACAACTTTTTATACGAAAATAACTTTTATAAAAACTATATAAACTTGAAAACAAACAAAATAAGCTATGAAAATAAATGATTTAAAACAATCAAAAGCATAAAAATGAAATCTTTAAACAAATCAACAAGACAAAAAGCATATAAATCAAAGATTAAAGAAAGGTAGAATGAGATCAACAAGATAAAGTAAAGGTGCAAGAATTAAAAGAGACACTTACTTGAAATTAAATGGTAAATAAAGTGTAAGACAAGTAATTAAATGTGCAAGTAATTAAATGTGCATAAAAGTAAAGGTGGAAGAACTAATTGTCACGATTAGTCAACAAGAACTAGTGAAATGAATAAGAGGGGTATTTATAGGTGATTAGGGGAGTGGTTAGAGGAAGCTTCCTCCCCTCCTTCCTTTCTTCTTAATTGCGCCATCAAGTCCTTCTTTCTTAATCTCTTTGTTAATCTTGGACTTTGATGACTCTTGTCTCGGTATTTCTTTGGACTCGTCTTTTAATTCTTCGATAAATAAGACTTGAGTTCCTCGGCTTTAAGTGAACTTCCGTCTTTTGACTTTTTCTTCGATAAATCTTCAGAATTGGTCTTGGACTTCCGTTCTTTTTGCACTCTTGCCTTCTTGACTTCGTCTTTCATCTTTTTCTTCAATAAAAGTCCGTAAATGCCCGTGAATTCCCGTGGTTTCTCCACTTTTCACCTTTTCGTCCTAAATCATAATAAAAACACAAACCACGCATAATTCCGACATAAAAGACATAAAATACACGTTTTGGTCCGGTTATTATCATAATTAAGTGGCAGAAAAGATGTGTGTTTACACACATATCAAATCCCCTACACTTGACCATTGCAATGTCCTCATGCAATGCATTAGTTACAAAGCACGTTTACATTTTTCATCATAATCAATCCACGTTGGCCTTTATTAAAGAGATAGAAAATATAAACATTCAAAGTAAAGAAATCAAAAAGCATACCTTGGGTTTTGGGAATGTCATGAATAGTCATCATCCTCAAGTTTTCACTTTCTCCAAACCAAGCTTAAAAACGAGATCATTGTTATTATAAGTTAGTAAACTATCACGAACTCATGTGGGCCAATTACTCACTTAGACTCCCTTATTCCTAGGTGTATCTCTTATATTTTATTATTGTCTTGAATGATCAAGAGGATGCATTTTTGACTTATTTCGATAGTTTATTAGGCCGAAAATAAAGGGAACGATTTAATCAATAGTTAGCTAAAGGACAAAATCTTTTAAAACTGCTTCTCGGGACCTCATAAAGTTCATATCTTGGCATAACTCGCTTCGCGATTTGAGACCTTTCTCGGACCGATATTTGGCAGCGACTTCATACTTCAAACCTTGAGGGACGTTCATGAAATAATGGTCTTCTCTTCATATAGGAATTTCTTCACTTGAAGTTTTGAGATATTCATACTTGGACCACGACTTCTTCATTTTTCACCAATCTTTATTTTGGATTTTGATATACAACGATCCGCCTCCTTTTATGACTTGGATCTATTTATCCTCATACCTTGTTAGGGTCTTTTCGGATACACTTCTCCATGACTTTTGGGGAGTATTTGCTTTTCGTCGTGTGTCTCGATCCTTCATATTGATTTTCGATAAATGATTCTTCACATCACTTTGGATCTTTTAGCAACAAAATATATCCCTCATGCCTTGTTAGGGCCTTTTCGGACTCGCCAATCTTCGCATCCCGCTTCAATAAGTTATGCCTTGGCTATGAACTCTAATCCATACCGAGCAACTTTTAAACGATCTTGGGCTAGAAGCTAAGTAACTTTTCAAATCGTACAACTTTATTTATTAGCAGATAAATTATTAGCAAGCGATGGGAGAATAGGCTTATAATTAACTCACATAAATTCACGAAAGAATACCAAACTTATAATTGACTCTATCATCTCTCGTTCTCCACAGTTTAAAATCTCAAGGAATGAGACTCGTGGATGCTTAGCCTATTAAATCAAAGTTTTGGGTTTTCGAGTCGCCTATAGGATCTTGCAAATTCTTAGACTTTTTCAAGTTTTAGAAATCGCGTTTTAAAGTTCCCTTGATAAACGACTCTCTAGGATCAATTATAGGAACTTGCGAAAAGTTCTTGTTCTTAACCCGTGAGAGTTAAGACTTTCGCGTTTTATAGCTCCCTATATAAAAGCCTAGCAAAACTTGACTTAAACACGTTAAGGATACTAGCTAGAGTAACTTAGATAAGTAAAATCGGGTTGAGTCAAAAGATTCACAACGTTTGAAAATTAAAACCACTTATTTAAACATTTATTCTAGCAAAGAAAGAAAATAACTATACAAAAGGAAAAACTAATAGGCCAAAATAGATCAAAAATTTTGAAAAATGTCGAAAAATTGATTTTCCGGTTAAAATGAGGACAAATACAAGGAAAAGAGCCACTTAACTTCGATAGAAGTCCCCCCTACACTTAATATGAACATTGTCCTCAATGTTTACTCCCCTACACTTAGGACATTGTGCACGTTGTTTAAATCTTGCTAAGGAAAGGACAACTAAAGAGATTCCTATTTAAATATTGAGAAAAAATATAAAATAGTGAATCGAAAAGAGTTTAGGATAGAACCGGGAAGAAGTGAACACGGAATCACGGGTCGTCAAGAATCATCAAGAGTGGATCATTGAAGCTCGAATCCCTGATTAGTAGAAGAGAGGAGAGAGCAAACACCAACGGGTCTCCCCCTACACTTATGATAAAGAAAGCGAAAAGATAGATGCATGGGTTGCCTCCCAAGAAGCGCTTGATTTTTGTTAACCGAGTCATTAGCCTGACTCGACCTTGATCATCAACGGAAGAAGCATGAAACATATCCACCAGGATCAAAGACATAGTTTTCGTCCATCAAATAGCACAGGCTTAAGGCGAACAAGGCAAGCCAAAGAAGAGTAGGCAAGGTTCCCTTAAGCAGTGATGGAGCATGGTGGAAGCGAGGTTGAAGTGGTGCAAGCAGATTTCCATAAGTTCCAAAGATATTTCCTTTTATTTCATCAGGTGGATACTAAGATGGCTGCAGAATGTCAATACCGGGATCGAACACCTTTTCCTTTAAGGGAAAATAGCACTCAGGCTCAGCAGAGTGGGAAGAAGATCCGCGAAGAAGCACAACCTCGTCCTCAGAAGTGGGACAAAGAGGTGTGAACTCATACGTGCTGCGGATATCGTTGTCGACCAGTTTCTTCTCGTTTGACAGAATGTGCTTCAAATCCAAAGTAGAATCAAGACGATAATCTTCAAAGTCCAAATGAGGGGCATCCCTCTCATTAGGGAAGTAAGTGTTGAGAAACGTAGAGAAATCTTCCTCAAATGAGTAATCGTCCAAAGTAGGATCGAGTGATGGCGGAGGATCTTCATCGTGTGAAGAATCGCTCGAAAGAGTATCAGCCTCATCGAAATCATCATACGTGGGCAGATCGGGATACTCAGAAGTAAGGTCATCATAATCATCCGAGTCTGAGCTAGAATCATCATCATAAGCATCAAAGACCGGTGGCGAATCATAAATGGGAGAAGCATCCAAAGTGGAGCGAGAATCATCCACATCATCTTGAAAAAGTGGATTATCGATGCAAGAGTCGAATAGAGGATTGTCGTAGACGGTAAAGTCATCGAGCACATTAATCATATTCACTGATTCGCGGCCTGCAAAGGTTGTACTCGTAAGCTTCCCCATTTTAAAAACTTGTGCATCATCCCCGACTCTTAAGATTAACTCTCCTTCGGCCACATCTACTAAAGCTCGTCCGGTTCTCAAGAATGGCCGACCAAGTATTAAAGGAATACGAGGGTCAATTTCATAATCAACAACGACAAAATCGACCGGGAAAGTAAATGTGCCAACTTTAATGAACACGTCTTCGGCTATACCAACGGGGTAAGCGAGAGTGCGATTAGCAAGCTCAAGAGTCATCTTTGTTGGAGTAAGGTCGGGCAATGATAGTGTTTTCCAAACATTCAAAGGCAAAAGATTAATACTAGCCCCGAGATCAGCAAGGGCAGTAAATTCTTCAGTTTTGTTGAAAACGCAAGGCAACACAAAACGACCGGGATCTCCAAGCTTTTCCGGAAGTTCTTTAAGAATAACTGTAGAGCAGTTTTCATTTAAGCGTGTGTTGGCGAGTTCAATCAGCTTCTCCTTCTTGTTAAGCAATTCCCTAAATGCTTTAACAAATTTGGGCATGTGGACAAGTGCTTCAAGAAAGCTAATGTTGAAGTTCATTTGAGAAATCATCTTCACATAGCGTGTCACTTCGGCGTCCTCCTTGGTTAGCATTTTGGTCTTGCCTAAACGAGAGGGATAAGGGATATTGGGTTTGGGTGGTGAAGGTGCAGGTGTAGGTAAAGGTTGAGATGTTGAAGGATCATTCGTGGGAACTTCATCACGTCGAGGCGGAGACGGTAATGGTGGTGTAGATGATGGGGGTGGGATTGGTGGTCCTACGTTGGTGACTCCACTACGGGTAGTAATAGCACTCACATTTGCTCACGGATTAGTGACGGTGTTTGAAGGTAGAGAACTCGAAGTAGAAGGTTGAGCGGCGGGCAAGAAACTAGCAAGCATATTCTTCAAATCATTGGTTTGATTGCTGAAGGAGGATTGAATATTATCTCGAAGCTCGGATCATATCTCATTTCCTTGCTTGGTAATATCTCCTTTAAGATTGATAATTTGGCTTTGCAGATTCTTGATTTGCTCACCTTGGGTTCTCATGATGGTTTCAACATCCGGATTACTGGGTGGGGTTTGTTGGGCGGGTGGGTGATAAGGATTAGAAGCTCTTGGTAGGATTTGGTTGCTTCTAGTGTATTTGTTGGCGGGGTTTTGGTTTTGAGGAGAAAAACCGGGTGAAAGGTAATTGTTAGATCGGTAACTCAGCAGATTTCTATCCCCTTGAGGTCGAGCTTGGTAATTTTCCGGTGAATAATTACCATAAGTTGCATACACATTTTCCGGATTTCCTTGTGTCGAAGGACAATCGGTGTATGGGTGTGGATCGCCGCATGTTTCACAAGGAGTAGCAACAGCTTTAACTTGTTGTTGTTGTTGTTGGTTTGAAGCCAAGAGTTGCATACTTCTGCTCATTTCAGTCAGCACACGGGTGAGTTCGGTCATATCAGGGTTTGCTAAAGTGGAGGAAACATTGACTCTCGGATTGTTCCTTGAAGAAGCAGAGGAATCCCAGTTTTTGTGGTGAGTAGTCATGTTTTCAATAAGCTCTCTACACTCCTCGGGTCTCCTTTTCATGAATGTGCCACCGGCGGCTGCATTAATCGTATCACGATCTCGAAAAGTCAAACCGTTGTAGAAAGTGTCTATTAAGGTCACAGGGAGCATGTTGTGGTTTGGACATCTATCGATCAAGACATTATATCTCTCCCAAGCATCAAAAAGAGATTCATCAGGATCTTGCATGAAACCGCTGATTTGATTGCGAAGGCTCGTGACCATGGATGGTGGAAAGTAGCGCGACAAAAAGCGTTGAGTCATGTCATCCCAAGTGTGAATAGAATTCTTTGGAAGACGATCAAACCATTTCTCGGCATGATGTAATAAAGTATGTGGAAAGAGTTGTAGGCGAAGTTCATCCATTGTGGCACCAGCCAACTTCATGCTTTGGGTGATTGTAATGAACTTGTCGAGGTGTTTGTTGGCATCATCATCAGGCAATCCACGGAATGGGTTTGTTTGTACTTGCTGAATCATGTGGTGCTTCAATGAAAACTCAGAAGCGTTGATTTGCATCGGCGCAATCGGTCCTCCTCGTCCAAACATGGTAGGTTGACAAAGCTCCTCCATGGTCCGAAGATCGGGCTGTGGAAGAACATTGTTGTTATTGTTGAGGTGCGGTGGAATATTATTGTTGACACCTGACATACTTAAATCTTCTTGAGTCTCGGGCTCTTGATAATTAGAAGATCTAGTACGCATACACCTGAAAATGCAAAAGAAAAAGAAACCAAACACAAAGACAATATATATACACAATAAAAATAAAATCTTTTTGGATTTTTGAAATTTTTAATTTTTATAGTTTTTTATCAATTTTTTAATTTTTATGGTTTTTTGAATTTTTTATGCAAGAAAAATAACGCTCACGAATGAATGGATCCCAAAAAGCAACGCGCCTCTCACAGAAAACCGTTAATCTTTACGAAAAGAGCCGGCAGCGGCGCCATTTAATACACGGGTTTATACACCCCGTATAAAAATTAAAGTTCTTGTTCTCGAAATCTTAACGAATTGATTCCCGGCTTAAAGTACGACTCTGTTGTTCTTGGTGAAACAAATATTTTTGGTTGTTTTTAAATTTAAATTTGCAAAGACGTGAATATAAATGACGTAAAAGTAAATAGCGTTAAAGTAAATCTAAGTCTAATTAAAATTAAATGTGCGATATTTAAAACTTTTAAAAGTAAAATGACAGGAATTAAAAGCGTGACGAGAATTAAAAATGGACAAAGTATAAAAAACATAAACTAAAAATTAAACAAGACAAAACATGGAAAATAACCCCCAATCGGAATATATTCCGATCAGACACAATCGGAATGTCAAACCTGACCAATCGGAATATCAATCAGAACCCCAAGATCGGAATAGCTGTCACCTACCTGATCGGAATACCTTAAACACACTGATCGGAATGTTGGCCTCTGATCGGAATATGGAGTGGACCTGGTCAGAATATCAATCGGAACCCGTGATCGGAATAATTGTCACTAGTTTAGATCGGAATACCCACTACCTTGCCCTGATCGGAATACCAAGATACACCACCAATCGGAAAGTTAAAACCCTTTTCCGACCAAGCAAGGAGCTATGGTCGGAATGTATATCCCTTTTCCGATTTTACCAATCGGAATACGAAGGAAATAACCAAAAATAAGCTATAAAAATAATCTATGATTCTAATATGCACAAGACTAAAACACTAAGGCAAACCGTATGAAAATAAGCTATTAAGCTGAAATTTAACAACTTTAAAGACACGAAATGAATAAGCTTTAAGAAAAACAACTTTTTATACGAAAATAACTTTTATAAAAACTATATAAACTTGAAAACAAACAAAATAAGCTATGAAAATAAATGATTTAAAACAATCAAAAGCATAAAAATGAAATATTTAAACAAATCAACAAGACAAAAAGCATATAAATCAAAGATTAAAGAAAGGTAGAATGAGATCAACAAGATAAAGTAAAGGTGCAAGAATTAAAAGAGACACTTACTTGAAATTAAATGGTAAATAAAGTGCAAACAAGTAATTAAATGTGCAAGTAATTAAATGTGCATAAAAGTAAAGGTGGAAGAACTAATTGTCACGATTAGTCAACAAGAACTAGTGAAATGAATAAGAGGGATATTTATAGGTGATTAGGGGAGTGGTTAGAGGAAGCTTCCTCCCCTCCTTCCTTTCTTCTTAAATGCGCCATCAAGTCCTTCCTTCTTAATCTCTTTGTTAATCTTGGACTTTGATGACTCTTGTCTCGGGATTTCTTTGGACTCGTCTTTTAATTCTTCGATAAATAAGACTTGAGTTCCTCGGCTTTAAGTGAACTTCCGTCTTTTGACTTTTTCTTCGATAAATCTTCAGAATTGGTCTTGGACTTCCGTTCTTTTTGCACTCTTGCCTTCTTGACTTCGTCTTTCATCTTTTTCTTCAATAAAAGTCCGTAAATGCCCGTGAATTCCCGTGTTTTCTCCACTTTTCACCTTTTCGTCCTAAATCACAATAAAAACACAAACCACGCATAATTCCGACATAAAAGACATAAAATACACGTTTTGGTCCGGTTATTATTGTAATTAAGTGGCAGAAAAGATGTGTGTTTACACACATATCAATTATAGTAGATTCAGTTGGGTTTTCTTTTTAGCTCTTAAAAGTGAAACAAATGAATTACTTAAGGATTTTATCACCTTAGTTGAAAAGCAGTTCACTAAACAGGTTTTAATCATTAGGACTGATAATAGGACAGAATTCAAGAATGCTGAATTTGATGAATTTTGTAGGTCTAAAGGAATTAAGAGACAATTTAGTAATCCTAGGACTTCACAACAAAATAGAGTAGCTGAAAGGAAGAATAGGACAGTGATTGAGGCTGCTAGAACTATGCTGGCTGATTCTCTTTTGCCAGATGCTTTTTGGGCAGAAGCAATCAACACTGCATGCTATGTGTTAGATAGAGTCCTAGTAACCAAGCCTCAAAACAAAACACCTTATGAACTATTAACTGGTGTAAAGCCTACCATAAGTCATTTAAGACCTTTTGGGTGTCATGTGTCTATACTAAATACTCTTGATTATTTGGGAAAGTTTGATGGAAAGTCTGATCCAGGATATCTTGTAGGATATTCAGTGCAAAATAAAGCATATAGGGTTTATAATTTGGCATCTAAGAAAGTTGAAGAAAATGCTCATGTAAATTTCTTAGAAAATAAACCCAATGTCCCAGGAATAGGTTATGCTTGGATGTTTGATTTAGATTATCTAACTAACTCCATGGATTACTATTCTTTGCAAAAGGATTGTCAAACTAACAATGCAGGTGAGGAGTCAAGTGAAACTAATCCAGGTACTCAAGAAGATGTTTCTTCATCAGATGATGATGTTCATATCTATGTGCCCAATATGCCCACTGTTACTCCCATGTCTGCCACTCCCAAGAAGCAAACCATGCCATCAAAAGATGATCAAGCCTTCCAAGAGCTTCAGAGGCTTCAAGATCAAGAAAAGAATGCTACATCTGCCAATAAGCATTCAGGAGAGGAATCTTTTGAGTCACAACACTCAACAATACATATTACACCTAGCGGTACCTCATCTGCAAGTACTTCAAAGTAAAAAACTGCCAAATATGTTGACTCACTAGAAGAGATTTTACAAGCTATGGACGATGAAGACTTATATGCTAGTCCAGCTGAAGGAATCTTCTCCAAAGCTTCCTATGATGAGCAGGGTGCAGTAACTAATTTCAATAATTTGGAAACAGAAAAATTCGAGTCAGTTCTATTCCCACTCATAAAGTCAACAACAACCATCCTACTACACAGATCATTGGAGATCCCAAATCTGTTGTGCAAACCAGAAGACAACTTCAAACCAATATTAAAACTCATGCACTTGTGAGTTATGTCAAACAACAGCAGAGAACAAATCATAAAGATACTCAACATTGTTTGTTTGCCTGTTTCTTATCACAAGTAGAGCCCAAAAACATTTCTTAGGCTCTTGATGAAGAAAGTTAGGTAGATGCCATGCAAGAAGAATTAGCACAGTTTGAGCTACAAAAAGTTTGGATTCTTGTGGATCTTCCCTCAGGTAAAAGAGTAATTGGTACTAGATGGATTTTCAGGAACAAGAAGGATGAAAGAGGAGTTGTTGTGAGGAACAAGGCAAGACTTGTTGCTCAAGGCTATAGACAGGAAGAAGGGATAGACTATGATGAGGTTTTTGCACCAGTGGCAAGGATAAAAGCCATTAGGTTATTTTTGGCCTTTGCATCATATATGGGATTTATAGTCTATCAAATGGATGTGAAAACTGCCTTTCTATATGGTACTATTTCAGAGGAGGAATATATCTCACAACCTCCAGGTTTTGTAGATCCTAAATTCCCTAATAGAGTATACAAGGTTATCAAAGAACTTTATGGTCTGCATCAAGCTCCAAGAGCCTGGTATGCAACCTTATCCAATTTTCTTCTAGAACATGGATATAGGAGAGGAACCATTGACAAAACTCTGTTCATCAAGAAGAATGCTAAGGATATCATTCTAGTTCAAGTTTATGTTGATGACATCATTTTTGGTTCTACCAAGAAGACATGGTGTGAAGAGTTTGAAGCTTTGATGAAAGGAAGATTTCAAATGAGTCCTATGGGAGAACTAACTTTCTTTTTGGGACTGCAAGTCAAACAAAGGAAAGATAGAATATTTATCAGCCAAGATAAATATGTTGCTGAAATCTTGAAGAAATTTTCGTGTATGGATACAAGGAATACAAGCACACCTTTTGAAGCCAAGAAGTCCTTTTGAAGCCAAGAAGTCTTTATCAAAGGATGAACATGGAGAAAATGTTGACATTCATCTATACAGGTCAATGATTAGTTCATTGATGTATCTTACTGCTTCAAGGCCATATATAATGTTTGTTGTGTGTGCCTGTTCAAGGTTCCAAGTTCATCCAAAGGTGTCACATCTCCATGCTGTGAAGAAGATTTTTAAATATCTTAAAAGTCAACCCAATTTAGGATTATGGTATCCTGGAGATTCCACCTTTGAATTGGAAGCTTACTCAGACAGTGATTATGCTGGAGCTAATCATGATAGGAAATCCACAACAGGAGTTTGTCAATTACTAGGCAGAAGACTCATATCATGGCAGTGTAAGAAGCAAACCATTGTTGCTACTTCTACAACTGAAGCTGAATATGTAGCTGCTGCTCATTGCTGTGGACAAGTACTTTGGATTCAAAATCAACTGTTAGATTATGGGTTTAACTTCATGAACACCAAGATTTACATTCATAATGAAAGTACTATATGCATTGTCAAGAATCTAGTATTTCACTCCAAGATCAAACATATTGAAATAAGACATCACTTTATAAGAGATGCTTATGACAAAAAGCTTATTCAAGTCTTGAAGATTCATACAGACAACAATGTAGCTGATTTGTTGACCAATGCATTTGATGCAAAGAGATTTGAATTCTTGGTGACACACATTGGTATGCTCAACCAATAACCTGCTGCATATGTTGAGGAGAGGTAATATCTGTACAAGTTTTTATAATTTTTATTGTATAGTCTATGTTTTGTGTTTTTGATGTAATTGTAGGTTAACAAAAAAAGATAAAAGAGGTTACATTGATAGTGGAAAGCATGAACTGGTCAAAATTGTGAGGTAGGGTTATCACTCAAAGTACCGCTAGCACAAATTCAAGTACCGCTTATGTTCCATGTACCGCTACATGTCCGTTGTACCGTTAAGGGTCTCTTTTGTAAATTTGGCTGTTTCTTCGCGCTTGGGTTTGTTATTTACTTAATACTTACTCCCATTATACAATTGATTCACCTAATATTTTATTTTTATCTCTTGATTCTATAACCTTCTCTCTAATTTTTCGATCATCAAAAATACTAATGGCTGCTTTACAAGTGATCTCTAAGCATACTTTGGTTGCGAATCTTGCTACGAATGATGACTCTCTTGGTTTCCATGAGATTCTTGGTTTCCTATGTCAAAGTCATGTTCGCTTTGCACTCACTGTAAGTCCAGTTGTCTCTATTTCCATTGTTGAACAATTTTGGAATACTGTTGTATTAGGTACTCGGTTTAATCAACCTTGAATTAAGGCTAGGGTGAATCATAGAAACATATATGTAACTGAGGTACTGCTAAGAGCAAGTTTGAGATTAAATGATGAAATGGACTTAGTATGCTTAATAGTACAGAGATTCATGATGGCCTTGCAGCCATGGGCTATGGAGGTGGTAGGGAAAGTCTTACTGTCTTTAAAGCTTTATTTTCACCTCAATGGAAATTGCTTTTTCATGCTATTATTCATTGTTTAAGCTCTAAAAGTACATCTTTTGATCAAATTCCTGTTGCATTGGCATCAGCTGGTATTTGTCTAGCAAATAACAGAGTTTTTAATTTTTCAAGATTAATTTTTGAAGGCATGACTAGGAATTTAGAAGGGACTAAAAAGTTTTTAATGTATCCTAGATTCATTCAGACTTTAGTTAGTGACCAAATACCTAACCTACCAGAGTTAACTGATACATGGGATGTTCCTACATTCACCAAGAGAACTTTCTCTTTCTTGACCAAACAAGGCAATGCCTTTACAGGAAAAGTTACACCATTGTTTGCTCATATGTTAGCCCAACCTGCCAATCAAGAAGGTGAGGAACCTAGCAATGCTAGTGCTTCTCAGCAAACTCCTTCTCACCAGAGTTCCCATTCTCTAGAAGATTCACAATCTTCTTCTCACAATGTTGGTGCTCCACCAAACACAAATGAGATGATCCACACACCTACTGCTTCTATTGGTGCTAATGGTTCACCACAAGCACAAGCACCAGTGGTGGTGGATGTTGCAAATTTAACTGCTTTGTGTACTTGTTTGTCCCAACAGGTACAGGTATTGCAGAAAGAAAAGCTTGTTCAAGACAAGAAAATTGTTGAATTGGAAGCTAGCCTAATCAAGTTGAGGAACAAAGTGTCACCTTGGATGAGGCAACATAGATCTATTCAGAAGTCTGCAATCAAGAAGCAAAGGTTCAGGAACCACAAGAAAAGGCAACTGAATGCAACCAAACAGGGGAGGAATTATGAAGAACAACCACCTTCTTCTGATAATCAGACAAGGATCTCTGGAAATGACATCAATTTTGAGTTGGATGAAGATGTCATGGGGACTTATGAAGATGGAACTGGTTTAGAGACTGGTGTGGATGGACCTTCAAATATGGAGATTCAACAGGAAGAACCACAGCCTACTCATGAGGAGCCACAAGTTGAAGAAATATTGGTAACTCAGCCAGCACCACTACCTCAGTCACCACTTCAAGCAAATTGGAGTGCTTTCTGTGAGAATTTGGAGGAAATTAACATTCAGTTTCCTGTATCTTCAACTCCACTACCACAAAGACAAGTATGGTTTCAAAGGAAAGAAACTTTGCAAGTACTGTCTAGATCAAGAATGAGCAATGAATCAGACAAGACTGAAGAGGTGCAAGTTGAAATGATGGCTTCTATGGAAGAAAGAGTATCTGGGGATACACAAGTGATTGAAGTAACAAGTGTGTCTAATACTAGTGAAATCAACATTGTTGAAGATCCAAGTACTGCTAAGCCAACTAAGCCGACTGCAAGTACTGCTGACATTGTTGAAGACCCAAGTACTGCTAAGCCAACTAAGCCGATTGCAAGTACCGCTGGTGATCATCCTTCACTAGAAAGTCAAACTCCTTTTGGAGAGGATGAGACTTTAGCCCAATTATTGTTTGACTTAAGAAAGAAGAATTTAGTTGAGAAAACTAAACAAGCAGAGGCAGAGAAAAAGACACAACAAGAAGTTCTTGCCAAAAAGAATGAAATTCAAGGTAAGAAAGTTCAAGCTTCAGACCCTACTAAAGGTGTAGTTATTCAATAGCAAGCTAATGAGGAAAGATCTACCAAGCTGGAGAAGAAGCTACCTAAGATTGATCCAAAGGATAAGGGGAAGAAGCAAATATTATGAGAATCTGAATATGAAAGTGATTCAGATGAAGATATAAGCAAAGTCATGTACAAATTTAATCAATTGGACCATGATGAGGAATATGCTCTTAGAATGCAAGCTCAGATTCGTGAAACTGACTTACAAGAAGAACTTGAAGCTAAGCAACATTTGCTAGAAGCTAAGAGAATACATCAATAATGGAACATATAAGAGTATGACAGGATTCAAGCTGAATTACATGCAAGTGAGCTTCTTGCAGAATCATTGATAGCTGAAGAGATAGATGCTTATGATGAAGAAGAGAAATCAAAATTGATTGATGATCTGGTAAGGGAGCAACAAAGATTCTTTGCTGAAAAGAGAAGAAGAGAAAAGATTAAGTCTCCAACTACTATGTAGATTAGGAATCAAATGATGAATTTTCTTAAGAGAGTTAAGGGTTTTACTCATATTTAGCTGGTCAAGAAGAATTTTGAAGAAATCAAGACTTTGTATGAGCAAAATAAGAGAACTGAATTGAATTTTGTTGAAATTGGATCTGAAGCAGATAGAAAAGCTGTTGAAGAGCTTAAAAGACATCTGCAACAACAAAGGCAATTTGGAAGTACTCCTAGAATTGAGCCAAGTACTGCTGAACCTATAAATACATCTCCAACTATCAAGACCACTTATGTGAGGAAGAATAGAAAGGAGAAGGTAAGTTCAAGGGAGGAAGAGACTGCTCAAAGAATGAATACAGGAGTTGAAACTCAAGATATTGCTCAGACTGAAAATGTACAAGCAGTACATACACAGTCAAAAGTACATACAATAGTACATACTGAGGAGACGGTACATACAAACTTGGAAGAGGGTTCAACAGAACTTGATGGAACCTCCAATGGTGTTAAAAGGAAAAGGTCAACAAAGATAAAGAAGAAAGCCAAGAGGGCTAAATCAACAGCAGAAGATAGTGATGATGATGAGAGCTTGAAGAAGTACTTGAAGATTGTAAAATTTGAAGATCAATGTGTTGACACAGAGATTTTTGGAAAGAGATCATCCATTGCTAAATGGATTTACTCTATGTCTGAAGGACTGCTCATGGAATTCAGAGAACTGATGGCACAACAAGGATATTCAAACTTTTGGAGGATATTCTTCACATTCTTGACAAACAAGATATTCAGGATCTTTTCAAGTTAGTTCAAGAAGCCAGTGCAGGTAAAATTGAAGTATCACTATTATAAAGGGAATTTCTCTTTATGTATGAGCCACACAATTGTGATCAAGAAATGTTGAAGGAATTAGAGAATCAGGTTCCTAGTTACTGGAGATATTATAGGTCATGTGGATTGCATATTTTAGATGTAGATGATGTTACATATTATATGCTGCAAGAGAAAACTTACCCTTTCAAAAGAAGATTGTTGGAAAGGATGTTAGAACAATAATTGGAAGTTACAGAAGAATCTGTTGATGCTTTGGAGTTGATCAGAATGGTTAAACAACAAATCAAGGATTTGAAAGATGAGGAAGAAGCTGAGAAAGAGCCTTAAGTGTTTGACTTTCAGTCACACTTCACAAATGGTTCTTAGTTAACCATGTCTAACACACATAAGAACTGGCTAGTCTATAAGCAAACGGTTTGTGGTAAAGACTTATCAAATCCGTTGAAAGTTGATAGTTTGCTAAAAACTATATGGTTATAACTCACCTTGTTTCGAGACAAAGAGTTGGCTAGTCCTAGACAAACGATACTAGGTAAAGACTTCATCAAATCCGTTGATGGTTGACAATTTACCAAAATTTGTAAGGTTATCAGTACACCTTATTCTTTATGAATAAAGTATTGGCTATTCCAGAGTGTACGGCTAACTGGTAAAGAATTTATCAAATCCGTTGATAGCTGGTGATTTGCTAAAAATCTGAAGCCAATACAGATTGGTTTTTGTTGTTAACTGTTTTATTTCAGGTATGAAGATTGCAAGCAAAGAAGTATTTAAAAATAATTAGAAGGTTTTGTCTTATCAAATCAAGACTAAGGCTCATGATTCAGAGTTTAAAGATGTAACTCAAGAAGACAATAACTGATGCTGGAAAGATAAATGAATGCTTAGAAGACACAAAGAAGATCATAGTTTAAAGACAAAGATGATACTCATGATATTTGAAGATTATCTTATCAGAAGAAGATCTACATTTGAAGTGTTTGGCTACATTCATTTGGATACAAATACAAATTACCAAGTTCAATCCAAGGATGAAGGAAAGACTGAAGACTTGTATTTTAATACATCCAGTACAAGAGAAACAAAAAGACAACAAGTTATCATTCTTGTTTAGGGGAGGATTATTGGGAATTATTTGTTAAGTGTCAAGTACCGTCAGTGTATTTTAAGTACTGTTAGTGTTATGTAAGTACCGTTAGTGTTAACGCGGTACATAGTAAGTACTACTACTTATAAAGTAAGTACTGCTATGATGATTAGGACGAATATATCTTAGTATAAGATATGTCATAGTTATAGTTAGAGTATATCTTATGTGATATACTTAAATAGTTAGAATATTGATAATATATCGTCTGTGATATAGTTATATTTATAGAATATTCTAAGGTTTCTAGGGTTCCTTACTCTATAAAAGGAACATAGGTACAATGTCTTTCAGGTACCTCATTCAAGTCGATTAATAAGAGAATCGAATAGTTAAACGTAATTTTGTTCTTCTGTGCTTTATAAGTTAGATTCCGCATAACTTATTTAGTGTTAGTAAGAGTGCTCAAAGTGTTTTAGTTTGATTACAAACTACTATACTAATTCTTAACAAAATATAGATCCAATCAAAGGGATCAACACTTCATTATGTAGCTATTGTGAAGCCGGAGTGATCATTTACTGGACAGAAGGTACGAATATTCCGTCCTTCAGTAATGACATTCTTTCCTATATTAGGATTCCCCGTATGCAACCATCTGTTTTCCCCAGTAGTTTACGTGTCTTAAACACATCATCTATGTTATGTTTATTTTATATTTTCCTGAGCTTTATACATGCATGCCATTTTCGCCTAGTTATGGGGGTTCTATAACCATAGGACTAGAGGCACCGGTGTTATGACTCTTATGCGGTGAGAGTGATTGCTCGAAGTGTCTCTTAATAGTATTTGGCCTTTGTTATTATATCATGTGGGTAAAATGGGTGCATCCTAGGACAAGTTAGTAAGATTTCATGGTAAGTGCGGTGTGTGCCTTGCATCCGTTACAGGAGCTGATCCCTCAACTCATATTATATATTAATTAGAGGTAGCCCCTCTAAATGCATGATGAGCTCACCCCTCTATGTATTCATGCTCGTTGATATAACATGACCTATATGGGATCCCGACATATTTAAAATACAGTTTTCAGAATAAACTAAACATAAGTCTTATGAACTTAAACCAGGTTTTCTAGGACATACAATTATTCCACTGTTATTCATTTCACTTCATTACTTGCTTATGTTTATGTTTTACATTCATTGTTATATATCCGTACACTGAACATATTTCTCAACCGTATTTTTCTTTCCATGTCCCAATACGGCAGGTACTAAAGGGCAAAGCTAGGATTCAAGAGTACGTGCATGGAATGAGGCGCCTAGTCTTCTTCCTTCTTTATACTTTTGCTTTGCTGGACATTGTTTAGTCATTTCCTTTATATTATATACTTATGCATTTCGTGTGTGGAGCTTATGTTGGAACTGATGTTTCTTTCTGGTTTCCTTTATGGTCATTTAATGTTTTAGATATTTACCTTGCATGCTTTGATGACACGTCATAATTATTACGTAACGGTCCATTTATCGAATGAGGTGTTACAATTATGGTATCAAAGCCAAGGTTTCAACCTGTAGGCTCTTAAAATTGACATGTGACTAGTGGGTAGTCATTAGTGTCTTCCTAAAACTGACAGTACATTTTACTCATTTCACTTCATGCATTATCATTGTTTTATGTTAGGTTTTTTGATTAAGTAATGGTTGGTACAAGACTGGCCATATTTAGTCACATGTGCTTTTTAATTCGATTTATTTTGTGAATCGACCCATAAGCGTTCACCTTTGCTCATGTCAATTATGTTATGTGGACCGACCCATAGGCGTCCACTATTACCAATGGCTGTTTTCGTTGGTTATGCCTTCATCAACTCTTCATGCATTCCTTATGTGTATCCTATGTTCTAATCAGCTTAATCATTTTCAGATGGTCATGACACGCGAACAAGAACTGGCTGCAGCTGTCCAAGCAGCTCTGCAGGGTATGTTTCCACAAACCAGGAACCATATTCGGAACGAATACCTGAATCAGAACAATCCTCCTCCTCCACCGGTTACTTTACACACTTGGATTCAGAGGTTCAACAAGCAAAAACCTAGATCTTTTGAGAAAGCTGAGATATCATCTGATGCGGAAAACTAGATTTTGCATATGGAGAAAGTTTTTGATGTTATGGGATGTGATGGTGTCTACAAGGTAAGGTTGGCTTGCTATAATTTTGAAGGAGATGCCTTGCATTGGTGGAGGGCATACAAGCTAGCAAATGAAGGTGATGTTTGGTTAGCTACGTTGACTTAGGATCAGTTCAAGACTCTATTATATGGACAGTTCTTTCCGACAGCTGAGCAGGAGGGACTCAAGAGGGACTATCATTCCATTCGTCAGAGAACTGGAGAGACTAGCACTGAGTTTATGCAGAGGTTTCTTAGGTTGGCTGGATTTTTAGGCGTTGTCGCGGTAACTGCTGAAGAACAAGCGAAGCACTTTCGCTGGGCTCTACACGCCTCGACAACAGATTGTTTACTTAGTGCTACTTACACTAATGTGGCACAAGTTAATGATGCAGCACGTAGCTTGGAAATGCTACATGAACGAGATGACTACGAGGAACAAGCTCGTCTAGAGAAGAGGTACCAATTTCAGTCATCCAGCGTTATTATTTCATTTTAATCTTTATATTCATTTATACCTTTTCCTATCTAATTATATCTTTCAAGCAGAAGGGTGGAGACTGATCCCAGCCGGCCACTAAGCAAAATGCCAACAAGGGGCACGGTCAATCTAATGGCCGCTATGGATCTGACAGGAGGAACGATAATGACAATTACCATAACAATAACAGCCAGTCTAACAACAACAGGTCCCTAAATTCTTATAACTTTTCTATGTTAAGTTGTTGTATGTTTTACATACTAACATGTCAGCTTCATAAACAGGAACTCTGCGAGTGGACGTGACCAAAATGCTAAGGGTCTGCAGTCCAACAACTCGTCTTCATCTGGTAAACTATCATTTAAACTTCAGTGCAGTCATGTTTATACCAAATAAGCATGTCTCACGCATATTTCTTAAACAGGCTCTCAGGTAGCTAGGGTACCTCCAGGAGGTTACACCTACCCCATCTGCACGACTTGTAGTCATAGACATCGCGGACCATGTCGTAAGGTTGTCGGAGTTTGTTTCAAGTGTGGACAATCCTGACACATGTTGAAAGATTGCAAGAAGGGAGATACTGCAGGTACTTCTAGTGTTGTTCTTCCTAAGCCACCAACTTCGGGGCGTTTCTATAGTACCACAAGGGACCAAGCCAATAAGTCTTCAGGTACTATCATTGGCATCCTCTTTATGAGCGGTCATGCTGCTTGCGTTTTATTCGATACTAGTGCTACTCATTCAGTCATATCCACTACGTATGCCACTAGTATTAATAAAATCCCTACGCCATAGAGAATATTTTAAGTATATTTACGCCTATGCGAGACTCTGTACGCATTACCCAAGTATACAAAGATCTTTCAATAGAACTCGATGATAAGATTCGCCCAGTAGACGCACTTTGTTGGATATGTGCAAGTTTGATCTCATCTTAAGCATGTATTGGTTATCTAAGCACCATGCTACTATCGACTGTCATACCTATCGGGTTATCTTCGGTGATGTTCAAGCACCAGACTACCTTCACAATGGTTTCATACCAGGAAAGTCTGTACAAATCATTTATACGTTAGAAGCTCGTGCCTTACTATCTCATGGTTGTGAGGGCTTCTTGGCTTCAACTCAGGATATTACCGCCAAAGTTCCATCGATCCAAGATCAACCAGTTGTTTCTGAGTTCCCCGATTTATTTGCAAAAGAACTTCTGGGTATACCACCTATCCGTGATGTAGAGTTTAACATCGAGCTCATCCTAGGAGCTCAACCAATCTCTAAGGCTCCTTACCGCATGGCTCCCATAGAGCTCAAGGAGTTGAAGGATCAGCTACAAGAATTACTGGAGCGAGGTTTCATCTGTCCGAGTGTATCACCATGGGGTGAACCGGTACTTTTCGTCAAGAAGAAGGATGGAAGCATGCGTTTGTGCATTGACTATCGTGAGCTGAATAAGATCACGATTAGGAACCGTTATCTATTACCACGAATCGATGATCTGTTCGACCAACTGCATGGTGCCAAGCATTTCTCCAAGATCGATCTAAGATCTAGTTATCATCAGTTGCGAGTAAAAGAGCAGGATATTCTCAAGACTGCTTTCCGCACAAGATATGGCCATTATGAGTTCGTTGTCATGCCTTTCGGAGTCACTAATGCTCCTACGGTATTCATGGACCTTATGAACCGCATCTTCTACGAGTACTTAGACAAATTTGTTATCGTGTTCATCGATGACATCCTCATCTTCTCTAAATCCCAGGAAGAACATGAAGAACATCTACGTATTGTGCTACAAATCCTTCGCTAGAAACAATTGTATGCCAAATTTTCTAAGTGTGAATTTTGGCTAAAAAAGGTGGCATTTCTAGGCCACATTGTCTCCACAGAAGGGATTACTATGGATCATGCGAAGGTTGAAGCTATCACTAAATGGACAAGACCGACGTCTGCAACAGAGGTTCGTAGTTTTCTAGGCTTAGCTAGTTATTATCACAGATTCGTGGAGAACTTTTCAAGACTAGCCTTACCTTTGACCAAGTTGATGCGGAGAGGAGAGAAATTCGTTTGGACTGATGAGCGGGAGAAGAGCTTTGAAGAACTCAAGCAGTGGTTAGTATCTACACCTATTCATACTCTCCCATCTGGCATAGGTGGATTTCATATCTACAGCGATGCTTCGGGTAAAGGATTATTCTGTGTACTCATTCAAAATGGGAAGGTGATTGCATATGCATCACGTCAGCTGAAGCCTTACGAGGGAATTATCCTACCCATGACTTGGAGCTAGCAGTAGTGGTCTTTGCACTTAAAATCTGGAGACACTGTCTGTATGGTGAATCATGTGATATCTTCACTGATCACAAGAGTCTCAAGTACATTTTCACTCAGAGATAGCTTAATATGAGGTAGAGAAGATGGCTGGAACTACTCAAGGACTACGACATCAATCTTCGGTATCATCTCGGCAAGGCGAATGTAGTGGCAGATGCTCTCAGCAGAAAGTCAGGTATGATTAACGGCATCAAGATACATGAGGAAATCATACGTGACTTAGAGCGACTAGACATGGAAATCTTAGTAAGTGGACAACATGGGTACTGGGCTAATCTGAGAATTGAGCCAGACTTAATTTCTCGGATCAAGGCAGCTCAGAAAGATGATGGTGAGAATTGGGCTATCATCCATAATCTTGATCGGCATATAGAATTTCGTGTAGATGAAGAAGGCATCGTATGACAAGGAACTAAGTTATGTGTTCCAGATGATTAGACACTCCAAGAAGATTTATTGACAGAAGCTCACAGTTGTCCATTCTCTATTCATCCAGGATCCACCAAAATGTATCATGACATTAAACAACATTTTTGGTGGAGTGGCATGAAGCAGGATGTTGCTACTTTCGTATCCAAGTGTCTAACCTGTCAACAGATTAAGATTGAGCATCAGCGGGCTAGTGGTTTACTGCAACCGTTAGAGATTCCCGCATGGAAGTGGGACATAATATCCATGGATTTCGTCAACGGAATTCCGCTTACTTAGAGCAAACATGATGCTATATGGGTCATAGTAGATCATTTAATCAAGTCAGCTCATTTTCTTCCAATTCGCAAGGACTTCTCAGTTAGCAAATTGGCAGATATAGCCCTTAAGGATATCATACGACTACATGGAACATCGTCATACATCATATCAGACTGAGATCCTCGTTTCATGTCAAAATTATGGAAAGGTATGCAGAAAGCTTGGGGCACTAAACTTAAGCTTAGCACTGCCTTTTATCCTCAGACCGATGGTCAATCGGAGCGTACCATTCAGACCTTAGAAGACATGCTACGAGCGTGTGCATTGGAATGGACAGGAAGTTGGGACGACTACATTTGTTTGGTTGAGTTTTCCTACAACAACAGTTGGCATGCAAGTATTAAGTGTGCACCTTTCGAGATGCTCTATGTTAGAAAGTGTCGTGCTCCAATATGTTGGGATCAAGTTGGAGAACGAATCTTTGAAGGACCAGAGATGATAGAGGTGACCAATGAGAAGGTTGCCATCGCCAAGGCGAATGTACAAGAAGTTCGTGCTCGACAGAAGAGCTATGTTGATAAACATCGTAGAGATCTAGCGTTTAACATCGATGACCATGTTTTCCTTAAGGTATCACCAGCACGTGGTGTCAAGCGTTTTAGAATTAAGGGCAAGCTCAGTCCTCGTTTCATCAGACCGTTTAAAATCCTTGAACGTGTCGGTGAAGTATCATATCATCTAGCTTTACCTCCTCAGCTGTCTCATGTGCATGATGTATTCCATGTATCCTTACTCAAAGGTTGCAATTACCATCCATTGCATAAAGTTTCGTATCCATTCGAGCAGATTCGAGAGGATATGTCATATATTGAGGAACCTGAGGAAGTTCTCGACCGTCATGATCGAGTCATGAGGAGGAAGACGATTCCATTCTTCAAAATCCGTTGGAGGGACCATTCTGAGCGGGAAGCCACTTGGGAAATGGAGGAGTCTATCCGGATTTCTTACCCTCATTTTCAGTTTTGACTCGGGTATATCATTTTCAGCTCGCATGTCTTTCCAGCTTATGTGTCATTTCAGCGTTTATTATCTCATCAGCTTATCATATCTCTAATTTGAGGACGAATTATTCTTTTAGAGGGGAAGAGTTGTAAAAACTGCTTTTAAAATCCTAAGATCATTAAATGCACGAAATTACGGTTAAATTTAGACTTTCCAATTAATTAATATACGACATGAATCATGAATATATAATACGAACGTAACGTATATTAATTAATTATACTAAGTATTACATATGTAAACATGAATGTAAATGTACGATAAGTATTCACGTATAATACTTAAAATATACAAGATACAAAACACGAGCATTAAACGAACACACACGATAATACATATTTAAGTACTAAAAACAAGTATGAAAATTAAAGGGGTGTTTGTGGTTTTCGACTAGAAAAGAAAAGAAGGAAAAGTTGGCTTGGCCGACACCCACTTTACTAATAACAAAAACACCATGACGATTTTCATAATACAGTTTTACAGGAAAAACATCAAAACCCTAGTCTCTGTTTTCTTTGTCTCTTAGTCGCGGCAATATCACACCCACAAGGGCGATTCATTGTTTTTGGATCATTAATTTATACGGTATTGTGTTCGTGTCTTAAACATTTTCACGCATACGGTATTCCTTGATCTTTAACCTTATTATTTATTTTTCTATATTGATAGATTATTAAAAACAAGTATAAATACATGTTATATAAAAGATTAAACACGGGATCAGGGTAATTATGGTTGTTTGTTTAGGTTACACGCGAACCGAGACCGGGTTTGGTCTTGGTGGTGTTTGGTTACCAACAGCCGCAACCCCTTAGGGGTCGGTGTTGGTTGTTCGTGGTCAGACCGCAGCACCACACCCCCATTCGGTGGCTGTGGCTTTCGGACAACAACAAACCGAGACCCCTATGGGGCTCGGCGTGTTCTCGGCACAGGAAAAAGGGGAACCCGAGCGCAAGTTGGTGTGTATTTGGTTTCGGGCGCAACAGCAAGCCGAGAGCCTTGGCTCTCGGTGGTGGGCTGTTGGTTCGGACGAGGCACGACAGTGGGGACCACAGCCGTCGGCTTTGGTACTCGGTGGTTATTGGTCTTCGGTTTTGGGCTCGGGTACTTGACAATTTTTACAAGACATGTAATTAAACCCTTTATGTAAAATACTTTATGTTATGTTTTTATTAATTAATTTTATTAATTAATTTATGGTTTAATTAAAATAAGACTTAGGTTATGCTTTATTTAAATAAAATCATGTTATGTTGTATGTATAATTTATTTAAATAAACTTATGTTAAAATAATTAATAAATTAATTATTCATGTACACAAGTTTAATTAATTATAACTTAGCTTAATTAATTAATGTCATTTTAAGGTAAAGTCTAATTACATGAAACTTGTAATATTTTTAATTAATTATAACTTATGAAACATAGATAACATTATTAATTAATAATAATATGTTAAGCCTAAGTATTTATTATTACTAAACTTTACACTATAATTATACATGACATAATATAAGTTTATTAAACTATATGTTATATCATTTAATCACTTAATAGGCATACGATTAATTATGAAAACATATTAATTATGGAAATATATTAATTATGGAAAAATGTTAATTATGAAATTATACTAATTATGGCAACATGATAAATATGGAAACAAACTAAATATGGTAACATGCTATTTATGAAAATACACTAAATATGGTAACATGCTATTTATAGAAACATGCTAAATATGGAAACTTTCTATTTTTGAAAACTTACTATTTATAGGAACTTTCTATTTTTAGAAACTTACTATTTAAGGAAACTTACTATTTAAGGAAACTTACTATTTTTGGAAAGTTACTTTATATGGTAACCTGCTATTTTTAGAAAGTTATTATATATAGAAACATGTTATTTTTAGAAAGTTACTCATTATGTTATAACAAGTACTGTAACACATAAAACATGAAATACATGAATCTAAAACACGTGAAACTATAAGAAACACATGAGTTAAACATGAAATAATAAGACAAGACAAGAACAAGTATAATAAGTATGAACACGTCAAGTAAACTAAATAACAAGTATGTATAAGTAAAACCGACACTTATTCATGTCCTTTCATTATGTAGCTATTGTGAAGCCGGAGTGATCTTCCGCTTTCGTTTTCGTCTTTATTTACTGGACATAAGGTACGGATATTCCGTCCTTCAGCAAGGACATTCTTTCCTATATTAGGATTCCCCGTATGCAGCCATCTATTTTCTCCAGTAGTTTACGTGTCTTAAACAGATCAGTATATGTTATGTTTATTTTAGATTTGCCTGAGCTATATTCATGCATGTCAGTTTCACCTAGTTATGGGGGTTCCATAACCATAGCACTGGAGGCACCGGTGTTATGACTCTTCTACTGTGAGAGTGGTTGCTCGCAACATCCCTTTACAGTATTTGATCTTTGTTATTATATCATGTGGGGTGAATGGGTGCATCCTAGGTCAAGTTAGTAAGATTTCATGGTAAGTGCGGTGTGTGCCTTGCATCCGTTACAAGAGCTGATCCCTCCACTCATATTATATATTAATTAGAGGCGGCTCCTCTAATTGCATGATGAGGTCACCCCTCTATGTATTCATGCACGTTGATATAACATGACCTATATGGGCTCCGGGCATATTTAAAATATAGTTTACAGAATAAACTAAACATAAGTCTTTCAAAAATATAAACTAGTCTTATGAACTTAAACCAGGTTTTCCATGACATACACTTATTCCGCTGTTATTCATTTCAATTCATTACTTGCTTATGTTTATGTTTTACATTCATCGTTATATATCCGCACACTGAGCGTATTGCTCAGCCGTATTTTTCTTTCCGTGTCCCAATACGGTAGGTACTAAAGAGAAAAGCTAGGATTCAAGAGTACGTGAATGAAATGAGGTGCCTAGTCTTCTTCCTTCTTTAATTTATTTACATACTTTTGCTTTGCTAGACATTGTTTAGTCCTTTCCTTTATATTCTATACTTATGCATTTCATGTGTGGATCTTATGTTGGAACCGATGTTTGTTTCTGGTTTCCTTTATGGTCATTTAATGTTTTAGACATTTACGTTGCATGCTTAGATGACACGCCATAATTATTACGTAACAGTCCATTTATCCAAATGGGGTGTTGAGTTGCATTACACATTAATGAATAAGAATACTTTACATTTTAAGAAACTGTAAAGATGATTGTTAGTATATCGTTGATTTTAAATACCTTATACAAGGTATGGCGATATCCTCATACTATGACACTTGCAATAGTATGATCATGTAGGATAAAACACTCATCTTGTTTTTCAAATCTTTTACAATTTGTGAAATTTAAAACAAGTATTCAGTAAGTTTACTTAAATGACTATTTAGCATTCTTGTAAAGAAAGTTGAGAATGTTAGAAACATTGAAATTCAACTTGCTAAATTAGTTTCATGCATATCTACTTTAGTATTTGGATAATTGGGATTGTAAGATAGTTATTATTTTCTGATGAATAAAGATACTCGATATTTTCTTTCATTCATATAATTACTGTTGTCTTATATTTGTATGTTTAATCCATGAATATTTGATTATTCTAAATATGTTTATTTTCGGTTAGCAATATGAGAATATTGTCTACATTAAGACAAATGTGAGTGTTGGTTATATTCTTTGAATGTATGGACGGTTCTCACCAAACTCATGTGTTATTCATAAGAGATGCATATTGGACACCCCGAACTTTTAAATCGTTACTTTTGGATCCTTGTCATGAGTAAGATTTCGAAAATGGTAATTAAGTGATCCTTAGACTTGAGATGCAAACAAGTTTGTGCATGTGTGAATATCACTTCTTGATTATAAGTTAAACGCTATCTCGCACGCGGTAGTTATAAAGGCTATAGTTGGAAGTGTTGTGGAGCAGCGATCCACAAACACTTGTAGTCAATATAAAATTTGTTCCTCCACTTGATATAGTGAAGATTAGTACCACAGAGCCCTCTTTAGAATTAATCAGATAATTGTGTAGTCGCACCCAAAGAGTAAATCAAGATGATACTTGTTTACATTTGGTATGTCTGAATTAACTTCTATAACGAGAAACTAAAACTTAAACTATATTGAATGAGTTAGGATCCATATCCATGGTTTAATGGTACTAGTAACAAAGAGATGATTATTAGCAAGTCACATAATCGTATACCATTTATACTTTTGAGATATTCTTCTTGAAACTATACCCCAATCATTTCCGGTTATAATAAAGTGTTGCTAGATACTTTATTATAGACGTACTATGTCTTAAACTCTCACAAGTGGGAGTTGTTTGGATATGCGATCGTTTAGCCTTCGGAAATGCGTGTGCCTATCGGGGGCACACACTCAATACGGATAACACATTTTGTATTTACGTTTATTTGTTTATTAATTAAACGTTTAATAAAAACTTTACTATTATTTAATTAACGGTAGTTAAATTAATTAACGGACTTTAATTAATCTATCGTGAGTGCGTTTAATTAAATTGAGGGACTAAAAATCGATTCTTGGAAATCGTAGGGCCATAGTCGGCCGAAAATACCTATAGGGTATTCTAGGAGGTTTTGGTTTATTAATTAAGCTAAGTAATTACCTTAATTAAGATTTCTTGGAGTAAGGCCCAAGTTTTTGAGGAGGTGGAGATTAGTATAAATACACATCTCCATACCTCATAATTTTTGTCTTTCCCTTTTCTTTGCTTGCATCCGATCGAACCAAAGAACACACCAAAACCATTCGATTTTTCCCTTAAACCCTAAAATCACATAAAATGTAAACATTTGCAAGATCTACTACCTTTTGGTACTTCCTTGTGAAGTTTCTTAGCTTATACTAAATCCTTGATCCTCGTGTCAAGGTTTTGGTTTATTCTTGTTCCCCTTGGTGGTTCGACATACATAAACCCTAATTAGGGTTTATGTGATTTTTGGGTAATCAATCTTGTAACGTTCTATAAACCGATCTTTACGTAATCCCACTTAGGGTTTTGGATCTAAGGTTTATATTTACAAGATATATACACTATTTGTTTGAGAAGTGAAGTTACCACTAGCATCGTGGTTTGTTCGTTTGACGTGTCGCGTGAGCAAACGATATAGACGGTAATTTAACCGTTAAAATTCAAGACCAAGATCAAGACGCATTGATTGATTTAATCAATTAATAAAGGTTGGTTTTAAATTATTTTTATTATGTACTTAACCATATATGTTATATTAGATTTATTCTGTTGCATACTCGTAGTTAATAGTTTAACTAGTTTCAAAATCCAACACTATATTCTCCTTAGAGTTAAAAAAAAAGACCATATCCTTTTGACTACATTTTCTTATTTTTGTCGACATCAAGCCATTCAACCTACAAAAGGTCTACAATTAATATATGTGTTTTTGTAGGGATGAGCACGGTACCGTACCGAACCGGTATCGAATTAGTGGTACCGAATTTTTCCCGAGCATAAATTAATGGTACCGGTACTGTACCGAACGGGATTCGGATATCGGTACTGTACCGAACGGGATTCGGATATCGGTACCGGTACCGGTACCGAGAAATCGGGATTTTCCCGTTTTTTTTCGGGAATTTCCCGATTTGTACCGGTACCGAATTAATAGTACCGAATATTTTTTCACCTTATTTCGTGGTACCGGTACCGTACCGAACGGGATTCGGGTACCAGGAATCGGTACGGTTCCGGTACGGTTCCGATTCGGTTTCGGGATTCGGGTCCAAATGCTCATCCCTATGTCCTTGTAATAGTCTCAATATTTGTAGTTTTTTTTGTTAATAACGTAGTATTTGAATTTTGTTAATGTAGAATATTTAGAATAATTTGCATAATATAAATAACTTATTTATTTTTAATTCAATAGTTAAACATTTGGTGATTTGCAAGGCTGCATACATATATTCGTACGAGCCAATTTAAATCAATGAGATAACCCTGATACAATAAACATATTCGATATAAAAACGATTAAAAAAATCAGTCATACCTAATATTTTTTTTGAAAAGCATACCTAATATTATTGGTGGCAAGAATGAGATAGACAATCTTTTATCATAATTATAAAAATATAACAAAACAAGAAATCGTAACAAGATAACGATAGTTAAATGTCGTGATTAAAAAACATAACAAAAAAGGATGAACAATAAATTAAAAGGTGACGAATATTAAAATATACAATACTAAATACTAATGTTCGTTAGGTAGCGACCTTTAACTTATTTCTTACATAAGTAATCTTCCATGTTCGTAAAAAAATTTAGAACCAATTCATAAAAATAGATTTTAAATTATCGATTCATTACTGAGTTAGTCTCTCGCATTTTCATTTTTTTTAGCTCAGAGTACGATGGTGTTCCTTGACACCATACATTACTAGCCCAATTTTTGAATAGCTCACCACACCAGAAAGTGGTGTTGTGAACTTGGCGCCATAGTTCTCAGCCAGTTTTATAACGTTTTGATTTTTTAATTCATAAAATAAGATATATGTGAACCCACTATGCCATTTTTTATATTTATAATATCGTTTTTACCATGATTCACTGTTATCTTATAAAATATAATATCGTACTATTTTAGTCAGTTTCGCTGGATAAGTTTTGTATTGTTATGCTGCATTAATCTTTCTTCTATACAAGCATGCCAATTTTCCACATGTCACTATTAATAATAATCACATAGGAGTAACTTTTTTTTTTGAACAGAATAATAATCACATAACTAACCCACTCCAATATTGTCACTTTATGTTTTAGAGTAATATTTTCCACTTCTTTTACACAACGGTCAATTCAAACGTCATGAAACAAAGCACGTGCCATCTTTACACGTGCACTCCATCAACGGTCATATTTCACAACAAACACAACGGTCATATATCTTTCAACCGTTAGATCTCAATCCAACGGTCCATATTTCTGACAGAAACCATGAAAAAAAGAGCTTGTTTTGGGATTTATATAAGAAGAAACTTATTTCAGTGAGTGAATTTTTTGGCTTGTTTTACTGTTGGTGAGGAAGAGTGATAGTGAGACTGAGAGTGAGAGAGGGTTAACCAAAAAAAAAGACTTAAATTTTTTTATAAAAATTTGATTTCTTGGTTTTACATGTGGGTTTGAAAAGGGCATGTCTAATTCTTAAATTTTTATAAATATTTGAGGGTTTTGGGTAAATTTTTTTATAAAATTGAAGGTTTATGGAGTGTTTAAAAGGTTTAAGGTTTG
Source organism: Glebionis coronaria (assembly GCA_025667525.1). Classification (NCBI taxonomy): domain Eukaryota; kingdom Viridiplantae; phylum Streptophyta; class Magnoliopsida; order Asterales; family Asteraceae; genus Glebionis; species Glebionis coronaria. The sequence continues at coordinate 209,325,285 of CM046877.1, read as the reverse complement.
GATTTTTAATAAGTTTTGGGTTTGATCAGGTTGTTATGGAGATTGATATGTATTCATGGTAAGTGTTTCTATTAGGATCATTAGCAGTTTATCACTTGAGAGTGTGTTCTTGGTCTATTGCTTATTTTTTCGGAATCCGATGATCATTTTGAGGTAATGTTTTAATTTTCTTACATTAGTACTAATATTCTTTGATTCTTTTGTATTAAGCAGCTTATTATAGACATTTGTTATTCTTTATTGGACATAAATATTCATTTCATTTGATTTGGTTTTTGATACACATACACATTTTTTATAAATTATTTCATAGGATTCCATTTTTTTTAAACGTGTTTTCTAAAACTAGATTCACACACACTCTTTAAATTTTTTATAAACATTTATAAAAATTTGATTTAAAACATTTGTAATTGAGAATCGCGCGTTTTGTTAAAATCTAACAAGTTTGGAAGTGTTTAAAGAATGTTGGCTGGATATACTAAACCATCTGCACAGTTTCAAGCTTGTCATTTCCCTTCAATGAGCACACAAAGATTGGATTTACCATGTAATAATACTACTAACTTCCCACGAAAAGATTCGACACGATCACAGCCGATTAGACCAGTAGGAAGTTTATCAGTTGACAATAACCCGATAGAAGCTAGGACCAGCAGCTGTTCACTTAAGCACAATGTGGTAGAGAAACGAAGCGATATTTGGGATCACAGTTCTAACAAGGGGTTAAAAAGACTATATGAAGATGATCAAGACGAGTCCTTTCGAGCTAAGAGGAAAAGGGGTTGCAGTAAAGTTGAAGAGTTTGGTGAAAATGAGGAGAATCTAAGTTTAGGTCAGTTGGGTGGTGGGAACTTTTGGTATCCGGTTACTTCTCTTCCGTTTTCGAGTCCATGGAGCTTTGTGAATGAATTAGCGGATTTAGGCGACAAGGGTGTTGCTTCAAGTAGTCACAGGGAGCGGGTCGTGAAAGAAACGTCATCAGGGTCAGGTTCAAGAAGCAGTTCACCGGAGAGTCATCAGAGTTTGGATCTTGAGGGAGGTTTGAATGGGGTTGGGGCGCCAAACCCGAATCAAAGTTTGGATATTTTAGCAGTTGGGAATGAATCCCATGATGAAGAAGTTGGGTTTGAGCTTATAAGTCTGCTTTTGGCGTGTTTGGAAGCGATTGGGATGAAAAATATCCCTGCCGTTAATCATTTCATTTCAAGGCTAGGCGAATTAGCTTCACCTAGGGGCGAGTCTTCAATATCTCGTCTTGCTTCTTATTACACAGAAGCTTTAGCTTTAAGGGTTTCGAGAATTTGGCCAAATATTTTTCAGATTTCGATTCCTCGAGAGGTTAATCAGATGGAAGAAGAAAACGGGACAGCTTTACGTCTCTTGAACCAGTCAACTCCAATTCCGAAATTTATTCATTTCACATCGAACGAGATTCTGTTGAGAGCATTCGAAGGAAAAGATAAAGTTCACATTATAGATTTCGACATCAAACAAGGGTTGCAATGGCCGAGCTTTTTTCAGAGTTTAGCTTCAAGAAACAGCCCACCAAGTCACATTCGAATCACTGGTGTTGGTGAATCAAAACAAGATCTCATTGAGACAGGTGCTCGGTTGTCAGGATTTGCTGAGGCCTTGAATCTTGAACTTGAGTTTCATCCTGTTGTCGATAGATTGGAAGATGTCAGACTATGGATGCTTCATGTTAAAGAAGGGGAAACAGTTGCTGTTAACTGTTTATTGCAGCTTCACAAGATGTTGTATGATGGTACTGGTGGGGCCCTTAGAGATTTTTTCGGGCTGATTAGGAGCACAAACCCGAGCATTGTGGTGGTAGCAGAGCAAGAAGCAGAGCATAACGACATGGTGTTGGAAAAGAGAGTTTCAAACTCATTAATGTACTATTCTGCTATCTTTGATTCTATTGATACTGTCCATCCGTTACAGAATCAGTCTCGTTTCAAGATAGAGGAATCATTCGGCCGTGAGATTAGGAACATTATTGCATGTGAAGGGTTAGAAAGATACGAGAGGCACGTGGGGTTCAATCAGTGGTGGAAGTCGATGCAGGAGCTTGGAGGATTCAGAAACGTCCAGATCAACGACAGGGAGTTTTTTCAAAGCCAAATGATACTCAAAATGTACCAACATCCATTTGGTCCAAACTCATTCAAAGTCGAGAAGAAGCGGTCCAACGGCGGGACCACAGCCGCGATAACTCTAACCTGGTCAGATCAGCCCCTTTACACTGTGTCGGCGTGGGTTCCAGGTGATATGGCGGGAACTTCGGGGTCATACCAGCAGCAGCAGCAACAAGCATGATGTCAAACAACAACTTGAGGATACTTCTTTCATATTAGATATATGGTATAAAGTTAACAAATTCTTTGTAGGGGTAAAAAAAAGTGATTAGATCATTCTTTCATTCATTTGTTGCAGATAGAAATATGTTTAGAAAAAAAAAGTCAAAAATTTTATATCTAGGCTTTTGAGGGTAGAATCATTCATTTGTATAAGTTCTTTAAGTCATTTTTTATCCATATATTTTTTATTCATTCTTTGATATTTGAAAGTGATTTATATAATAAAAAGTTCTTCAATTATACCTTATTTTCTTGCTGAATATATCTGTTCTTGAATATCTTAGTTTTTGTAATGTAGTTTAAAGGTTGTTTTTTATCTTCTTCAAAATGCCCATTGCACTAAGCCTACTAACTTTTTTTATATGATTCTCATATATGGGTCAACCTATTTCACATGTTATGAGTTTTTGGCCCAATCAAATATACACAAATAAAAGATGTAAATATATGGGCTCAATCCAATTCACAGATATAAGATAGTGAGATATAAGATAGTGAGATATATGGGCTCAATCCAATTCACAGATAAATTGTAAATGATTTTTTGACTAATTAGATAAATTGTAAATGGCTTTTTGACTAACTGTATGAGTGAATGATAATCACATCAAAAGTTCAAAACTACATTTACTAAAACAGAACCGTAAAACAAAGTATACACGTTTGCTCTTTCGACGCGTCTCACTAAACAGTGTTTTCAGGAGATAAATTCTGTAACTTAAGTCCAAACTAAAGTTGCAACGAGTACTAAACGTTGTTTTCGTGGCATTTATAGTTAACTATGATATCAATGATATTTTTTTTTTCAAATCTTCTGATAAAAGATAACTAGGTAAAAAAAAAGACTCGGTAAAGATAAAAAGAACTTAAAACAAGACGTAAAACATACTACTAGCATATAAAGCTTCATGTGTTATTGAATAGAAAGAAACTCGAACCGAATAATTTAAAATTTTCTTTTATAAACGATATTGCCATGTTAAAGTTACATACGATAAGATACATGAGCTATTGTCCCCTCTTAAATTACAAAAGTTGCCCTTATCGAGTGATACATCGACCTCATGCATGAGGGCACATTGTTGAAAGTCTTGTCGATTGCCTAAAATATATAAACATCTCATTTGTAACTTTGTAGGCAAAGCTTGATTTGGTATGCTCGTGGCCAAATGCATTTTGGTGTCTATATATAATTATATATAGGAGTGGTCATTTATATGTAACTGTATTTTTTTTCTAGGTGATCATCTACTATCTTAATATGACGGACATAAAAAGTTGTTGTAATCTTTAGACAAAGTCGTCCATTTACAGCTCGGGGTATGGTAGACGTTTTTGCAAAAAAAGTGCGAGAAACCACACCGTGAGTAACATTTTCGCATCTCGCTGTACTTGTGATGTGCTCTCGGAAAACGCGAGACGACAACGCCAAACCTCGTACCAAGGGTCGCGTTTTCATGTGACGTTTTCGTATACTTTTTCTTGTTTTCTTGTATAACTGGTGCTTCGTGCTTTTTGTTACAAGTAAGGAGGTAAAAGGAAGAAGATAGAAGTTGAGCCGGTGAGGAGGTGAAAATTAAAAGTAGAATATCGAGACGGTGGGTTTGTCTGTGTTGGTTTTATGTAATTTACAAATTACAATAATTTATTACTTAAACGGGTTGGGTCAAATTTAATTTTCTTAATAACTTAAAAAAAATTGAAATATATAAAAAAACAACGTTTGAGTTTAAATGTAATGTTAAAATTTTAAAGGATTTTTGTATTTTATTATCTAAGTTTATGTATTTTTTTTATTATGTTATTATTTATTATGTTTTTTCTTTTACTTTATAATATTCTTTTTATTAATGAAAAATTATTTTGAGTTTTATAATTTGTACTTTTTAAAAAATAATTGAATAAAAAAAATTATGAAGTCGTCATAAGTCATAACACCATTTCTGATGTTAATCAACAACTTACTTTTCTAATTTATAGTGATTTTGATGTTATGAGAAAAAAATAACGTGATATGTAGTTTTTTCAGAATACCACATCACAACTTCATATCGCATTTTATGCTCTTAATAAGTTTTGTTTGTAATTGATTATTAATTAATTGGTTTTTAATATTTTAAGTCATTTGCTTGTAAATGATTATTAATTAACTAATTCTTAATACTTTAAGTCAGTATTAACATTGTAAAAATAATACTCGTACAGAGTAATAAATATGAAATATTGCGGATTTGATTGGCAAAAGGAAAACACGTGATAAAATCCTCGATTAGTGATGAAGAGGTTTGAGCATGGTTCTAAAAAGGTGTATTTTTTTGTCGCGGAAACATAAGACGCGACAAAATCACATTAATAAATGAATTTTAATGTTGGCTTTGGGGATGATATGAAACAAGGCGTGAAAAAAGAGTGATAGAATCGCAAGACGTGACGAGTTTTTTTAAAGAATTTAAAGAGTGATAAAGTCGCAAATGTTTCAAATCGTTGACATTACTAAAATGTGAAAATGAATATATTGTTGTAAACTACAATATAAAAAAATTCTAAAACAAATGTACTAATCTTCAGAAAACCTCTAATCACTAAGACCCTCTCAATACGGAACACAATTCTTGTTTAGATGAATGCATGACATAGTCGCGTGGGTCCATATTTAGGATAGGATTTGGTATAGTAACAGTTAAACGTATAACGACAACTCATAGATGTATATACACACGTGTATTTAACATTTTATGTACAAATATTTTATCGTAATTTCATAATCCTAAAGTTTATGGCCAATCAAGTTTTGGAGACAGAGATTACGGACACGCCTAAAACTGTGGCTAGATATTTAGATTATCCCATTACCAATTTTATGTTATTTTAGGGATTAAAAATTGATATTTGTTATTAGGGCTAATTTAGAAAAATGACTAAAAGGGATTTGGCACCCAAAAAAATGATCTCTCAAAACAAAATTAGTTAATTAACCATATTCGACCTATTCGATCTATTCGACCTTCATATTTTGTTGACACATGTCATTTGTGCTAATGGTTAGCTTATGATTGGTTTGTACTAGTAGGGCCCACCTAGTAAGTGTACTTGTTATTCGACCATAAGTCAAATCAATTAATCGACCCATACTTTTTAGAATAAAATATTAATTTTTACTAAATGATACCAAATAGTTTTGTTATTCGACTTTTACCTGTATTTTATTCGACTCGTACTTTTTAATAATAATAAAAGAAAAACTTTTTCCCAAATATAATCTATAGTTATTTGACTTGTACTATTATATTATTTGACCCGTACTTTTTATTATTATAAATTAAAAACATTTTCCCAAATGAATACTTCTTTATTCCTTTAATTATACGACTTGTACTATCTTATTATTCGACTTGTACTATTAATAAAAAATATATTTTTAAACCCATTTGTATATGGGCTCCCATAGTAATACTATCAAGTCTAAACCCATATCCAAGCACGCATAGTTTGTATCGGTAAAATCCTATTACATCCCGTCTCTCAAATCCGCTTATCTGATTATATGAGATTATGATTTGTGTTTAACATTGCTGGCTAGATCTGGTGTCGTATGATATATTGTTAAACCTATTTGCACGGAGATCTGCTGGCTGAGTTTGAGGATCTGGGTTTCGTGAATCCTTTCGTTTAGAACAAAGTAATTTTACTGGCCATGTGGTATGCACGTGTAAGTTTTTTCTTAATTTTACAGATTAGTGTATAATCACCATTTATGTGTGTTTTTTTTGGTGTGCTGTGTGAGTAAGAATCATGTATATAGTTGCCTTTTGTTAGGGAGTACGTTGGGCAGTTAGGGATCTTTAATGGAGTAATTAAGTTCCATGTATGTGAGTAACAATCATGATTATATTTTATGCAAAATTTCAGACCTGCAAGTGGATCATTTAAGTTTAAATCTTTGGGTTTGATCTTATGCAGGTTTGAAAAGACTTGTTTTTATATTATTTTATAATTTGTATAATCTTAATGGTATTGTTTTTCCTTTATTAATTTTTTAACAGATGAATAATATTGTGCATATTCAACATTATTGGTCAACCCTACATATGTTAGTATAATAGCATTCCCAGAAATTGTTAAATGTCCGTTTCGTAAGCCCCCACCTTGTACGTTAGATTTATAGTGCAAACTTTCGTGTCTTATTCATGAATATATAGTGAAAACTTTTGTAACCCCGGACGTTGTACGTTATTGCGAAGTTTTGTAACCCGGAAGTCCTATCTCTGTTTCGTAAGCCCGGACATTGTACGTTAGATATATAGTGCAAACTTTCGTGGCTTATTCATGATTATATAGTGCAAACTTTTGTGCCTTTAAATGTCTGTTTGTTTCGTGCCTTATTCATGAATATATAGTGCAAACTTTTGTAACCCCGGACGTTGTACGTTATATATTGCGAACTTTAGTAACCCGAAAATCCTATGAGTGAAGCAGGATTGTTAGTGTTATATTTATTAATCCTATCGCAGTCGCATAACACAAATGTAGTTGGAGAGAACAATTAATGAGTCGAATAAGGGAAAATATTTTTGTTGATCTTACACATAGTTGACAAGACCCAACTGTTTGAAATTAAAGTCTTGATTACATTTTGTTAGGCTGAAAAAATAAGTCGAATAATGGTTACTTTGAGATCAGTTATTTAATGAGTCGAATAACCTTGTCTACATCATATGTCTATAAAATGTGTAATTTGTATCAAGTATCCATCAACCAATCTTAGTCTAACTAGTAAAAACTTAAGAACACAATGGAAAACTTCACCGATTCCACAGATTACACCACTAACGAAATGGAGCAAGTTAACTCTGTTGTCACTTGTTTGCCGCCCTTGAAAAAAAAACTCTGTTGTCACTTTTCACTCTACCACCAATATCCCTGTTCGCCAAGCATCCAGCTCCAATTCAGTCTCCCCTAAAGGGCTTCAGTTGTCACCTCATTTGAATGTTTCGCCAAGCATCCCACCCATTTGCCAATCATCCAGCTCCAATTCTGTTTCCCCTCAAGGGCTTCAGTTTTCACCTCATCTCACTGTTTCGCCAAGCATCCCACCCATTCCCCGAACTAACCACCTAGCTGCCTTAGCCTAGAGCGCAAACTCAAACAATGTTAAGGACATGATGATGGCCTTGTTTGAAAGGGAAAATGATAGAGATTTTGCTGTTATTAGGGAGATGAACCAAATTGCTGACCAATATAGTGGTCGAGTTAGGGAGAGGGTTGAAATAATTGTTGAGCTTGAGCAGTTGTATGGTTGTGTCGATGTGTTTGAAAGTACCAGTCTTCTTAGTGAGATGAATGATGATGATTTGAGCAAAGTGAGATTTTTGATGACCGTTATAACTCAGGCCCAGATTAAGGTTATTAAAAAATCACACATGTTGTTAACATGAGAGCAAAGTAACGTGAATGGTCTTTTGTTGTTGGCGTGGTATGTTGGTTCTCTTTTTTCATGGTGGTAGTTTGTGTCGCTAGTTTCTTCCTTGTTAGAATAATACGATGCTTGAACTGTTAATTCAAGTGTCTTGTGTGTTGTGTGTCCAGTGATTTTCTTTTTAATGTTGTAATATGTGACCCGTGTTTTCAAGTGTGACTCGGTTTAAGGAATGATAATGTAGTGTTTAAGTAATTGTTTGTGGAATGTGTTAATTATCATATTTCTTATTCGCTAACAACCCAAGGAACTAACAGTTTTTATTCGCTTTCGCTAGAAATATGAAGCAAAAGTTATAATAACTAGTAAGTTGCAGTATTTGTCTTTAGTACGCCAAAAACTTAATGCTAAAAGACGGATTTTGTTTAGAGACACATGTTTCGGGAAATGGTTGGATTTACTGTTTTTCGACCATGAACCGCACCTATTAGACTTTGTACTACAAAAACAACGCACCATGAATGATCCTCAATATGATCTGCCTTTAATATATTACATAAATGGTCGTGGATTCTATTTTGGTCGACGTGAGTTCTGTTTGTTAACCGGTTTTAGGTTTGGACAGTGTGATTTTAGTGTTTACACCGATAGTTGTTTAGAATTTAGAAAACGAGTTTTTCTCCTGAAGTCAAGTGTTTTGTTAACCTGTATGGATTTTGTTGCACTGATTGAGGACGAAGATGCGTTTGGGAAATTGTGCGATACGGATGCTATACGTGTTGCTTTGATTATAGTGTTAGAGGTTGTTTTCATAGGGCGATTGTTAGTCAGCGTGGTTGATGAAAGCATTATTGGATTAGTTATGGACATAGATGCGTGGAATGCGTTCCCGTGGGGTGAGCATATTTGGGAACATCTTTACGACCCAATTTTGAATGTAGTAGATAAGGTAAAGATAGAACATCTTAACGGGTTGCACAGGTCAGCGAGATATGTTCCAAGTTACACTGTTTCAGGATTTGTTTGGGCTTTAAAGGTTATTACTATGAACTTTATAACCACCTTAATATATTATTTTGTGTGATCTGTAATTAAATATACATGAAATATTATATAGATTTGGATTTTGGAGACATTTGACGCCCAGAATGTGTGGTGGTTTAAAGACAGCGAAGTCATACCAAGATGTCTAGCTTGGTCTAGGAAAAAAATTATAAATGTTCTGACCAAGTAACATTATTCTCAAAAGTAATATTTCATACTTTACAATAAAGGTCACGTTATGTGTAATTTATGATTGTGTATAATTAACGTTTATATTTATGTTACCATATAGGAAGCGAAACATGTTACTGATATAAGGCCGACTTTATGCGAGTATGAAAGCAGTTGGTGGTCTACAAGTAATATGTTTTTGAGCAAATACATTCCGAAACAAAGAATAACTGTGGCGCATGAGTATGATGTATATCTTCAAAATATTGCTGCTACGCGAAAACGTGACCAGTTTTTGGATGAGGTTACATATGGTTCAGAAACTGTGGACAGGAGTAAAGTAAGTAGCATGAAAGATAGTATAATAAATGTCTTAAACGATCGTATGTTCCGAATAGAGACTATCATCAAGGTATTATCATCCGTTTGAAAAATGGTTATACGCTATAGTTATTGTGAAGCAAGTAATGTTAACTATAATATGCGCAGGTCCTTGTAGTAAACACATATGGTGAAACAGTTCCCGCGTTAGAGATTAATAAAGACGCGTGTAACCTAGACGCAGAATTTGTAGACAAGTTACGAGAGGATTTTATAAATATTGTGAACCTTCTCATTCATTATATTATTGATGGTGATGAGTACGAGGTGTGTTTTTATCCAAGTAACTTTATACAGGATTGCGTAAGTTGTAGTTGAATAATAATTTATGATAATAATCATTTGCAGGACTGTGAGGTAGAAAAGTATTTCTTGTTTAACTTGGAACGGGAAGAGATTTTATTACGTGAAGAAGAAGAAAAGGAAGAGGAAGCGACAAAACTAATTTTAGCTGAACAGAAGAGATTAAAGTTAAAGTCAGAGCAGGACATAGAAATCGATAGAAAGAGGATAATAGACTATAGGAAACGTTATGATGCCATGAGAAACAACAATCACTTTAACCTGGCGATGTCTCGTGCTCAACCACAGAAAAGAAGTATGATTACTGGTGCAGCAACTTCAAGCTGGTTAGAGGCTAGTAAAAAGTTTAAAAGGAAAACATATGACGTGACGTGTACACAAGAAGACATGAGTGAGTATCTCCAAAATGTTGGTGACTGGGTAGAGGTATGAAATTATAATTTTTGTTAGTCCTATTACACCAAAATACCATAACAATTGATGAGTTTTACTTAGACTGGTTCAATAGCGGTATGGATGAGTACCTTGCTAAACCTGGCCGTATACGTTCCAAGTTGCCATGGTGCAATGAATGTACCATTGATCGAGACTTTCGAGAAGCCCTACTATGCTTAGACCCCCGACGAAAAGGTTGGCTTACAGACAAGGTAATTTTTTACCTAAGGGAAAAGTCCCTTTCAACAATGACAATTATTTTTTAAATCTAGATTGTAATATATATTTTTTTCAGCACATTGATTTATGGGTCGATTACATGTGGTATGTACGACCTAATAGTGTAAGGTGAGAAATGGTGACAAGTTACTTTGTCCAGCTACTATTACAAAATAGCATGCCTGTTTGGTTTGTAAATGGAAGTCGCTACAAGGTGCCTTGGACGGAAGTAGATGAGGTAAATATATTTCACCTGTCCGTGTATACACGTTTTAAAAGCTGATTAAGTGATATTATATTTGTGTTTTCGTAATAGGTGTTTATTCCGATTAATGAGACGGATAAACACTAGTGTTTAGCGCATTTTGACATACGGTCCGACATGGTGACATTTTACGATAGCGGGTAAAAAACTACGATGCTGAATACCGTGCTTGGTACATCAATCTTTGTCAATGCTTACAAGTAAGCCAAAATCTTGTTATGTTATATATTATTTAAGGATAAGTGCAAAATCTGAATTGAGCACATTGTATAGGAAAGAATATTTTATGGTTGGATATGAATGCATTGCAATCCAGATACTGACTTTAACTAGGGTTTAGATAAACTGCATTAGGGTTAAATGTGTATAATGTGTGCATAGTTATGGCTATAAATATGTTGTATAGTTGTTTGGAAGATATACAAAACACCTAGACTTATCCCTTGATAAAACTCCCACTTGTGATGTCTGACTACATCCCTCTATAACTACAAAATGAAATTATGCTTAAACTTCCTGTTTATGCATTGCTTCATTTCAGGCAGGTTTCTAGAGGATGGAAATCGATCATTGATAGTCATAAGTTTTTCGACAAATACAGAGCACGGTTGACAAAGCCTTCCACTTTCCTAGTTACTTATGACCAAGGTTTCATAGGTTCTAAATATGTTTGTTTTATACAACAAACATCTTTTATAACTCTCCATTCTCACATACCTCCATCCCTTCCCGGCTTAAACCTAGAATGTAGGCCTATAGGAAATTCACATGGTGTCTGGTGTTTCTTGTCTCCACATATGGCAACATTGTGGAACCCTTCCCTTCGCAAATCTGTTGGTATTGTTATACCTTACTCTATTGATACAACAAGTTTCGAAAAGAATGTTTTCGGGTTTGGTGTTCATCCTGATGACCTAGTCCCTACCCTAATCAAGGTTGCATACCCAGAATCAGGTCCAAGAGACTGGACCGTACTTTTGTTTAACCTAGCCAAAAAACGCTGGAAATTTATCCCCACTCCAAATCTACCTACCAAAAATATATGTTTAACAGATCTTCACAAACAATAATTGACGGGGTCATTTACTGGGTTGCCTCTGAGTGAGTTGTATTTTCGGATGGTGTTTCGTATAAGGACTACATGATAATGTCGTTTGACATGGTTAGTGAATTGTTTACACTCATAACCATTCCTACCCCGCTTAGAAAACTTCTACCCATTCCTTTTTTCATCTCAAAAAGGGATTCCTCACTTGTGTTATTTGGAAACCACTTTGGTGTTGTACAACCTTCATTCACTATTTAGAGTGTTGAGATCATTCATTGTACCATAAGGTCATTTCGCAGGATTTGAAACATCGACACACATGATCCTTTAAAAGTTCTGGGTTTCACATGCAATGGAAGTACAGTACTTGAAGTTTGTAGGGCATACCATATGTCACACAGCCTACATTTGTTCAATTCGCAACAAATGCGTAGTTTGGGAGTCGAGGGAGCTGGTGGTTCATTTTACTTGGGTTTGTATCACGAGTCCCTTGTGATGGCTAATGAGAGGGACAGCTGCATCTATTAGGATAGTTTCGTATTTCCATGCAAAATAATGTTGTTTCTATATTTTTAGTAGTATCCCATGTTCGTACTTTTTAATATTTGTTTGTAGTCGGACTAGTAGTGTTGTTTTATTCGTTTTTAATGCTAATGATCATTGTTGTGTTATTTGTTCATGTAGTTTTTAATTGGTGTATGTTATTAATTTGTTGGCAGGTTAAGTTGCCTGAAGTTTTGGATATGTGTAATGCATTTGTGGTAAAAGCCATTGATCGTAAAGCTTACAAGATAAATTTTAGGTTTGCCCGTGGTATTCCCCAGCAATGTGGTGTGTTTGATGATTGTGGCGTATGGGTATGCATATTTTTATACAGGCTATCACATGGGAAATCGCTGAAGGTCAATGATGCGATACAAGCAGCACTTGCGTATAGAGAAAGAATGGCTGAATTTTATTTTAAGCATAAAGTAGTTTAAGTTTAAGGGACCTTAAGTTTATTGTAACCTATACAACAAAATATATTATCAAACTTTATTTTATGCTGGGGCTTGTGGTTATGTAGAAACAGTTGCTCATAAATTAAGAAAGTATTTAACATTTTGTATCATGTTATCGTGAGTGTTAGCAAGTGTTAGCTAACCTAAAGAACAAAAAAAATTAAGTAATAAAAAAATTGAGGTTGTCCTGCATCGAACCCACGACCTCACTACTCTCAACGCCACACACACATCTCATAACCAACTCTGACCTAAGGACTTTACTGTCCAAAGGGAGAGTTTGTTGGTATTTATAGGCATTTGTGGTTGGCTTATAAATGAAACTAGCTAAGAAAAAGACAAAATCTAATTTTTAAACTATGTAAACCTAAAACATTTTATTTAAAAAAAATTCAATTTATTAAAAAGGATTTTCTGTTTTAAGAACAATAAAAAACAAAGTCAAAAGAAAACAATTATTAAAAATAATGTACAAATGGGAAAAATATAAATTTTTTTCTAAAAATCCTAAACTGTAAATAAGACTAGGAAAAAATATTAAAGCTAAAAAGAACACGACCAAATAATTTGAAAATGGCTTATTATGTTCGAATCGTGATGTATAAGCCAAACACAAATGCCCTTACATACCAACTAACTCTACCTTTAGACAGTAAAGTCCCTAGGGCAGAGCTGGTTATGAGATGTGTGTGTGAGGCGTTTAGAGGAGTGAGGTCGTGGGTTCGATACAGTGCAACCTCCAAATTTTTTAATACTTAATTTTTTTGTTCTTTAGATTAGCTAACACTCATGAAAACCTGAAAAAATATGTAAAATACTTGCTTAATTCTTGAGCAACTAATTCTACATAACCATTACACATATTTTGTCCAGCAAAGTCAAAATAAAAATACAAATATTAAGGGTAAATAAGCACAATACATTAAACATGATGTGTTCAGCAATACATTAAACTAATGTCATTGGTACATAAAAAAAATACAAAAATCGCATCAAATCTTCTAAAAATCCTCAAGGTGAACATTACGATGGTTTGAAGATTCCACCTGAGTTTGATTGTCAATGAAGTGGCTAGAATGGCCGTGTCCCAAAGTATTCTAGTAGTAATATTATTCAAATGTTAGACTTCAGCCCAGTTGGAATGAAAAATAAAACGTTTTATAAGATATTTTTACCTGACGTTCTTGCAATGGAGCCTGACATGCGTCTCTGTGGTGTCGAGTGTCTTCACACCTGCTGCAATAGTTGTTTATTGGTTCCTCCCCTTGGGACCTAATACGAGCATTCGTTTTGGGATGTCCTGGTTGCCGCTTTACTACGATAGGAGGCAACACCTTCTGCAGATTAATTGGTTGTTCCCACATGGACAATTCTAGAAGAAGGTACACCAACTCCCTGTAGGTGTTGTTAACAGTGCTTTTACAGAACTATGCCTTGGCCCATCGATTTGGATTGCGCAACCCAATTACCCGAGAGACAGAACATACATGACCACACGGCTGGCCTGAAAGTTGCCAATTCTGACAGGTACATTGACCTACAAGATCCACTTTGTGGGAAGCTCTATGATCTTTCACCTAGTAAATCTTGAAATTCTATATCGGATGAACCACCCAGTTAGCACTCTTCAAATTCCTCTTTGTCACCTTTGCAGTAGACCAGGTTGATAGTTCATCAATTTGCGGCATAGCTACAATAAAATGTTGACCAACAAAACCATTAGTAATCATTTAATACTTGTTTAAAAATAATCAAAAACAAAGTTTTATCGGTCGTACCATCATCTTGCGACCTCTGCTCACAATACATTTTTTGTAGAAGGTCCCTAAAAAATCCATAAGCTTTGTGATTGGAAATCTCCTAACACCCTTTGTTAGTGAATTAATCGACTCAACGCAGTTGGACGTTAAATAATTGTATCTGTTTGTTGAGCAAAAAGCGCGGGACCAATTTTCAAAACCAGCTTCTTGGAGTTTTCTGTAAGCCTCAGTTTTACAAATTCTTATTTCAGAAATACTGTTTTCAAAATCTTGGGTCAAATAAGCTTTACATGTTTTCCAATAAATTGCATTAAACTTTCAGGACTTTAAGCTGCAATTCATAAGCAGATGCCTACAGCATATACCATGGAAGGCTTTTGGAAACACAGTGCTACAAGCTACGTTAATGGCTTGATGAGATCAGATATGATAACTAAATTAGGAACATCACCGATACATTCTTTCAGTTAGTTAAAAACCATGTCCAATTCTCAGTTGTTTCACCTTGGCACACACCCGTGGCAATGGGTATGATTTGGTCGTTGCCATCCATCCCAACCGCAACGAGGTTAGTACCAAGATACTTACCCTTCAAATGTGCTCCATCGATTTTCAACAAAGACCGCATATAACGTACAAAGCTCTGAATCTGCAATTATAATGACATTATTTCATTTTATATTCTGGTATAGTGGGAAAACAATAAAACGTAATGAATTAGGAAGTATCTTACCGCGACGGCGAGGCCAATAAAACACTTCTTGAAATAACAATCTTCGTCAGTATCAATATGTGTTACGATTCCTGGGTTCAACAACTTTAAATTGTGACAATAAAAAGGTAACTGGGTATACGAATCCTCAAGCGAACCGTGTAGGATTTCCAAAGCCTTTTATTTACCCGCCCAAGCTCTATAATACGAAACATCTAACTTCCAATCTAAATGCAAATGCTTTACAATATCGGTGGGTGTATATACCCTGTTAGTATCTCTAAACTTGTCAATCAATAATGGCCTTAATAAATTACGCTTTGTCGTTGCGATGGTTAGGGAAAAAATTCGTCTTGGAACAAGCGTGGATGTTTTGAACGGTTGTTGCTCTAAAGACCGGACTACTTTTCAGCTTGCGTGTGTGTATCAACCAATTGCATTCTGCTTGTGAACAGTAGACACTGTAACGTTGGACACAAGACCGTAGTACCTTATATTGGTAACCATCAGTAACGGCTTTTTTTCCAATGACAAACATACACACCGCCTTATTGTCAAACCTATCGCCTTTTTTAAAGGGAAAAGACAAATCGAAATATTGTTGGTTACTTTTTGTTTTATTCTACTATTTGTTGGAAGCGCGGGCATATTGTAGTGAATTTCGTTGTCAGCCTAGATGGCTAGAAACTAATTCTTCACAAACTAAAGGCTCATTTAAATCAAAGGAATCATAATTTAAGTTGTGTAGATTGTTTATGTCAACCAAATTAATGTAAATCTTTGCAACGTCTTGCGTGTCCAGAATATCACTACACATACACTCGACGTCATCGTCATCCTTCAGGTCGATTCTATCCTCTCGTATGATGTAATACAACGAAATATTTTCGTGTTCTTGTACACCAGATTTCCCCTTAACATGACAGACTAGCTTGGATAAATTTATGGGCTTTTCTAATAGGACTGCCCTAGTAGAGTCCTTAAAAACAAGTAAGACTTCGAATGTAACAATTTTCCGTCTAGCCATTTTTCTATGAGTAAGCAACCTGCGCATGTTTTTTTATATACGTCATAACACCATGGCTAGTTTAACTAACACTGAAATGACTTTAATTATTTTTACAACTTCCATTCAAATAACTAACTTTAACTACTAGTTGAATAAAATTTATTCTTTAAAAAACATACCATCATACAACAAGGTAAAACAGCAGGGCTTGTTTAACTAAGACTCGAAGGAGTATACATGATGAACCAGCAGTCGCATAATTAGTATACCTAAGTTGAACTACTAGTCGAATAAAAGGGCTTGTTTAACTAACAGTCGAATGAGTTTGCATGTTCAACCTCTAGTCGCATAATGATTATACATAGGTTGAACTACCAGTCGAATAAAATTTATTCTTTTGGTTTTAAACAATTAGCATAATACAAATAGCCAAAGAACAGGGCTTGTTTAACCACCAGTCGAATATAAAGTACACATAAATTTATAGAATACTTATAATTTGCAACCACTAGTCGAATAATTAAGTCTTCCCAACAACCAAGAAATACATACTAAAGACTATGCAGCTTTATCTTGTAAATAAATACCACAACGCATAGAGTAAATGCCTACAACGAAATATATCTTCTTCATCAACAAATTCGTATAAGCGTCGATACTATGATGTAAGGAGAATGACACATTGCAATTGTATACCGCCACTTGAGATGGATACTCAAGTATCATGGACAAGATTGAATCCTGGCAGAAGGTTCAAAGGCTGCCCAGTTTATGTAAGTATTAACCCAACCCCAAAGTTTAATAAACACCTACGTTCGGCTAATAATGTCTAGCGTTCCAGTATGGTCAATTGTTTTGTCTAAGTGTATTTGACAATGCACAAGTCAACAGCAATTGATCCAACTGGGAAGCTAAACACTTGATTGACTTATACGAACCCATGTTAGCTTGGTTTCGCGATTAGCGTCCAGAGTTCCAGTTTGATCAGTTGTGTTGTATAAGTGCGTTAGTCAATGTGCAAATCTCCTGCAACGGATCTAACTAGAAACCTAGACACAATTTATTCAAAACATGTTCCAAGTGGTTACCGTTTTAGGCCTATTAGTAATCTAACAAGGTGTCTAGAGTTCTAGTTGGATCTGTAGGCCTAATTATGTGTATTACTGAATGCTCATGATGACGTCAACAGATCTAACTGTAAATTTACACACAAAGTTTAGAACACTAATTCGTATCAAATTAAAATGAATCTTTGCATACAACCTAAATTTCGCATCTAACTATTTTACAATTTGTTGAACGGGAGAGATCTGCTCAATGTGGTGTTTTTAGATGGCTAGATAACGAGCTACCTTCAGAATACTACAAGGAACTAATGTATAACCATCATGCTGACAACACAAATCTGACAACAACCTTAATTACCTTAAGGCAGCGCGAGCATCTTAACAGGGGATCATTATGCTTTACAACTTGTACCATTGCATTAGTTATAATGTTTGTAATTATGTTATGTTTGTTAGTTGTAGGTCGCTGTTAATAAAATGTGTTGAATATTCCTGGACTAGAATAAACTACCATTATCGCAACGCCTTTTTCATTTAATACCATTAGTGGAAAATTTGCTTTATAAAGCATACGGAGAATACATGCATGCAAATTATCTATTACTAGTAAACATAAACTACATGTCTTCACGGTGTAGGTAGTTGACCTTGTGTTTCCAGAAATATGAGATCATGTTTTCGCGGTAAGCAAGGGCAGTTTCAACTGAGTTGCCAAAAACCAAAGGCATCCCACGTGTTAGCCGATACAGTATAATAAGAGCCCATATCCCACAGTATAAAACCCGTATTTAAATAGTCGAATATTAAAATACGCAGTTTTAATTTATTAAAAGCTATTCATTTAATTACTCCGAAAAATAATTATTTAGTCAGAAATATCGCGAGAATTAAATACGACGGCACGTAAATAATACTTAAGGCTTTAAAAAAAAATTAAAAGTATACAAAAAAAGAAAAGGGCCGGTTTGGTTTATTGTAAAAAGAAGGAAAACAAAGTTGTGCTCAAGCCCATTTCGAATGCACAAAAAAACGGGGGTTCCCTTTTGTAAAGTCAGAACGCAGAATCAAAAAAAAAAAGGGAAAAGAGTGTTTAGGGTTTTGTGCCGCCGGAAAAATAAATAAGGAAGATCAGTTCGTCCTTCATCTTCGAGTCGTGCTCTCTTTAGAAATCATTAAACAGTAATATCCCTGTCCTTTTCTCTTTTTTTATTTTATCCTGATTCGAGGGTATATGCTTGTCACACCGAGACCTCTAAAACTCGGTGGTGAAGTCTTGTGGCCGGTCGTGAGACACAAACCCAGTCGGGGGGGGGGGGGGGGGGGGGGGTTATTCAATAAAGACTCGGGTCCTTGTTGGCCTCATTTCTCAGCCTAGCCGTGACCCATACCGGGGCGGCTAGGGATGTGTTTCGACCAAAAAGCTGCCAAAAACCCATTCGGGTGTAAAGCTGTTAAAGGGGGTGTTTGGCTTAATTATATTCAGTGGGAAATTAGGAAAACAGTGGGAACAAAGTGTAATAACAGTGGGTACAAACTGGAACAGGAAATAGTAAATTTAAAATGAAATTAGCGACAGTTTGGCGACGACAAACTCTATCGCAAATTGTTTATGACGCTTTTATTGACAGTTTTGAAAATCTTAGCTTAGTCACACTTTTTGGTGACACAACTTTCTGTCGCTAATCTCATATAGACAGATTTTGTATATATAGTTGTTAAATTGTTTAGTGTGACCGAGAAGGGGTATCTCGGTAGGCTCGGGGCATAGTTAAAATAATAAAAATGAATATTTTAAATTATACCTTTTACTACTTCTTTTATAAATAATTTAATTGTATGTTAAAAATAAATTAAATTAAAATAGTTTTATAATAATTAAAGGGTATAATTTTATTATAGAAATCATAAATGATTTTGAAAACCTTATAATTTAGGAAACCTTCAATTTTAACAGGTTTCTTTTTATAGTATTAAATTAACGTCATAATACGTTTGTATCGTAATAAATAGTAGGGCGTTAGTATATTAGAAAGAATTACTATAGAATCAGATTTATCAGTTAAAATATGTACAGAGTTTTAGAAATAAAATAAATAAATGAGAAGCCAATGAGATAAGTAAAATAAATAAAGATCCGATAACTTATTCGAGTCTATTATTGTTGTAGCTTCCGTGAAGCCCGAGTAGTATTCGTTCAGTCTTCCATCAGTCAGTTACTGGACAAGAGGTACGGATTTCCCGTCCTTTCAGTAAGGACTTCCTTTCTATGCATGATTAGGATTCCACGTCTGCAGCCAAATGTTTTCCCCAGCATATGTTATAAATTATCAGAAATTATTTTAATAACTAAATAGATTGCCTAAGCTTTATATACAAGCATGACCAGTTTATGTACTAGTTACGGAGGTACCGTAACCATGACACTAAAGGCACAGGTGTCATGACTCACCTGTAGGAGAGTGATATCCTGCAGCGTTCCACTCAGTTTAGCTTGGCTATTTTATCAGTATTATTAGTGGGGCATATGGATGCATCCTAGGCTTATCAGTTTACAGTTATCAAGTGAATGTGGTGTGTGCTCTACATCCTTCACATTGAAGCTGATCCCTCCACCCAGCACAGTATTTAGAGGTCACCCCTCTATAGTATTTAGAGGTCACCCCTCTACAGCATGACGAGGTCACCCCTCCAGTTATTCATGCAACAGTTGTTACAGCACATGACCTATATAAGCTCTTGGCAATTAAAATTCAGTAAATGCATGTTGTTAGATTTAACAGATAACAATTCAGTTTTATTTATATATCATACTTATAAGATTTTCTATTTCATCGTACTTAACATATTAGTCTTTCAGCTTCAATAATTATTAATTATTTCAAGTTCAGTATATTCCTATTATGCATTATATCCGTTCACTGAGCGTTATGCTCATCCGTAGTTCTTTCTTGTTCTAACGGCAGGTACCCCAGGACACTCTTAAGATTCTGAGAGCATGTGTATTGGATGGAAGCCGTTCAGACTTCTTTACTTTATGCACTTCATTTTTATATTGCCGTTGGACATTGTTCAGTCCTTTCTTTCAGTATTTTACTTTTCATGTTTGAGCTTATGTTTGATTACTGATGTTTCATTCCGGTATTTCTGTTATGGTCAGTTAATGTTTTTAGGACATTTACCTTATACTTTGATGACACGCCATAAATACACGTAACGGTCCACTTATCCAAGTGGGGTGTTACACACAGTCTCCATAGTTTCCACCTTGAATCGGTACATCATCTGAAAACTTAAAACTGATTTTGTAGTCTTCTAATTTTAACCCCTTGCGCTTTAGTACACCAGCATTATCTAGTAACCGTGGTAGTTTGTCGATAAGTACTTCACGCATCCCTATCCACCACAAGCGGGTCTTTTGAATTGGCAAATTCTTTGATCTCCGGTGGGGTGGAAGAGAATCATAAACTGTGATCGCTCCCGTCCTAATATGCAATTCACCAAGCGCCCAGTGCTTTAGTGGTTCATTCAAAGGGATGTACACCTAAATATAATAAAATTTAATATTTGTATAACCTAATATCTAAGACTAATAATATCAGTCTATATGGAATGGTTTCAAATAATTTAACAAACCTTCTCAACGTCTGCCCAACTAATACGTACGTTTTTTCCTTCCACTTACTGTTTAGGCAAACCTCTCATTAACATTGGCGGACAAAAATGAGGTCCGGCTACAGTCTAATCATCATTTTTGCCACGATAGTGGAACAATAAGTCAATCCAAACTTCAAAGTGCTGCGAATATCAAACAACACACAATATCAAACAATATTTTAAACTAAACATACTATTTATTTATCTTTTAAATAAAGAGTGTGCAACCTACCACGGTGCGTAGCCATCCTCTATTGTTTTCGTCTAAACCCAACAAGCATAACCAGAATGTCTCATTAACAACTTGTCCATACTCGACCCATGGAAATTGGAACAACGGAAAATTATTTGCAATGGAACCCTTTTTTGTCAATAATTTCTTCAAATATGTCGGTACTGTAACTTTTGTGGGGTGACTTTTTTTAGGGCGTTTCAATTCCTGAAAATTGAGGTTACACCTATGAAAAACTATTAATCTTGGAAATTAATAAACACCAAAAACCAAGAATTTTACCTCTTTAAACATTTCAAGTGGGGTGTAGGCTATTTCGAATACAGGTTCATTCGTTTTCATTGGTTCAAATCGGACGACCAATCCACCATCAGAACCTATAGTTTCGTTGTTCAAACAGGAACGGGTTTTTTAACAGGATCAGTAGTAGACCTTTTAATAAGTGTGAAAACACTTATCCTTTTACCACTTAATTATAATAATAACCAAGCCAAACCGTGTATTTTATGTCGTAAATGTCAGAATTATGTGTGGTTTGTGTTTTTGTTGTGATTTAGGATCAAAATATGAAAAGGGAAGAAAACACGGGCTTTCACGGGCTTTAATCGAAGAAAAAGACAAAAGACGAAGTCAAAAGATCAAGAGTGCAAAAAGAACGGAAGTCCAAGGCCTATTCTGAAGATTTATCGAAGAAAAGTCTAAAGACGGTGTAGAATCTTGATAACCTATGAATCTATGAAGTGGGTTGAAGATTTCTAGAGAGAGAAAATAGAGAGAGAAAGTGAGAGAGAAACTATGTGTCTTTTTTATTCAAATGAGAAAAGTGAAAATCAACAACTAACCCCTTTCCATGGTGGAAAGGGGTATTTATATCCAAGGCCCTTATTTGGGCTTGGTCCGACCCATGACAAGCCCATGGGTCGGTTTCTTACTTAACTTAATAAGTAACACTAACTACGAGCTATTACAACATTAATAATATTGTGGAGTGACCGATACTTCTAATATACGTAAAAACGTATTTCTAACAATCTCCCCCTAAGGGAGGTCACTCCACGTTTACAAAGTTCTAAACCTAGCATACTATACTAAGTCTTCGTTCTTCAGCTCGTAGTCTTTTCTTCTTTCTTTTTGTTGTGAATATTTTGATTTGATCTTTTAGGCTTTGGCTTGAGAGCATTGTTCTTTTGACCAATCACGTGCGATCTTTGCCTTCTTGTGAAACTTGCCTCCTCGTGACTCCATGTTCCACACACTTATGTCTTTTTGTTGAATTTTCGAAAGCTTCAGAGTTTGGTACAGCGGAAGACTTCATTTTGCACTTTCTTGAATTTTGCTGAGCTTTGATGCAGAAAAACATAAGCATGTGGGAACGACTTCAACAGGTACACCGCAACACCACCGTCTTCAACTGGTACACAGCAACGCCACCGTCTTCAACAGGTACACAGCAACGCCACCGTCTTTAACAGGTACACAACAACGACACGAATAAAATGGCTTTGACATTTTATTCTAACTCGGTAGCATTTTACCTCCGGTCGGTGAAGACCGTTGGACGATATTAGATATCGTACCCGAGACGGATAGTTTCAATTAAGTAACTTCCTGACAGGATTTCGCGGGTAAACCCGTTCTCTTTATTCGACCGTCCAAAGCTAACTGCGAACATAAAGAGTGAATCACTTGGATAAATTATCCTTGTGATTTGAAGCCGTCAATTCATGAAACCTGGAACAAGTGAATTTCAATTAAGATTTTCACCATCGTTGCTTTCCAGTTATCACGAGCTCAATTCATAAAGAATCTTGCACGTCACCTACCAAGTGCTGTTTGATGTTAACACTAGAAGGATTTCCACTCGTCACTGTGATCAATAAAGAGTCACTCTGAGTGTTCTGGCAAGATCATATGATAATGCGTAGAGGCCTGGAACGAGTTTAAGTTCAATTAAGAATTAAACCACTGTTTCTTTCCAGTTTTTCACAAGATTGGTTCTAAAAGAACCGCACGTGTAACCTACCATGAGCTTGTTTGATGTTGGCTCAAGCAGGATTTCCATCTTCATTGTAATACTTGCGTATTACTCGGATGTTCTGGCAATATTACAGGAATACTGCGTAGGACTCATGAAAATCTCTTACTTTTCACAGTGTGTGAGAAAGCAAGGAATAAATTGAAAGTGTCCTAATGAGACTTTTGATGATCTCGTGGCTCTAGACTCGATAGTGCGTTTTGATTTAGTGAGTGATGGCTGGAGAGGAGTGCCACCTTTTCAATATCAGTCTATTCGGAGGGAATAAACCAATAGATAACGTGTTGATCTCCGTGTGATTAAAACAAATACCTTTTGAGAGATATTTGAGTTAGCTGGGAAGGGTTGTGCATTGCATCACTGGGTCCATGATGTCTTTCTTCAATATCGAGAATCATTAACAAAAATGATCTCAATAGCATATGTATTGACCCGGTTTCTGCCTAAAGTTGTAAGGAGGGCTTCTTTCTTTACACCCTTTATCTTTACAATTCTTTTTCATTCTTCAACCCCTTCAATGCTTACCAATACGTCATAACTAGCACCTTGTTGTGATTGTTCCAGTGCTAGCTTAAGTACTTGGTCGGCATTCAGCTACGTTCACACACTTGCTCCAACTTTCCTAGGACTTCTAATTCTATCTAGGGAATTGTCCTTGGGAAGATTCCATCGGTTCTGATGAATCATTAGACTAAACCTATTCCTACCACCCTTTTGTCACCACATTCGTCGTGAATTAAGCGTGTTTTGGGAAAGTATAGCCACCATGAAAAATCATTGAAAATCACCTAAAGTACTTGTGATATTGAAATCAAAAGTTTTGTACCTTAGGTGTTTTGTTCATCAAAAACGCTCCCCCTTAACACGTGCTTTACACATATTAAGTTGGATAATCGTTAAGTCTTTTTCATCTTTTAGCCAAGTATCATTTAAATCTCCTTAATCCCATTTTCTCCCCTTATCCAAAATGTTAACCATTAATATTTGGGATATTGAATGGATTAACCGGTCTTTGGGTAAAAATGAAATCGATGTTTGGCCATAGAACATGTTAATGCTCCCCCTTAAATTAATAAGGGATAGTTGTAGTGCTTTAGTATGATATATTTTGAAAGATTTAGAATCTCGTGAGAAATTCTTGAAAAATTATCATACCTTAACACTACATCAAGCCGTAAAAGCACAATATTCACAAATTTACATATTCACAATTAAAAACCAATATAAAGTGGACCTGAAATGTACGACCCATTAGATGGATCGTTGCAGTAACTTGTGGTGCACTCCATATGGTCTACCACCAACGAATCTTTCTAAGCTCCTCATCAATCTGCGTTCACGGAGCTTTTGATCAATCTTCTTGATCACATACTTCGCCATTTGCCGATAACCCCGATGCCAATCCTCAGTCATCTCTGGTAAAGTCCCACCCGAATTAAGATGCTCCAACTTTCCTCTGACGTATAGGAGAGTCCCATCACTGTACTTATAAAGCTCACCCACCCTCATAAACTTCATTAACCCTCGACTGTTCAAGTAGAAAATGCCGTAATTCGGAATAGAAATGCCGGTATAGGGACATCTATCTACATGTTGAGGTAGAACTTGATTCATTGGACGGGTGAGGTTAAGCTTCCTTTGGTAGCTTTCGACTCCCAATTGAAGATCTTCAACTCGTTTCTTGATAACAACGCTTCGTGTGAACATACGAAGTGCTATATTCAAAGCAATGATGTCTTCACGAGCAATATGGGTGAGTTGATCACGGGTCATCATAAGTAACATGTCTTCGATATCCTCAAGGCGAATGATAGAAAAATCTCCCTGCTGGATTTTGTATTCTCTGTGTAGAATATTGATAACCTATGAATCTATGAAGGGGTTGATGATTTCTAGAGAGAGAAACTTAGAGAGAGAAAGTGAGAGAAAACTATGTGTTATTTCAATAAGTGGAAATGAGAAACATTCAACAACCAACCCCTTTCCATGGTAGAAAGGGGTATTTATACTTCCAAGCTACATTGGGCTTGGGCCGGTCCATGACAAGCCCATGGACCGGTTCTTACTTAACTAAATAAGTAACTAACAACTATTTGTTAACTACGAGCTATTACAACATAAATAATATTGTGGAGTGACCGATACTTCTAATATACGTAAAAACGTATTTCTAACAATCTCCCCCTAAGGGAGGTCACTCCACGTTACAAAGTTCTAAACCTAGCATACTATACTAAGTCTTCGTTCTTTAGCTCGTAGTCTTTTCTTCTTTTCTTTCTTTTGTTGTGAATATGTTGGTTTGATCTTTTAGGCTTTGGCTTGAGAGCATTGTTCTTTTGGCCTTTCACGTGCGATCTTTTGCCTTCTTGTGAATTTTGCCTCCTCGTGACTCCATGTTCCACACACTTATGTCTTTTTGTTGGATTCTCGAAAGTTTCAGAGTTTGGTACAGCGGAAGACTTTATCTTGTACTTTCTTGAATTTTTGCTAAACTTTGATGCAGAAAAACATAAGCATGTGGGAACGACTTCTACAGGTACACCGCAACACCACCGTCTTCACTGGTACACAACAACGCCACCGTCTTCAACAGGTACACAGCAACGCCACCGTCTTTAACAGGTACACAGCAACGACACGAATAAAATGGCTTTGAACATTTTATTCTAGTTCGGTAGCATTTTACCTCCGGTCGGTGAAGACCGTTGGACGATATTAGATATCGTACCCGTGACGGATAGTTTCAATTAAGTAACTTCCTGACAGGATTTCGCGGATAAACCCGTTCTCTTTATTCGACCGTCCAAAGCTGACTGCGAACATAAAGAGTGAATCACTTGGATAAATTATCCTTGTGATTTGAAGCCGTCAATTCATGGAACCTGGAACAAGTGAATTTCAATTAAGATTTTCACCATCGTTGCTTTCCAGTTGTCACGAGCTCAATTCATAACGAATCTTGCACGTCACCTACCAAGTGCGGTTTGATGTTAACACTAGAAGGATTTCCACTCGTCACTGTGATCAATAAAGAGTCACTCTGAGTGTTCTGGCAAGATCATATGATAATGCGTAGAGGCCTGGAACGAGTTTAAGTTCAATTAAGAATTAAACCACTGTTTCTTTCCAGTTTTTCACAAGATTGGTTCTAAAAGAACCGCACGTGTAACCTATCATGAGCTTGTTTGATGTTGGCTCAAGCAGGATTTCCATCTTCATTGTAATACTTGCGTATCACTCAGACGTTCTGGCAATATTACAGGAATACTGCGTAGGACTCATGAAAATCTCTTACTTTTCACAGTGTGTGAGAAAGCAAGGAATAAATGGAAAGTGTCCTAATGAGACTTTTGATGATCTCTTGGCTCTAGACTCGATTGTGCGTTTTGATTTAGTGAGCGATGGCTGGAGAGGAGTGCCACCTTTTCAATACCAGTCTATTCGGAGTGAATAAACCAATAGATAACGTGTTGATCTCCGTGTGATTAAAACAAATACCTTTTGAGAGATATTTGAGTTAGCTGGGAAGGGTTGTGCATTGCATCACTGGGTCCATGATGTCTCTCTTCAATACCGAGAATCATTAGCAAAAATGACCTCAATAGCATATGTATTGACCCGGTTTCTGCCTAAAGTTGTAAGGAGGGCTTCTTTCTTTACACCCTTTATCTTTACAATTCTTTTTCATTCTTCAACCCCTTCAATGCTTACCAATACGTCATCACTAGCACCTTGTTGTGATTGTTCCAGTGCTAGCTTAAGTACTTGGTCGGCATTCAGCTACGTTCACATTCTTTCTCCATCTTTCCTAGGACTTCTAATTCTATCTAGGTAATTGTCCTTGGGAAGATTCCATCGGCTCTGATGAATCATTGGACTAAACCTATTCCTACCACCCTTTTGTCACCACATTCCTCGTGAATTTAAGCGTGTTTTGGGAAGGAATTGCCACCATGAAAAATCATTGAAAATCACCTAAAGTACTTGTGATATTGACATCAAAAGTTTCGTACCTTAGGTGTTTTTGATCATCAAAAACGCTCCCCCTTAATACGTGCTTTACACATATTAAGTTGGATTATCGTTAAATCTTTTTCATCTTTTAGCCAAGTATCACTTAAGTCTCCTTAATCCCATTTTCTCCCCTTATCCAAAATGTTAACCATTAATATTTGGGATATTGAATGGATTAACCGGTCTTTGGGTAAAAAATGAAATCGATGTTTGGCCATAGAACAAGTTAATGCTCCCCCTTAATTTAATAAGGGATATTTGTAGTGCTTTGGTATGATATATTTTGAAAGATTTAGAATCTCGTGAGAAATTCTTGAAAAATTATCATACTTTAACACTACATCAAGCCGTACAAGCACAATATTCACAAATATACATATTCACAACTGAAAACCAATATAAAGTGGACCTGAAGTGTACGACCCATTAGATGGATCGTTGCAGTAGCTTGTGGTGTACTAAATATGGTCTTCCACCAACGAATCTTTCCAAGCTCCTCATCAATCTACGTTCACGGAGCTTTTGATCAATCTTCTTGATCACGTACTTCGCCATCTGCCGGTAACCCGGATGCCGATCCTCCGTCATCTCTGGCAAAGTCCCACCCGAGTTCAGATGCTCCAACTTTCCTCTGACTTGTAGAAGAGTCCCATCACTGTACTTATAAAGCTCACCCACCCTCATAAACTTCATTAAACCTCGACTGTTCAAGTAGAAAATGCCGCAATTCGGAACAGAAATGCCGGTATATGGACATCTATCTACATGTTGAGGTAGAACTTGATTCACTGGACGGGTTAAGTTGAGCTTCCTTTGGTAGCTTTCGACTCCCAACTGAAGATCTTCAACTCTTTTCTTGATAACAACGCTTCGTGTGAACATACGAAGTGCTGTATTCAAGGCAATGAGGTCTTCACGAGGAATATGTGTGAGTTGATCTCGGGTCATCAGAAGCAGCATATCTTCGATATCCTCAAGGCGAATGATAGAAAAATCTCCCTGCTGGATTTTGTATTCCCTGTCATCCTCCCTTTTCAAACGAATCTCCGTCACATGATAATAGCCATTCTTGGCTTCAGTTTTCAACCCTAAAATGCTGGAGATGCGGATATCGGATCTAACGTTGCTTCCAGAATTGACTAGGCAGCAACCCCTGTACGCCCTTCGGACTCGTTCGTCCCAATGAGATGCACCTATAACAGCATACATATCATAATTACGAGTTACCCTTGGGACCCAGAGTCTGTTTACCTTTTCCTCGATCCAGGGTATTGTCCCCCAGTTGGCAGCTTTTAGCAAGGTCAAGGATGTTGCGGACTTTGATGAACCCTTCAGAAGATACTCAAGATCATAGGTGACGAAGAAGTCGAGAGCTATCTGATTATCTTGAGTAGGATCAAGTGGAGGTGGAGCTCTTTCTGATTCATGAAGACCTGGCCGTTGAACGGTATTCAGAGCCTTCAGGATCTCATCGGCATAATACTCGAACTCCATTCGGGTTAACCGGGTTTTGGCGCGAAGTCTCTTATCCTTCAGCGCTTTCTTCACCAAAGATGGAGTAACCGAAGTCTTATACTCATGAGAAAGAAATGCACATAAGTCAATCGGACTGCGGATACGGAGATACAAAACATCTTTGTCAGCGTCTGTGATCGGATCATATTACTCTGCTGCCGTGATCCAAGCCTGTGGCGGTGCAGTCTCGTCAATCTCCAACGTGTCTGCCCAGTCTCGTGTGCTTGGTTCAGGAACCGTAGATTGTTGTGCTTGTTGTAGAGGAGTAGAAACGCGAACATCTGCTGGTTCTGATTCAGGCATGTCGGCAGTGTCGTGAATGGGTGAGTGTTGTGCAGCTTCAGGTTCAGTTACCGATTCTGCAATCACAGGAGCAACAACAACAGAACTAATGGGGTTAGTGGTAATAGGTAAAGATACAGCAATAGAGGTACCGGGAATCGATGACGCTTAGTAGCATTCACATCGTGGCGCCACTTAGATCGTCTTGATTCCGATGATGTTGATTTGTCCTTCTGTGCTGCATCTTTCTTGGACTTGGTTCCAGACTTAGCAGGTTTCTTGGAACTGGTAACCTTATCTCCCTCTTTAGGCTGTTCACCCCCATCATCATCCTCATTGTTATCCCCGTTGCTCCCCCTAGCACTCTCCTCATTACCATCACCACCATCATCACCATCATCATCATCATCATCATCCTCATCCTCATCATCATCATCATCCCCATTATCGTCATCCTTTTCCTCTTCTTCTCCTTCTTCTTCCTCTTCCTCTTCACCAGTACCCTCTTCCTGTTCACTATCATCTTTATCCTCCTCAGGTAGAATGTGATAAGGTACCACACTTCCAAACGTTTTGAATAACCTATCATCCTCCATGATAGCGTCATTCAGGGATTTGTAAAGAGCCCGTTGAATCCTAGACTTATCAAACGATCCAAGTTCCACCATACGAGCTTTGAGGATCTTCTTTAATTCAAAATCCGTTAACTCATAAGCAATTTTATAGGCGGATTCTGAAGGATTGGATGACTTGATCATCAAGTTATCAGCTGCTAGTGTCTTCAACTCATCACGCAGTTTAGGCATAATGGATTCAACAGATTCCTTCACTCTTTCTTCAACAGAAGCTTCAAGTGCCTCTTTCTGCTCCTTGTATTTATCCCTCATCGCTTGAAGTCTGGTGATACGTGCAGCATGCTTATCAGCCTCAGCCTGCTTAACCCGAGCTAGTTCTTCTGCATGAGCTTTTCGCGTTAATTCCATATCTGCAGCGAACTTAGCAAGCATCTCCTCTTGGGCTTTCCTAGATGCTTCTTCACTTTGAGCTCGTCTATGTAACTCTTGGCGAAGTTCATCCATTTCTCGTTTGTGATTATCCACATGTTTATCCAACATTTTAGCCATCACCAATGCAGCCATTGTAGATGTTGCAGAGCTGCTCTGGGTTGATTGAAGAGGCTCGGTTGTTACTACGGTACTAAGGATGGGAGTTATAGGTGGTGGAAGAAATGGTGTTGAAGCCGGTCTGGTTGGTAAGGGTTGTATTGGTGGAGGTTGAGTTGCTAAAGGTTGAGTTGACACCATGATCGTAGGAGCAACAGACTCCTTTTCCACACTTGCTGAAACTGGGATTGATGTCTCCTTCGAAGTAGAATACCTTTCAGGTGACCCAAACTCATCAATATCCTCTGGCTCCTCGTACTCTTCTTCAGTATTTACCCTTGCACCTGAACCACTACCGCCAGTATCTTTCCTACTCCTTTGAATTGCTATCTTCATCATTTGTTTCTCTGCCTTGTCAAGAGTAGGATCAACAACATCTTCTTCGTCACGTAGAACCATCTCATCAGCCTTACCCTTTCCCTTCTTAACCTCAGTCTTCTTCTTCTTGGTTTCGGTTTCAGGTAACGCAGCTGGTTTCTTGCGTTTACCTTTACTCTTGACCGTAGTAGACGAGTCTTCTCCAGTCTGAAGGTTTGGTTTTAACTTCTTGATTTCTAGTTGCAGTAGTTTGTAATCAGCAGAACCTTTAATTTTATCCGTCAGAAGGTAATCGGGAATAGGACCAGGAATGACACCACCAGATGGTCCTTCATGCCTTAGATCCACAGTATCATCAGCTTCTTCAGTATGATAACGACTTGCTGCACGCCTATCAATAGTAGCATCATTTTTCATAAAATAATTAATGATAAGCTTGATAAACCGAGGATAAGGAAAGAAATTTGTCTTCAGCTTCTTGTTATGGAAGAGTTGAAAGGTGAATTCTTCCCATATCAACAATGCATAATCTGCATTTGCAGCTTTGTACATGCCATAGAAGAGGTTTATAATAGGACTGCGCAAAGCATCATGGCCACTTGTTTTTGGTGTAAGACATCTACTGAGAATACCCAACAATGCTCTCCAAGGTTGTCCTACTTTAGCAGTGGTAAACTCAGACGCAACTCATATGTCAGGACATCCAAGAGCGTCAAATAACTCCATGAGTTCATCTTTAGTAGGATCCCTCGAAAATGACATGCCTTTGGGTGTATCCCGTATACCAAAAATCTTACGGAAGTCTGAAACTGTGAGCGTCTGCTGCTTGTTGTCGATGGTGAAGGTGATCTTGTTTGAAGTGATTTCCTTGGTAGCCCAAAATTCATACATATAATCATAAGGCACCGAGGCACTACTTCTTAAAGCATTCTTAAAATGGGATTGATCAAGGATTGCTATGGCTACTTTAAATCCATGGTGAGTGGATTTTGAGACTTGCTTCAGCCGGTAATTGTTTGGTATGAACTTGAGGGTTCGTGCTTTAGCAATAGCGGCTTCTTTAGAGTCTTGGATTGCTTGTACTGTTGGATTATTCATTGTATCTGCTTAAGATAAGACATGAAAGGTTGATGCACAAAAACATATAGATATATATCATTCTTACTTCTAAGCATAACACATTTCATAACATAATACAACAAGTACATATAACAGGCAAACAATATTAATCAAACAACTCTTCATCCGAAACTTTCCTTCATCCGGAACTTCTTCATTCGGAACTTCCTTCATTCGGAACTTCCTTCATTCGGAACTTCCTTCATTCGGAACTTCCTTCATTCGGAACTTCCTTCATTCGGAACTTCCTTCATTCGGAACTTCCTTCATTCGGAACTTCCTTCATTCGGAACTTCCTTCATTCGGAAGTCCTTCATTCGGAAGTCCTTCGTTCGGAAGTCCTTCGTTCGGAAGTCCTTCGTTCGGAAGTCCTTCGTTCGGAAGTCCTTCGTTCGGAAGTCCTTCGTTCGGAAGTCCTTCGTTCGGAAGTCCTTCGTTCGGAAGTCCTTCGTTCGGAAGTCCTTCGTTCGGAAGTCCTTCGTTCGGAAGTCCTTCGTTCGGAAGTCCTTTGTTCGGAAGTCCTTCGTTCGGAAGTCCTTCGTTCGGAAGTCCTTCATTCGGAAGTCCTTCGTTCGGAAGTCCTTCGTTCGGAAGTCCTTCGTTCGGAAGTCCTTCGTTCGGAAGTCCTTCGTTCGGAAGTTATTATCCATGTTCATCCGAAACTTAATAACACAGCCTTTGATGACTTAATCTATGCTCGGTTTGTGAGTTCTAAGGCAAACTAAGGCAATTAAACATCATCTAAAGCTATTCCGAGCAAAACCCACCACAAATCCTAATCAATTACTGCTTAATTTAGACACAAACCCTAATTTGGACTTAATCTTAATTAAACGAGTCGTTTACCAGGAGATAGTGATGAATTTAGACGAATTTTAAAACAAGGAATGATGATTATTACCTTATTAATCGAATGAGCCAGATTTAATTGAGTAGAATGCGGTTTGATAAAGTTTGTGTGTGTGTTATCAATGGCGGCAAGTTAAGAAGATAAACAGTGAATGAAAAAAGAAAGAGGGGCGGGGTATTGTTTTGACTTAGGTCAAAGTTTTGCCAAGTTTTAACAAATATCACCTTAAGTCCCTATATTCTTCTATTCTTTTCCTTTTTGGCTTTTATCTTTTCATTTTTCCTTTTTCGTCTCTTATCCATAAACTTAGCCAACTTAACTTTCACACAACTTAGCAATCGTAACCTATTTGCAAATCTCCAAAATCTAAAGCAAGTCCTATCACATTGAACGAGCCCAAGTCGTTTTCTAAAGCAATACCACTCATTTACCATTTAGCCATTAATTTTCCACAATCACTTTTGAAAAGATTGATTTAATGACGAAGATGATTTAATATTTTCTCCCCCTTAAACGATGACCCGTTTTCTATTTAAAGAGCTGTAGTCATTGTTTAAAGAGTCAAATATTGATGAAAGCATTTCCAATTTGTATCTTGAAAAAGTTTGATTCGTGGTGTCAATAAGATTTCTCTTATTTTAACAAATTAATGCACTGAGACGTACATAAATTCGTGTTAGACCAAGTTATAAAGTAAACTTGATCCCTTTGCATGATTTGGCTTGTAAATCATGCCCGAGAAAATTAATTCCCGTTCTGAGCCAACGTTTTCCAAGGAAATACGTGACTTTAATATGAAAACCGGGTTGCAGTCAGAAATAACTACAAGCCATAATGGGCATGTTTTAAAAATGTACAACTTTTATACGGACTCTATTTATGGCACCGTGTCAATATTGATCGACATTTCTAAGGCCGTAAATATTACCGTACTAAAAGACATGCCCGTTTTTAAAAACGAAAAATATTTTTGGTTTTTCTTGATTTTATAATTTTTATGGTTTTTCTTGATTTTATAATTTTTATGGTTTTTCTTGGTTTTATAATTTTTATGGTTTTTCTAGGTTTTATAGTTTTTATGATTTTTGTTGGTTTTATATTTTTGTATTTTCTTTTTGTGGTTTAGATATTTACGATAATATACATGATCACGAACAAAGGATACTCTGAATAGTTTACCACGACTATTCAGCTGATTCTTCTGCCAACTCTTTGAGAGTCGCTGGAGTGAATGATTTCATGCCAAGCTTGTCGATCAAAAACTCGATTCGTCCTCGATCTAAGGCTTTGGTGAACATATCAGCCAGCTGGTACTCAGTAGTGACAAAATACAGCTCGATCACTCCGTTCTCCACCTGCTCTTTAATGAAATGGTAGCGAATGTCTATGTGCTTGGCCCGGGAGTGTTGAACATAGTTGCAGCAAAGGGCAATGGCGCTCTTGTTGTCACAATACATCGGGATTTTGTTGAATCCCAAACCGTAGTCAGTTAATTGTGATCTCATCCAAAGGACTTGAGCACAACAACCGGACATGGCGATGTATTCAGCCTCCGTGCTAGAAATTGCAGCGCTTTTCTGCCTTTTTGAAGACCAACTGATCAATCTATCTCCAAGGAGTTGCACAGATCCAGAAGTGCTACGCCTCGTGTCTTGACATCCAGCATGATCGGCATCTGCGTATGATATTAAAGCAATAGAGGAATCTTTCGGATACCATAGACCACGATGAAGTGTTCCTTTTAGATACCGAAAGATCCTTTTCACAACATGTAGGTGCTTTTCGGTAGGCCGAGCCTGATACCGGGCACACATGCATACAGCAAATTGCAAATCAGGCCTGCTAGCAGTCAGATAGAGAAGGGTGCCGATCATCCCACGGTAAGTTTTGGATCGACAATAGTCCCATTCCTATCTTCATCTAACTTGGATTTCTCCACCATTGGAGTGTCCACGGGGTCACAATTTTCAAAGTTATATTTTTAAGAGATTCTAGAGCATATTTGGATTGATTAATAAAGATGCCTCTGGGATTCTGAGAAATCTATAATCCTAAGAAAAATGAAATTTTTCCCATCATCGACATCTGAAAGCGTGTGGACATTATCTTCTCAAATCTATTTGACAATTCTATGTTAGTGGCAGCAAATATTATATCATCAACATAAATTTGTACCAGAATCATGTCGTTGCCTTCCTTGAGAGTGAATAAAGTGGGGTCCACCTTGCCTTTGGAGAAGCCTTCCGAAATGAGATATGTGGACAGGAGATCATACCACGCGCGTGGAGCTTGTTTCAACCCATAGAGAGCCTTCTTAAGCTTGTACACATGATTAGGAAACTCCGTGCTAACGAACCCATCCGGCTGACTAACATAGACTTCTTCCCTTAGTTCACCGTTCAAAAATGTCGTCTTCACATCCATTTGATAGACGATCATATTCATATGAGCAGCATACGCAAGGAATAGTCTAATGGCCTCCAACCTTGCCACAGGAGCAAAAGATTCTTCAAAGTCTATACCCAAGGCTTGTTTATATCCTCTAGCGACCAATCTTGCCTTATTCTTCAATACCGCACCCATCTCATCAAGTTTAACCTTATAAACCCATAACAAAGTAAGGATATTAACCTTGTCAGGGAGAGGAACTAATTCCCATACTTCTAGTCTTTGGAATTCATTTAGTTCCTCCTGCATGGCTTCAATCCAAGATGATTGAGTCATAGCCTGCTGCCAATTTTTAGGTTCAACTTCAGAGAGAAATGCATCAAAGTAGAAATAGAGTGCACTCTCTTGTAATTGATGGCGTGTAGAGACTGGTCGATCTAGATCTCCAATGACATTCCTTATTGGGTGATCTTTTGTCCATTTAGTGCTATGGTTTTCAATCCTAGGTGGTCTGGAGTGAACAATAGAAGGAGCTTCTTCTGAGGTAGACGCGGCTGAAGGGTTTTCAGGTATCGCTACACCAAAGAAAGGAAGCTCTTGCAGGTGAGCATATTCCAAGTCGTGATCAATAGAATCCTCTTCCACATCATTAGGCACAAGTTGAGGTGATGATTCAGGTGTAGTTTGAGAATCACTTGGTGAAGGTGCATCATGTTCAATGTGAATTGAAGATGCATTAGATAAAGCTTCATTGGCTGGAGCAACAACTTCAGGAATTGGAGCTATCACTACGGGTGCTGGAACTTCATCATTTGGGGGATCAAAGAATTCGTCAAACAACGGTTGAAACAGTTTATCCCACTCGGGCCTTGATGGTGGTAAAAATGATGTAGAAGTAGGATTATTGGGAACTAATCCGGAACTAATAGCACCGGTTCCCATCTCATGAAGCGCGGGTTCAGAGCTGTGTTGCTCAGAAGCCATCGCTGTCAGCTCATCGAAATCTGCGTCCATAGTTTCTACAATCTTGCCAAGACGACGGTTGTAAATTCGGTATGCTTTCTTGGACGGTGAGTAACCAATGAAAATACCTATATCGGCTTATGGTTGAAGCTTACCCAAGTTCTCATTATTAATGTTTGGATAACAAAGAGCACCAAACACATGAAAAAATGAAACATCGGGTTTACGGTCATGTAGAAGCTCGTAAGGTGTTTTTCCATGGCGTTTCCGAATGATAGAACGGTTTTGGGTGAAACATGCAGTAGATATAGCCTCTGCCCACAAGAACAATAGAGCGTTCGCATAGATAAGCATAGTCCTAGCAGCTTCCATAAGTGTACGATTCCGTCTTTCAACGACACCGTTTTGTTGTGGAGTGTGTGCGGCAGATGTTTCATGTGAAATACCAACTCCTTCATAGTAATCACGAAGAGTCTGGTTGACGAACTCTGTTCCATTGTCTGTACGAATACGGCGGACAGTAGTATTCAAACGTACCTGAATGAATTTCAGAAAAGTGATGATAGCCTTCGGTGCTTCATCCTTTGTACGTAGAAATCTAACCCATGTAAACCTGGAGAAATCATCCACAATAACCAGAATGAATTTCTTACCGCTCACACTTTCAGTTCTCATTGGCCCACAAAGATCCATATGCAAAAGATGAAGTTTTTCTTGATTGGTGTCTTCAGCTTTGGGCTTGTAAGATTTCTTGGTACTTTTCCCCCTTGAACACGCGGAACATAAATGGTCCTTGTGAAATTTAAGCTTTGGAAGACCACGAACTAATTCGTTTTTAGCCAGATGATTAATAGCATCAAAGTTAAGATGAGATAATCTGCGATGCCATAACCATGACTTGGTCTTAGATGCTTTAGAGAGAAGACATACTGGAGAGGCGGCCATCATGTCTTGTAAGGACAAGGTATAAAGATTTGCACCACGAGATCCCTTCCACAAATCTTTTCCTTCCAAGTTGCGGATGAAACAAGTGTTTTGTCGAAAGGCAACCTCAAGGTTGGAATCACAAAACTGTCCTACTGAGAATAAATTATGACCAAGACCTTCTACATAATATACCCTTGAAATCGTCACGTTTCCAATCTGATATTCACCATACCCCATTATCTTTGCAATATGATCATTCCCGAATTTAACCGTACCAAGAAACTTGCTGACGAAATTTCGGAGCATCGAGCGATCTCCGGTCATATGTTTTGAACAACCGGAGTCCAAATACCACAGGATGATTTGGACCACCTGAAAATATCACCACACGAAGACAATGTAGAGGTATCGGAATTTGAGTGTTCCTTGTTATTAGCAGGTACAGATTTAATAATCTTAGATTTGCTAACTCTAGGTTTCTTAGATTTCCTAGCCTTTTTCTTCCTAGTTGGTGGTGTAGATTCTAGTTGGCTTAAATCCTGAGGTATTTCTTCACTGATAGGCACTATAGTGGGGGCTGACCTAATTAAAGGGCGCTGTTTCCATACTTGAGTGCGAGTGTTCCTAACTAAAGGACGCTCAGACCTAACCTCAATGGATGCATTCCTAGTTAAAGGGCACATTTTTCCATCTAATGTAAAGGTCCTACCAGTGGGACGCCATTGCCAGCCAACCTGGGCACGAGTTCTACCCATTGGCTTCCATTCAAGACCATTCCTAATAGCATTCATTTCATTCACATGATCAATAAGACACAAATCATGACGTTGGGAAAACATACATTCATTACAATTCCAACAATTCAAATTAGAATTCACGAATGGTTTAGGCTTCTGCACAGGCGCAGAGCTTTTAGTCTTAACATGATTCTTTTTATTTAAAACTGAACTAGCATTCCTATTGTGAACTTCTACTTTCTTCTTTTTGGCACTACTAGTGGAGGGCTTGATCTTATCTTTCTTGAGTGGCGATCCTTTAGCCTTAGTAGTTTCTTTTAATCCTGTAGAAGGCAAAGTGGGAATATTAGCAACAGATTTTAAAGGTGCCTTACTTGATTGTGCCAATGACGGTTTTGCTCCTGGAGTCTTATTAAATGGAGTTACAGCAATGGGCCTATTAGTGAGTAGTGCAGAACCTGGTGTACCTATGTATTGCAAATATGCTAAGCAATATTGAACTCGCTTAATATATTCATGAGCCGAATAATAGTAGCTACTTGAGGGATCTAAGGCATAAAGATCGTCTAAGATATCCCTAACAAGATCTACATGCTTAATGGCATTCCTCATATAATCATCGTAGGTAACCAGGTTTCTCTTATGAAGCGGATTCTTATAAAGCACTACTGACTTGGTTGTTGGAGCACTAGTGGACGGTGCAGAGTCGGTAGCTAAGTTATCAACAACTTCTTGTCGGGTGAGAAGAAGTGTCTCCTTTAACTCGGCCAAAACCATATTTTTGTCAATGAGCAGGATGTTCAAGTCAGAGATTTCCTCGCACTTTTGGTTCAGTTGTTCAACATAAGATTGTTGCTGTGCCGCATTAAAAGCGAAGCGTTCTTCTAGTGAACCATAAAGAGCGGATAGTCCATGTCTTGTCCGATCCATCTCCCCTAGAACAGACGAAAGTCTAATTTCTAAGACCTGGTTTTTAGACTCTGCAGCCTCTAGTTCCAATTTTAATGTTTCATTTGATGACACATCTCTCTTCAATCTCATAATCTCTTCCTCTAATGCCTTAACAATTGCAATCATCTTGTCACTCGTCTCAACACCGTTTTCACAACCATTTGATATCAAAAGACCTTCATTTTGAGTTTGTTGTTTTAATTCTAAAGATATACAATGTTGTTCTAGTTGATTAAAGCGTTTTGAAAGTAAATTGTAAGAATCTTGTAGCTTTAAAAACTCAGCGTTAGATTCGTGACAAGAATGATTATCTACCTCATTTACAGTATCAGCAACATTTACAGAGAGATCACAAACATCATCACATATATGCACAGCATCACAATTAATCATAGCGGATGTAAGCTCATTCGAATAATTAACATTTACAGTAGTAAGCACATCACACGAGATTACTGCATACAAGAATTGGTCATATTCGGTTAAAATCTTTTCTTTTTCAATTAGTTGTAGTTCGTAAGCGGTGTCCATTTCATAAAACACTTTTTGAACTTCACCAATTTCAACCACAAGATTTTCTTTAAGAGATGCAAAAATTCCTTTTAGACTTTCGACAAACGGATTGATCTCATTTTTAAACACCTCGTTCATATGTTCGAAAGCCCATTCTCCGGCGTTTAAGCCATTTGAAGTCGTACATTCCAAAATGACCTTATCAAAATTAGTAAAGTATTGATTAATCTCTTGCAAGTTTAACCATACAATGCTAACAGGTGGAAGATCCTTTGGAATTTCCTTAGGACCTTCCATATTGACAAGTGTAGGAAATGTACTAGGGTTTTCTTCATCTAATATGTAGGTTGGTGCCGTGATGAGATCTTTGTCCATATGGAAGCGAATTCTAAAATCCGTTTTTGCAAGCTCCTTATTCATTTTAAAATAATCACACTCGGGATATTTTGCAGAATTGTATGACTGATCCTCATCAACTAGATCCTTACTTGTTCGATCATCGGAAAAAACAATCGGGTCTAAGGCCAATCCTAATTGAGTTGCATTATAAATTCTAGGACTATGTCTTAAAGCTTGTTTTGCATACCGTGGGTTAGGGGGAAGGCCTTTTTGACGAGATAAGTTAAATTCTCTAAACGAAGCATCAAATAAGTGCACTAGTTGAGAAGCAGCGTATTGTCTTAAAAGCAAGTAATCTAGACTTCTAATCTTATTAGTAGCATTAATCTCCATTTCATTCTTCTTAGACTCGAGTGATTCAAAATCCGTTTGAAGTTTTTGAAAATTAGTGACCACTAACTCCTTTTCTTTAAGTTCATTAGACAGATTTGCTCTTAAGTTTTCAATTTCTTGCAAGTGACCCATTTGTTTGTTTCGAAAGTGATCATATTCGGGATTTGTTAGAACACTAGACGAAGGCACTAATTCCAAAGTTTAAACTTTCTCGTTGCTTAAGGCAAGCTCACCAGACAAATTCTTATTCTTAGCTAGGGTTTCTAAGAGTGCAGCATTCATTTGGCTAAGTAATGTAGCAGGAACCATGACCAAATCTTGTTGAGCAGGAGTAGGCGTATGCGAAATGGATCCCGGTTGTGATTCACTCAAAGTCTGGGGACTCACATTGATATTGCTATCATTGATCGTCTCCTCATTTGAAAGACTCACCACCGAAGAATCATTCGAATCAGCACTCTCTTGCACAACTTGATGTGGTTGAATACTAGCATCAGTGGTATTATCAGTGGTATTAATAAGTACCTCAGATCTCTTTTCTGGCCCTAAGCTGGAGATAGTTGCCATGAGAGCAGCCTTTGCAGATTGAAAGTCATCACAGTCTGAGTCATACGCATCGAGATCATCTGCTTGGTATGCTGCATTCTGTGTGGTGACAGTGTCTTGTTCAGCAATCCCTGGATCAGCAAGAAATGCAAGCTCCTCTTCATCAAGTTCCCTTCCTTGTGCCTGAGCATTCACCAGATAGATCTTCTCTGC
Organism: Glebionis coronaria; assembly: GCA_025667525.1. NCBI lineage: Eukaryota > Viridiplantae > Streptophyta > Magnoliopsida > Asterales > Asteraceae > Glebionis > Glebionis coronaria. The sequence goes on along the minus strand of CM046877.1, from coordinate 209,284,939 downwards.
AAACCATTGTCCATCCCTTCTCCTCTTGGGTTTCTTACAATCCCTGGACATGTGATCCTCTTCCTTGCAGTTGTAGCATGTAATCATTCTCAACTTGCCTGTGGAATTAGCCCGTGGAGCAGGATTGACCATTGGAGCCTGATTGACCGTGCGAGCATTGGTAGTTGATGTGGTAGGTCTCCCCTGATATGATTGAATAGGCTGAACCATTACCCTGCCATTCTCAATAGTAGCTTGCTGGCGAGAATTGGATGAATTACTCAACTGATTGTTGGTAGGAGCTGATCCCCTAAATCCTCGTTTGCTTAAAGTCCTTGTGAGATAAGCAGACATAGTGGTTAACACTTCAACTGGGTCAGCACCTTGTTTGAATACAGGAACGGGGACTTCCTCATCATCACAGTACATTGCTTGGTCTTGATGAGCTGCATAATCACTAGAAGGAATACTCATTTGATCAGGGTAGCTTGTTGGATATGCTGCATTCTCTTGATAAGAAGAATATGAAGATTGAGCATAAGGTGCAATACTTGCTGGGTGAGGTTGTGTAGCATATTGTGATGAAGGTGCACTAAACCGATATTGTTGCTGATGTGAGGTGGGTGGTTGCGGTAGAATCGAGTATTGGGGAAAGGTTGGTGTCATGTAAGGTGATGGATGATAGGCTTGATGTCCCAAAATATAAGGAGTGTTGTTGTGAGACAAGCTTGGTTGATTCGCCATCAAAGCTAATGAATCGGGGTACATACCTCGTGGAGAACGGTGCATGATCACATGTTTCTCATGCTGCTGAAGAAAAGCATATAGTTGATCCAAATTGCACTTATGCAAATCCCTGGTTAACTTAACATCGGTAATATACTCACCCCATTCAGCTTGAGGTAAAGTATTCAAGAATTTGGTGTTAACCTGGAATGGAGCAATCACAAGATTGTATACATTCAGATCATTCATGAGTGTGGTGAATCTGAAGTAATAATCGTGAAGCGTTTCCCCTGGGTTGTACGTGAATCTATCAAACAGGTCATACAACTGACATTCCCTTTCCTGTTTGGTGAGAGACGTACCTTGTAGCAACACCTTTAAACGTTCCTATAAATCCTTTGCCACCTTATACTGACTTACCATCCTATAGATGTCATGGGGAAGAGCTTGGAGAATTGTTTGAAGAGCTTTTTCGTCTACATCGGCAACAAGTTGTTGAGCTGGTGTAAGTTCTTCAAATTCTCTTGGTCGAGTCACATTGTTAGCCACGATGGTACCATAGTCAAGTGGACCATTTAAAATTGACTTAACCATAAGCCTCCCATAAACCGGTTTTCCCTTAAGGTAAGACATCATCCGGCCTTGCCATGCTTCAAAAACTTCTTTGATGAGCATTGGCGGGCGATTATCCGTTCCCGTAATGACGGAAATATCCGTAAGTGATGTCATCTGAGGCATTACTGAATTCGGATTCATTTTGTTAACTTCAAAGAGACAAAGATTATCGGTTGATCGAGCAGTGAAGTAAAGCTTGTGAATTGTGTTGAGTTTTTGTTGTAAGAAACCAAGATTAAATCCTCTAAAAAATCGTCGAAAAAACAAGCAAAATAACCCTTGATTCGGAACTTTTTGTTGATTCGGAAGTTTGATTCGGAAGATTTGGCTTGGAATTACCTTGATTCGGAACTTTTGGCTTGATCCGGAACTTTCCCTTGATTCGGAACTTTCCTTGATCCGGAACTTTTTGGTTCGGAACTTTCCTTGGTTCGGAACTTTTCTTGGTTCGGAACTTTCCTTGGTTCGGAACTTTCCTTGGTTCAGAACTTTCCTTGGTTCGGAACTTTCCTTGGTTCGGAACTTTCCTTGGTTCGGATCTTTCCTTGGTTCGGAACTTTCCTTGGTTCGGAACTTTCCTTGGTTCGGAACTTTCTTGATCCGGAACTTTCTTGATCCGGAACTTTCTTGATCCGGAACTTTTTCGTTCGGAACTTCTTGGTTCGGAACTTTTGGTTGATCCGGAACTTGTTGGTTCGGAACTTTTGCTGGGTAATCAGAAGTTTGTTACGATGAACAGTCGACCAATAAAAATGAAGATTAAACCCAGATTTTTACCAAATGACCCAAAAAGTTTTGTGATTTCAACAATAATAAGTAAAAACTAATACTTATCCACTAATCCCAATCACAAAAACACCAAAAACTCCAAGAATCAAGATGATCTTCTTAAAGAACACTAATACAATCAAAAACTAAAAACCACACAAATCATTACCTTAAATCACCCCATAGCTCTTGATACCAAATGTAGAATATTGATAACCTATGAATCTATGAAGGGGTTGATGATTTCTAGAGAGAGAAACTTAGAGAGAGAAAGTGAGAGAAAACTATGTGTTATTTCAATAAGTGGAAATGAGAAACATTCAACAACCAACCCCTTTCCATGGTGGAAAGGGGTATTTATACTTCCAAGCTACATTGGGCTTGGGCCGGTCCATGACAAGCCCATGGACCGGTTCTTACTTAACTAAATAAGTAACTAATAACTATTTGTTAACTACGAGCTATTACAACATAAATAATATTGTGGAGTGACCGATACTTCTAATATACGTAAAAACGTATTTCTAACACTCTGTCATCCTCCCTTTTTAGACGAATCTCTGTCACATGATAATAGCCATTCTTGGCTTCAGTTTTCAGCCCTAAAATACTGGAGATGCGGATATCGGATCTAACGTTACTTCCTGAATTTGCTAAGCAGCAGCCCCTGTACGCCCTTCGGACTCGTTCGTCCCAATGAGATGCACCTATAACAACATACATATCATAATTACGAGTTACCCTTGGGACCCAGAGTCGGTTTACCTTTTCCTCGATCCAGGGTATTGTCCCCCAGTTGGCAGCTTTCAGCAAGGTCAGTGAGGTTGCGTACTTTGATGAACCCTTCAGAAGATACTCAAGATCATAGGTGACGAAGAAGTCGAGAGTAGTTTGATTATCTTGAGAAGGATCAAGTGGAGGTGGAGCTCTTTCTGATTCATGGAGGCCTGGCCTTTGAACGGTGTTAAGAGCTTTCAGGACCTCGTCAGCATAATACTCGAACTCCATTCGGGTTAACCTGGTCTTGGCGCGAATTCTCTTATCCTTTAGCGCTCTCTTCACCAAAGACGGAGTAACCGAAGTCTTATACTCATGAGCCAGAAATGCACACAAGTCTATCGGACTACGGATGCGGAGATATAGAACATCTCTGTCAGCGTCTGTGATTGGATCATATTGAGCCGCTGCCGTGATCCAAGCTTGTGGCGGTGCAGTCTCGTCAATCTCCAATGTGTCTGCCCAGTCCCGTGTGCTTGACTCAGGAACAGTAGATTGTGGTTCTTGTTGTAGACGAGTAGAAATGTGAACATCTGCTGGTTCTGATTCAGGCATCTCGGCGGTGTCATGAACGGGCGAGTGTTGTGCAGCTTCAGGTTTAGTTACTGACTCTGCAATCACAAGAGCAACAACAGAACTAACAGGGTTAGTGGTAACAGGTATAGACACAGCAATAGATGTACCAGGAATCGATGACGCCGTAGTAGCATTCACATCGTGGCGCCACTTGGATCGTCTTGATTCCGTTGAGGTTGATTTTTCCTTCTGCGCAACATCTTTTTGAGACTTGGTACCAGACTTAGATGGTTTCTTTGTGCTGGCTACCTTGTCCCCCTTTTTAGGCTGTGTACCATCATCATCCTCATCGTCACCCTCGTTGCTTCCCTTAGCACTCTCCTCATTTCCATCACCACCATCATCATCATCATCATCATCATCATCATCATCATCCTCATCATCATCACCACCATCATCGTCACCATCATCATCCTCTTCTTCTTCTTCTTCTTCTTCACCTTCTTCTTCCCCGTTACCCTCTTCTTGTTCACTTTCTTCCCTTTCTTCCTCAGGCAGAATGTGGTAAGGTACCACACTTCCAAACATCTTGAACAACCGGTCATCCTCCATGATAGCGTCATTCAGGGATTTGTAGAGTGTCCGTTGAATCTTAGATTGATCAAAAGATCCAAGTTCCCTCATGCGAGCTTTCAGGATCTTCTTTAATTCAAAATCCGTTAACTCATAGGCAATTTTGTAGGCGGATTCTGAAGGATTGGATGACTTAATCATCAAGTTATCAGCCGCGAGTGTCTTCAACTCATCACGAAGTTTTGGCATAATGGATTCAACGGATTCTTTCACTCTCTCTTCAACAGAAGCTTCAAGTGCTTCTTTCTGCTCCTTGTATTTATCCCTCATAGCCTGAAGTCTCGTGATTCGTGCTGCATGCTTATCAGCTTCAGCCTGCTTAACCTGATCTAGTTCTTCTGCATGAGCTTTACGTGTCAACTCCATTTCTGCAGCGAACTTAGCAAGCATCTCTTCTTGGGCTTTCTTAGATGCTTCTTCACTTTGAACTCGTCTATGTAGCTCTTGGCGAAGTTCATTCATCTCTCTTTTTTGATTATCCGTATGTTTATCCAACATTTCTGCCATTACAAATGCAGCCATTGAAGATGATGCAGAACTACTCTGGGTTGGTTGAAGAGGCTCGGTTGTAACCACAGTACTGAGAATGGGAGTTATTGGAGGTGGAAGGAATGGTGTTGAAACCGGTCGGGTTGGTAAGGGCTGTATTGGTGGAGGTTGAGTTACTAAAGGCTGAGTAGGTACCATGATTGTAGGAGCACCGGACTCCTTTTCAACACTTGCTGAAACGGGGATGGATGTCTCCTACGAAGTAGAATACCTTTCAGGTGATCCAAACTCATAAACATCCTCTGGCTCCTCGTACTCTTCTTCAATATTCATCTGTGCACCCGAACCACTACCTCCCGTGTCTTTCCTACTCCTTTCAATAGCTATCTTCATTAATTTTCTCTCAGCCTTGTCAAGAGTAGGATCATCAACATTTTCTTCGTCACGTAGAACAAACTCATCAGCAGTGCCTTTTCCCTTCTTAGCCTCAGTCTTCTTCTTCTTGGTTTCGGGTTCAGGTAAAGCAGCTGGTTGCTTGCGTTTACCTTTACTCTTGACCGTAGTAGAGGAGTCTTCTACTGTCTGAAGGCTTGCTTTTAGCTTCTTGATTTCTAGCAGCAGTAGCTTGTAATCAGCAGAACCTTTAATTTTATCCGTCAGAAGATAATCGGGAATAGGACCAGGAATAACACCACCAGATGGTCCTTCATGCCTTAGATCCACAGTATGATCAGCCTCTTCAGTGTGATGACGACTTGCTGCACGCCTATCAATAGTAACATCATTCTTCATAAAATAGTTAATGATAAGCTTGATAAACCGAGGGTAAGGAAAGAAATTAGTCTTCAGCTTCTTGTTTTGGAAGAGTTGAAAGGTGAATTCTTCCCACAACAATAATGCATAATCTGCATTTGCGCCTTTGTACATTCCATGGAAGATGTTCATAATAGGACCACGCAAAGCATCATGCCCACTTGTTTTCGGTGTAAGACATCTACTGAGAATACCCAACATTGCTCTCCAAGGTTCACCTACTTTAGCAGTGGTAAACTCAGACACAACTCGTATGTCAGGACATCCAAGAGCATCGAACATCTCCATGAGTTCGTCTTTGGTAGGATCCCTCGAAAATGCCATACCTTTGGGTGTATCCCGAATGCCAAATATCTTACGGAAGTCTGAAACAGTAAGTGTCTGCTGCTTGTTGTCGAGAGTGAAGGTGATCTTGTTTGAAGTGCTTTCCTTGGTAGCCCAGAACTCATACATGTAATCATAAGGCACCGAGGCAGTACTCCTTAAAGCATTCTTGAAATGAGAGTGATCAAGAATTGCTATGGCGACTTTAAATCCATGGTGAGTGGATTTTGAAACTTGCTTCAGCCGGTAATTGTTTGGTATGAACTTGAGGGTTCGTGCTTCGGCAATTGCGGCTGCTCTAGAGTCTTGGATTGCTTGTACTGTTGGATTAGTCATCGTATCTGCTTAAGATAAGACATAAAAGGTTGATGCACAAAAATATATAGATATACATCATTATGACTTCTAAGCATAATACATTTCAACAAGTACTTATAACAGGCAAACAACTATCAATCAAATAACCCTTCATCCGGAACTCTTCATCCGGAACTCTTCATTCGGAAGTCCTTCATTCGGAACTTTTCATTCGGAAGTTCTTCATTCGGAACTCTTCATTCGGAAGTTCTTCATTCGGAACTCTTCATTCGGAAGTTCACTCGGAACTTCTTCATTTGGAAGTTCACTCGGAACTTCTTCATTCGGAAGTTCACTCGGAACTTCTTCATTCGGAAGTTAACTCGGAACTTCTTCATTCGGAAGTTCTTCATTCGGAACTTCTTCATTCGGAAGTTCATCCGGAACTTCTTCATTCGGAAGTTCATTCGGAACTTCTTCATTCGGAAGTTCATTCGGAACTTCTTCATTCGGAAGTTCACTCGGAACTTCTTCATTCAGAAGTTCACTCGGAACTTTCTTCATTCGGAAGTTCACTCGGAACTTTCTTCATTCGGAAGTTCATCCGGAACTTCTTCATTCGGAAGTTCATCCGGAACTTCTTCATTCGGAAGTTCATTCGGAACTTCTTCATTCGGAAGTTCATTCGGAACTTCTTCATTCGGAAGTTCACTCGGAACTTCTTCATTCGGAAGTTCATTCGGAACTTCTTCATTTGGAAGTTCATCCAGAACTTCTTCATTCGGAAGTTCATCCGGAACTTCTTCATTTGGAAGTTCATTCGGAACTTCCTTCATTCGGAAGTTCATCCGGAACTTCCTTCATTCGGAAGTTCATCCGGAACTTCCTTCATTCGGAATTTCGTTCGGATTTCCTTCATTCGGAAGTTAGTTCACCATGTTCATCCGGAAGTCATAAACGCAGCCTATTGATGATTAATCTAGTCGCGTTTGTGAGTTCTAAGGCAATCTAAGGTAACCTAACACAATTTAATGATATTCCGAGCAAAATCCATCAAAAACCCCTAATTAATTGACCCTAAATTAAGCAAACGACCCCTAATTTGATAGAGTTGATTACCCGAATCAATTAACTTGTTTTAAATGATGAATTAGGCGAATTAAAAGTTAAAGATTCGATGTTATTACCTTGTAGATTGAATGGAACAGATTGGATGATTAAAACGCGAGTTTGTAAGCTTGTATGTGTGTTTTAATGGCGGAAAGAAAAAAGATGAAACAGTGAAGAAGAAATAATACGCAAGGGGGGGTTTTGGTTTTGACTTAGGTCAAAATTTTACAATTTTCACAAGTTGTCACCTTTAACCCTACACTTTTCTTTCTTTTTCCCTTTTTATTCCTTATCTTTTCATTTTTCTTTTCTCGTCTCCCTAACCATCGTTAAACTTAGTCAACTTAACCTTCACACAACTTAAGCATCGCAACCTATTAGCAAATCTCCAAGATCTTAAAGCAATTCCTATCACATTGAGCGAGCACAAGTCGTATTCTAAAGCAAGACCACTCATTTATCATTTAGCCATTAATTTTCCACAAACACTTTTGAAAGATCGTTTTGATAACGAAGATGATTTAATATTTTCTCCCCCTTAAACGATGACCCGTTTTCTATTTAAAGAGCTGTAGTCATTGTTTAAAGAGTCAAATATTGATGAAATCATTTCCAATTAATGTCTTTGAAAAGATTGATCCGTGGTGGCAATACGATTTCTTTATTTTGACAAATTAATGCACTGAGACGTACACTAACTCGTGTTAGACCAAGTTGTAAAGTAAACTTGATCCCTTTGCATGATTTGGCTTGTAAATCATGCCCGAGAAAATTAATTCCCGTTGTGAGCCAACGTTTTCCAAGGAAATACGTGACTTTAACATGAAAACCGGGTTGCAGTCTGAAATAACTACAAGCCATAATGGGCATGTTTTAAAAATGTACAACTTTTATACGGACTCTATTTATGGCGCCGTGTCAATATTGATCGACAGTTCTAAAGCCGTAAATATTACCGTACTAAAAGACATGCCCGATTTAAAAAACAAAAAATATTTTTGGTTTTTCTTGATTTTATAATTTTTATGGTTTTTCTAGGTTTTATATTTCTTATGGTTTTTCTTGGTTTTATATTTTTGTATTTTTCTTTTTGTGGTTTATATATATACGATAATATACATGATCACGAACAAAGGATACGCCTGAATAGTTTACCACCACTATTCAGCTGATTCTTCTGCCAATTCTTTGAGAGTCGCTGGAGTGAATGATTTCATGCCAAGCTTGTCGATCAAAAACTCGATTCGTCCTCGATCTAAGGCTTTGGTGAACATATCTGCCAGCTGATACTCAGTGGTGACAAAATACAGCTCGATCACTCCGTTCTCCACCTGCTCTTTAATGAAATGGTAGCGAATGTCTATGTGCTTGGCCCGAGAGTGTTGAACATAATTGCAGCAAAGGGCAATGGCGCTCTTGTTGTCACAATACATCGGGATTTTGTTGAATCCCAAACCGTAGTCAGTTAATTGTGATCTCATCCAAAGGACTTGAGCACAACAACCAGACATGGCGATGTATTCAGCCTCCGTGCTAGAAATTGCAGCGCTTTTCTGCCTTTTTGAAGACCAACTAATCAATCTGTCTCCAAGGAGTTGCACAGACCCAGAAGTGCTACGCCTCGTGTCTTGACACCCAGCATGATCGGCATCTGCGTATGATATTAAAGCAATAGAGGAATCTTTCGGATACCATAGACCATGATGAAGTGTTCCTTTGAGATACCGAAAGATCCTTTTAACAACATGTAGGTGCTTTTCGGTAGGCCGAGCCTGATACCGGGCACACATGCATACGGTAAATTGCAAATCAGGCCTGCTAGCAGTCAGATAGAGAAGGGTGCCGATCATCCCACGGTAAAGTTTTGGATCGACAATAGTCCCATTCCTATCTTCATCTAACTTGGATTTCTCCACCATTGGAGTGTCCACGGGGTCACAATTATCAAAGTTATATTTCTTTAAAGATTCTAGAGCATATTTGGATTGATTAATAAAGATGCCTCTAGGATTCTGAGAAATTTGTAATCCTAAGAAAAATGAAAATTTTCCCATCATTGACATCTGAAAGCGTGTGGACATTATCCTCTCAAAGCGTTTTGACAATTCTATGTTAGAGGCAGCAAATATTATATCATCAACATAAATTTGTACCAGAAACATGTCGTTGTTCTCCTTGAGAGTGAATAGAGTGGGGTCCACTTTGCCTTTGGAGAAGCCTTCCGAGATGAGATATGTTGAAAGGAGATCATACCACGCGCGTGGAGCTTATTTCAACCCATAGAGAGCCTTCTTAAGCTTGTACACATGATTAGGAAACTCCGTGCTAACGAACCCATCCGACTGACTAACATAGACTTCTTCCCTTAGTTCACCATTCAAAAATGCCGTCTTCACATCCATTTGATAGACGATCATGTTCATATGAGCAGCATACGCAAGGAATAGTCTAATAGCCTCCAATCTTGCAACAAGACCAAAAGATTCTTCAAAGTCTATACCCAAGGCTTGTTTATATCCTCTAGCAACAAATCTAGCCTTATTCTTCAATACTGCACCCATCTCATCGAGTTTAACCTTATAAACCCATAACAAAGTAAGGATGTTAACCTTGTCAGGGAGAGGAACTAATTCCCATACTTCAAGTCTTTGGAATTCATTTAGTTCCTCCTGCATGGCTTCAATCCAAGATGATTGAGTCATAGCCTGTTGCCAATTTTTAGGTTCAACTTCGGAGAGAAATGCATCAAAATAGCAATAGAGTGCACTCTCTTGTAATTGATGGCGTGTAGAGACTGGTCGATCTAGATCTCCAATGACATTCCTAATTGGGTGATATTTTGTCCATTTGGTGCTATGATTTTCAATCCTAGGTGGTCTGGAGTGAACAATAGAAGGAGCTTCTTCTGAGGTAGACGCGGCTGAAGGGTTTTCAGGTATCGGTACACCAAAGAAAGGAAGCTCTTGTAGGTGAGCATATTCCAGATCGTGATCAATAGAATCCTCTTCAACATCATTAGGCACAAGTAAGGGTGATGATTCAGGTGTAGTTTGAGAATCACTTGGTAAAGGTGCATCCGGTTCAATGTTAATTGAAGATGCATTAGATAAAGCTTCATTTGCTTGAGCAACAACTTCAGGGATTGGAGCTATCACTACAGGTGCTGGAACTTCATCATTTGGGGGATCAAAGAATTCATCAAACAACGGTTGAAACAGTTTATCCCACTCGGGCCTTATAGGTGGTAAAAATGATGTAGAAGTAGGATTATTGGGAACTAATCCGGAACTAATAGCACCGGTTCCCATCTCATGAAGCGCGGGTTCAGAGCTGCATTGCTCAGAAGCCATCGCTGTCAGCTCATCGAAATCTGCGTCCATAGTTTCTACAATCTTACCAAGACGACGGTTGTAAATTCGTATGCTTTCTTGGAGGGTGAGTAACCAATGAAAATACCTATATCGGCTTTCGGTTGAAGCTTGCCCAAGTTCTCACTATTAATGTTTGGATAACAAAGAGCCCCAAACACATGAAAAAATGAAACATCGGGTTTACGGTCATGTAGAAGCTCGTAAGGTGTTTTTCCATGGCGTTTCCGAATGATAGAACGGTTTTGGGTAAAACATGCAGTAGATATAGCTTCTGCCCACAAGAACAATGGAGCGTTCGCATAAATTAGCATAGTCCTAGCAGCTTCCATAAGCGTACGATTCCGTCTTTCAACGACACCGTTTTGTTGTAGAGTGCGTGCAGCGGATGTTTCATGTGAGATACCAACTCCTTCATAGTAATCACGAAGAGTCTGGTTGACGAACTCTGTTCCATTATCTGTACGAATACGGCGGACAGTAGTATTTAAACGTACCTGGATGAATTTCAGAAAAGTGATGATAGCCTTCGGTGCTTCATCCTTTGTACGTAGAAATCTAACCCATGTAAACCTGGAGAAATCATCCACAATAACAAGAATGAATTTCTTACCGCTCACACTTTCAGTTCTCATTGGCCCACAAAGATCCATATGCAAAAGATGAAGTTTTTCTTGATTGGTGTCTTCAGCTTTGGGCTTGTATGATTTCTTGGTACTTTTCCCCCTTGAACACGCGGAACATAAATGATCCTTGTGAAATTTGAGCTTTGGAAGACCACGAACTAATTCGTTTTTAGCCAGATGATTAATAGCATCAAAGTTAAGATGAGATAATCTGCGATGCCATAACCATGACTTGGTCTTAGATGCTTTAGAGAGAAGACATATTGGAGAGGCGGCCATCATGTCTTGTAGGGACAACGTATAAAGATTTGCACCACGAGATCCCTTCAACAAGTCTTTTCCTTCCAAGTTGCGGATGAAACAAGTATGTTGTCGAAAAGCAACCTCAAGGTTGGAATCACAAAACTGTCCTACTAAAAATAAATTATGACCAAGACCTTCTACATAGTATACCCTTGAAATCGTAACGTTTCCAATCTGATATTCACCATACCCCCTTATCTTTACAATATGATCATTACCGAATTTAACCGTTCCAAGAAACTTGCTGACGAAATTTCGGAGTATCGAGCGATCTCCGGTCATATGCTTTGAACAACCGGAGTCCAAATACCAGAGGATGATTTGGACCACCTGAAAATATCACCACACGAGGACAATGTAGAGGTATCGGAATCTGAATGTTCCTTGTTATTAGTAGGTACAGATTTAATAATCTTAGATTTGCTAACTTTAGGTTTCTTAGATTTTCTAGCCTTCTTCTTCCTAGTTGGTGGTGTAGATTCTAGTTGGCTTAAATCCTGAGGTATTTCTTCACTGATAGGCACTATAGTGGGGGCTGACCTAATTAAAGGGCGCTTTTTCCATACTTTAGTGCTAGTGTGCCTAACTAAAGGACGCTCAGACCTAACCTCAATGGATGCATTCCTAGTTAAAGGGCACATATTTCCATCTAATGTAAAGGTCCTACCAGTGGGACGCCATTGCCAGCCAACTTGGGCACGAGTTCTACCAGCTGGCTTCCATTCAAGATTATTCCTAATGGCATTCATTTCATTCACATGATCAATAAGACACAAATCATGACGTTGGGAAAACATACATTCATTACAATTCCAACATTTCAAATCAGAATTCACAAATGGTTTAGGCTTCTGCACAGGCGCAGAGCTTTTAGTCTTAACATGATTCTTTTTATTTAAAGCTGAACTAACATTCCTATGGTGAGCTTCTACTTTCTTCTTGTTGGTACTACTAGTGGAGGGCTTGATCTTATCTTTCTTGAGTGGTGATCCTTTAGCCTTAGTAGACTCTTTTACTCCTGTAGAAGGCAAAGTGGGAACATTAGCAACAGATTTTAAAGGTGCCTTACTTGATGGTGCCAATGACGGTTTTGCTCCTGGGATCTTATTGAATGGAGTTACAGCAATGGGTCTATTAGTGAGTAGTGCAGAACCTGGTTTACCTATGTATTGCAAATATGCTAAGCAATATTGAACTCGCTTAATATATTCATGAGCTGAATAATAGTAGCTACTTGAGGGATCTAAGGCATAAAGATCGTCTAAAATATCCCTAACAAGATCTACATGCTTAATGGCATTCCTCATATAATCATCGTAGGTAACCGGGTTGTTCTTATGGAGCGGGTTCTTATAAAGCACTACTGACTTGGTTGTTGGAGCACTAGAGGACGGTGCAGAGTTGGTAGCTAAGTTATTAACAGCTTCTTGTCGGGTGAGAAGAAGTGTCTCCTTTAACTCGGCCAAAACCATGTTTTTATCAATGAGCAGGATGTTTAAGTCAGAGATTTCCTCACATTTTTGGTTCAATTGTTCAACATAAGATTGTTGCTGTGCCGCATTAAAAGCGAAGCGTTCTTCTAGTGAACTATAAAGTTTGGACATTCCCTGTCTTGCACGATCCATCTCCCCTAGAATAGACGAAAGTCTAATTTCTAAGTCCTGGTTTTTAGACTCTGCAGCCTCTAGTTCTAATTTTAGTGTTTCATTTGATGACACATCTCTCTTCAATCTCATAATCTCTTCCTCTAATGCCTTAACTATTGCAATCATCTTGTCACTCGTCTCAACACCGTTTTCACAACCATTTGTTATCAAAAGATCCTCATTTTGAGTTTGTTGTTTTAATTCTAAAGATATACAATGTTGTTCAAGTTGATTAAAGCGTTTTGAAAGTAAATTGTAAGAATCTTGTAGCTTTAAAAATTCAGCGTTAGATTCGTGACAAGAATGATTATCTACCTCATTTACAGTATCAGCAACATTTACAGAGAGATCACACACATCATCACATATATTCACAGCATCACAGTTAAGCATAGCGGATGTAAGCTCATTCGAATAATTAACATTAACAGTAGTAAGCACATCACACGAAATTACTTGGGACAAGAATCGGTCATATTCGGACAAAATATTTTCCTTTTCAGTTAATTGTAGTTCGTAAGCGGTGTCCATTTCATAAAACACTTTTTGAACTTCTGCAATTTCAAATTCAAGATTTTCCGAAAGAGATGCAAAACTTCTTTTTAGACTTTCGACAAATGGATTGATCTCATTTTTAAACACCTCGTTCATGTGTTCGAAAGCCCATTCTCCGGCGTTTAAGCCATTTGAAGTCGTACACTCCAAAATGACCTTGTCAAAACTAACAAAGTATTGATTAATCTCTTGCAAGTTTAACCATACAGTGCTAACAGGTGGAAGATCCTTTGGAATTTCCTTAGGACCTTCCATTTTGACAAGTGTAGGAAGTGTACTAGGGTTTTCTTCATTTAACATGTAGGTTGGTGCTGTAATGAGATCTTTGTCCATATGGAAGCGAATTCTAAAATCCGTTTTAGCAAGCTCCTGATTCATTTTAAAATAATCACAATCGGGATATTTTGCAAAATTATATGACCGATTCTCATCAACTAGATCCTTATTGGTGCGATCATCGAAAATAACAATCGGGTCTAAGACCAATCCTAATTGGGTTGCATTATAAAGTCTTGGACTATGGTTGAAAGCTTGTTTTGCATACCGCGGGTTAGGGGGAAGGCCTTTTTGACGTGATAAGTTAAATTCTCTAAACGAAGCATCAAATAAGTGCACTAGTTGAGAGGCAGCGTATTGTCTTAAAAGCAAATAATCTAGACTTCTAATCTTATTAGCCGCATTAATTTCTATTTCATTCTTCTTAGACTCGAGTAATTCAAAATCCGTTTGAAATTTTTGAAAATTAGTGACCACTAACTCTTTTTCTTTAAGTTCATTAGAAAGATCTGCTCTTAAGGTTTCAATTTCTTGCAAATGACCCATTTGTTTGTTTCGAAAATGATCATATTCGGGATTTGTTAGAGCACTAGACGAAGGAACTAATTCCAAAGTTTGAACTTTCTCGTTGCTTAAGGCAAGCTCATCAGACAAATTCTTATTCTTAGCTAGGGTTTCTAAGAGTGCAGCATTCATTTGGCTAAGTAATGTAGCAGGAACCATGACCAAATCTTGTTGAGCAGGAGTATGCGTATGCGAAATAACTCTCGGTTGTGTTTCACTCAAAGTCTGGGGACTCACATTGATATTACTATCATTGATTGTCTCCTCATTTGAAAGACTCACCACCGAAGACTCATTCGAATCAGCACACTCTTGCACAACTTGATGTGGTTGAATACTAGCATCAGTAGTATTATCAGTGGTATTAAAAAGTACCTCAGATCTCTTTTCTGGCCCTAGGCTAGAGATAGTTGCCATAAGTGCTGCCTATGCAGATTGAAGTTCATCGCAGTCTGAATCATAAGCATCAAGATCATCTGCTTGGTATGCTGCATTCTGTGTATTGACAACGTCTTGTTCAGCAATCCCTGGATCAGCAAGAAATGCAAGCTCCTCTTCATCAAGTTCCCTTCCTTGTGCCTGAGCATTCACCAGATAAATCTTCTCTGCAAACCATTGACCATCCCTTCTCCTCTTGGGTTTCTTGCAATCCCTGGACATGTGACCTTCTTCCTTGCAGTTGTAGCATGTAATCATTCTCAACTTGCCTGTGGAATTAGCCCGTGGAGGAGTGTTGACCATTGGAGCAGGATTGACCGTGCGAGCATTGGTGGTTGATGTAGTAGGTCTCCCCTGATAAGGTTGAATAGGTTGAACCATTACCCTGCCATTCTCAATAGTAGCTTGTTGGCGAGAGTTGGATGAATTCCTCAGCTGATTGTTAGTAGGAGCTGGTCCTCTAAATCCTTGTTTGCTTAATGTCCTTGTAAGATAAGCAGACATAGTGGTTAACACTTCAACTGGGTCAGTTCCTTGTTTGAATACAGGAATGGGGACTTCCTCATCATCACAATACATTGCTTGGTCTTGTTGAGCTGCATAATCACTAGAAGGAATACTCATGTGATCAGAGTAGCTTGATGGATATGCTGCATTCTCTTGATAAGAAGAATATGAAGGCTGAGCATAAGGTGCAATACTTGCTGGGTAAGGTTGTGAAACATATTGTGATGAAGGTGCATTAAACCGATATTGTTGCTGATGTGAGGTGGGTGGTTGCGGTAGAATAGAGTATTGGGGGAAGGTTGGTGTCATGTAAGGTGATGGATGATAGGCTTGATGTCCCAAGATATAAGGAGTGTTGTTGTGTGACAAGCTTGGTTGATTCGCCATCAAAGCTAATGAATCAGGGTACATACCTCGAGGCGAACGGTGCATGATCACATGTTTCTCATGCTGCTGAAGAAAAGCATATAGTTGATCCAAATTGCACTTATGCAAATCCCTGGTTAACTTAACATCGGTAATATACTCTCCCCATTCAGCTTGAGGTAAAGTATTCAAAAATTTGGTGTTAACCTGGAATGGAGCAATCACGAGATTGTATACATTCAGATCATTCATGAGAGTAGTGAATCTGAAGTAATAGTCGTGAAGCGTTTCCCCTGGGCTGTACGTGAATCTATCAAACAGATCATACAACTGACATTCCCTTTCCTGTTTGGTAAGAGACGTACCTTGTAGCAACACCTTTAGACGTTCCCATAAATCCTTTGCCACCGTATACTGACTTACCATTCGATAGATATCATGTGGAAGAGCTTGTAGAATGGTTTGAAGAGCCTTTTCGTCTGCATCGGCAACGAGTTGTTGAGCTGCTTCAAATTCTCGTGGTCGAGTCACATTGTTAACCATGATGGTACCATAATCAAGTGGACCATTAAGAATTGACTTGACCATAAGCCTCCCATATACCGGTTTTCCCTTAAGGTATGACATCATACGGCCTTGCCATGCTTCAAAGACTTCTTTAATGAGCATTAGAGGGCGATTATCCGTTCCCGTAATGACGGAAATGTCCGTAAGTGATGTCATCTGAGGCATTAATGAATTCGGATTCATTTTGTTCACTTCAAAGAGACAAAGATTATCGGTTGATCGAGTAGTGAAGTAAAGCTTGTGAATTGTGTTGAGTTTTTGTTGTAAGAAACCAAGATTAAATCCTCTAAAAAATCGTCGAAAAAACAAGTAAAATATCCCTTGATCCGGAACTTTTGTTGATTCGGAAGTATTGATTCGGAAGATTTTGACTCGGAACTCCTTGATCCGGAACTTTTGGTTCGGAAGTTTTTGATTCGGAACTTTTGTCTTGATCCGGAACTTTCCCTTGATTCGGAACTTTCCTTGATCCGGAACTTTCCTTGATCCGGAACTTTTGGTTCGGAACTTCTTGATCCGGAACTTTCCTTGATCCGGAACTTTCCTTGATCCGGAACTTTTGGTTCAGAACTTCTTGATCCGGAACTTTCCTTGATCCGGAACTTTCCTTGATCCGGAACTTTTGGTTCGGAACTTCTCGATCCGGAACTTCTTGATCCGGAACTTTTGTTGATCCGGAACTTTTTGGTTCGGAACTTTACTGGGAAACAGAAGGTTGTTCGTATGAACAGTCGACTATGAATATGAAGATTAAACCCAGATTTTTACCAAATAACCCAAAAAGCTTTGTGATTTCTACAATAATAAGTAAAAAGTAATCCTTATCTACTAATCCCAATCACAAAAACACCAAAAACTCCAAGAATCAAGATGGATCTTCTTAAAGAACACCAATACAATCAAAAACTAAATAACAACACAAATCATTACCTTAAATCACCCCATAGCTCTAATACTAAATGTAGAATCTTGATAACCTATGAATCTATGAAGTGGGTTGAAGATTTCTAGAGAGAGAAACTAGAGAGAGAAAGTGAGAGAGAAACTATGTGTCTTTTTTATTCAAATGAGAAAAGTGAAAATCAACAACCAACCCCTTTCCATGGTGGAAAGGGGTATTTATATCCAAGGCCCTTATTTGGGCTTGGGCCGACCCATGACAAGCCCATGGGTCGGTTTCTTACTTAACTTAATAAGTAACACTAACTACGAGCTATTACAACATTAATAATATTGTGGAGTGACCGATACTTCTAATATACGTAAAAACGTATTTCTAACAGACGGAAGTTTAATAAAGCCGAAGAACTCAAGTCTGATTAATGAAGAAATTACAAGACGAGTTTAATTAATCCCGAGACAAAGTCGAAAAAGTCGAAGAATTTAGAAGATGAGAAAGAAAGAAAGAAGGAAGCTTCCAACACATGCTTACCTCCTTAATATCCTATAAATAGAGACATTCACCTCATTTTAGTTTTGTTAGCTAATTTGACACATTAGTCTTTCCATTTTATTTTCCAATCACTTTCATATTGTCATTTACTTGATTGTCATTTAAATTCTTGCCTTTAATTTCAAGTAAGTCTCTTAATTTTGTTGTTGAATCCTTAATTTTAATCAAGTTTTATATTAATTTCTCCTTCTACCTTTCTTATTTTTGTTAATCTTTTTGCTTATTATCTTATTGTCATGCTTATTTGATTAATTGTTATGTTTTTATGTGTTTGATTGTGTTAGCTTATTGATTTTATAGCTTATTGTGTGTTTGATTTGATTTTAGTTAAGTGTTTTTATTAGTTTATTTTATTAAAAGTTGATATTTAATTTTTAGTTTTATTAGTGTTTTTCAAGTTTTTAATTTGTGGTTGAATTAGTTTTTCTTAAAAGTGTTTTAGATTAAGTTTTGGTTATTTGGCTATTTGATATTTACTTATTTGTAGCTTATTTTCTGATTTTTTTAGTTTTTACTGTATCTGTTTTCATAATTTCGGATTAGGGTTTATTATTCCGAAGATCTTTCTTTTTCTGAAATTATTTTTCCTGAAATTGTTCATTTCTCTGAATTTGTTTTCTCTGAAAATTTCTCTGAAAAAGTTTGATATTCTGAAAAAATCAATATTCCGAAGAAAGTTCTGAAAAAGATTTATTCCCGCTGAAATCTCTGAAAAAGAATTATTCCGAAAAAGCAAAACTCTGAAATAGCAAATATTCCGAAAAAGATTAAAACTCAGAAATTTAGTTATTGCGAAGAATAAGAGATTCCGAAGATTGTTGTAGCTTTTGCGAAGAAACAGTTATTGCGAAAAAGTTGACATGCCAACCTGCTAGCTTAGTTTTTGCGCCAAAATGACAAGGTAGCCTGGCTGCTTGCCTGCTAGCTTGTTAATTATTTAGTATTATTCCGTAATTGTTTAGTTTTACCTGAAAGTTGTTCCGATTTTTATTTTAAAAGTCATGTATTTTTAGTTGAATTTTTCATCAATTTTTAGTATTAATATTTTTTCGTAAAGTTTAAGTTTTATCTTTTATTTAGTACCCGCTTTAGGTTTTGCCTTGTTTAGCTTTAAAGTACCATTTTAGTTTTATTCTCTCCTTTTTCATTAAGTAAACTTTATTTTCGGGTCGATAGTTAATTTCGTCTTTTAGTTTTATTTTTATTAATTGTTTTGCTTTATTTTACGTTTTATTATTTGTTTCGCTCCTTTATTATTAGTTATTTGTTTTAATTTCTCGTCATTTACTTTTTAATCATTTATAGCTTTATTTGCCTTGCCTTTTACTTTAAAGTTTTGCAATTTTATTTTACAACAACGACCAATCTATTGTTTCCACCAAAAGACAGTTGAGTCGCACGTTAACCAGTAATCAATTCGAATAGAAACGAAGAACAAATTTAACTGAGTAAAATCTAGTTATTAAATGGCGCAGTTGCCGGCTCTTTTCGTGAAGATTAACGGTTTTCTGTGAGAGACGCGTTGAATTTTGGGATCCGTTCACTCGTGAACGTTATTTTTCTTGCTCAAAAATTTTCAAAAATCCATAAAAATTTAAAATTTTCAAAAATCCAAAAAGATTTTTATTTTTATTTTTACAAGTACATATATATTCTCTATTTCTTTGGTATCTTTTTCTTTTTCTTTTGCAGGTGCATGCGTACTAGATCTTCAACTTATTTAGAGCCCGAGACTCGTGAAGATTTAGATATGGCAGGTGTGAACAACAACAATAACCCACCACACCTCAACAATAATAATAACAACAATGTTCTTCCACCACCCGATCTTCGAACGATGGAAGAGCTTTGTCAACCAACCATGAACGGACGAGGAGGACCGATTGCGCCGATGCAAATCACTGATCCGGAGTTTTCGTTGAAGCATCACATTATCCAACAAGTTCAAAACACTTGTCCATTTCGCGGATTACCGGATGATGATGCCAACAAACACCTCGACAAATTCATTACCGTTACTCAAAGCATGAAGTTGCCCGGTGTTACTATGAATTTTCTTCGCCTTCACCTATTTCCACACACCTTATCCCACCATGCCGAAAAATGGTTTGATCGTCTTCCGAAGAATTCTATTCATACTTGGGACGAGATGACTCAACGATTTTTGTCGCGCTACTTTCCACCATCCATGGTCACAAGCCTTCGGAATCAAATTAGTGGATTTACACAAGAACCTGATGAATCACTTTTTGATGCTTGGGAACGATATAATGTTTTGATCGATCGATGTCCAAACCACAACATTCTCCCCGTCACCTTAATTGATACTTTCTACAACGGTTTAACTTTTCGTGATCGTGATACGATTAATGCAGCCGTCGGTGGCACATTTATGAAAAGAAGACCCGAGGAGTGTAGAGAGCTTATAGAGAACATGACTACTCACCACAAAAATTGGGATTCATCCGCATCCTCAAGATCAAACCCGAGAGTCAATGTTTCTTCTACTTCTTCAAACCCTGATATCACCGAATTGACCCGCGCAATGGTCGAAATGAGCAAAAACATGCAACTTTTGGCTACAAATCAACAACAACAAGTTAAAGCTGTTGCATCTTCTTGTGAGACTTGCGGGGGTCCTCATTCATACACTGATTGTCCTTCTACTCATGACAATCCGGAAAACATGTATGCGGCTTATGGTAACTATTCAACGGAAAGCTATCAAGCCCGACCTCAAGGTGATCGTAACTTGTTAAGTTACCGTTCTAACAACTTTCTTTCACCCGGTTTTTCTCCTTCAAACCACAACCCCAACAACTACAATAGAAGCAACCCAAACCTACCTCGAGCTTCTAATCCTTATCACCCACCCGCTCACCAACCACCCATTAATCAAGATGTTGAAACCTTCATGAGGACCCAAGCAGAGCAAATCAAGAATCTGCAAAGCCAAATCATCAACTTGAAAGGAGATGTCACTAAGCAAGGTAATGATATTAGATCCGAGCTTCGACATGATATACAAACCTCTTTTAGCACTCAAACAAATGATTTGAAGAATATGCTGGCTAGTTTCTTACCAACTCCTCAACCCTCTACTTCGGGCTCTCTTCCTTCAAATACCGTTACCAACCCAAGAGCGAATGTGAGTGCTATTACTACACGCAGTGGAGCAACCATAGTAGGACCATCTATCCTTCCCCAGTTACTCCATCTACACCTCCTCCACCACCATTTATCCCTCCTAATCCCACGCCTAGTATTAGTTCTCCATTCTCGTCTCCACATCTGCATGACGAAGTACCCAAGAAACACCCTTCACCAACCCCACCTTCCACCTATAAACCCAACATCCATAATCCTTCTCGCTTAGACAAGGGCAAATTGCTCACCAAGGATGACATTCAAGTGTCGAACTATTTGAAGAAGATTTCGGGACTGACCATCACCTTTAGCCTTGTTGAAGCTCTTGCCCAAATGCCTAAATTTGTTAAGATGTTTAAGGAATTGCTTAATAAGAAGGAGAAGATGGCCGAGTTTGTTAATACTCGATTGAATGAAAACTGTTCTGCAGTCCTTCTTAAAGAACTTCCGAAAAAACTTGGAGATCCCGGTCGTTTTGTGCTATCATGTACTTTTAACCAAACCGAAGAATTTACTGCCTTAGCCGATCTCGGGGCAAGTATAAATCTGATGCCTTTAAGTGTTTGGAAAAAGTTATCATTACCCGATCTTACACCAATAAAGATGACTCTTGAGCTAGCAAATCGCACTCTCGCTTACCCCGTTGGTATTGCCTAAGATGTGTTCATTAAAGTTGGCACCTTCACTTTTCCGGTCGACTTTTTTGTTGTTGATTACGAAATGGACCCTCGTATACCGTTAATACTTGGTCGGCCATTCTTCAGAACCGGAAAAGCATTAGTCGATGTTGCCGAAGGTGAATTAATCTTAAGGGTCGGGAATGATGCTCAAGTTTTTAAAATGGGGAAGATCACAACCAAACCCAACGAAAGAGAATCAGTGAATATGATTAATGTGCTCGATGATTTTGTCATCCACAACAATCCTCTTTTCGATTCTTGCTATGATAATACACTGTTCAAAGATGATGTGGATGATTCTCTCTCCAATTTAGATCCCCCACCAATTCATGAGTCTCCACCAACCTATGATGACTATGATGATGATTCTAGTTCTGACATGGATGATTCGGATGATTTTTCTTCTAAGTATAAAGACATGCCAACTTATCATGACTTTGAAGATGTCGATACTCTTTCGAGTGATTCTTCACATGACGACCTTGTACCTACTTTTGATAAAGATCCTCCGCCAACAGTACTTGATCCTACTTTGGATGACTACTCATTTGAGGAAGACTTTGCTACTTTTCTCAATACCTACTTCCCCAATGAGAGTGATGCTCCTCCTTTGGACTTTGATGATTATGGTCTTTATCCTCCTTTGGATATGAAGAAACCCGTTTCAAAGGAGAAGAATCCGGTCGACACCGATATCCGCAGTACTTATGTTTTGACACCTCTTTATCCACCTTCTAAGGATGAGATTGTGCGATTTATGAGCGGATCCTCTTCAAGGACTACTGAGCCTGAGTGTTATGTTCCTCTAACGGAAAAGGTGTTCGATCCCGGTATTGCAATTTTTAAGCCATCTCAGTATCCATCTGATGCAATAAAAGGAAAGATTTTTGGAACTTGTGGAGATATGCTTGCACTTCATCCTACTTTCTACCACCGTGCTTAATCTTTGCTTAAGGGAACCTTGCCTACTCTTCTTTGGCTTGCCTGTTCGCCTTAAGCATTTGCTATTTGATGGACGAAAACCATGTCTTTGATCCCGGTGGATATGTTTCAAGCTTCTTCCTATGCTAATCAAGGTCAAGTCAGGCTCAAGACTCGGTTAACAAAAACAAGCGCTTTTCGGGAGGCAACCCGCAATATCTATCCTTTTTATTCTATCTTTATAATAACTGTAGGGGGAGACCCTAGTATGTGTTTGTTGTTTTCTTTCATATCATGTGCAGGGATTCGAGCTTTCAAAGATCTATTCTTGATGACTTTTGACGACCCGTGATTTCGTGTACCCGTCTTCCCGGTTCTATCCTAAACTCTTTTGATTCTCTATTTATTATTCTTTAATATTGAAATAGGAATCACTTTAGTTGTCTCTTCCTTAGCAAGATTTAAACAAATTGCATAATGTCCTAAGTGTAGGGGAGTTTACTTCCACATGCTTACACATTGAGGACAATGTTTATATTAAGTGTAGGGGGACTTCTATCGAAGTTAAGTGGTCTTTTCCTTGTATTTGTCCTCATTTTAACCGGAAAATTTGATTTTTCGACATTTTTCAAAATTTTTGATCTATTTTGGCCTAGTTGTATTTACCTTTGGTATAGTTATTTTCTTTCTTTGCTAGAATAAATTTTAATAAAGTGGTTTTAATTTTTCAACGTTGTGAATCTTTTGACTCAACCCGAGTTTACTTATCTAAGTTTACTCTAGCTAGTATCCTTAACATGTTTGAGTCAAGTTTTGCTAGGCTTTTATATAGGGAGCTTTAAAACGCGAAAGTCTTAACTCTTACGGGTTAAGAACAAGAACTTTTCGCAAGTTCCTATAATTGATCCTAGAAAGTCGTTTATCAAGGGAACTGTAAAATACGAATTCTAAACTTGAAAAAGTCTAAGAATTTGCAAGATCCTATACATGACTTGAAAACCCAAAACTTTGATTTAATTGGCTAAGCATCCACGAGTCTCATTCCTTGAGATTTTAAATTGTGGAGAACAAGAGATGATAAAGGTCAATTATAAGTTTGGTATTCTTTCATGAAGTTATGTGAGTTAATTATGAGCTTTTTCTCCCATCTCTTGCTAATAAATTTAATTGCAATAAATAAGGTTGTACGATTTGAAAAGTTACTTAGCTTCTAGCCCAAGACCGTTTAAAAGTTGCTCGGTATTGATTAGAGTTCATAGCCAATGTATAACTTATTGAAGCGGGATGCGAAGATTGGCGAGTCCGAAAAGGTCCTAACAAGACATGAGGGCTACATTTTGTTGCTGAAGATCCAAAGTGATGTGAAGAATCATTTATCAAAAATCAATATTAAGGATCGAGACACACGACGAAAAGCAAATACTTCCCTAAAGATCATGGAGAAGTCTATCCAAAAAGGCCCTAACAAGGTATGAGGATAAATAGATCCAAGTCCTAAAAGGAGGCGGATCGTTGTATATCAAAATCCCAAATAAAGATTGGAGAAAAATGAAGAAGTCGTGGTCCAAATATGAAGAATCTCTCAAAAAGTTCAAGTGAAGAAATTCCTAATATAAAGAGAAGACCATTATTTCATGAACGTCTCTCAAAGTTTGAAGTATGAAGTCAATGCCAAATATCGGTCCGAGAAAGGTCTCAAATCGTGAAGCGAGTTATGCCAAGATATGAACTTTATGAGGTCCCGAGAAGCAGTTTTAAAAGATTTTTTCCTTTAGCTAACTATTGATTAAATCGTCCTACTTTATTTTCAGCCTAAATAACTATCAAAATAAGTCAACAATGCATCCTCGTGATCATTCAAGACAATAATAAAATATAAGAGATACACCTAGGAATACGGGAGTCTAAGTAAATAATTGGCCCATGTAGAATATTGATAACCTAAGAATCTATGAAGTGGGTTGATGTTTTCTAGTGAGAGAAACTAGAGAGAGAAAGTGAGAGAAAATGTGTATGATTTTATTAATATGAAAGTATAAAGTGAACAACAACCAACCCCTTTCCATGGTGGAAAGGGGTATTTATACTCCAAGCAAACATTGGGCTTGGGCCGGTCCATGACAAGCCCATGGACCGGTTCTTACTTAACTTAATAAGTAACATTTAACTAATTGTTAACTACGAGCTATTACAACATAAATCATATTGTGGAGTGACCGATACTTCTAATATACGTTAAAACGTATTTCTAACAATCTCCCCCTAAGGGAGGTCACTCCACGTTACAAAGTTCTAAACCTAGCATACTATACTAAGTCTTCGTTCTTTAGCTCGTAATCTTTTCTTCTTTTCTTTCTTTTGTTGTGAATATGTTGGTTTGATCTTTTTGGCTTTGGCTTGAGAGCATTGTTCTTTGGCCTTTCACGTGCGATCTTTGCCTTTCTTGTGAATTTTGCCTCCTCGTGACTTCATGTTCCACACACTTACGTCTTTTTGTTGAATTCTCGAAAGCTTCAGAGTTTGGTACAGCGGAAGACTTCATCTTGTACTTTCTTGAATTTTTGCTGAACTTTGTTGCAAAAGACATAAACATGTGGGAACGACTTTTACAGGTACACCGCAACACCACCGTCTTCACTGGTACACAGCAACGCCACCGTCTTCAACAGGTACACATCAACGCCACCGTCTTTAACAGGTACACAGCAACGACACGAATAAAATGGCTTTGAACATTTTATTCTAATTCGGTAGCATTTTACCTCCGGTCGGTGAAGACCGTTGGACGATATTAGATATCGTACCCGTGACGGATAGTTTCAATTAAGTAACTTCCTGACAGGATTTCGCGGGTAAACCCGTTCTCTTTATTCGACCGTCAAAAGCTGACTGCGAACATAAAGAGTGACTCACTTGGATAAATTATCCTTGTGATTTGAAGCCGTCAATTCATGAAACCTGGAACAAGTGAATTTCAATTAAGATTTTCACCATCGTTGCTTTCCAGTTGTCACGAGCTCAATTCATAAAGAATCTTGCACGTCACCTACCAAGTGCTGTTTGATGTTAACACTAGAAGGATTTCCACTCGTCACTGTGATCAATAAAGAGTCACTCTGAGTGTTCTGGCAAGATCATATGATAATGCGTAGAGGCCTGGAACGAGTTTAAGTTCAATTAAGAATTAAACCACTGTTTCCTTCTAGTTTTTCACAAGATTGGTTCTAAAAGAACCGCACGTGTAACCTACCATGAGCTTGTTTGATGTTGGCTCAAGCAGGATTTCCATCTTCATTGTAATACTTGCGTATTACTCGGATGTTCTGGCAATATTACAGGAATACTGCGTAGGACTCATAAAAATCTCTTACTTTTCACAGTGTGTGAGAAAGCAAGGAATAAATGAAAAGTGTCCTAATGAGACTTTTGATGATCTCTTGGCTCTAGACTCGATTGTGCGTTTTGATTTAGTGAGCGATGGCTGGAGAGGAGTGCCACCTTTTCAATACCAGTCTATTCAGAGTGAATAAACCAATAGATAACGTGTTGATCTCCGTGTGATTAAAACAAATACCTTTTGAGAGATATTTGAGTTAGCTGGGAAGGGTTGTGCATTGCATCACTGGGTCCATGATGTCTTTCTTCAATACCGAGAATCATTAGCAAAAATGACCTCAATAGCATATGTATTGACCCGGTTTCTGCCTAAAGTTGTAAGGAGGGCTTCTTTCTTTACACCCTTTATCTTTACAATTCTTTTTCATTCTTCAACCCCTTCAATGCTTACCAATACGTCATCACTAGCACCTTGTTGTGATTGTTCCAGTGCTAGCTTAAGTACTTGGTCGGCATTCAGCTACGTTCACAATCTTTCTCCAACTTTCTTAGGACTTCTAATTCTATCTAGGGAATTGTCCTTGGGAAGATTCCATCGGCTCTGATGAATCATTGGACTAATCCTATTCCTACCACCCTTTTGTCACCACATTCGTCGTGAATTAAGTGTGTTTTGGGAAGGAATTGCCACCATGAAAAATCATTAAAAATCACTTAAGGTACTTGTGATATTAAAATCAAAAGTTTTGTACCTTAGGTGTTTTGTTCATCAAAAACGCTCCCCCTTAACACGTGCTTTACACATATTAAGTTGGATAATCGTTAAGTCTTTTTCATCTTTTAGCCAAGTATCATTTAAATCTCCTTAATCCCATTTTCTCCCCTTATCCAAAATGTTAACCATTAATATTTGGGATATTGAATGGATTAACCGGTCTTTGGGTAAAAATGAAATCAATGTTTGGCCATAGAACATGTTCATGCTCCCCCTTAAGTTAATAAGGGATAGTTGTAGTGCTTTAGTATGATATATTTTGAAAGATTTAGAATCTCGTGAGAAATTCTTGAAAAATTATCATACCTTAACACTACATCAAGCCATTAAAGCACAATATTCACAAATAGACATATTCACAATTAAAAAACCAGTATAAAGTGGACCTGAAATGTACGACCCATTAGATGGATCGTTGCAGTAGCTTGTGGTGCACTAAATATGGTCTACCACCCACGAATCTTTCCAAGCTCCTCATCAATCTACGTTCACGGAGCTTTTGATCGATCTTCTTGATCACATAATTCGCCATCTGCCTATAACCCTTATGCCAATCCTCGGTCATCTCTGGCAAAGTCCCACCCGAGTTCAGATGCTCCAACTTTCCTCTAACTTGTAGAAGAGTCCCATCACTGTACTTGTAAAGCTCACCCACCCTCATAAACTTCATTAAACCTCGACTATTCAAGTAGAAAATGCCGCAATTCGGAACAGAGATGCCGGTATAGGGACATCTTTCTACATGTTGAGGTAGAACTTGATTGACTGGACGGGTTAAGTTGAGCTTCCTTTGATAGCTTTCGACTCCCAACTGAAGATCTTCAACTCTTTTCTTGATAACAACGCTTCGTGTGAACATACGAAGTGATGTATTCAAGGCAATGAGGTCTTCACGAGGAATATGTGTGAGTTGATCTCGGGTCATCAGAAGCAACATATCTTCAATATCCTCAAGGCGAATGGTAGAGAAATCTCCCTGCTGGATTTTGTATTCTCTGTCATCCTCCCTTTTCAAACGAATCTCCGTCACATGATAGTAGCCATTCTTGGCTTCAGTTTTCAACCCTAAGATGCTGGAGATGCGGATATCGGATCGAACGTTACTCCCTGAGTTGACTAGACAGCAGCCCCTGTACGCCCTTCGAACTCGTTCGTCCCAGTGTGATGCACCTATGACAGCATACATATCATATATGATTTACCTTTGGGACCCAGAGTCGGTTTACCTTTTCCTCGATAAGAGTATTGTCCCCCAGTTGGCAGCTTTCAGCAAGGTCAGGGATGTTGCGTACTTTGAGGACCCCTTCAGAAGATACACAAGATCGTTGGTGACGAAGAAGTCGAGAGAAATCTGATTATCTTGAGTAGGGTCAAGTGGAGGTGGGGCTCTTTCTGAGTCATGAAGACCTGGCCGTTGAACAGTGTTCAGAGCTTTCAGAATCTCATCGGCATAATACTCGAACTCCATTTGGGTCAACCGGGTTTTGGCACGAAGTCTCTTATCCTTCAGTGCTTTCTTCACCAAAGATGGAGTAACCGAAGTCTTATACTCATGAGCAAGAAATGCACATAAGTCAATCGGACTGCGGATACGGAGATACAAGACATCTTTGTCAGCGTCTGTGATCGGATCATATTGCGCCGCTGCCGTAATCCAAGCCTGTGGTGGTGCAGTCTCGTCAATATCCAACGTGTCTGCCCAGTCCCTTGTGCTTGGAACAGTAGATTTTGGGTCTTGTTGTAGAGGAGTGGAGACGTGAACATCTGCTTGTTCTGATTCAGGCATGTCGGCAGTGTCATGAACGGGTGAGTGTTGTGCAGCTTCAGGTTCGGTTACCGATTCTGCAATCACAGGAACAACAACAATAGAACTAACAGGGTTAGTGGTAACAGGTATGGATGCAGCGATAAATGTACCAGGAATAGATGACCCTGTAGTGGCATTCACATCGTGGCGCCACTTCGATCGTCTGGATTCCGTGGAAGTAGATTTTTCCTTTGCTGCTGCATCTTTCTTGGACTTGGTGCCAGACTTAACAGGTTTCTTTGAGCTGGCAACCTTATCCCCTTTCTCAGGCTGTTTACCCCCATCATCATCCTCATCATCATCCCCGTTGCTCCCCCGAACACTCTCCTCATTACCATCACCACCATCATCGCCGTCATCATCATCATCGTCATCTTCATCCTCATCATCATCAATATTCTTATCATCATCATCCTCATCATCATCATCATTCTTGTCATCATCATCCTCATCATCATCATCATCCTTATTTTCTTCTTCTTCTTCTTCCTCTTCTCCACCAGTACCCTCTTCTTCTTCACTCTCTTCCCTTTCTTCCTCAGGGAGAATGTGGTAGGGTACCACACTTCCAAACGTCTTGAACAACCTATCATCCTCCAT
Organism: Glebionis coronaria; assembly: GCA_025667525.1. Taxonomy (NCBI): domain Eukaryota; kingdom Viridiplantae; phylum Streptophyta; class Magnoliopsida; order Asterales; family Asteraceae; genus Glebionis; species Glebionis coronaria. The sequence continues at coordinate 209,255,957 of CM046877.1, read as the reverse complement.
GATAGCGTCATTCAGGGATTTGAAGAGAGCCCGTTGAATCCTAGATTTATCAAACGATCCAAGTTCCCTCATACGCGCTTTGAGGATCTTTTTCAATTCAAAATCCGTCAAGTCATAAGCAATCTTGTAGGCGGCTTCTGAAGGATTGGATGACTTGATCATCAAGTTGTCAGCAGCGAGTGTCTTCAACTCATCACGCAGTTTAGGCATTAGGGATTCAACGGAGTCTTTCACTCTCTGCTCAATAGAAGCTTCAAGGGCTTCTTTCTGCTCTTTAAAGTCATCCTTAATAGCTTTAAGTCTCGTAATTCGTGCTTGATGCCTATCAGCTTCAGCCTTTTTAACCCGAGCGAGTTCTTCTGCATGAGCTTTACGTGTAAATTCCATGTCTGCAGCGAACTTAGCAATCAACTCTTCTTGAGCTTTCCTAGATGCTTCTTCACTTTGAACTCGTCTCAACACCATTTTCACAAACATTTGATATCAAAAGATTCTCATTTGAGTTTGTTGTTTTAATTCTAAAGATATACAATGTTGTTCTAGTTAATTAAAGCGTTTTGAAAGTAAATTGTAAGAATCTTAGATTTGCTAACTCTAGGTTTCTTAGATATCCTAGCCTTCTTTCTCTTAATACGAGTTTGTGATAGTTTGCTAACTTATAATAACAATGATCTCGTTTTTAAGCTTGGTAAGGGGAACGTGAAACTTGAGGGTGATAATCATTCATGACATTCCAAAACCCGAAGGTAAGTCTTTGATTTCTTTACTTGTTTTCTTCCTTTAAAAATTTTGTGATTTTCTATCTCTTTAATAAATGCCAAGGTGGATTGATTACGATGGAAAATGTAAATCTTTGTAATTAATGCATTGCAAGAGGACATTGCAATGGTCAAGTGTAGGGTATTTAATAAGTGTGAAAACACTTATCCTTTTATCACTTAATTATAATAGTAACCAAGCCAAAACGTGTATTTTATGTCGTAAATATCGGAATTATGCGTGGTTTGTGTTTTTGTTGTGATATAGGATCAAAATATGAAAAGGGAAGAAACACGGGCTTTCACGGGCTTTTATCGAAGAAAAAGACAAAAGACGAAGTCAAAAGATCAAGAGTGCAAAAAGAACGGAAGTCCAAGGCCTATTCTGAAGATTTATCGAAGAAAAGTCTAAAGACGGAAGTTTAATAAAGTCGAAGAACTCAAGTATAATTAATGAATAAATTACAAGACGAGTTTAATTAATCCCGAGACAAAGTCGAAAAAGTCGAATAATTTAGAAGACGAGAAAGAAAGAAAGAAGGAAGCTTCCAACACATGCTTACCTCCCTAATCTCCTATAAATAGAGACATTTCACCTCATTTTAGTTTTGTTAGCTAATTTGACACATTAGTCTTTCTATTTTGTTTTCCAAGCAGTTTCATATTGTCATTTACTTAATTGTCATTTAAATTCTTGCCTTTAATTTCAAGTAAGTTGTTACGATTTTTATTTTAAAAGTCATGTATTTTTAGTTGAATTTTTCGTCAATTTTTAGTATTAATATTTTCGTAAAGTTTAGTTTTATCTTTTATTTAGTACCCGCTTTAGGTTTTGCCTTGTTTAGCTTTAAAGTACCATTTTAGTTTTATTCTCTCCTTTTTCATTAAGTAAACTTTATTTTCTAGTCGATAGTTAATTTCGTCTTTTAGTTTTATTTTTATTAATTGTTTTGCTTTATTTTACGTTTTATTATTTGTTTCGCTCCTTTATTATTAGTTATTTGTTTTAATTTCTCGTCATTTACTTTTTAATCATTTATAGCTTTATTTACCTTGCCTTTTACTTTAAAGTTTTGCAATTTTATTTTACAACAAAGACCAATCTATTGTTTCCACCAAAAGACAGCTGAGTCGCACGTTAACCAGTAATCAATTCGAATAGAAACGAAGAACAAATTTAACTGAGTAAAATCTAGTTATTACCTTTGTTGAGCATACGGCTCCTGATATGCCACCCTGGCTTCCTTTTACGTGGTACCTTTACAGAGACACAAGGTTTAGTTCTGACATATTCAAGAATTGAATCCAATGTCGGCCTATCATTCGGTTGCACCACATTGCATTCCTGAAAGGTTAAAAAGATCATCAGATGCTACTTACAAAAAAAATTCAAAATAACATCTAGTAACTAATATATATAAGGGAGTACATACATTAAATGGTCCATGTACAGACAACTGCGTTCGAGCAACATTAATATCTGCTATTAACCTGTCAAGATTCATATTCCCTTCCTGAAAAATAAAGTTTTACAAATCAAACATCAATACTACGATAAGTTTATGTATACTTATATAAACTAAAGTTATTACAAACTTTGAATAGTGTATCATAAGGGTTTTTCAAATCTAAAACATTTTGGACATCGATCTCATGTGCAACGCCCATGTCTCCCTTAACCTCTTGACTATTCACCAAGTTTTCTTCCGTGTTATCTCCAAAGAAGCCAGCAACCATATTATCTAACCTACACTTCTGAGACTTAGTTTCATCAACCATCTTACCCTTCCCGTCAACATCTGTAACACCCCACTAGGATAAGTGGACCGTTACGTGTCTGTTTATTTAATTTACTGATCTTATTGGCTTCTCATTTATTTATTTTATTTCTGAAATTCCGTACGTATATTAACTGATAAATCTGATCTTATAGTAATTCTTTTCAATGTATTATTCGACCTACTATTAAGTATGGTATAAACGTATTCTCACGTTAGATTAATACTATAATAAGTAACCTGCTACAAATAGAAAGTTTCCTAAATTAAAAAGTTTCTAAAATTATTTATAATTTCTTTAATAAAATTATACCCTTTTATGGTATCAGAGCATAAGGTAAATGTCCTAAAACATTAACTGACCATAACGGAAATACCGGAATCAAACATCGGTAATCCAAACATAAGCTCAAAACATGGCAATTAAATTACAGTAAATGCATGTTTTCAGATTTAACAGATAACAGTTCATCTTTATTATTTATAAATCAGGCTTTACAGATTATACACAGATTTCCGCTGCGACTTTACTTATCAGTCTTACAGCTCCAGTATTTTATTCATCTGTTCCATTTTAGTAATTCCCTATCATGCTTTATATCCGTTCACTGAGTGTTATGCTCAGCCGTAGTTCCCTTTCATGTTCTAACGGCAGGTACCCTAGGACGCTCTTAGGATTCTGAGAGCATGTGCATTTGGATGGAAGCTATCCAGACTTCTTACTTTATGTACTTACATTATTCTGCTTATTTGGACATTGTTTAGTCCTTTCCTTCAGTATTTTATTTTTCATGTTTTGAGCTTATGTTTGGATTACCGATGTTTGATTCCGGTATTTCCGTTATGGTCAGTTAATGTTTTAGGACATTTACCTTATGCTTTGATGACACGCCATAAATATGCGTAACGGTCCACTTATCCAAGTGGGGTGTTACAACATCAAACTACATTGCAAACAAAATTTCTTATAAGGGATTGACAAGAACAAAATGTTGTTAACCTTAATCTTTCCTTGTAAACTAAATGAATATTCGGGTTACCTTACGGGAACAATCGACTATATGAGCATCATTTTTCTGTTCACTTATTTCTCCAATAAGGAAATCAGTATCATGAACTGAAGGTGTAACAAATTCCAACGCGTTAAGCAAACACTCCATTTGTGATGGCTGTGAGTCTTTATACAAAGACTACGTGTTTTTTACAAATGTCTGCTGTTGCACAGGGCATTCAAACAAATTATCATCCGCAAGACTAAAATCAAAACTAGTCTCTGTTGTTGCACATACAACACCAACAATTGAATTTCTAAGCTATCCAAACTAGTCTTCATAATTGGTTTAATCGAACAAACGACTGAACATGGATTATTCACAGCTTCCATAATACGGTTATCTAATCTAGTAGGTGCGTTGGTTTCTCTCTCCACCTTGACACATTCAACATCAGAAACATACGGTGGTTTTTCATTCCTTACACCCTCATTCTTTTTAACCCAACCCCTAAACCAGTTCCAAAAAGGTTAGGAATTTAAATGCTTGGTGTCAAAGTACCTTCCCCAGACAGATTTTTGGAAACCTCAGTGTATTGCACATCACCAAAGCTAGTATCGGGTACTTTTACAGATTGTAAATCAGTATCGGGTACTTTTAAATATTGTACATCAGTTTCAGGTACTTTTAAAGATTGTACATCAGGTTTCCTACATTCCAGTTGTGAAGAACTGGTGGATGCCAGGTTTTGTGAAAGGGGTATTGTTCCATTAGGTTTGTACGCTTGGATACAAGATACGACATCCCCCCGGAAGAATGACAGGCTTCGACTATACCATTCTTGGCACACCTCTTCGGCTGTCGGAATAGTTCAATTATTGGAACCGAACCCTAATGATTTACCGACAAATCATACATTACAATTTGGAATCGTCATATATACAAATAGGAGATCCTATTACTGTTATTACCTGACCAAATAGCAGATCATATTGATCTTTATCAAAATTTCTCCCGTTTGGGCTCCACCTAAGACCTCGGGGTATGACATCCTCTTGTTTAGACCACCATAGGTTGCTGTTACTAAAGCTTTCCAGAATCCAGATCTACATGTCCAAAGGATAATTTACTTATATCAAAAATATAAAAAACAAGATGATAATATACAAATTTTAACAATCAAATTTATTACTAACCTTAAAGGCCCATACAAACCCATTCAGGTTGTAACCAGGTGTTTTCTTTGATACTTTTTTCTTCTTTTTCACAACTTTTACTGTCTTACTATAGAAATGCTGCCACATATATTCTCCCTAAGGAAACGAGTTCCAAGCCGAAAAATTTTCAACAAGGTTCAACAAATGTTGTGGAACATTCAAAAAATATTCTCGTCCCATAAATATGGCCTCCGCTACAAACAACAAACATACCCTAACAGCATCGTTGTCATATAACTTAGACCAATTTTGATCAACATTTATCAACTCTAACAATTCCTGTTGTTTAACACTCTTAATGTTACTTTTCATCTTCTCAGGAAAAACACGTTCAACGAATGAATAACTTTCTGTATCATCTAAGAATAGCGGCCCACATCAAAAACCATTTATCAAAAAAAATTCCTCCCTCCCAAACTGTAGATTAATATCACCAATTCTAATCTTAATGGGAGGGCAATCACTACTCAAGCCATTAACCTCCTCTTGAGTTTGCAAAACATAATGTAGCATATGGTTTTCATACAATGATTTAGGAAAATCTAACCACCGACCAAATACACTAGTCCTAAACAATAAATCCCTATTTTTATACGGCTTCAACTTACATTTGATTGTGGAAATAATATTAAATCGTGAACGAACACTTACTTTAGGTTCCTTTGTATGTGTAATTTCATCTGGGTTAACAACAACATCTGGGTTAACATCAGGGATAACATCACCAGCCACCATCGTTACAATTAACTCTCATTCGATTCAATAGAGTAATATGTGTGGATACCAGTAATTAACCGGGAATAGGATCGCTGGGATTGTTTAAGATTGGGGGAAGAACAATCGGGATCAATATGATCGCCCAAGGTTTTGTGGAATAATATATGTGGAATAATATGTGTGGAATAATATGTGAATGGATAACAAAACCGTGGGTTTGGGTAAATGGATAACAAGATGGTTAATTATTTTAAATATTTTAAAAAGTACAAGTCGAATAAGTAAATTGTACAAGTCGAATAACAAACGGATCTATTTGGGAGAAAGTTTTTATATTTTTTATTAATTAAAAGTACGGGTCGAATAATATTTAAGTCAAAGTCGAATAACATAATAATTGAAGATTGATTTATTAATAAATATTATTTTATTCAAAAGTACGGGTCAAATAATCGAGGTGACAGGTATTTGAATAACAAGTACACTTACACATAGTGTACTTGTATGTACTTGAGTAGGTCCCACATGTACTATCCTATGATTAGAGAAAATGCCAAGTGTCACCGGTCGAATAGGTCGAATAGGCTAATTGGTAATACATGGGTTTTATGTATAAAATTTGTTCGTTGTTCTCGGTCTAATCGAATTGTTTACAGTTAATTGTGTGACTCAGTTGTTCTTGGTGAAAGGAAAAGAAAATGATTATCTATTTTAAACTAAAAGTAAAATGTCGTTGAGTAAAGATAAAAATGAAAGCTTTAAAATATTTAGACTAAAAATAAAGACTCTTAAAATTAAAAAGTAAATGATGAAAACTTATAAAAATGTAAACTTTAGAAATTAAACTAAAACAAGACAAGTTAAAATAATGCCAAGTAAAAAAGGCGGGAAAAATAAAGTTTGAAATTAAAACAGGAAATAAACAAAACCTTAGTCGGAATCTCAAAACAGTATCTAATCCGGAATCCTAAAAAGTTGTCACAATCCGGAATACATTTTCCAGACACTATTCGGAATCCAAGTTCAAGCACTATTTAGAATCCAAGTTTTCACTACAATATGGAATCACCTCAATCCACTCACTATTCGGAATCTATCATTTGCTCCTTATCCGGAATGTGTGTGCTAGAGCTTATCCGGAATCTTGCTTGTAGACGCTATTCGGAATCCACCTTCTGCTAGTAATCCGGAATGTGGATTGTAACACAATCCGGAATAAGTTTTGACTTATCCGGAATATGCACTAACTGACTCTTATCCGGAATTGGTTCTAGTGGCAATCCGGAATGTGTTGATTCGAAGCTAAACCGGAATATGGTTACCTTGAGGTTATCCAGAATAACCATGTAGGGATCTATTTGGAATGCTAAAACTTTATACAATTCGGGATACTAGGGTTTTACCATAACCCGGATAAGAAACATTTTAATAAATAATGAAAATAAGCTATAATCTAATAAGCACTTAATCAAAAACTTAATCAAATCAAATTTAAGAAAAAAACAAATGAGCCATAATTTAAAAACTTTTAAAAACACTAAAAAATCAAAATATTCAAAATCAACTTTTTATAAAAATTAACTATTAAGAACACTTAATTAAAATTAAGAAACTTAAACAATAAGCACTAAACACAATAAGCTAAAACAATCAAACACATGAAAATCAATAAGCACAATCAATAAAACAATAAGCATAAAGATTAAGCAAACTACATGATTAACCAAATCAAAACATAAGATGAAAATTAAGAAAGGTAGAATGAGAATGATTAATGAAAAGCTTTAAATTAAGATCAAGATTAAGGATTCAAAATACAAGATTAATGTAAAAGCTTGAAAACATGAAAGGAAAGCTAGAGAGAGAAAGTAATTACCTACTCCTAATGCATAAAATAAACTAAAATCTACTACTAGCTAACCACCTCCTAATGACACATTAGGAGGGTATTTATAGGAGGAGTAAATGTTGATGCTTTCTTCTTTCTTCTCGTCTTTTCGTCTTTTAAATTCTTCGTCTTTCTCGACGTTGTCTCGAGATTTGTCGATATGAAATGAACTTGTCTTCTAAATTTCTTCTTTTATTAGATTTGGTTCTTTGACTTCATTAAACTTCCGTCTTTAGACTTTTTCTTCGATAAATCTTCAGAATAGGCCTTGGACTTCCGTTCTTTTTGCACTCTTGATCTTTCGACTTCGTCTTTTGTCTTTTCTTCGATAAAAGCCCGTGTTTTCTTCCCTTTTCACATTTTGGCCCTAAATCACAACAAAAACACAAACCACGCATAATTCCGACTTTTACGACATTAAATATACGTTTTGGCTTGGTTATTATTATAATTAAGTGGTAAAAGGATGGGTGTTTTCACACATATCAATTGGCTAATTGATACTCCCTTAGACTCTTTCTTAGGTGGCCATATGCTTTTGGTCCTCTTTTTAATTTAGCCATTGTTATTAACTATACTATATAATTGCTTTTACAGGGTAAAAAACTTTAAAAACCCTGAATTTTTTTAAAAAATTTACACTATAAATTTTTCGCTAGGGGGTCACAAGACCCTTGTGACCCTCCCTTGTCTCTGCCCTGCTTAGTTTGTGTACGAGGTTTTGCTATGCAATTAGTGTGTATGTCATGTAAACATCAATGTTTTAAACCCTGTTTTCAAATCGACCTGGTCGAGGCATCGGTTCTAGTTCGACCCGGGTTAACCCGGGTTTTAAAAATATATATTTTTAATAATTAACAAAAATTAGATATAAAAACAGTAAAAACTCCTGTATATTAAAGATATAAATTTTTTACAAACCAATATATTGTGTAAAAATAAAATTTCGTCGCAAATACGCAAAATTTACATTTTTTTAAATAAAAGACCCGAAAAAATCGAAACCCGGTCGGGTCTCGAGAACCGGGTTGACCCGGGTCAAACCCGGCGGGTGAAGTCGGGTTTCGAAAATGTATAATCTGTGTCAATATGACCCGTTTTTTGACTAGAACCGGGTCAACCGGTTGACCCGGCCGGCCGGGTTGACCTGTGTTTGAAAACATTGGTAAACATATGAATTTCGAAGGTGCGGGATGTAAGTGTTTGTGATTCTTGGATAATTGACTTGAATCGTGTTGAGTTTATTTTTCGTATAAAGTTTTTTAACCTTATTGGTGCTTGAGTTACACTAAATCTTTATCGGGATAATTCAAGCAGAAACACTTTGATTCTAGGCACAAGAGATCAAAGCAAGAAAAGAGAGGAATTGTGTTTTTCGTTATGTTCTGTGAGAATAATATGACAGTTAATAAAACAGACAAAAATGATAGTTGTAGGCGGTTTAAAGCACTTATAAACAATCAGTTATAACCTTTCACCAACAGACATGTTGGTTGGGTTTTGGTGGGAAAATAAGGTAGTTCTTTAATACCAAACAGTTATAACCTTTCACCAACAGACAGCAAGGGGCTCTACCCCTTGACCCCGCAAGGGGCACAACACCTTTGATGTAACACCCCACTTAGGTAAATGGAATATCATAGGATAATTATGGCGTATCATCAAAGCATACAAGGTAATAAGTCATAAACATACATGACCAAAGGGATAACCGGAATCAAACGTCGGTCCCCAAACATAAGCCGAAAACATATATAATATAAATGAACTAAAGGAAGACTAAACAAGCATAAATATATGAAGGAAAGAGGAGAAGAAGTCTAAGGTGGCTCCCATCCTATGCATGTCCTCCAAATGCTCCAGTCTAACCTTAATTATACCTGCCGTTTGGGACATGGAAAGAAAGTAACGGCTGAGAAATACGCTCATGTAACGGATATATGACATAGCATGAATGACACAATATAGGAAACAAATGTAAAGCATGAAAAGCAGCGGAAACGAATAAGTCCTGGAAAACCTGGAACATGTTTATAATCTGGTTTTATATTCTAAAAATATAGCTTATGTTTACTTATGAAAATCTGTATTAGTTTAATATACCAAAAGCCAATATAGGTCATGAGGTAAACAAAGTGCATGAATACTTAGAGGGGTGACCTCGTCATGCAATTAAAGAGGATGCCTCTAATTAATATGGTTTGGGTAGGAGGGATCAGTTCCTTGTGAAGGATGCAAGGCACACACCACATTCACCATGTAAATCCTAACTGAACTGTAACTAGGATGCACCCATACGCTCCACATGATAACATAATAAATATAATGGCCAAATAACTAAAAGGGACGCCACGAGCTATCACTCCGCCGCGGTGAAGTCATAACACTAGTGCCTCTAGTGTTATGTTTATGGTACCTCCATAACAAGGTGAAACTGGTCATGCATGTATATGGCTAAGGTAACTAATAACATAGGCATTTAAATCTGTAACTACTGGAAAAACAGTTGGCTGCATACGGAAAATCCTAATGAAGGAAGAGATTGTCCTTACTGAAGGACGGGAAATCCGTACCTTATGTACAGTAGAAGCTAACGAAAACGCTGAAGAAACTACTCCGCCTTGACGGATAATACTACATAAGAATGGGAACGTGTATGAGTTGTCTGAATTACATGTGTTTTACTGGTTCTGTGTGTTATTAGCTTGTTATCCTTATTCTGTCATGTTTTAGTGTTTTACCGTGTTATCTGTAGTTATACTGATGTTCTGTAGTGTATTATGCATGTAATAGTGTATTATAATACTTGTATTGTAATACTAAGTAACTTTCTAAAAAAATAGCAGGTTTCCATAAATAGTAAGTTTCAAAAGAAATAGAAAGTTTCCAAAAATAAAAAGTTGCCAAAAATAATAATAAGCTGAATTATTAGCTAGGAAAAATATAAGTTAACTTATTATCGAATTACAAGCCATGGTTATAAGGTTATAGGTTATTAAATAATTAACTTGGTTATATTTAATAAACTATATATTATACAATTTAATTAAAATGCTAGTTTAATTAAATTAATAACTTAGGTCAAACATGAATTAATTAAAATAATTAATCAAGTCTAAGTCTTGTAATTACATGTTTAAAAACTAATTTTATAAAGTTCCCGAACCCGTGTCCGATTCTATATATAAGCTGAACCAAACACAAGTCAAAACCAAACCCGTAAGTGGCTACCCGGCCTATCCGGTTGCCACTAACGTGGCTAAATATTACCCCTGGCTAGCTTCGGCTAGCCACTGCTAGCACCAAGAACCCACCGGCTTCGAGCCGGCTCCCACTGTTTCGTAACCTGAGCCGAATTAAATTCCCACCGAGCCTTAGAGGGGTCTCGGTTTACACTGAACTTAATCAAAACAAACATTAAACATACCCTGACCCTTGGTCGGGGTCCCTTGGTGCTGCGTCCGAACAAACAAACCAAATCGAGACCTTTGGTCTCGATGGTGTCGAATCAAAAATAAGCCGAGAGTCCTTTGACTCTCTGTTGTGTCTCGGCTAACCCAAAAACCGAAACAAACACCCTTAACTTCATGGTTATATTTATCTAACATGATTCCATTGTTTGTTTTTGTGATTATAACATGAATTTAATAAAAGAACTAAAAGAAAATAGGTTTATGATTATACCGATAGCGTGGAATGAAAAGGCTTATGATCACGAACACATACTCCCAAAAATCAAAGATCAAAATCGACTAGAACACCTTGTTGGTGTTGATGTGGCCGGTGGCAAGAATGAACAAGGGAGAAGGGTTTTGCAAATTTTGTTGAAACCTAAATTATGAAAATAATTCCCTGTATTTTGTTTAATATAGGTTATAGGCCAAAAGCCCATTCGTTCCCCTTCTCTTGTCTAGCCGCGGGTACATGGGTCCCACCAGGGAAAGCCAAAGCCTTTTAAATATTAAGCTAAGTATTCGTGTATGTTCGTGATTGTTTATCGGGAATTTGGTTATCGTGATCGTGTCACATTTATAATATTCATGAATGTTCATTATTTAATGTCATGACACGTGTATTAATATTATAAATAGAAAGTTTTATTTTTCCATATTTTTGTATGTTCACTGTTCACATGTACTGTTCATGCTATTTTAATTCGGGTTTACAACTCTTCCCCTCTAAAAGAATAATTTGTCCTCGAATTAGAGTCGTGATACTGTTGCGGATTTTACCATTCTTCTCCTCTAAAAGGATTGTTCGTCCTCTAATTAGAGATACAAGAAGTTGTAAAGGACGTGACATGACTGGAAGAGACCTGGAGTGTGGCATGACTAAAGAGGACATAGAACATGATGTAATTGAGAAGAATATATCTCACTCATGAATAGAAAAGAGGATAAGATCCAGATGGACTCCTCCGTTTTCCGAGTGGCTTCCCGTTCGGGACGATCCTCTAACAGGTCTCGCCGAAAACTAGTAAACCTTGGTCTTCATGACTTTTTCTTGACGATACAGAAAATTTTTGGTTCACCAACGTGAGATGGTTCTCATGAATCTGATCAATGGCTAAGAAATAATGTGTAAGGACAATAAAACGTTACGATGCAACATAATCCGAAATAATGACATAAGAAACGTCTTAGTAAGGATGTACGAGACATACTGAAACGTAATACGTGAACAATTGTGAATGTGATACGTGAGCAATTGTGAATGTGATACGTGGAGATATGGTAAATGTAACATGGCAGACAATGGTGGACGTGACACGTGCAACATATCGTGAACGTTATATGAGTAACGTGCAATGAACATGACACGTGAAACATATCGTGAACATGGAATAACTGATGCGGTAACGCCAATCGGTAAGAGGTAAAACGTGGAATGTGACGTGAAGCGTCAGCCTGAAGTCGAAAAGTTTATTAGACTTGAGTCTGGTCTCCCAAGCTTACTGTAAACTTTCCATAATAGGAGCAAAATTTAAATCGTAAGCTAGAAGGTGATCATGAACGTGAATGGTGTCGTGAACGTAAATGCGGAAGCAAACGTAACATTTAACAAGGACGTGAACGTAATGGTGAATGAATGCGTACGCGAGTCTTCCTCTTAGTTGATAGCTGATAGAGTGTTCAGTGATCGTACGATCTTTGACTGGAACATGTCTGATAATCTGCTAGCTGTGAAATTCTTATGGATGAAAAGATTTTACAAACTTGGTCAAACGGTTGAAGCAATCCAGATAGCATCATGCTTCTTCTGGGCTTGCGAATAGTCTGGTAACAATTCCATGGAGGTCTTTTCCCTTCTCCGTTTCACAATTTCCAAGGGTGGAAATAACTCCTGACCTGTTGGTGTTCTATCTTAACCTGCCGGTATGGCGGATGCTTAGATATGAACTTAATTGGATCTTGCTTCATAGCAACTGGATACATAGAAATTTGTCAAACTACGAGTCTCTGAAATTAGACTTCTGTTAGCGTAGGATTCTTTAGAACATACAATTTAGTGTAAAGTTCTCTCCTCTGCGCGTAGACCGCGTCATGTTAAGATTAACCATAAGGATCAATGTGATTCAGCGTGTTACTGAAATCAACCAGGAAAATTTTTAGAGTGAAATTTATTCTGCCATAGAATTTGCAACATAGTGCAAAATGGTCTTAGTGCTCTTCTCTAGACTTAGAGAAGATTGAATTGTAAATGATAAAACAATAATAAATTCGTTTATGAGTTCCTGTGGAAATTCCATCCATCATATCCATGATGCTACTGAAGCATTCATGAGACTAAAAATCATAAATTTAGCATGACCAAATCGTGTGCGAAAAGCAGTCATGGAAATGTCCTGCTCCTTCACTCGCCACTGTTGTCAGCATGATGGTAAATTGTTCTTGGAAAAGTGCTTAGCACTATGTAGTCGATCGTATATGTCATCAATACATGGAGGGAGATAACCGTCATGAAAGGTGATTTGTTTACATCGACGGTAGTCGACACATAATCTCATGTTACCGTCCTTCTCCTTACTAAGTAAGATCGGTGCCCATCAGAGCGATGGACCCGGTGGATGAACCCTATTCAGGCATCCCTGCAACTGCTCCTTTAACTTGTTAGCTCCGGAAAGCTATGCTATGAAGAGTCTTGGAAACTGGTTACTTCCTAACCTGCTTGGTGTTATGTTTCACCTTACAGATAGGAAGTGATTTCGGAGGTTTTTTTGGAAATACAACTAGAAATTTAGAAATATCCCGCTGATTCTGAGTAAGAGGAGTTTCAGAAGTCCTGTCATAAAAGATAGCTAGAAAATCTTCGCAGACATGAAATGACGATCATATGTTTGTAAAACATAAATGACTTGTACAGATTTTCCTGATGGAAAACCATGCTGAATGTATTCAGGAGCCTGAGCATCGTTGTACATAATCTGGTATGAATGACGGCTCATCGCAGCATGGGTTGCTGTTCATAGTCCATACACAAGGTCATATTTAACTCCCGCCTGTCGGAGGGAAGTGCGTTAGCAGATTGGGTCCTACTGTCATACTGAATGACTGAGTTAGTATACATGGATGACACGAATCGCGTCCTTATGGTCATGGATATATATGAAATATGAAATCAAGAAATGAAAGTACCATGCTAATACATGGAGTAAAACATAGTAAATTTTACAGAATGTGCTTCGCCTGCAACCTGTAGAACAAACATTGTGTGTTCAAACGTGAGCAACACTCCAGTGATGAGGCTGGAATTCTTATGGCCTGAATTATTCCTGGCACAACCGAATGTTTATACCCTTTGGGGGTATTCTGGATTACGTAGGATGGTTCCGATGATAAACGTGAGTCATGTGTCCTGACTCGTGTCTTGAGGAGGTATGCGTATGACAAGTGTCCTTACTGGTGTCTTGACATGTGTCTTCAGAAAACATACGTGAGACATGTGTCTTAACGGATGTCTTGACATGAGTTTCGAGATGTGAAACAATGAAGTTTAAATCTTAGGTCATCATACCAAAATTTGGCGGATCGGTTGGATTGCTAATCCTTTGTATCTCTGATTACGTCCGTGAACGGAGTTCTACCGTTATTGACATAGTATTTGATGTCATGGTAGTTGTCACTACCTCTTGACTGTCAGCACAACGACGGTCGTTATTAGGACAGTAATTCATGAAATATTTCAGCTGAGTGGCCAACTGGTACCGGTTTTCCGCTCATGTGTTAGAAAGGTCGCTGAATAACACGTGACATACAATTTAAAAGGGTAAAATACGAAATGAAATGGTACGTCTAGTGGTTGACTATGATTCTAGTCGGTTTGCTCCAATCTATCGCCTTCGTCTTTGTTTCGTAAAATCTCCAAGCTAAGAGCGGTATCATCTTTTATACAACATTGGTGAGAAAACAAATTATCTGAGAGAATTACAAATAGATTAGTATCACACATGGAGTGCAGAAACTGGAATACGTCTAGAGTATGGTTCATGAAGTAAATAGGGAACAGGGTACATGGAGTACACATGTGATTCACATGAGGTGGTCGATACGGTGTCAATCACCTGACATGATCAAGGAACATGTAATAGCCTAGCTAATTTAGCGTAGACATAATTCTAGTTGCATAGGAGGTACAAACGCGATTAAGTGGAATTTAATGATTGCCAGCATGAAAACATGATCAATGAAAACCAACCATGACTATCATGAAAGCATGACTAAATATAATTTATCAATGTTCAACATGAAGCAAAATCAACACGAAATGAACACAGAACAAAATTACTTCGATGAGTATAAAACATCATCAGTATGAAAACAAAGTTCACCATGATAGTATGACAACATAATTGACATAAATCGTACTAATAAATGAGGGAATGAATTTTGAAAGTTAATAATGTGGACGACTTTGAGTCGTTACACAATACAACATAAATGATAAGTCTGAAATAATATAACATGACATAGATATAAAGATGCATGAAATCATTTATAAATCATGAAACAGTTTATAATGCATGAAACCGTTTAAAATGCATGGTTAATAAATATGATGATATGTACATGGGTGAACGCCTATGGGTCGGTTCACAAAACAAAAGGCAAGTGTGGACGCCTATGGGTTGGTCCACTAAACAACAAAAGTTTCGATAAAAGCACATGCGACTAAATAGGGCCAGTCCTGTACCAACCATTACTTAGTCATAATTCCTGCGACAATGATATGAATGCATGAAATGAATACATGAAAAGAATGAATGAAAAGAATGAATGAAAACCAACTGTCTAAAACTAAACAGAAAACGTGTGACTCAGTATGAACTACTGTGATTCAGTTCATACTGGTCAAAATTCAGAAGAAAACATTATGCATAAACAATGACATGTAACCAAGTATGGATGACGGTTGTTCAATCCATATTAGTAAAACAATTCCGAAGAAAACATAATAGTTGTAAACAACGAGGTTCTGAAAATATCGATACGTGGTAAATCAGACGTCGGCTTGGGAAGAGCCTGGTGACTACCCATTAGTCACATGTCAAGTTTTAGAGCCTACAGGTCGAAACCTTGGGCTATGATACCATAATTGTAACACCCCATTTAGGTAAATGGAAACAGGATAATTATGGCGTATCATCAAAACATGCAAGGTAATATGTCATAAACATACATGACCAAAGGGATAACCGGAATCAAACGTCGGTCCCCAAACATAAGCCCAAAACATATATAATATAAATGAACTAAAGCAAGACTAAACAAGCATAAATATATGAAGGCAAGAGGAGAAGAAGTCTAAGGTGGATCCCATCCTATACATGTCCTCCAAATGCTCTAGTCTAACCTTGAATACCTACCGTTTTGGGACATGGAAAGAAAGTGACGGCTGAGCAATACGCTCAGTGAATGGATATATGACATAGCATGAGTGACACAATATAGGAAAGAAATGTAAAGCATGAAAAGCAGCGGAAATGAATAAGTCCTAGAAAACCTGGAACATGTTTATAATCTGGTTTTATATTCTTAAAATATAGCTTATGTTTACTTATGAAAATCTGTATTAGTTTAATATACCAAAAGCCAATATATGTCATGAGGTCAACAACGTGCATGAATACTTGGAGGGGTGACCTCGTCATGCAATTAGAGGGGATGCCTCTAATTAATATGGTCTGGGTAGGAGGGATCAGTTCCTTGTGAGATGCAAGTCACACACCACATTCACTATACTGTAACTAGGATGCACCCATACGCCTCACATGATAACATAATAAATATAATGGCCAAATAACTGAAAGGGACGCCACGAGCTATCACTCCGCCGTGGTGAAGTCATAACACTAGTGCCTCTAGTGTTATGGTTATGGTACCTTCATAACTAGGTGAAACTAGTCATGCATGTATATGGATAAGGTAACTATAACATACGCATTTAAATCTGTAACTACTGGAAAAACAGTTGGCTGCATACGGAAAATCCTAATAAAGGAAGAGATTGTCCTTACTGAAGGACGGGAAATCCGTACCTTATGTCCAGTATAAGCTAACAAAAAGGTTGAAGAAACTACTCCGCCTTGACGGATAATACTACATAAGAATGGGAACGTGTATGAGTTGTCTGAATTACATGTGTTTTACTGGTTCTGTGTGTTATTAGCTTGTTATCCTTATTATGTCATGTTTTAGTGTTTTACCGTATTATCTGTAGTTATACTGATGTTCTGTAGTGTATTATGCATGTAATAGTGTATTATAATACTTGTATTGTAATACTACGTAACTTTCTAAAAAATAGCAGGTTACCATAAATAGTAAGTTTAAAAAAAATAGAAAGTTTCCAAAAAATAGAAAGTTCCAAAAATTAGTAATAAGCTGAATTATTAGCTAGGAAAAATATAAGTTAACTTATTGTCAAATTACAAGCCATGGTTATAAGGTTATAGGTTATTAAATAATTAACTTGGTTATATTTAATAAACTATATATTATACAATTCAATTAAAATGCTAGTTTAATTAAATTAATAACTTAGGTCAAACATGAATTAATTAAAATAATTAATCAAGCCTAAGTCTTGTAATTACATGTTTAAAAACTGATTTTATAAAGTTCCGACCCCGTGCCAGATTCTATATATAAGCCGAACCAAACACAAGTCAAAACCAAACCCGTCAGTGGCTACCCGGCCTTGCCTGTTGCCACTAACGTGGCTAAATATTCCCCCTGGCTAGCTTCAGCTAGCCACTGCTAGCACCAAGCACCCACCGGCTTCGATCCAGCTCCCACTGTTTCGTAACCCGAGCCGAATCAAAGTCCCACCGAGCCTTGGAGGGGTCTCGGTTTACACTAAACTTAATCAAAACAAACATTAAACATACCCCGACCCTTGGTCGGGGTCCCTTGGTGCTGCGTCCGAACACACAAACAAAACGAGACCTTTGGTCTTGGTGGTGTCGAATAAAAAACAAGTCGAGAGTCCTTTGACTCTCGGTTGTGTCTCGGCTAACCTAAAAACCGAAACAAACACCCTTAACTTCATGGTTTTAATTATCTAACATGATTCCATTGTTTTTTTTGTGATTATAACATGAATTTAATAAAAGAATTAAAAGAAAAGGGGTTTATGATTATACCGATAGCGTGCACGAACACGTATTCCTAAAAATCAAAGATCAAAATCGACTGGAACACCTTGTTGGTGTTGATGTGGCCGGCGGCAAGAGTGAACAAGGGAGAAGGGTTTTGTAAATTTTGTTGAAACCTAAATTATGAAAATAATTCCCTGTGTTTTGTTTAATATAGGTTATGGGCCAAAAGCCCATTTGTTCCCCCTTCTCTTGTCTAGCCGCGGGTACATGGGGCCCACTAGGGAAAATCGAAGCCTTTTAAATATTAAGCTAAGTAGTCGTGTACTGTCGTGATTGTTTATCGTGAATTTGGTTATCGTGATCGTTTCACATTTGTAATATTCATGAATGTTCGTTATTTAATATCGTGACACGTGTATTAATATTATAAATGAAAAGTTTTATTTTTTCGTATTTTTGTATGTTCACTGTTCACATGTACTGTTCATGGTATTTTAATGCGGGTTTTACATTTGACCCCTGCATCTTTGTCGTGGGCGAAATCATATTAGCTCAACGAGTGTGAACTCCGCACTTCCCCTAACTCGTGTCCAAGCCGAATATGAAATCTCATTGACTCTAATAAATCTTGATTAACTAAAATAGTGATGACACTAAAATCATCATCACGGGAACTAAAGTTGCTCATATAGATTATGCGTTCATTTTCAAAATTGTGAATCATTACGCACTGAACGGAGACAAAAGGGGTAAAAAAAGTCAAGAGATCTTTCTAGCGAAAAAATTATAATATAAGTTTTTAAAAATATTCGGATTTTTTTTATAATTTATTTATTTTAAAAATTATTTTACAATGTAATTTATAAAAAATATTAATATCTGAAATCAAAACTAAACCGTGCTTTTTTGTTTTCTCCTAAAACAATATACTCCGTCCGCCCTAATATTGTTGTCCACGTTTCCATTTTGGTATGTCCCAATTTAATTGTCCACTACTAAAAATAGATAGTGAAATTTGATCAAATTTACCATAATAACCTTACTTGAATTTTTTATTACAAACTTTAAAAAAATTAATTAATTAGCTAAGGGTAAAAATGTCATTCTGTTAAAAAGTGAAAGAGAGAAAATAATTTTAAGACGGAAAGAGTATATACTAAAAATAACTTGTGACGATATCCCTATACTAATGGATGTTGAGTCACTTATAATCACTCACCGCTTCTAGTATAATGCTACATCCGTTTTAAAATTATAGTCTTTTATACTATTTTTTGTTGTCCCGAAATTATAATATCTTTCTAAAAATAAATGTAAGTAATATAACAAGTTTACCATATTACACATAGTGGTACTAGAAATTACAAACAATGTATATAGTTTTATTTAATTGAATAAGGGTAAGAGTGTCATTTTATAAAAAAAAGTAATAGACATAATGCATTAATAGTGATGTTTTATAAAATAGGATCAAAATCCTCTCAAGTTGAAGACAACTTGATAGGTCATGTTGGCCAATAAGAATTAAGATAAATGTATAAAAGTTTTTTAATGAAATTAATGGGGCCTATTTGTATTTATTTTTATTGTGATTGGCTAATTTTACCTATTAAGTTAGCTCTAACTTGAGAGAATCATCCTCCTATAAAATAATGTGTTTTTTGTCAGGGACAATTAAATTGAGACGGATGGAGAACTACTTTTCATGCGTGATTGAGTAGTTTTACCTATTAAGAATTAAGATAAATGTATAAAAGTTTTTTATAATGAAATTCATGGGGCCTATTTGTGTTTATTTTTATTGTAATTGGCTAATTTTACCTATTAAGTTAGCTCTAACTTCAGAGAATCATCCTCTTGTAAAATAATGTGTTTTTTTTTCGGGGACAATTAATTTGAGACGGAAGGAGAACTACTTTTCATGCGTGAGATGTGTTTCGTCACCGCACACCAGTCATATGATATTCGTTAACTTTTTTATGTCTATATAACCTTTAAAAATACACATGAAGTCAGAGGTGTCGCCAATGAGATAAATATCTGTAACTCCTTGGGTCTATTTGATCGACTCCCTCAATGTCGATCATGTTAATCACTTTCGAGGCTTTTTCTTGTATGTGACTGGATCTTTGTGCAATTCAGTACTAAGCGACTTGTTACGTCTCAGTCATATGAACAAAATTATTTCATATTTTGTCGACGTAACTTAAGTCTTTACTTCGATAATAACATTTACCTAAATCCAAAAACACAAGTACAGATTAATCGTGTTCTTCAATGCCAACTACCCAATCCCCCAAGTATGTACACGTTCATTCCCCCCCCCAAAAAGAAAGCTTGCACGTAAATTAAACCCCATATTGTATATTATAAAATATATGGGCAAGTGTTGGATATTATGTGTCACGATGACATGTCGTCGTAAGTTGCAACGAACGTAGATAACATTCTTTAAACACTTGGACAACAATATCATCTGATATCTTATCAATATTTTATATTCTCGTACCAAATCATTATCTTTTAAATCACAGCCATTGGGCGGCATTACATGCCATACATGATACATACATAACTACGTGTCTTGGGCCCAGTTTTCGTTTATCATCTTTGCTAGAGAAGTCAATAGAGAATTAGATTTTGTTAAAAAAAATAGAGAATTGGATATGCTTGACATCAACCATAATGCAACTTAGATAGTAGCAAATACTAGTTACGTTGTATTAATTGGACCAATCGTTTCATCATCATAATAATGTATTTGTTAACCATTAAACATAGCATGCACAGTAATTATATTTTACACTTAACTTGTAAGTATGAAGAGAATTCTAATCGAGTCATGTTTGATGACTTAAAACATAACTTCTAGACTCCATGTCACCCACAAAACCCTAGACATTTTGACCTGATACGTAAACTTTAGACCTCATAACACCCTCAAAACTTACAGAACTTTAGTAAATCACTACTAAGAGATTATAGGTTGGTGCATTAACAAACATATATTACACAAGATCGACTTAAAAATAAACAGTTTTGGCATAGCCGCCATTAAAGTCGACACTATTTTTGAAATCTATCTCCAATATCATTTTCACTTCTTCATCATCTTTGTCTTCTCCACAGAATGTCCATATGTCATCTCAATAACAACTTAGAGTACTCATTCTCTTATATTAACCATAAAATCCAGCACATCAACATGACACCTAATCATAAGAAAAACACAAATACAAGACAATGACCGAAATCAAATTTAGTGACAAAAAAGCAATCATTAAACAAATACCAAAACTGAAATCACACGACAAAACCAGGATCTGAACGAAAAACTATAGAGAACACAAAAGATACGTGAGAATAGTATATTATATGAGATGAAAGTGTTAAAAAAAGGTGTACTTGCTCGCCGTTCAAAATTATGTTCATTGATGTTATTTTTTTTATTTTATTTTTTATTTTATTTTTTATAAAATCGCCGTTA
This sequence comes from Glebionis coronaria, assembly GCA_025667525.1. Lineage (NCBI taxonomy): Eukaryota > Viridiplantae > Streptophyta > Magnoliopsida > Asterales > Asteraceae > Glebionis > Glebionis coronaria. Next base: position 209,234,523 of record CM046877.1, on the reverse strand, counting down.
AAAAAGGTGTAGTTGCTCGCTTATAAGATTAGATCTAACCTTATTAATCGTTGTTGTCTATAAAATTACACTATATAAAATATAAAATGTTAAAGTAAAAGAATATCGAGTACGAAAATCAAAGAAGAAAATTTATGTTTTATATAGTGTTTGAAATTAATTATTTTATTTGGAATCATAATAATTAAAAAATAAATTTAATGTTTAACAATTAAATTATTTATTTATTTGATAAGTAAAATAATCAAAATAAACATTTATATATTGGTCAATTAATAAATCTTATGACATTAATCGGTAAATAAATATTTATGTCAATTGACCTTACTTATGAAACCCTTATTTTCAAAAAGCACATCTTTGTTTATTTTATTAAACTCTATTTTCTAAGCTTTTATACATAAATAATCATTTTTTTATTATTATTATTTAAAAACTCATTTTAAAAATAAAATAAATACATAATTAAGTTAAAACGTAACCCAAGCAAGTTAAAAGATATAAAAGTTTTAGTTTTAGTGAAAAAAATGAGAGTTCTTTTGAATATAATATTCTTTTTTAATATTAGAAGATTAATAGTATAATTGATTTATTCTTATATTTTTATTTAATAGATAAGATTTAAAATATTTTATTAATTTATATATTTTTAATAATTTAATATTTTTTCAACCGTTACGTGTTAAACGAAAAAAATTACAATCGCATCGAGCATTTAATTATTTTTTTACATATATATACTAATATATACTTTTGAAGAAAAAAGCTTTTTTTCTCGTTGTTGAAACTTTATGAACTATCATATATGACAGTAATGTTTCATCATATATGATACTAGTGTTTTATCATATGATAGCTAATATCATATATGATACTTGTTGGGTCAGTATTTACTGAGCCTGAAGCGACTATAGGATTTGAATATAAAATCCCCCTAAGTGTTTCATGTTCAGCAGTAAGGTTAATCTACTGAAGCATGACCAGAGGAACAAAGTTCATACTAAAAACAATGTTGCTGAAGGATGTTCAACTTTTATCTTCCAGTTAACTTAGAAGACAAAGGAGTCTTTGCTTCAAATACTAGGCGGTCTAGTTGCTGAAGAACAAGTACTGAATAAGAGCTTTCAGTTCAGTTTGGTTTGACAATACCAAACTGAATGATGTCGATCTCCTCTAGAATGCTGAAGACATTTCAGTATTCTGATGGTTTGCATTAGGCGGGAATAGATAACTTTAAGTCAAAGTAGGTTGCTTGTATAGTTAGCTATAAATACAACCTTTATCTTTTCTAGAATAGTTTATTATGTACTTTGTACTGTTTATCCAGCATGGGCATCAACCACCCACTGGATAAACCCATGCATAGGAACATGTAAAATGCAAACCTTAGTTTTGCACTGCCTATATAAGGAGTGCACATTGAGAGGAAAAGGTTAACCATTACAAGAGTAGAATCTCTGGTAAAACCTTCTCTCTCAATACCAACTAAACCATATAGCCAAGAAGCATATGAACGTTTAGATTGGAGCTTAGACCTTTAACTTTGGTTAGAAGTTTAAGTAGAGGAGATCATCATACATTGTCATTCAACCACTTTGTTATTTCGTAAACAAACTGGGTTATAGATTCTTTATTGAGTTTAATAAAAGTATATACGTTGAAAGTTTAATGGTATTGTTGTTTTAATTATTCTTAATTCTTATCAATTGTTAAAACAACACACTTGAGTCTTGGTAAAGAGTTATTACTTAAGGTTAATAAGTAATAATGATTTACAAAGGACCAACAAGTGGTATCAAAGCAGTTTGATTAGCAAAACTCTTACTTTTTATTAAACTGCTCATTTAAAGTTTTCAAATCAAGATCCAATAATGGCTCAAGTAATACCACAAACTCTAGGGTATAGGGGTGGCCAACTTAATACTGCTCCTGTCCTAGAGGTAGCTAATTTTACAAATTAGAAGAAGAGGTTCCTTGTCCATATGGTTGGGATTGAACCTCAATTCCTTGGAATCATTGAAAATGGTCCATTTGTTCCCATGGTTGGGATAATAAAAAACCTGAAGTACAATGGACTGCTGATGAGAGAAAGGCTGCTAACCTAGACCAGCGTCTCAAAAGTCTCATCATGTCTGTACTTCCAGATGACCAAATGAATTATGTTGTGAATTGCAAAACAACAAAATCTACATGGGAGGACCTTATTCTTTATCATGAGGTACCATCTGATGTCAAAGAAACAAGAATAATGGATTTAAAGCTTCAATACAGCACCTTCAAACACAAAGAAGGGGAAATCCTCACACAGACATTCACCAGATACAAAGCACTGATGAATGAACTAGTTATGATGGTGTTGAGCTTTCAAAACTTTAAATCAACACAGTTTTTGTTAATGCATTGCCAAAGAAGCGGCCCAGTTTCTGCCAAAGCTTGAGAAATGCTAATCACATTAAATATTGTGATCTGGCCTCTCTTTTTGGGAAACTAAAATATGAAGAAAACCTAGTTGATAGGATTTATGAAGGCTCAAGCAAGAGTAAAGCATTAACCATTGCTACACCCTTGTCTAAAGCCTTCTTTAGTGAGGCTGTCATCCAAAACTACCAAGATATTCTTGATGATGAAGAGGACATTAGAACTAGTGAGGAATATATGAATGAACTCAAAGAGGAATTTCATGAAAGAGCACTTCTGGCCAAGTCTAGAAGGTTCTTTAATAAAGGAGGCAAGTTCTTCAGTACCACAAAAGCTTCTGCTGACACTGAATGCTACAAATGTGGAAACGCTGGTCACTTTGCTAGGGATTGTTATTCCAAAACATCCATTCCTTCTTATTCTTCACCAGCTCAATCAAGACCATTTAGTCAATCATCATTTCAACAGAAACAAATTGCTTCTACTCTCTTTCAGCAAAACAGGGTTGATCTTCGACCAACAAAAGACTTTGAGGCAAAGTATAGAGAAATCAAAGCTAGACTGGCTCTCATGAGCACTGAAAGTTCTTCCTCCAAGGCTCCCAAGTAAGATAAGAACAAAGGACTCACTACTGAAGCTTATGAATGGGATGAAGAGGAATTCTATTCAGATGATGATGAATTGGTTAATGTGAAAGTGCTAATGGCACTTGCTGATGATGAAGGCTCTAACTCTAATGTTGTTTCCAGAGAAAGTGCTAGAAATGGTGAATGGGTCAATATCACAATAAAAAAGGTACAAACTCTTCTTGAATTAGAAGATAAGGATGACATTAAATTTGTCTTTGATTACCTGTGTATTGATCTAAAATTTGTTGAAGAACAAAGAAACAACTTGCTTGAAAAATATCATAAACATGTTCTTCAACTTGATGGTTTTGAAAGTAAGCTAATAGAACTAAAAGAGGCTAAACTTGATGTACTTACTTTTCAACAACTGAACAAAGAGAATCTGGATGAAAATAACTCCTTAAGAGTTGAACTAAAAGAAGCAAAAGATATAGGATAAAAAAAGCAAAAGATATTGTTAAATCTTGGCTTAGAAACTCTGATAGGGTAAATCAGTGCATCAATGAACAAATTCCTGCTCAAAAGAGGAAAATGCTTGGTGCTGAAGGATCCTCCAGCACCAACTCAATTGATATTGTCTTTGTCAAAGCATCAAATGAGGATGGTAGCTCGATCCCTGATGTTGTAAGGTCAGGTGAAGAGAATTTACCAAATCATAGCACTGGACGTATTGTTACACATGCATATCTATCATTTATTTAGGATATATCTTTGTGTTTTATGTTTATATATTTAGAATCTTTTATGTTTATCATTTATCTTTGTGTTTATCATACAACTAGTATTTAAGGTTTCATAATGTAATCAGTAAATGAATCAAGTTTAAAGAAATAAACAATGTCTAGTCTTCTCATCTCTCGTTCTTAAGGAGCCAGCACACGCTATAGTGGTGCCCTATCCCGATACTACCCGAGAGGGTCGTATCAATTGGTGCTTTCATTGAGAGCCCTCAACTCGTTGAGGGATTTTGATCTAAGTTTCTAATAATCCAAAAAAACAATTGTCACAAAAGTCACTGTTCATCTCGAAGAAGTTACTGTTCATTGTGCCAAAGTAAGAAACTGTTTATCCAAGAAAAGAAATTAGTTTTATCATCTCCGCCTACTTTTTATACTGTGAAGATAAAAATACTATTGTTATTGTTGAAAAGAAGTTAGTCCACTGCTTGGCAATTCGTTATTCAGAAGGGAGCATTTAAGTTTAATAGAAATATTTTTTCTTGTTCTTTTTCTTTGTTATGAGTTAATATTTATGGCAAAGGATAGCAGTGATCGGGTCGCGAAAGATGCATTATCTAAGCTCTTGCAAATGGGTACCGTTGTCGAATATCAAGGTGAGTTTAAGTATCTTATAACTCGAGTAACGGGTATCTCTGAAAGTTTACTTGCCTCGTTTTATATATCCGGACTTAAACCGAAGCTACAACTAGATTTGTTGAGGTTTTACCCGAAACCTACAACATTAGGCGAAGCCTTCTACTTAGCTCGTATAGTAGAGACCCGTCTTAAGAAAAATGTAGAAAAAAAGCATACTATTGATAAGAAAGCGGTTGATTCTTCTACAACACCAGGCATTGCACTAGAAGTTGCACCTGAAGAAGTGAAGAATGTTACATCCGAACCTAACAAAGAGCCCCTTGAGCTTGTGGTTAGTGAATCGCATCTTGTTGATGAATCGCCTAAGAGGGTCACGTGGTTTGTTTCATTTGAACGGAAAGACTGTAGAATAGGAGTCCAAATATCGTTACTACTCGAGCCACATAACATGTTGAAGGAGAGTGTGCAAATGCTTAGGAAACGTCTCAAAATTTGGGACCCGGGAATCAAGAGTGTTTTTCAAGACGTCACCTTGAGGACAAGGTGAATTCGAAGGAGTGAGGAATGTTACGCATACATATCTATCATTTATTTAGGATATATCTTTGTGTTTAATGTTTATCTGTTTAGTATCTTTTATGTTTATCATTTATCTTTGTGTTTATCACACAACTAGTATTTAAGGTTTCATAATGTAATCAGTAAATGAATCAAGTTTAAAGAAATAAACAATGTCTAGTATTCTCATCTCTCGTTCTTAAGGAGCCAGAACACGCTATATTGGTGCCCTATCCCGATACTACCCGAGAGGGTCGTATCACGTATCCTTCTTCCTGAGTTGCAAGCAGATGCTGACACTTCAACACCTATTGAATCTTCAGTTACTGAAGATGACTCAAATGATGCTTTAGAGAATGAAGTAAGTACCCCCACTTCCTCCGTTGGAGAAGTTGGCTGGTGCTGAACCCTCTACTGGAACCAAAATCAATCCAATCAATCATCAAGTCTCACACAACACACAAAGGTAGGTCTCCCAAGCATGTCAAAATTGACACATAAAAAAACTCTTCAACTCCTGCTGAAGGTTCATATATGGGAACTGCCTCTTCAGTTTCAACAAATAAAGTGAAGAATGCTAGATCTGAGGAAGATGAGAGAATGTCTCTTGTCATGCAAGAGATCAATGATCTCAAATTGCAACTCAGGCGGCAAAAAACACCAACTCGATTCAGAGATGAACCTTCAAACTCTCCACATTATAAGTACAAGACACGATTTAAAAGGGCTTATGATCTATGTGGTTTAAAAACCATCTCACTGAAACTTGCCTAAAAGTGATTTATTGTACTAAATGTGAGAGGACTGACCATCTCACTTGTGAACATACTCAATATATGCTTAACTAGTGTTGATGCTCACACTAAAGCATCTCATTCTAGGCAAAAAATGCCTTTCCCACCATGCATTCATTGTGGTATGGGCAATCATCACTCATATGACTGTCACTACTATCCTGTTTGTGATATTTGTGATATTTGTGGAAGTTATGAGCATGACACTCATGGACATAATCGAGTTATCTCTCTCATAAGGGGCATCAAATCTAGGAACCTAAGCTCTATTTCCAAATGTTGTGAAACTTGTGGAATTAATGTCCACACTAAATCTGATCACAATCATATAGAGTGGTTCAGAAGAGGTGAAGTACTTCAAGCTAAGAAAGAAAATGTTGTTAAAACCTCTCCTTCTTCTAAGCAATCTTATTCATCCTCATCAAAAGGATCATTCAGATCTAGAACACCTTCTAGATCTAAAACACCCACCCATCAAAGGTGGATTTCAAAACAAAACTGACCATTTCCTTAACTTGTGTAGTGTGATCTCAGGAAGCCTATTTGGTACCTGGATAGTGGCTGCTCAAGGCATATGGCAGGCACCAAAAGTCATCTGCACAAGTATAAGGAGGAACAAGGTCCTAAAGTTGTTTATGGTGATAACTCATCAGCTACTACTGAAGGATTTGGTTCAGTGATATGCAATGGTATAGTTTTCACAAAAGTGACATATGTCAATGGATTGAAGCACAACCTCATCAGCATTAGTCAACTTTGTGATGCAAAGTATCTAGTCTTGTTTGATGACAAAAAAGGTACAATCTTCAACTCCAATCATGAAATTTTGATGATTGCTCCCAGAATCAAAGATGTTTATGTCATGAACTCCACTCAAGAGACATGTTTCTTTGCTAGAGCTTCCAACATTACTAACTGGCTTTGGCATAAGAGGCTCTCACATCTAAATATCAAAACAATAACTCTGCTGGCAAAACAAAATCTTGTTATCGGTCTTCCTTCACTTGTCTATTCCAAGGACAAACCATGCTCTGCATGTGAAAAAGGAAAGCACCATAGGGCCAGTTTCAAAACAAAGCAAACTTTCTCAATCAAAGAAAGTCTTCACTTGCTTCACATGGACTTATTTGGCCCAGTATCACCTAGGGCCATTTGTCATGAAAAATATACACTTGTCATTGTTGTTGAGTACTCTAGGTACACCTGGGTATATTTTCTGACAAAGAAAAGTCATGCACCAGATGCCATTATGTCTTTCATCAAAAGAGTTGAAAATCAAATTGACACTCATGTCAAACAACTTAGAACTGACAATGGCATTGAATTCAAAAATCATACTCTAATCAAGTTTTGTGATGACAAATGAATTTCATAAAATTTCTCATCACCTTACACACCTGAACAAAATGGTGTGGCTGAAAGAAGGAACCGAACTTTGATTGAAGCAGCAAGAACAATGCTTGTTGGATCAGCTCTCTCTAAGCATTTTTGGACTGATGCTGTGGCCACTGCTTGATACACTCAAAATAGATCCATCATTGTGAAGAGACACATGAAGACTCCCAATGAATTCTTCAGGGGGGAATTTCAAACATCTCATTCTTACATGTGTTTGGGTGTCCAATATTCATTCACAATCACAAGGATCACTTTGGTAAGTTTGATGAAAAATATGATGATGGTTACTTCCTTGGATATTATCTAGTATCCAAAGCATACAGAGTCTTCAACACAAGAAGACAATGTATTAAAGAAACTTACCACATCACTTTTAATGAAAGTTCTGAAGCTCTCAAATTTGCAAATCCATCAGATGATGAACTTCAAATTCATGAATCTCACAATTATCGAGCTGATGAATTTCAACATTATGAGCCTTCTCAAAGATATCAAACAAGCAATTCAGTCCCTCATATTGATCCATTTGAGGATATGACAAGTCATACAAAGGGAAATCCTTCAGTATCAAATACTGATAGATGTCAATCAAATGATCAAAATGATCAGCAAGATAACACAAATGACCAAAATGGTCAGTCTCAAAATGATCAACATGATAACACACTTGATCAATCAAATGATGTCATTGATGAACAATCTGAGCCTCCTGCTCAAAATTCCCCAACTGTCTCTAGAGAATTAGGTCTTGGATGTGTTGCTTCTGACCAAGAGGGTAGCCCTTCATTGATTGAACCTTTGTCTTTTGAATATCCTTCAGTAGACAATAGAGATATCCCGATTTATTGTTTATGTTAAGGTTTATGATTTTAATAAGTATATGTTAACAATTAAATTAATAAAGCATGACATAATTAATTTAATAAACATGACTTACGTTATAATTTAATTATTAGATCATGAATTTTTAACCTAAGTATTTATATTTTCTAGACTTTATAATTAATTAATTATTAAAAACCATGACTATAATTGATTAATTCACATGACTTAGGTTATATTATTAATAATTAATAATACATGTTTTACCCTAAGTATTTAACTTTATTTAATTAAAAACATGATATATTTAATTAAATACTTTTAACCTATAGTTTATTTAAATTACATGTAATAATTAATAAACTATACCTTATATCAATATGACTTAGAATAATAATCAGAAAACACTTAAGCTTATATAATTAGCTTATTTAACTAGCTTATATCTAATTATAGAAACTTTCTATTTTTAGAAACTTATTTAATTAAGGCAGCTAATCTATTTATGGAAACTTTTTATTTTTAGAAACTTATCTATTTTAAGCAGTAATTCTATTTTTGGAAACCTTCTATTTTCGGAAACTTTCTATTTTTGGAAAATTTCTATTTTTGGAAACTTTCTATTTTTGGTAGCTTACTATTTTTGGAAACTTTCTATTTGAGGAAACATGCTATTTTTAGAAAGTTACTTATTATTACACAGTAAGTATAATAATACATGAAGTACAAGTAATACTTAATCAGAATAAACAGAATATAAGATAGATACAGTTTAAAGCTTTAAACAGTAAAACATGACATGAACGTATAAAATAAGCTAAGACAAGACATAAAACCAGTTACGTATTTAGTAATCAGATACTTATACATGTATGTATTTATGTAGCATTAGTGGTACCGAAGTAGGACTCTCTTTAGTTCGTCTTCTTCGTTCACTGGACATAAGGTACGGATTCCCGTCCTTTCAGTATGGACATTCTTTCCTTATTAGGATTTCCCGTATGCAGCCAACTGTTTTCCCGTAGTATAAGTTTATATGTTTGATTTGCTTATGTTTAATTTAGAATACCTATAGCCATATACATGCATGACCAGTTTCACCTAGTTATGGAGGTACCATAACCATAACACTAGAGGCACTGGTGTTATGACTTCCCCACGGCGGAGTGATTGCTCGTGGCGTCCCTTCAGCTTTTGGCCATATTATTATACTTATCATGTGGGGCGTATGGGTGCATCCTAGTTACATGTTTTTCAGCATATTACTCAGTGTGAATGTGGTGTGTGCCTTGCATCCTTCACAAGGAGCTGATCCCTCCTACCCAAACCAGTATATTAAATTAGAGGCAGCCCCTCTAATTTGCATGATGAGGTCACCCCTCCAAGTATTCATGCACGGTAGATTTTCATGACCTATATTGGCTAATGGTAGAATATGTTAAACAGTTTTTATAAGATAAACATAAGGCTTTTCAAACTATAAAACCAGTTTAACCAAGACTTAACCGGGTTATTCGGGACTTAGTTTCTTCCGCTGTTATATGCTTATATGCTTATATTGTTCATGCTTTATTGTACATCCGTGTACTGAGCGTATTGCTCAGCCGTTTTCCTTTTCTAAGTTCCCAAAACGGCAGGTACTCAGGGACGCTCGTAGACTTTAAGCGTACGTGCATATGGACTGGAAGCTTTCTAGCCTTTCTTTACTTTATGCATTATTTTTACTTTGATACTCTTTCCATGGACATTTTTTAGTCCTTTCATTTACAGTACTTATGTTTGTGTGTGATGAGCTTTACTTTTGGACTACCGATGTTTGATTCCGGTATCTTCCTTTATGGTCATGTACTGTTTTAGACATTTATCCTTGTATGCTTTGATGACACGCCATAATTACGCGTGACATTCCATTATCAAAATAGGGTGTTACATCTACAAGCTTTACAAAGATTTGTATGGACTGAAGCAAGTCCCAAGGGCATGATATGAAACTCTCTCAACATTTCTTATTTATCATAAATTTGTTAGAGGAAAAATAGATAGCACCTTGTTTATCTATAATCTAAAACTGACACTGTTTTGGTACAAATTTATGTGGATGACATCATCTTTGGTTCAACAAGCTTGAAACTAAGCAAGCAATTTGCCAAGCTTATGACCAGCAAGTTTGAGATGAGTATGATGGGAGAACTCACATACTTCCTTGGTCTTCAGATTAAACAATCTGACCAAGGCATCTCATCAATCAAGAGAAATATGTCAAGGATCTACTAAAGAAGTATGATATCAATTGTGCTTTAGTAAAAACACCAACGGTACCCCCTAACAACTTAGGACCTGATCTCAATGGACAATCAGTAAATGAGACTCAGTATAGAGGTATGATTGGATCACTCATGTATTTAACTGCAAGCATACCTGACATTCAATTCTCTACATGCCTTTGTGCAAGATACCAAGCAGATCCAAAGGAATCACACCTTACTGTTGTAAAGAGAATCTTTAGATACCTAAAAGGTACACCAAGTCTAGGTCTTTGGTACCCCAAATCCTTAGGGTTTGATCTAAAGGGGTATTCAAATTCTGACTATGTTGGATGCAATTTGGACAGAAAAAGCACTTCTGGTGCTTGTCAATTGTTGGGTGGCAAACTTGTGTGTTGGAGTGCTAAAAAGCAACAAACAGTTGCCATGTCTTCAACAGAAGCTGAATATGTAGCAGCTGCTGGATGTTGTGCCAATGTTCTTTGGATGAAAAACTAACTGGCTGATTATGACATAGAATATGAAAAGGTACCAATATTTTGTGATAACACTAGTGCTATTGCAATATCCAACAATCCAATCCTTCATTCAAGAGCAAAACACATTGATATGGTTTATCATCATCTAAAAGAAGTTATAGCATATTTTGAGAAAATGGAGAAAAAGGGCGGAGGAAATGAGAAGTGTGGTTTAGGTTGCAGATTAAAAAAATTAGATATTCTACCCATTATATCCATCCAAATCGTGGGGTTATGGATTTTATTTAGGGCAAATAGAATAAAAAGGTACCCATCTTATGTCAAAACTCAATTAAAGGTACTTAACTTTTTTTTTTAATTTAAGGAATCAATCTTTTTTCTTGTTGCAATATTGGGAAATTAACAAATTTAAAGGTTATATATTAACGTTCGTTTACTTTATTATTGCATCGTTAATCCTTTTATTAATAACACTTTATAATAAACTCAAAAATTCGCTTTTAAAGTTTTAGACGGTTTTTACCGTCTAAAACTCATAGTTCGTTTGATTGTTACCATTTTCGTTCGGTTTTTAATCATTTCGTTCCAGTTTTACAACATACGTCCTTAAATGAAAGCACATTTATTCATAAAAAAGACATTACATAAAAAATACATTAAATTAAAACTAGAACGAAATGATTAAAAACCGAACGAAAATGTCTTTTTTATGTATAAATCATTTCGTATGGATTTTATTTAGGAAAGTTTTTTTATGTAATCATACCGAATGTAATCATAAAATTAAAACTGGAACGAAATGATTAAAAACCGAACGTAATCATTTCGTATGGATTTTATTTAGGAAAGTTTTTTTATGTAATGTCTTTTTTATGAATAAATGTCTTTTTTATGTATAAATCATTGTACATCCGTGCACTGAGCGTATTGCTCAGCCGTTTTCCTTTTCTATGTTCCCAAAACGGCAGGTACTCAGGGACGCTCGTAGACTTTAAGCGTACGTGCATATAGACTGGAAGCTTTCTAGCCTTTCTTTACTTTATGCATTATCTTTACTTTGATACTCTTTTCATGGACATTGTTTAGTCCTTTCATTTACATTACTTATGTCTGTGTGTGATGAGTTTTACTTTTGGACTACCGATGTTTGATTCCAGTATCTTCCTTTATGGTCATGTAATGTTTTAGACATTTATCCTTGTATGCTTTGATGACACGCCATAATTACGCGTGACATTCCATTATCAAAATGGAGTGTTACAATTATGGTATCAGAGCCAAGGCTTTAACCTGTAGGCTCTCAAAATATGACCTGTGATTAGTGGGTAGTCACTATGGTCTTCCTAGAACTGACAGTTGTTTTTCATGCATTCATCATTTTTATGCATATATATATATGTCATTGTCGCAGGTTTATGATTAAGTAATGGTTGGTACAGGACTGGCCCTATTTAGTCGCATGTGTTTTATCGAAACTTTTAAATTTGGGACCGACCCATAGGCGTCCCCTTGCCATGTCTTTTATTTTGGGTGAACTGACCATAGGCGTTCACTCTCGAGCATACAAAAGTTTTCATAAAACTGCATCATGCATTCATACACAAATTTTCTTGCATAAAATTTTTCTTTTGATTTATTGGTATAAATTTTTTTCATGTATATATATTTTATGTTTTGGTCTGTTTAATCATATGTTTTATGTTATACTGTCAGATGGTTCTCACACGCGAGCAGGAACAACTCAATGCAGCAATCCAAGCTGCAATGCAAGCTTTGCTTCCTCAACTGAGGAATGACATCAGGGCTGAGGTTCAAGCTGCCAACAATCAGCAGCATAACCAAGCACCTCCTCCTCCTCCTCCTCCAGTGACATTGGCAATATGGCTGGAGAGATTCAACAAACTCCGTCCTCGAGCTTTTGAGAAAACAAATAGCCCTAGTGACACTGAAAGCTGGTTGGCTCACATCGAGAAGATTTTCAATGCTATGGGTTGTGACCCCGTGTTCAAGGCGAGGTTGGCATGCTACCAGTTCGAAGGCGATGTGTTAAATTGGTGGTTTGCATTGAAGCAGTCTGAGGGGGTGACGATTGGGCGGCTGGTTTGACATGGGCTCAGTTCAAAGATAGGGTGATGGAGCAGTTCTTTCCCAAGGCTGAGCAAGACAAGCTCAAGAGGGAGTACCATGGGATCCGACAGAGAGCTGAGGAGAATAGCAATGAGTTTATGCAACGCTTTCTCCGCTTAGTTGGTTTCCTTGGTGCAGCAGCAGGTACTCCTGAAGAGCAGGCACACCACTTTAGGTGGGCTCTTCGCACATCGGTCGCAAACAATCTGGTGTGTGCTACGTTCAACACTGTAGCACAAGTGGCCGATGCGACACGTAAGCTGGAGATGCTGCATGAGAGGGATGAGTTCGGGGAAGCTGAGAAACTCGAGAAGAGGTAAACATTCGTATTCAAGCGGTGACCAATCCGTACTCTTTCCATATATGTCAATTATTCATCTCTTTAAATTGTATCTTCCAGGCAGAAAACTGGGGACCGGTCTCAGCCGGCCATTCAGCAGCAGCCTCATCAGCCCAAGGGAAACGGTCAGACTAACGACCGTTCTGCTATGGATAGGCGTGGCGGTAATGATAATTACCGTAACAACGCTGGACACTCCAACGGCAGCAGGTCCCAATACTTACGCATTTTCTTATGATTTCATGTTATAACTCATATTCTGACACTCAAGCAAATCTTCTACCATGAACCATGGAAACGGTAGGGACCAGAACCAGAGAGGTTCGCAGCCTAGCCGTCCAGCTATCACTGGTATTCAATCTTACGATTATTCGCATTGTCCTTTGTACCCTATTATCATGTCTCATGTAAAATGTTTTATCAGGTCCTCAGCTAGCCAGAGCACCTGCTAGAGGATATACTCATCCTCGTTGCTCTACTTGCCACCGTAGGCACCTAGGGCCATGTCGTCGTAACACTGACGCATGCTTCAAGTGTGGTCTTCCTGGCCATATCATGAAGGATTGCCGTAAGGGCGAGATGGAGGGCACATCGGGACATGCTGAAACCAAGCCGCCTCCTACCACTGGACATGTCTACACGACATCTTGAGACCAGGCTAACAAGTCTACAGGTACCATCACTGGAATCTTGTATATATATGGTCAAGCTGGGCGTGTGTTCTTTTCGATACGGGTGCTACTCACTCGGTCATTTCTACTGCCTATGCTAAGAACATTAGGATGCTCCCCATGCCACTAGAAAATAGACTTATTATTTCCACACCTTTGAGGGACTCTGTATTAATCACCTATGTATACAAGAGTCTTCCCCTAGAATTTGACGATAAGGTTCGTCCTGTTGACGCACTTCCGCTGGACATGAATGACTTTGACATGATTTTGGGCATGGATTGGCTATCCAAGCATCATGCTACCATAGATTGCCATTCATATCGAGTCATCTTAGGTGATGTTAATGCACCAGAGTACATTCATAACGGGTTCGTACCCGGACGGTCTGTACAAATCATATCTACCCTGCAAGCGCGTGCACTATTGTCACATGGCTGCGAGGGTTATCTAGCTACGGTTCACGACATGGATGCTGAATCCCCATCAATTCAGGATCAGCCAATAGTGTCGGAATTCCAAGATGTATTTCCAGAAGAACTTCCGGGCATACCACCTGCACGAGAAGTGGAATTCAATATCGAGCTTATTCCAGGAGTTGAACCGATATCCAAAGCTCCTTATCGCATGGCTCCCATAGAATTAAAGGAGCTGAAGGATCAACTACAAGAACTTCTAGAACGAGGTTTCATTCGACCAAGCGCATCTCCATGGGGCGCACCGGTCTTGTTTGTTAAGAAGAAGGACGACAGTATGCGTCTTTGTATAGACTATCGCGAGCTCAACAAGATTACTATCCGGAATACGTATCTACTGCCGCGTATAGACGATCTGTTTGACCAACTCCAAGAGGCCAAACACTTCTCCAAGATTGATCTTAGGTCAGGCTATCATCAGCTACGGGTTAAGGAGCAGGACATCGCCAAGACTGCTTTTCGTACCCGTTATGGCCACTACGAATTTGTAGTTATGCCATTCGGCCTGACCAATGCTCCAGCAGTGTTCATGGACTTGATGAACAGAATCTTCCATGAAATTCTGGATAAGTTCGTCATTGTCTTCATCGATGACATCCTGATTTTCTCAAAGTCCAAGGAGGAACACGAAGACCATCATCGTACAGTACTACAAATTCTTCGCCAGAAGCAGCTGTATGCTAAATTCTCCAAATATGAGTTCTGGTTAGACAAGGTGGCATTCTTAGGTCACATTATATCAGCAGAAGGAATTATTATGGATCCATCGAAGGTTGAGGCCATTACTAAGTGGCCGAGGCTGACATCAGCGACGGAAGTCCGTAGTTTCTTAGGCTTAGCTGGCTATTACCGTAGGTTCGTGGAGAACTTTTCCCGTTTAGCACTACCATTGACCAAACTGATGCGGAAAGGGGAGAAATTCGTCTGGACTGAAGAACGAGAGAAGAGTTTTGAAGACCTGAACCAGAAGCTAGTATCTGCACCTATTCTTACTCTCCCATCTGGTACGGGTGGATTTCAAATCTACAATGATGCATCGGGGAAGGGACTTGGCTGTGTTCTCATGCAACATGGGAAAGTGATCGCGTACGCTTCACGACAGCTTAAGCCTTATGAAGAAAATTACCCTACGCATGACTTGGAACTTGTTGCAGTCGTGTTTGCATTGAAGATATGGAGGCACTACTTATATGGAGAATCATGTGACATTTTCACGGATCACAAGAGCTTGAAGTATATCTTCACTCAACGTGAATTGAACATGAGACAGAGGAGATGGTTAGAGCTGTTGAAGGATTATGACATTAATCTACAGTATCATCCCGGAAAGGCAAATGTAGTAGCAGATGCTCTTAGCAGGAAGTCCAGAATGATCAACGGCATTAAAATTGAGGAGGAAATCATAAGAGACTTGGAGCGACTAGACATCGAGATCATGGTACGTGGACAACACGGTTACTGGGCTAATCTTAGAGTAGAACCCGAGTTACTCTCTAAGATCAAGGAAGTTCAGAAAGATGATGGAGAAATCTGGGCGATAGTTCAGAATTTGGAGAAACAGACAGAATTCAGAGTAGATGCATATGGTATCGTATGGCAGGGCACAAGACTTTGTGTTCCTGATGATCAAGAACTCCGGGAAGCCTTGTTAGCTGAAGCTCATAGCTCCCCATTCTCTATGCATCCTTGTTCGACTAAGATGTACCATGACATCAAGCAGTACTTTTGGTGGAGTGGTATGAAACAGGATGTGTCCACTTACGTCTCCAAATGTCTTACCTGCCAACAGGTTAAGATCGAGCATCAGCGATCTGGCGGTCTCCTAGATATCCCAGAGTGGAAGTGGGACAAAATCACCATGGATTTTGTTACTGGTCTTCCGCCTACCAAGAGGAAGCACGATGCAATTTGGGTTATCGTAGATCGACTTACCAAATCAGCTCATTTCTTACCGATCCGCAAGGAAGATCCGGTAAGTAAACTCACCGATACGTATAGAAGAGAGATCATGAGACTCCACGGTGCTCCATCCAGCATCGTCTCAGACAGAGATCCTCGATTCACTTCGTGATTTTGGAAGAGTCTGCAGAAAGCTTGGGGTACGCAACTTAAGCTTAGCACGGCTTTTCATCCTCAAACGGACGGGCAGTCGGAGCGAACGATTCAGACATTGGAAGACATGTTGAGGTCATGTGCGTTGGAATGGACGGGTGATTGGGACGATTATATCTGTTTGGTGGAGTTTGCATACAAAAATAGTTGGCACGCAAGTATCAAGTGTGCTCCTTCCGAAATGTTGTATGGCAGAAAGTGTCGCGCCCCAATCTGCTGGGATCAGGTTGGCGAGCGAACACTCGAAGGACCAGAAATCATAGAGATGACCAATGAAAGGATCGCAATAGCTAAGCAGAAACTTCAAGAAGCACGGTCACGTCAGAAGAGTTACGCCGATAAGCATCGTAGGGACATACATTTTAACATAGGAGATCACGTCTTCCTTAAGGTTTCGCCGGCACGTGGTGTTAGACGCTTCGGGATTAAAGGGAAGCTCAGTCCTCGTTTCATCGGACCGTTTGATATCATTGAACGAGTCGGTGAAGTATCTTACCGATTAGCGTTACCTCTGCAGCTTTCGTATGTACACAATGTGTTTCATGTTTCCTTACTCAGAGGGTACCAGTATCATCCCCTTCACATGGTTCAGTATCCACTGGAACAGATACGTGAAGATCTCACCTTCATAGAAGAACCCGAACGAGTTCTTGACAGACAAGAATGAGTTATGAGAAGGAAAACGATTCCATTTGTCAAAATCCTTTGGAGGGGTCATACCGAGCGGGAAGCCACTTGGGAAACAGAGGAGTCTATCTGGGCTTCTTACCCGCATGCTTTTACCATAAATAGTACCTTTAAGATCATACGTACTAGATTAAAACTTTCCTTTTATAGTATGATTACGTTCACGTATTAGAATTTTAAGTATTACGTACGTGTTAGAACACGATAAGTATTATTACGTATGAACACACAATAATTATTCAAACAATAATTAATCACGAACATGCGATCATGAAATCATGAACGTAAATTAATCACGAGCTATATTAATTACGTATGTATATATATTTATTACGAACACGAATAAATATATTAAGTCACGGTTAATAATTAACGAGAACACATAAAACACGAACACGATAAAACACGAACGAACACTAAAATAATTAGACTCGAAAAAAGGTACGGGTTACCCCAAGTGGGGCCCCCTACCCGCGGCTAAACCAAAGGAATGGGCCAAGCCCATCTAATTTTTACTAACAAGGGGTTAAGGTAAATTCTTTTAGTCATTTTTCACATTACAGTAAAATAACAAAAACCCTAAAAAGTTTCTTCTGCTTTCTTCTTGCTCCTTTTGGCCGCCGGATATACAACACATAAGGGAGGTGTTCGGTTGATTTTTGATCTTGAATTTTGTGCAAGCATTTGTGTGTGTTCATCCTCGTTTGATCCACGCATTCGGTATACCTTTTTAATCCTCTTCTTTTATGTTTTGATTTAATAAATTACATAAGATCATGATGTTTTTAAAAAGCTAATTAAAAACATTTATTAAACATGTAAATGGTTATGGGGTAAATCAAAACAAGGGATTTAGGGGTGTTTGAAGTAGGCCGACGCCTAACCGAGACCAAGGGGGGTCTCGGCTTGGCTTATGAACCACCACCAAGACCTCATGGTCTCGGTTTGGTGGTGTGGGTCCCACGTCAGCAGCAAACTGAGGGGAACCCCAAAGTGATTCGGGGTATGGTGTTGATTACGGGTCCGGTTCATGGTTTCTAGTCACGGTCCAGTTCATTGTTTATGTTAAGGTTTATGATTTTAATAAGTATATGTTAACAATTAAATTAATAAAGCATGACATAATTAATTTAATAAACATGACTTACGTTATAATTTAATTATTAGATCATGAATTTTTAACTTAAGTATTTATATTTTCTAGACTTTATAATTAATTAATTATTAAAAACCATGACTATAATTGATTAATTAACATGACTTAGGTTATATTATTAATAATTAATAATACATGTTTTACCCTAAGTATTTAACTTTATTTAATTAAAAACATGATATATTTAATTAAATACTTTTAACCTATAGTTTATTTAAATTACATGTAATAATTAATAAACTATACCTTATATCAATATGACTTAGAGTAATAATCAGAAAACACTTAAGCTTATATAATTAGCTTATTTAACTAGCTTATATCTAATTATGGAAACTTTCTATTTTTAGAAACTTATTTAATTAATGCAGCTAATCTATTTATGGAAACTTTCTATTTTTAGAAACTTATCTATTTTAAGCAGTAATTCTATTTTTAGAAACTTTCTATTTTTGGAAACTTTCTATTTTTGGAAACTTTCTATTTTTGGAAACATTCTATTTTTGGTAACTTTCTATTTTTGGAAACTTTCTATTTGAGGAAACCTGCTATTTTTAGAAAGTTACTTATTATTACACAGTAAGTATAATAATACATGAAGTACAAGTAATACTTAATCAGAATAAACAGAATATAAGATAGATACAGTATAAAGCTTTAAACAGTAAAACATGACATGAACGTATAAAATAAGCTAAGACAAGACATAAAACCAGTTACGTATTTAGTAATCAGATACGTATACATGTATGTATTTATGTAGCATTAGTGGTACCGAAGTAGGACTCTCTTCAGTTCGTCTTCTTCGTTCACTGGACATAAGTTACGGATTCCCGTCCTTTCAGTATGGACATTCTTTCCTCATTAGGATTTCCCGTATGCAGCCAACTGTTTTCCCGTAGTATAAGTGTATATGTTTGATTTTCTTAGGTTTAATTTAGAATACCTATAGCCATATACATGCATGACCAGTTTCACCTAGTTATGGAGGTACCATAACCATAACACTAGAGGCACTGGTGTTATGACTTCCCCACGACGGAGTGATTGCTCGTGGCGTCCCTTCAGCTTTTGGCCATATTATTATACTTATCATGTGGGGCGTATGGGTGCATCCTAGTTACATGTTTTTCAGCAGATTACTCAGTGTGAATGTGGTGTGTGCCTTGCATCCTTCACAAGGAGCTGATCCCTCCTACCCAAACCAGTATATTAAATTAGAGGCAGCCCCTCTAATTTGCATGATGAGGTCACCCCTCCAAGTATTCATGCACGGTGGATTTTCATGACCTATATTGGCTAATGGTAGAATATGTTAAACAGTTTTTATAAGATAAACATAAGGCTTTTCAAACTATAAAACCAGTTTTACCAAGACTTAACCGTGTTATTCGGGACTTAGTTTCTTCTGCTGTTATATGCTTATATGCTTATATTGTTCATGCTTTATTGTACATCCGTGCACTGAGCGTATTGCTCAGCCGTTTTCCTTTTCTATGTTCCCAAAACGGCAGGTACTCAGGGACGCTCGTAGACTTTAAGCGTACGTGCATATAGACTGGAAACTTTCTAGCCTTTCTTTACTTTATGCATTATCTTTACTTTGATACTCTTTCCATGGACATTGTTTAGTCCTTTCATTTACAGTACTTATGTTTGTGTGTGATGAGCTTTACTTTTGGACTACGGATGTTTGATTCCGGTATCTTCCTTTATGGTCATGTAATGTTTTAGACATTTATCCTTGTATGCTTTGATGACACGCCATAATTACGCGTGATATTCCATTATCAAAATAGGGTGTTACGTCTACAAGCTTTACAAAGATTTGTATGGACTGAATCAAGTCCCAAGGGCATGATATGAAACTCTCTCAACATTTCTTATTTATAATAAATTTGTTAGAGGAAAAATAGATAGCACCTTGTTTATCTATAATCCAAAACTGACACTGTTTTGGTACAAATTTATGTGGATGACATCATCTTTGGTTCAACAAGCTTGAATCTAAGCAAGCAATTTGCCAAGCTTATGACCAGCAAGTTTGAGATGAGTATGATTGGATAACTCACATATTTCCTTGGTCTCCAGATTAAACAATCTGACCAAGGCATCTCATCAATCAAGAAAAAAATGATATCAATTGTGCGTTAGTAAAAACACCAACGGTACCCCTAACAACTTAGGACCTGATCTCAATGGACAATCAGTCAATGAGACTCAGTATAGAGGTATGATTGGATCACTCATGTATTTAACTGTAAGCAGACCTGACATTCAATTCTTTACATGCCTTTGTGCAAGATACCAAGCAGATCCAAAGGAATCACACCATACTGTTGTAAAGAGAATCTTTAGATACCTAAAAGGTACACCAAGTCTAGGTCTTTGGTACCCCAAATCCTCAGGGTTTGATCTAAAGGGGTATTCAAATTCTGACTATGTTGGATGCAATATGGACAGAAAAAGCACTTCTGGTGCTTGTCAATTGTTGGGTGGCAAACTTGTGTGTTGGAGTGCTAAAAAGCAACAAACAGTTGCCATGTCTTCAACAGAAGCTTAATATGTAGCAGCTGCTGGATGTTGTGCCAATGTTCTTTGGATGAAAAACTAACTGGCTGATTATGACATAGAATATGAAAAGGTACCAATATTTTGTGATAACACTAGTGCTATTGCAATATCCAACAATCCAATCCTTCATTCAAGAACAAAACACATTGATATGGTTTATCGTCATCTAAAAGAAGTTATAGCATATTTTGAGAAAAAGGAGAAAAAGGGCGGAGGAAATGAGAAGTGTGGTTTAGGTTGCAGATTAAAAAATTTAGGGATTCTACCCATTATATCCATCCAAATCGTGGGGTTATGGATTTTATTTAGGGCAAATAGAATAAAAAGGTACCCATCTTATGTCAAAACTCAATTAAAGGTACTTAACTTTTTTTTTCTTAATTTAAGGAATCAATCTTTTTTCTTGTTGCAATATTGGGAAATTAACAAATTTAAAGCTTACACATTAACGTTCGTTTACTTTATTATTGCATCGTTAATCCTTTTATTAGTAACACTTTATAATAAACTCAAAAATTCGTTTTTACAGTTTTGGACGGTTTTTACCGTCTAAAACTCATAGTTCGTTTGATTGTTACCATTTTCGTTCGGTTTTTAATCATTTCGTTCCAGTTTTACAACATACGTCCTTATTTTACCGATTTTGACCGTTTCATCCGTTTTGTACGTTTTCGAGTTCTTCTCACCATTTGTGTCCATTTTCTGGCTTTTCACTGTTTTTGCCCGTTTTTATTTTTATATCATTTTTACTCTTTTTACAATTTATGACCGTTTTTGTTCGTTTTTTACTTTTTTTTCTTTCCTTAAAAAATAGGCGATAACGGCTAGAAAATGACGAAAATAGTAAAAAAAACCCGTCGAAAACGATATGAAATACGCTAAAAAGGTCGAAAACAGTAAAATGGACGAAAAATACAAAAAACGAACTAAACTGTTAAAAACCGAACGAAAATGTTAAAACTCAGACGAAAATAGAAAACGGTAAAAAAATGATTTTTTAGTTGATTACAAAGTGTCGTTAATATAAAGGACTAAAGATGCAATAATATAGTAAACGGTCATTAATATATAACCTTAAATTTGTTAATTATCCCAACATTGCAAAAAAAAAATCGGTACCTTAAATTGAGAAAAAAAAGTTGAGTACCTTTAATTGAATTTTGACATAAGATGAGTACATTTTTATGCTATTTGTCCTTTTATTTATGAGTCTGATCTCATTTGTATTACTCGATTTATTGTCTTGGGCTTTTAACATCATCAATATCATTTCACATAAGCATTGCAGTTTGTATAAATGATTTTTTTAATTTTATGTATTTTTTTATGTAATGTCTTTTTTATGAATAAATGTGCTTTTATTTAGTATATTAATTTTATTTAAGATTTTTTTAAAAGGCAATGATACTATTTTTTTATGGCTCATTTTTACCCCATAAAATGTGGTGTCATAGCATTCTGTTGTCATAGCTTACGCGTCAGATATGACACCACTTTTAACTACGACACCACCCCACTGTATCTAGTGCTCTTAGAGCATCTCTAAGAGCATTAACAATGGTAAAATCTATTGAAGGCTTTTTACTATTTCAAAAAATCATTTTTAGAGTTTTTTTGCATTAAAGTGAAAGCTTTTTAGAAGATGTTTTGTGTATGGTAAACACCAAATCATTGTTAAAAGTCTTAGGATGTGTTTGGTATCCGCTAATGGGAATGAAGGAATGATTATTGAAATGATTGCATGCGTTTGGTACATTAATATTGGAATCAAATATCGGAATGAAATCTAAATTTTTAAACTTTCCCATAGAAGGCAAAACACCAATCATTATTAAAAAAGCAAAAGTAATATCCTCCACCGGTGTTTTCTGATCTATCTTGGCGGGATTAAACGCCACCATTATTCTTCAATCAGCCACCACATCAAACACCATTCAATCCCCATCCATCTTTCAAGCCCAGATCTCTATTCAATCTAAAAAAATTTCTTATCATCGCTGCCGCCAAAAATAGATCACAGGCGTTATTTTTTAACCGACTCCATCATTCATTGAATAAAGTCTGATTTATGTATTGTGATCTATGGTAATGTTCTCCTTCGTTCGCTTTTATATTGTGATCGAATTTAGGTTTCGTTGATTCCTATGTTCGAAGTGATCATATATTTCCCGTGAAGGTTATCATTGTTCATTGTTTCGCATCCTTAATCATTCATTATTCGATTCGACGTAGAGTTGATTCTGGACCTCCCTTCAACCCAAAATGGTCGATGGTAAGTTTTCTAATGTCAGGCTGACTCAAAGTATATCTCATTCCATCTTTGTGACAAACTTTCCGGATTCGGTCACATCTAAAGAGCTATTGAAGGCGTGTAGCGGTTATGGAACGGTGGTAGATGTTTATATCCCATTAAAGAAATCAAAGATGGGTAAGAGATTTGCTTTTGTGCGTTTTATCAAGGTTGTTAATCTCGATTTATTGGTAAAGAACCTGTGTACTCTGTGGATTGGTAGCCACCATCTCTTTGCTAATAAGGTCAGGTTTGAGAGGCCATAAACCTCGTCGTATAACTCCAACTTCCCTCAGCCTACGTGGCACACGAAGAAAGATGGGATTGGGGGTAATGAGCAGGCACATAATATGAATAGTGGGATCCAACAACCTTTTGCTTCAGTGGTGAATGGGGCTTGTCAAGTTCAGGGGCCTTTGTTATCTCCTTCACCTGCCCTTGTTTTGGATGATGATTGTACTCCGGAGAGGGATTAATCATTGTGTGTGATGGGTAAGGTTAAGGAGTTCGATGCTATATCGAATATTCAGAATATTCTTGTTGACGAGGGGTTTGTGGATATTAAACTTTTCTATTTAGGAGGCAAGTGGGTGATGATGGAATTGGAGACTGCAAGAACTAAAGCTAATCTGTTAAAGCACCAAGGGATACACTCTTGGTTTGAGGTGATTAGAGAGGTTGATCCTGAGTTTGTCTCAAAAGAGCGTGTTGTGTGGGTGGACATCGAAGGGGTTCCACTTAAAGCCTGGTCAAGAAAGACCTTTTCGAGAATTGGCAATAAATGGGGTACGTTATTAAATTTGGAGGATAACCAAACTACTTAGTTTGGGCGTAAACGAAACTGTGTAATGACTAGACAACAGACAAACATAATTGAGTCGTTCAAGATTATTATTAAAGGAAGAGTGTTCATGGTCCGGGCTAAGGAGTTATTTACTGCCACCCCTGAAATGAGAGTCAATCTTGGAACCAGAAAGAAGAGTCAATCTTGGAACCAGAAAGAAGAGATCTACATAGAAAGTAAAGATGGAATCCGTGTTTTACTGTTGGGAATGATATCCAAGAGTCCTCGGATGATGAATCGATACAGGGAGATTTGGATGCTAATGTTACCAGTTCACGAATTGTTAAAGAAGAGGGTGAGGTTGATACTAAGGAAGAAGAAGTGGTAGAAGAGACGGTTTTTGATGGTGACCATTCAGATTGTATGATTTACTAAATAAACAGGAAAATGTAAAGACTAATAGTAGTTCTTCTATCCCTTATCCTCCGGGTTATACTCCGTAGGTGGTGATAGAGTCTCATGTTAAAGGTGGGGTGGGAATCGATAATCCTATTAAGGAGAAAGTACAGAAGATTAGTCCGAAGGTGTTAGCTAAATAATATGTATCGGATCTTGAGGAGATGTCAGGTGAGATTGTTGGGAATAAAAAAGGAGGCAATGGGGGGGGGTCTGTTTTAGAGGTCCTAGATGATGTTATCCGTGTAGGGCAGGCTTTGGGATACACTATGGAGGGATGCGAGAAGGACGTCGAATCTATTATTGGTAGTCAAGGAGTTAAAAATGGTTATAAATGAATGTTATATCGATTAATATTCAAGGGCTTGGTAACAAGCATAAGAAGGATTGGATTAGAGAGTTAACGAGGAAATTCAAAATTAACTTTATCGCTATTCAAGAAACGATGTTAGGTAGAGTATCACATATGGAGGTTAAATTTATGTGGGGGAACACTAATTATGACTTTGTTTATTCTGAAGCGGCTGGGAATTCGGGTGGCATTCTCTGTATTTGGGAAGGTTCTATTTTCAAAAAGGAAAATGTTACGGTCTCTGATAGCTTTATAGCTATCTATGGGACTTGGGTTCCAAATAAGGTTAAGATTTTGGTTGTGGCAGTATATGCTCCTCAACAACCTTCTCTTAGGCGCATTCTTTGGGATTACTTATCGATTCTGTTACGACGGTGGGATGGTGAAGCTTTAATTATGGGTGATTTTAATGACGTAAGGAGTATTTAGGAAAGACGAGGGACTTTTTTTATTAAATCTAATGCCTTTTTTATCAGTTTATATCTACTGCAGGTCTTGTAGATGTTAAATTGGAGGGGTTTGAATTTACTTGGTCACATCCTTCGACGAACAAGATGAGTAAACTTGATAGATTCATTGTCTCTAATGGCATTTTAGCGGCTTTTCCATACTTATCGGCAGTATGCCTTGATCGCCATTTATCTTATCATCGCCCAATTATGCTCTGTGAGATTAACTTGGATTATGGTCCATCTCCATTCCGGTTTTATCACTCTTGGCTTCAATTATCCGGGTTCGATGTTATGGTGGAAAGTACGTGGAAATCCTTTTCTTTTTCTGATTGTAACAAAATGGTTCGATTCAAGAGGAAACTCCAAATGCTTAAGAGGATGATTCGTTCGTGGGTTATTGAAAAGAATAAGCAGGTTTCTAGATCGAAATTACTTATTACTGAGGAGTTATGTCAGATTGATAAAGAGCTGGATCAGAACGGTTTGAGTGTCGATCAGATG
Organism: Glebionis coronaria; assembly: GCA_025667525.1. Taxonomy (NCBI): domain Eukaryota; kingdom Viridiplantae; phylum Streptophyta; class Magnoliopsida; order Asterales; family Asteraceae; genus Glebionis; species Glebionis coronaria. The sequence continues at coordinate 209,208,867 of CM046877.1, read as the reverse complement.
AATAGGCATTCTGTATTGAGAAATAATCTTTATGATATTAAAAGAATGGAAGCCTCGGATGTTGTTCAAAAGTCTAAGGTGAGGTGGGCCATAGAAGGGGACGAGAATTCTGCTTTCTTTCACGGGGTTATTAATAGGAAACGATCTCAACTCGCTATTCGTGGAGTATTTGATGGTGGTAATTGGATTATAGATCCAGTGGCTGTCAAGAGGGCGTTCGCCGAATACTATGGGTCTCGGTTTCAAAAACCTTCATCCACCAGATTCAAGATCAATATTACTTTCCCTAAAAGACTCGATGCACATCAAGCTGTAGATTTAGAGAGTCCTGTTTCGAGAACGGAAATTCGGTTGGCTGTTGGGACTGCGGGGAAAATAAATCCCCGGGTCCAGACGGTTTTACTTTTGAATTCTTTAGGAAGTATTCGGATTGTATTGGGCCCGACTTTTGTGATGCAGTGGATCAATTTTTTGTGTAGGGGAGTTTTTCTAAAGGCTGCAACTCTTCTTTCATTGCTCTTATTCCTAAAGTTGCATACGCTAAACTTGTAAGTCAATTTCGGCCTATCAGTTTAATTGGGTGCCTATATAAAGTGGTGACGAAAATTTTAGCAAATCGGTTAAGTAATGTTATTGCGGATTTAGTTTCGGATACTCAATCTGCGTTCATTGCTAAGAGTCATATTTTGGACGGTCCTTTTATCATTAATGAAGTTCTTAATTGGTGCAAAAGGAAGAAAAGAAAGGCGATGTTTTTTAAAGTGGATTTCGCTAAGGCGTACGATTCGGTCAGATGGGATTTCATTCTTGATGCTCTCGAGGCGTTCGGGTTTGGCTAGGTTTGGTGTAAATGGATAAGAGGTACCTTTTCGTTCGCTAGGGCTTCAGTCTTGGTGAATGGGAGTCCTTCTGAGGAATTCCAGTTCCACTGTGGTCTTAAGCAAGGTGACCCGTTATCCCCTTTTATTTTTATCCTTGTCATAGAAGTTTTACATTTGTCTATTCTCAATGCTATTGAAGAAGGTATTTTCAAAGGGATTCGTCTAAGTGATGATCTCTCTCTGTCGCATTTATTTTATGGTGATGACGCTTTATTTTTGGGTGAATGGTCGAATGAAAATCTGAGGGGTATTCTAAACATCCTTAAATGTTTTCATGTTGCCTCGGGTTCACAAATCAATCTTAATAAGAGTCAAGTTATGGGAGTTGGGGTTCCTAGCTGTTTGGTTCAGAATATGGCTTCGTCTATCGGTTGTTCTACTATGGAAAGCAAGTTCCGTTATCTTGGAGTAGTGGTGGGAGAGAACATGTATCGGAGTAACAGTTGGGATGAGATCTTGGTTAAGTTGAAAGCTCGTTTGTCTAGATGGAAAGCTAAAACGTTATCCATTGACGGTAGACTGACTTTATTAAAGTCGGTTCTTGGTGCTATGCCTTTATATTGGATGTCTATTTTTAAAGTCCCTCTCGGTGTGCTTAAATCGATGGAGTCTTTTCGAAGTAATTTTTTTAAAGGGGGTGATACATCGGATAAGAAGGTCTCGTGGATCGCTTGGGATAAAGTGCTCGCGTCTAAACAGAAAGGTGGGTTGGGGGTTTCTAGTTTTCACGCTCTTAACCGTGGCCTCATTTTGAAATGGGTTTGGAGGTTCGTATCTCAAGATGATTCTCTTTGGTTTCGGGTTGTTAATCAGATTTATGGCTCGTCGTTGGATGCTCACTCGATTAGTTTTAATTCTTTGTGGAACTCGATCCTGAAAGAAGTTCACAGACTTAAAGTCTTGGGGTTTGACTTTTTATCTCATTGCTCGAAGCGAATTGGTAATGGGTTAGATACTCGTTTTTGGTCTGATGTTTGGTTTGGTGACAAGCCGTTTCGAGAGGTGTATCCTCGTTTATTTGCCCTTGAGACGAACCACTCAATTACTGTGGCTGAGAAGCTGAATGTTGGTGTGGTAGGTTCCTTCCGTAGAACTGTTAGAGGGGAAGTGGAGCAAGAACAACTTAATGGTTTAACTTCGGATACGGATCAGATTGTTTTGTCCTCTATCCGAGATCGGTGGAGGTTTTCTTTGTCTAATGATGGTGAGTATTCGGTTAGTTCGGTTCGAAATGCGATTGATGACATGTTGCTTCCCTTTAGTTCTGGTCAGACGAGATGGGTGAAAGTGGTGCCGATTAAAGTTAATATCTTCTTTTGGAGAGCGTCTCGCGATGCTTTGCCTACCAGGTCCAATCTTTTTCGGAGAGGTGTGGTGATAGATGATATTACATGTCCGTTGTGTAAGCTTGGAGTGGAAGTCCCGGAGCATCTTTTTCTTCGTTGTGGAGTGTCCAGAGATATTCTTATGCGCGTTTGTAGATGGTGGGATTTGGGTTATAGTGATTGTGAGACGTTTTCGGAATGGTATACTTGGTTTCTGTCCGTTAGACTGCCGCACAATCTTAAGAGGTTATTAGAAGGGGTGTTCTTGATTTCGTGGTGGATCATATGGGGTTTGAGGAATCGCATTATTTTTTATGACAAGCCTCCTTCTCGCCCCATGACTTTTGATGACATTGTATCGTTGTCGTTTCTTTGGTGTAACAATAGATGTAATAGGCGGTTTTCTAGAGATGATTGGATGAAAAATCCGCATCTTATTTCTTTGTAATGCTCTAGCTCCTTGCTAGCTTTTAATTATATAGCCGTTCAAAAAAAAAAACTAACCAACAACAACATTAAATGTAATATTATTACTTTCAATTCACCTTATTATCATTGTCATACAGATAGTGATTCAAGAAAGCATACCAAACGTATCCTTAGTGATTAATTAAGCTATACATTTAAAGTTTTTTTATTATTTGAAAAAGCTTTGTCATAACTTTTACCATTAGAGTAAAGACTTTTTAATAACTTTTCAAAAAATGACTTTGTAAATACAAAGTTTTTGATGAAAAAACACCAAGTCATTACCATTCATTAACTTATACATTAATTGTAGAACAAAAAACAAGATGCATTTAATAGAAAAAAGTCTTGTGTGGACTATCAACATTAGAATGCTCTTACACTGTGTGTACAGATAAAAACACAAATTATACGAATTTACTAGATAGAACTTTGCAATGCATTGAACTGTAAAATATAAATTTAATTCTTTATTGTATGTATGCCACAAGTACCGATTGAAAACGCCTTAACAAAAAATAATAGTAATACAAAAATAGCTAACTCAACTTAAACACATGTAGTCATGTATAAAGGAGGTGATTTACACACTATTCAAAATCATCTGCACATTCAGAAATATGTTGTTTTAACATACATACCCTTATATTACATCTATTCATATTTATTTTTTACAAGACTATAATTGTCAAAATACCATATTTTTAAGTGTGCAAATCACAATCGTATATACAAGCTATAAAATTTTGCTACTTTTTATTGTTCAAAAGTTATTTTGTCGTTATTATATACAGTAGTACTGTTATTTCCAAAATTGCACGATCAGCAAGTGTGATAGCCCATATTCTCGTAGCTTTCAGGTATACAATTGATATCTACAGCTGTATATAATTATTAGGGGTGTTCACGGGTCGGTTCGGTTCGGTTAGTTAGACGATTTTGACTATCTATCGCGGTTCGGTTAGTTAAATTTACTATCCGTAATCGAACCGTACAAGGCGGTTAACCGGACATACGGTTACCCGAAATGAACGGTTACCCACGGTTCGGGTCACGGTTAACCATTATATAAGTTTTATAAAGTTTTAGTTTATAAATAATAACATGGTTTACAACATAGAATGTAGTTTTTGTATAATTCAACGACATTAAATAGATAAAAATCATATAAAAATTATTTCGTTAAAAAAACTGCATTAGAATATTCACAAATAACATATTAACTAAAAAAATATTTGTTCGATATTTATAAACTACGATCATATTAATTAAGTTTACACATATATGTCTAAAACAGTTGACATTAATAGTAAAAAAATCGTTGTATAATAAAAGTAGGGTACTAATACAATTAATACATGTAATATAATTTGAATATTTAGTTAAAAAATTTCATGTATAATATGTGCGGTTCGGTTCGGTTAACCACGGATATCTAAAAATGAAAACCGTAACCGAACCGTTATAAGCGGGTTTTTTCGGTTTCGGTTTTTTTCCGTTTTGGTTTCTTTGGTTTCGGGTTTTTCGGTTTCGGATTGATCGGTTCGGCTCGGTTCGTCGGTTTCTCGGTTTTTTTGAACACCCCTAATAATTATAGTAACTATATAACACACATGTATTTTTGGGGTACATTTAAAGATGCATAAACATACCAATTTTTTCTAAACCAGCATACAACCACTTTCATTAAATCCAAAAGAAACTTCAAAATATATGTAGCAAGTATTTATAAAACAACACTCCAAAGAATGACTATATGCCATAACTACAGATGTGGTTCACAAAACCATGTCTATTAAGTCATTAATAAAAAGAGAAGATTAGAGCTAATTATGGTGATGTTATAAAGTTAGAAAACACCCTTTAGAATTTTGAGGAACCCAAAAGCCAAAGATGTTCACATCACCCATGGCCCAAAAGGCCGAAACCACCAAAGAGCACACAATAAATATCGACCACTTATTTATTTTTATTAGATTTGTATGTTGGCAATGTCATTTATTTGGCTAAAAGATGTTCAAGCATATCACTTGACAACTCAGTTTGTTGGCTCTATTTTTGGCATCCACACTGTCGTGTACTAATGTCGTACCTCAATGTAAATATGTGTTTCAATTACTAGCTAGAACGCGCAACTCTTTTTGTTTGTTAATAATCATATTCGTGTGTCGTACGAGATCTAAATGTTTGTAAATGATTAAAAAAAATTGAAATTAATGTATACTTTTAAGATAAACATATATCAAATCAATTAATTATAACCATCTATTTTTAAAAATTCAATTTATCGTCATATTTTTAAAAATTAAATATCTCACGATCACTAACTCGTCAAGCGAAAAGAAAAAATACAAAATTGCAACGAGAATTAAATTATCTTTCAATCGAGGGGCGTATTTATATACTTTTGACGAACTTTTTTCGATTTTTTTCTTAAGTAACATCTGAGAAAATCATATATGATTCGCTTAAATCATATAATCTTATATGATTCGTAATACGAATCATATATGATTTCTGAAAATCATATGATTTTTTCATACGTGATTGAAAAAAAACAAAAAAGATTCGTCGAAATTATATATATGTGCCCCTCGATAAAAAGATAATTTATATCTCGTCGCAGTTATATATATATATTTTTTAATTAACGGTTTGTGAAATATTTTTTATTTTATAATAAGTGTTTTTTTATATGAAATAAATAAATAGTTGCGATTGATTTATGCTAAAAGAAAAGTCTATTTTGAATTTTTCCCGATCAAGAAATACATCAAGTGTTTTTTTTTGTGTGTATGTAGTTAGACTAAAGTTGCTATCCTGGTATTGGTTGTTGGTGATCAAAGAAAACGGTAGATGTAAGTCTAGTTTAGGTTGAAGTTAACATCACTGGTAAATTACATACGAAAATAGCCATACGATTAAAATTGGTAGTAATTGATAGTTGCCTTTGATAACGTGGAATGGTTCTTTATAGGTAGTTTAGGCCAAACTTATGGTATTTTTTTATATGTTAAAAAGTAGTAAATACTTTCACCCAAACGTATGTCAATTGTTGTATCGGTTTGACTTAAAGTTATAGTCATAATCGAAGGAATATGTACACGTAAATAATATATATCTGGAAGTCGTCATGAGCCTAAGGAGACGCACGCGTTAATACGTAAAACAATTATACATTAATATATTATCGTAATATATTAATTAGTGGTAAGCTATTACAGATGTTAACTAATTAGTTAGTTAACGAGATTTTACAAACGATAGTTAAATGTTAACTATAAGAATTACTCCCTCCGTCCTACTTTAATTGTCCTCATTTGACTTTTTGAAGTCTTACTTTTTCAACTTTGATTTTAAATAATTTTATTTGTGTTATATAATATTTGATGGAAAATATATGAATCGGTTGCTTTTTAAATGTATTTTCATCAATATCATTCTCGTCAAATATTATATAACACAAACGAAATAATTAAAGATCAAAGTTGATAAAGTAAGACTTCAAAAAGTCAAACGAGGACAATTAAAGTGGGATGGAGGTAGTAATATGCAAAACAAATTAAAAGACAAATTTGTATCAATATCTTTTTGCTTAATAACGTAAGTCTTGTTTTCCTATTGTGTTTAGGAACCGACATATGCACTCTATATATATGATAAGATATCATAAGATATCATCATGGTTAATGGTTGACTTACGATAGAAAAAGCAAAAGTCGATTTACAAATTCTCGGTTTTAATTTTTGCGATAAACCAAGACCAAGTTGTTGGTTTTACTTTTATTTGTTTTAACAAATATTAATTGGCTTTATCACTATCGGTACTAGCATACTTAATTGTTTGCAATAACGTATTGTGTGCGTATTCTTAGAGAGATCATTGTTTGATCTTTGGGTTTTCGTTTATTGGTGGTTCGATAAAGGTGTTCAATCCATTGCTAAAAGGTACGCAATTCTTTATCGTTTATGTTAATTACTTGTCTATACGTGATCCTATATTCCGCTGCGTACTCGTGATTATTAATGTGTTAATATGGTAAAAGGTTTTTATAAATTCCAACAGTTGTATCAGAGCCGTTCGTATAGCTTTTAATTACATTAAAAATAACGAAAGAGATAAAATTGTGTAAACTTACTATGATGGCGTTTGAATTATTTTATTTGATGATTAGGTTTTCATAAACCCTAATTAGGGCTAATAAAATTAATTAGACAAACCCTAAGTTGTATGCAATTTTTTTTGTTGATAAATATAATGTTAATCGTTAATTAGTCGTTATTTATCACGTTGTTAATTGTTAAAGTATGGTTCGATCCACGGGAATCATGCAAGTTTACCATAGATCATGTGTTCTTGATTAACTGATTTAATTGAAGTCATGATTGATGTGGTATGCATGAAGTATGTGATTAATTGTTAATTGGATATATGTTTTAGGTTAATGTTTATTTGTTTTGCTTTTGATTATAATTGTTATATATCATGGTTCAAGCAAAGGGTTTTTCGAAAAATAAAAATAAACCGGACTAAAACTATATGAAATTTGATTTATTATAATCCTGTTCTTGCACGATCATATGTGGCAACAAATGAGTCGCCCTTACATGGTTTTAAATCTAACTCACGCCGTGATTAGCAAGAATCAACTTTATATTTGTTTTCTACTTTAAATTAGTAAAATTTTATTAATGACGTAATTTGCAAAATTACTATCTAGTTGCAAGGCTAAGGTTCGGGAAGACTCATCAAGACTTCGGTCTTATAGATACCATTGCCCTATAATACCTGACTACTTGTAGTCTCCTTATCTTGCATACTATTTAGGAAGCCGCAAATGGTCTAGGATTTGAATGATTTTAATCATTCATTAATCTTTTCCAGTTATAAAATTAAACTTCTTTAAATAGAATACATGTTGAATCGTCAATTTTTATGTAAAACCCGCATGCTTTTACCATGCATAGTACCCTTAGGATCGTACGTACTAGTTAAAAACTTTTCTAATATAGCATGATTACGATTACGTGTTAGGAGTTTATGTATTACGTACGTGTTAGAACACGATAAGTATTTTATTTGCACGATCACGTAACAATTATTTAGCAATAAGTAATCACGAGCATACGATCACGAAATCACGAGCGTAATTAAAACATGAGCTATTATTAATTACGTATATATATTTAATATGAGCGTAATTAAATATATAAGAGTATGATATTTACGTAACGAGAACATTTAAAACACGAACTTAATTAAACATAAACGAGTATTAAATAACAAGACACGAAACGAGGTACGGGAACCCCCACGAGAGAGTCCCTACCCGCGACCAAAACAAGGTAATGGGCCAAGCCCATTACCAATTTTACTAAGAGGGGGATAAATAGAGTTTTTACTACTCAAATTAAAGTTACAGAAGATTTTAAGAAAAACCTAAAATCCCTTTTCTCCTCCTTCTTTGTGCCGCCACCTTCAAATCACCATCAGGGTGATTTCTTTGATCTTGGATCTTGTTAAATTAGTGTTTGTTCTTCACCCTCTTGATCCACGAATACGGTAAAACCTTTTTACCTTTTTCTTTTTAATTAATCTTTTATTAATTATGAACACGTGATGTTTTTTTATAAAAACACATTAATTAAATATAGATCTAACATGTTTTGATCATTAATTAATCAAAGGGTCGATCAAAGGGGTGTTTGTTTTTGGGCCGCAGGATACAACCGACCCCAAGGGGGGTTCGGTTTGTTTTAGCCGACCACCACCAAGACCTTTTTGGTCTTGGTTGGTGCGTGTGGGTCCCACGGCAGCAAGGGGGTACCCCGATTTGGTTCGGGGTACGGTGTTGTTTCATATCCGGTGCATGTTTTTAGGCTTAGATCCGGATCATGATTATGTTAGTTGTTTATGTTATAAACTTATGTTAAAAATTAAATTAATAAAAAGATGAGATTAATTTAATAACATGACTTAGGTTAATTAATTATTAATAATCATGAAATTATTTTTAACCTAAGTATTTATATTGTTAAGACTTATAATTAATTAATTATTTAAAAAACATGGATATAATTAATTAATTAAACATGACTTAGGTTATATTATTAATATTTAATAATACATATTTTAACCTAAGTATTTAATATATTTAATTAAAAACATGTCATACTTTAATTAAATATTATAACCTATATTTTAATTAAATTACATGAAATAATTATTAAACTATATAATATATTATGACTCAGGAAATAATCATGAGAACACTTAGGCTTATTTACTTATCTTATTTAACCAGCTTATTTCTAATTATGGAAACTTTCTATTTTTAGAAACCTAATTAAATAAGGCAGCTATTTTATTTATGGAAACTAGCTATTTTTAGAAACTTATTTCTTTAAGGCAGCTAATCTATTTATGGAAACTTATTTAATTAAGACAGCTAATCTATTTATGAAAACTTTCTATTTTTAGAAACTTATCTATTTTAAGCAGTAAATCTATTTTTGGAAACTTTCTATTTTTGTAAACTTTCTATTTTTAGAAACTTTCTATTTTTGGAAACTTTCTATTTTTGGAAACTTTCTATTTTTGGTAACTTTCTATTTTTGGAAATTTTCTATTTTAGGAAACCTGCTATTTTTGGAAAGTTACTTATTATTACACAGTAAGTATAATAACACATGAAATATCAGAAATACTTAATCAGATTGAACAGAATATAAGATTTAACACAGTTTAAGGCTTTAAACAGTGTAAAATAGTAAGAACACATAAAATAAGCTAAGACGTGATATAAAACCAGCTATGTATGTAGTAAGCAGATACTTATTTCATGTACGTATTTATGTAGCACTAGTGTTTCGGAAGTAGGATTCTCGCAGTTCATCGTTCTCGTTCACTGGACATAAGGTACGGATTCCCGTCCTTTCAGTATGGACATTCTTTCCTTATTAGGATTTCCCCGTATGCAGCCAACTGTTTTCCCGTAGTATAAGTATGAGTTTGATTGCTTATGTTTTAAATATGATTACCTATAGCCATATACATGCATGACCAGTTTCACCTAGTTATGGAGGTACCATAACCATAACATTAGAGGCACTGATGTTATGACTTCACCACGGCGGAGTGATTGCTCGTGGCGTCCCTTCAGCTTTTGGCCATTTATTTATATTTATCATGTGGGGCGTATGGGTGCATCCTAGTTACACGTTTTTATTCAGGATTACATGGTGAATGTGGTGTGTGCCTTGCATCCTTCACAAGGAGCTGATCCCTCCTACCCATAAAACCAGTATATTAAATTAGAGGCAGCCCCTCTAATTTGCATGATGAGGTCACCCCTCCAATTATTCATGCACGGTGGATATTCATGACCTATATTGGCTAATGGTAAAATATGACAAACAGTTTTTATAAGATAAACATAAGACTTTCAAACTATAAAACCAGTTTTATTAAGACTTAACCAGGTTACTCGGGACTTAGTTTCTTCCGCTGTTATTATGTTATATGCTTATCCTATTCATGCTTTATTGTACATCCGTGCACTGAGCGTATTGCTCAGCCGTTTTCCTTTTCTATGTTCCCAAAACGGCAGGTACTCAGGGACGCTCGTAGACACTAAGAGTACGTGCATATGGACTGGAAGCTGTCTAGCCTTCTTTACATTATGCATTTCTTTTCTTTATGATACTTATGCTTTGGACATTGTTTCGTCCTTATTCCTTACTATACTATGTTTGTGTGTGATGAGCTTTACTTTTGGACTACCGATGTTTGATTCCGGTATTTTCCTTTATATGGTCAAGTAATGTTTAGACATTTTACCTTGTATGCTTTGATGACACGCCATAATTACTGTGATATTTCCATTTCCAAAATGGGGTGTTACAATTATGGTATCAGAGCCAAGGCTTCGACCTGTAGGCTCTCAAATATGACCTGTGATTAGTGGGTAGTCACTACGGTCTTCCTAGAACTGACAGTTGTTTTCATGCATTCATCATTTTTAAGCATACATATATATGTCATTGTTACAGGGTTTTTGACTAAGTAATGGTTGGTACAGGACTGGCCCTATTTAGTCGCATGTGATTTATCGAAACTTTTAGATTTGGGACCGACCCATAGGCGTCCCCTCGCAATGTCTTTGTTTTGGGTGAACTGACCAGAGGCGTTCACTCTCGAGCATACAAAGTTTTCATAAAACTGCATCATGCATTCATACACAAAAATTTTCTTGCATAAAATTTTTCTCGTGAAATTTTTTTAGTATAAAATTTTTTTTCATGTATATATTTTATATTTTATGTTTTGAACTGTTTAATCATATGTTTTATGTTATACTGTCAGATGGTTCTCACACGCGAACAGGAGCAGCTCAATGCTGCAATTCAGGATGCCATGCAAGCCTTGCTTCCTCAACTGAGGAATGACATCCGTGCTGAAGTCCAAGCTGCCAACAATCAGCAGCAGAATCAGGTACCTCCTCCTCCTCCTCCAGTGACATTAGCAGTATGGCTGGAGAGATTCAACAAGCTCCGCCCTCGAGCTTTTGAAAAGACTGATAGCCCCAGCGATGTTGAAAGCTGGTTGGCTCACATTGAGAAGATCTTCAACGCTATGGGCTGTGACCCCGCATACAAGGCGAGGTTGGCATGCTATCGGTTCGAAGGCGATGTACTCAACTGGTGGTTAGCTTTGATGTAATCTGAAGGTGGTGATGAGTGGGTTGCTGGTTTGACTTGGGCTCAGTTCAAGGACAGGGTGATGGATCAGTTCTTTCCCAAGGCTGAGCAGGACAAACTCAAGAGAGAGTACCATGGGATCCGTCAGAGAGCTGGGGAGAATAGAAACGAGTTTATGCAACGCTTTCTTCGCTTGGCTGGTTTCCTTGGTGCGGCAGCAGGTACTCCAGAAGAGCAGGCACATCACTTTAGATGGGCTCTTCGCACATCGGTCGCAAACAATCTGGTGTGTGCTACGTTCAATACTGTAGCACAAGTGGCCGATGCAGCACGGAAACTGGAGATGCTGCAGGAGAGAGTTGAGTTCGGGGAAGCTGAAAGACCCGACAAGAGGTAAACCTTCGTATTCAAGCGGTGACCAATCCGTATACCTTCCATATGTCAATTATTCATCTCTTTAAATGTATCTTCCAGGCAGAAAACTGGGGACCGGTCTCAGCCGGCTACTCAGCAGCAGCCTCATCAGCCCAAGGGAAATGGTCAGACTAATGACCGATCTGCTACGGATAAGCGTGGCGGTAATGATAATTACCGTAACAACGCCGGGCAATCCAGCAACAGCAGGTCCTAATACTTACGAAATTTCTTATGTTTTATGTTATAACTCATATTCTGACACTTTAGCAAAACTCTACCAGGAACCATGGAAACGGTAGGGACCAGAACCAGAGAGGTTCGCAGCCTAGTCGTCCAGCTATCACTAGTATTCAGTCTTACGATTATCCGCTTCGTCCTTTGTACCCAACTATTATGTCTCATGTAAAATGTTTTATCAGGTCCTCAGCCAGCCAGAGCACCTGCTGGAGGATACACTCATCCTCTTTGCTCTACTTGCCACCGTAGGCACCCAGGACCATGTCGCCGTAATACTGATGCGTGCTTCAAGTGTGGTCTTCCTGGCCATATTATGAAGGATTGCCGTAAGGGCGAGATGGAGGGTACATCGGGACATGCTGATACCAAGCCGCCTCCTACTGCCGGGCGTGTCTACACGACATCTCGAGACCAGGCCAACAAGTCTACAGGTACCATCACTGGAATCTTGTATATGTATGGTCGCGTTGCATGTGTTCTTTTCGATATGGGTGCTACTCACTCGGTTATTTCTACTGCTTATGCTAAGAACATTAGGATGCCTCCCTTGCCACTAGAAAATAGGCTTACTATTTTCACGCCTTTGAGGGACTCTGTATTAATCACCCATGTATACAAGAGACTTCCCCTAGAATTTGATGATAAGGTTCGACCTGTCGACGTACTTCCGCTGGACATGAATGACTTCGACATGATTTTGGGCATGGATTGGCTATCCAAATATCATGCTACTATAGACTGCCATTCATATCGAGTTATCTTCGATGATGTCAATGCACCAGAGTACATTCATAATGGGTTCATACCCGGACGGTCTGTACAAATCATATCCACCCTGCAAGCGCGTGCACTCCTGTCACATGGTTGCGAGGGTTATCTAGCTATGGTTCACGACATGGATGTTGAATCTCCATCGATTCAGGATCAACCAATAGTGTTGGAATTCCAAGACGTGTTTCCAGCAGAACTTCCGGGCATACCACCTGCACGAGAAGTGGAATTCAGTATCGAGCTGGTTCTAGGAGCTGAACCAATCTCCAAGGCTCCTTATCGCATGGCTCCCATAGAGCTGAAGGATCAACTGCAAGAACTTCTTGAACGAGGTTTTATTCGACCGAGCGCATCTCCATGGGGCGCACCGATTTTGTTTGTTAAGAAGAAGGACGACAGTATGCGTCTTTGCGTAGACTATCGCGAGCTCAACAAGATTACCATTCGGAATAGGTATCCACTGCCACACATTGACGATCTGTTTGACCAACTCCAAGGGGCCAAACACTTCTCCAAGATCGATCTTAGGTCAGGCTATCATCAGTTACGATTCAAGGAGCAGGATATTGTTAAGACTGCCTTTCGTACTCGTTATGGCCACTACGAGTTTGTAGTTATGCCATTTGGCCTAACAAATGCTCCAGCAGTGTTCATTGATCTGATGAACAAAATCTTCCATGAATTTTTGTACAAATTCGTCATTGTCTTCATCGATGACATCCTGATTTTCTCTAAGTCCAAGGAGGAACACGAAGACCATCTTCGTACAGTACTACAGATTCTTTGCCAGAAGCAGCTGTATGCTAAATTCTCCAAGTGTGAGTTCTGGTTAGACAAGGTGGCATTCTTAGGTCACATTGTATCAGCAGAAGGAATCACTATGGATCCAGCGAAGGTTGAGGCCATCACTAAGTGGCCGAGGCCGACATCAGCGACGGAAGTCCGCAGTTTCTTAGGCTTAGCTGGCTATTACCGTAGGTTCGTAGAGAACTTTTCCCGCCTAGCACTACCATTGACCAAACTGATGCGGAAAGGGGAGAAATTCGTCTAGACTGAAGATCGAGAGAAGAGCTTTGAAGACCTGAAGCAGAAGCTAGTATCTGCACCTATTCTTACTCTACCATCTGGTACGGGTGGATTTCAAATCTACAGCGATGCATCGGGGAAGGGACTTGGCTGTGTTCTCATGCAACATGGGAAAGTGATCGCGTACGCTTCACGGCAGCTTAAGCCTTATGAAGAGAATTACCCTACGCACGACCTGGAACTTGCTGCAGTTGTGTTTGCATTGAAGATATGGAGACACTACTTATATGGAGAATCATGTGACATTTTCACGGATCACAAGAGCTTGAAGTATATCTTCACTCAGCGTGAATTGAACATGAGGCAGAGAAGATGGTTAGAGCTGTTGAAGGATTATGACATTAATCTACAGTATCATCCCGGAAAGGCAAATGTAGTAGCAGATGCCCTTAGCAGGAAGTCCGGAATGATCAACAGCATTAGAATCAAAGAGGAAATCATAAGAGACTTGGAACGACTAGACATCGAGATCATGGTACGTGGACAGCACGGTTACTGGGCTAATCTTAGAGTAGAACCCGAGTTACTATCTAAGATTAAGAAAGCTCAGAAAGATGACAGAGAAATATGGGCGATAGTACAGAATTTGGAGAAGCAGACGGAATTCAGAGTAGATGCAGATGGTATCGTATGGCAGGGCACTAGACTTTGTGTTCCTGACGACCAAGAACTCCGGGAAGCTTTCCTAGCAGAAGCTCATAGCTCCCCATTCTCGATACATCCTGGTTCAACCAAAATGTACCATGACATCAAGCAGTACTTTTGGTGGAGTGGTATGAAACAGGATGTGGCCACTTATGTCTCCAAATGTCTTACCTGCCAGCAGGTTAAGATCGAGCATCAGCGATCTGGCGGTCTCCTTCAACCGTTAGATATTCCAGAGTGGAAGTGGGATAAAATCGCCATGGATTTTGTTACCGGTCTTCCGCCTAACAAAAAGAAGCACGATGCAATTTGGGTTATCGTTGATCGACTTACCAAATCAGCTCATTTCTTACCGATCCGCAAGGAAGATCCGGTAAGTAAACTCGCAGATACGTACAGACGAGAGATCATGAGACTACACGGTGCACCATCCAGCATCGTCTCAGACAGAGATCCTCGATTCACTTCGCGCTTTTGGAAAAGTCTGCAGAAAGCTTGGGGAACACAACTTATGCTTAGCACGGCTTTTCATCCTCAAACGGACGGACAGTTGGAGCGAACCATTCAAACATTGGAGGATATGTTGAGATCATGTGCGTTGGAATGGACGGGTGATTGGGACAAATACATCTGCTTGGTGGAGTTTGCGTACAACAACAGCTGGCACGCGAGCATCAAGTGTGCTCCATTTGAAATGTTGTATGGAAGAAAGTGTCGCGCCCCAATCTGCTGGGATCAGGTTGGCGAGCGAACACTCGAAGGACCAGAAATCATAGAGATGACAAACGAGAAGATCGCAGTATCTAGGCAGAAGATTCAGGAGGCACGGTCACGTCAAAAGAGTTACACCGACAAGCATCGTAGGGATTTACACTTTAACGTAGGAGATCACGTCTTCCTTAAGGTTTCGCCGGCACGTGGTGTTAGACGCTTCGGGATTAAAGGCAAGCTCAGTCCTCGTTTCATAGGACCGTTTGATATCATTGAACGAGTCGGTGAAGTATCTTACCGATTGGCGTTACCTCCGCAGCTTTCGCATGTGCACAATGTGTTTCATGTGTCCTTACTCAGAGGGTACCAATATCATCCCCTTCACATGGTTCAGTATCCACTGGAACAGATTCGTGAAGATCTCACTTTTATAGAAGAACCCGAACGAGTTCTTGACAGGCAAGAACGAGTCATGAGAAAGAAGACGATTCCATTCGTCAAAATTCTATGGAGGGATCATACCGAGCGGGAGGAGGAGTCTATCCGGGCTTCTTACCCTCATTTCATATTTTGAATTCGGGTATGATCTTCTTTTCCAGTTTACTTTATCTATAATTCAGGGACGAATTATTCTTTTAAGGGGGGAAGAGTTGTAAACCCCGCATGCTTTTACCATGCATAGTACCCTTAGGATCGTACGTACTAGTTAAAAACTTTCCTAATATAGCATGATTACGATTACGTGTTAGGAGTTTATGTATTACATACGTGTTAGAACACGATAAGTATTTTATTTTCACGATCACGTAACAATTATTTAGCAATAAGTAATCACGAGCATACGATCACGAAATCACGAGCGTAATTAAAACACGAGCTATTATTAATTATGTATATATATTTAATACGAGCGTAATTAAATATATAAGAGTATGGTATTTACGTAACGAGAACATTTAAAACACGAACTTAATTAAACATAAACGAGTATTAAATAACAAGACACGAAACGAGGTACGGGAACCCCCACGAGGGAGTCCCTACCCGCGGCCAAAACAAGGTAATGGGCAAGCCCATTACCAATTTTACTAAGAGGGGGATAAATAGAGTTTTTACTACTCAAATTAAAGTTACAGAAGATTTTAAGAAAAACCTAAAATCCCTTTTCTCCTCCTTCTTTGTGCCGCCACCTTCAAATCACCATCAAGGTGATTTCTTTGATCTTGGATCTTGTTAAATTAGTGTTTGTTCGTGTTTGTTCTTCACCCTCTTGATCCACGAATACGGTAAAACCTTTTTACCTTTTTCTTTTTAATTAATCTTTTATTAATTATGAACACGTGATGTTTTTTATAAAAACACATTAGTTAAATATAGATCTAACATGTTTTGATCATTAATTAATCAAAGGGTCGATCAAAGGGGTGTTTGTTTTTGGGCCGCAGGATACAACCGACCCCAAGGGGGGTTCGGTTTGTTTTAGCCGACCACCACCAAGACCTTTTTGGTCTTGGTTGGTGCGTGTGGGTCCCACGGCAGCAAGGGGGTACCCCGATTTGGTTCGGGGTACGGTGTTGTTTCATATCTGGTGCATGTTTTTAGGCTTAGATCTGGATCATAATTATGTTAGTTGTTTATGTTATAAACTTATGTTAAAAATTAAATTAATAAAAAGATGAGATTAATTTAATAACATGACTTAGGTTAATTAATTATTAATAATCATGAAATTATTTTTAACCTAAGTATTTATATTGTTAAGACTTATAATTAATTAATTATTTAAAAACCATGGATATAATTAATTAATTAAACATGACTTAGGTTATATTATTAATATTTAATAATACATATTTTAACCTAAGTATTTAATATATTTAATTAAAAACATGTCATACTTGAATTAAATATTATAACATATAGTTTAATTAAATTACATGAAATAATTATTAAACTATATAATATATCATATGACTTAGGAAATAATCATGAGAACACTTAGGCTTATTTACTTAGCTTATTTAACCAGCTTATTTCTAATTATGGAAACTTTCTATTTTTAGAAACCTAATTAAATAAGGCAGCTATTTTATTTATGGAAATCAACTATTTTTAGAAACTTATTTATTTAAGGCAGCTAATCTATTTATGGAAACTTATTTAATTAAGACAGCTAATCTATTTATGGAAACTTTCTATTTTTAGAAACTTATCTATTTTAAGCAGTAAATCTATTTTTGGAAACTTTCTATTTTTGGAAACTTTCTATTTTTGAAAACTTTCTATTTTTGAAAACTTTCTATTTTTGGAAACTTTCTATTTTTGGAAACTTTCTATTTTTGGAAACTTTCTATTTTTGGTAACTTTCTATTTTTGGAAACTTTCTATTTTAGGAAACCTGCTATTTTTGGAAAGTTACTTATTATTACACAGTAAGTATAATAACACATGAAATATCAGAAATACTTAATCAGATTGAACAAAATATAAGATTTAACACAGTTTAAGGCTTTAAACAGTGTAAAATAGTAAGAACACATAAAATAAGCTAAGACGTGATATAAAACCAGCTATGTATGTAGTAAGCAGATACTTATTTCATGTACGTATTTATGTAGCACTAGTGTTTCGGAAGTAGGATTCTCGCAGTTCATCATTCTCGTTAACTGGACATAAGGTACGGATTCCCGTCCTTTCAGTATGGACATTCTTTCCTTATTAGGATTTCCCCGTATGCAGCCAACTGTTTTCCCGTAGTATAAGTATGAGTTTGATTGCTTATGTTTTAAATATGATTACCTATAGCCATATACATGCATGACCAGTTTCACCTAGTTATGGAGGTACCATAACCATAACATTAGAGGCACTGATGTTATGACTTCACCACGGCGGAGTGATTGCTCATGGCGTCCCTTCAGCTTTTGGCCATTTATTTATATTTATCATGTGGGGCGTATGGGTGCATCCTAGTTACACGTTTTTATTTAGGATTACATGGTGAATGTGGTGTGTGCCTTGCATCCTTCACAAGGAGCTGATCCCTCCTACCCATAAAACCAGTATATTAAATTAGAGGCAGCCCCTCTAATTTGCATGATGAGGTCACCCCTCCAATTATTCATGCACGGTGGATATTCATGACCTATATTGGCTAATGGTAAAATATGACAAACAGTTTTTATAAGATAAACATAAGACTTTCAAACTATAAAACCAGTTTTATTAAGACTTAACCAGGTTACTCGGGACTTAGTTTCTTCCGATGTTATTATGTTATATGCTTATCCTATTCATGCTTTATTGTACATCCGTGCACTGAGCGTATTGCTCAACCGTTTTCCTTTTCTATGTTCCCAAAACGGCAGGTACTCAGGGACGCTCGTAGACACTAAGAGTACGTGCATATGGACTGGAAGCTGTCTAGCCTTCTTTACATTATGCATTTCTTTTCTTTATGATACTTATGCTTTGGACATTGTTTCGTCCTTATTCCTTACTATACTATGTTTGTGTGTGATGAGCTTTACTTTTGGACTACCGATGTTTGATTCCGGTATTTTCCTTTATATGGTCAAGTAATGTTTAGACATTTTACCTTGTATGCTTTGATGACACGCCATAATTACTGTGATATTTCCATTTCCAAAACGGGGTGTTACATTTTGTGATATCACTATTTATACAATTGAATTGTGAGTTAAATAAGTGATGTATATAATTAACGAATTGAGTAAATTTGTTAAATTGTCATGATACAAAGATGTTGCATCTTCTTTGTACATGTTTTAAAATTGTCGAAATTTATACCCTTTGAAATAAGTTTATTTGCCATCCAACGTGTAAAAGCACTTGCACTTACTCTTTCACCATACGTTAGACTGTTGTGATTTTGTAACCCAATGTGATATAATACACTTGATTGTGAGACGTCGGTGCTATATAATCACGATTTTTGGTTGGACGACTTAAGCAAGTTAAGATAGGTCAGACCTTAACTCGTGGCAATAGATGGGATAAACATGTTCGCTTTTTCACTTTTGAATTGTCACAAGTGATGTATATAAAGTTGAGTCCCATAATTCTAGGAGTTGTATTGGATGCAATTATTGAACGTCAATTACCCCTTGAATATCATCATCACTAGCAGATCAACTGATGCGGTGGCGGTATGTCTTGGTGGATTCTAGCTTTTAGAAAATTAATTGTGTATTAATAAACATGGGTATTTAATTTTCTATAAAGATAATATTATCAAAAATACTAAAATTGAATTTTGTGATTCTTTTAAAAGTATTATTGCAACAAAGTTCCATAAACTAATGCTTGTCTGACAAACAAAGTCTCGTTTTCTAGTAAGATAGAAAGAGACATATACCTATCCTTTTTTGGTACAAGGAAAAACAATTATAGGTGTGATTGGATTATTGTAATTATCAATCTTTAAGTGAACTTAAATGGTTAAGTAGATTTGCACAACTTATTATTTCAAGTAGATCTCATTAATCTTTTTGAGTTTTTGAGCATCTTTCAAACTAATAAGTCTTTTAGCAATCTGTAGGCAAGCAATACTTCTTTTGTTCTTTACATGTCGATCCCCTTAAGGCTATAATCGATAGAACATAACAAGTGTTTTGTTTGTTTATTGTGATTATAATAACTAGCTTTATTTATCCTAGTTATTATGTTTTAACCCGACGTAGGCACTAAATACCCTTATTGAATGGTAGGCCTAATATGGAGGAAATTGCATGCCAGTTTTCAAGTTAATGAAAGCATGATAGATAGTCTCTCATTTACATAGTAGATATTCATACACTCTCTATAATACATAAGTAATTGTTACTTATGGGCATTTAAAGCGAGTAGGGAAGTAAATAAATCGCTATCTGCTATTTATTGGTGAAGTAACATTTGTAATGTTGTCAAATCCATTTGGAGCATTGCGAAATACATTAATGTAATGTTGTCTAATTCAGTGGGAGCTACAAGCTTGTTTACCTCCGTAGTAATCCATATTATTTCTAGTTTGACTTGAAATAATAATTTACTTTCAGAATGTGAAGAACCATAGTTTTAAGGATATATGAATCCTATTTTATATGATTATCACTTTTGAAGTATTTTTCATATAATAACTATGTAGAGTTTCTTATAAAACTATATGGTTGACATTCTACTAGTTATTCAAATATACATGACATGATCATATTGTTCACATAAACTATTGCGTTTCATGGTTGTTTATATTGGTACGTGATGTTGTGCCGTGCACAAGTGGGAGAAATCTTTATTGTGTGCAAGGTACAACACATAAGAATATGACAAATGGTTTCTTGACAGCGAGATAAGAATCTAATATTCTATTAAGGCTTATACATTTAATTGTCAATGTATGTTGTCTTGTTTACAAGATGTCAAGATACAACACATAGCAATATGACAAATGGTTTCTTGACCGCGAGATCAGAATCTAATATTCTATTAAGGCTTATACATTTAATTGTCAATGTATGATGTCTTGTTTAGAAGATGTCAAGATATGAATAACAAGCTACTTCAACTAATTTTTTTATATTTATTGAAATGTTTCTTGGAATGCACAATAATATAAATGAAGTACGCAATTAACTTGAAATAACTATTGAAGTTGTTCATAGTTACTTTATGAATGTTTATGTCTCTTGTAAAGCGTAAGCATAGAGTCTTTAATTGTTAAAATACTTATAACATAAAGTAAATAGTTTACTAGTTATGTCTTCTTGTTAATGAACATGAAGTCTTTGAATTATTCAAAGGATAAACCATGTATGTATATAGTTATTGAACTATTTAAAAATATATACATTAGAGTATGCACTAGGTTTTATATATTATATAATTTTAGTTTTGTTTTGACACAATTGATAAGTATTTAACCTAAGGAGTCTTAAGTTATTTAAGGAATTGTGATATAGTCTCACAATCTCAAATACTCATAGAATGTCTTGAGTGATAAATCAAATTCTTTAGAATTATTTGATGTGATAACTTGAAATACTCTACCTCCAAAAGTTATCAAGGTTTGGAAATTGAGTATACAATGCATATACTTAAATTTTACTCCGACCTAGAAGGAAACTAAGACACCATCAAGCTATAGAATGTGATGAATCACATTGAGTCTTTTAAATTGAAGTTCTGAATTTGTCAAGAACTATCAACATGTTTTGTGACGTGTTCCAATAGATAACAATTGGTTGTTTTCCCTACATGCTAAGTATTTGAAGAATAGTCTATCATTACTAAAAGCAAGTGGGAGGACTCGTAGATCTTTAAGAGATAAATAACAAAATACGTAACCTTCTAAGTATACTAGCAAATGTCATAATGATGGTGAACATTAAGTGTTGAACATCATGATGATATAACTCACATTCATAGATCCGCAAGGATGTTTTTAGTACTTGAATGATATATTGATATTTCAATACTAAGGAATGTATGTTAGAGGATCATGGTGACCCTACTAACCATATAGATGTATGATTGAATCTTGAATGTCATTATTGAATAAAACTATGAATGAGTAGATGCAAGTCCATAGAAGATAATCAATTTTTGGAACCTTAATTAATCTTTAACCAATCGGTTAGACCGTGAGGTGAATATAAGTTTCTTTAGTGAAAGACTCACATGGACAATATTGTACACATGATTAATGCACAGTATGTGATAGAAAAGTTCTACATGCATTAATAAAGATGATTTATTGTCATGATAGTTTTTTATAATGATAAAATGACAATTTAATATTTAAACACTTTTGTATGGTTACATGAGCGAGGACGGTTACGATCAAAGTGTTTATTAATTACAATAATCTTTATGTAGTGTACATAATGCAAGAATCCATGTATGGATTAATGTATGCATCTAAGGAATATATCTCAAGTCTAATTATTAAATCCATGTTTTGATTTTTAATTATATTTAAGATAACTTGTGAGTACATCTAAAAGTTAGTGAGAGTATTATGTTTATTTCTTAATCCACATATGATGTATGACATATGGAAAGCAATATTCCGTGTAAGCTAGATGTTAAACCTTAGCTTGGAATAAGGTTTCATATGAAAGGGTTTAGAAATTAAACGTATGACCTTGATATGTATGTTTATTGTAATAAACATTTGTGGTTAATGAAATACAACACAAACATGAAATATCATTTAGAAAGTCTCAATGAATATATCTCATTTGATGAGAGTTGACATAAGATGAAAACTTAATGGATTCATCATGTAAACCATATTGTGTGTATGGATAGTTGTAAAACTTGTAAAAGTACAAGAAGATTTGACAACAACGATTGCTTAAAGAGAAAACCATTTAGATGATTAGTACAAATGTTATGATAAGATTTGTTTGGGATAGAATGATTATTACTAACTTGAACTATTCCAAGTAATGAATATTCTATGTGATAATAAGATGTAATTATCATTGTCAACAAACTTAGAGTTTAGAAAGACACCAAATATTATCATAGTAATAGTTTATAGTTTATGGATTATAATTTATCATAGTGATGTTTCTAGACATGGATGATAGATTGATTGAGATATCACTCAATACTAATCATGGTACAATTTCTTCCTTGATGATGACCATGTGGACTAATTATGTTCAGTTGAGCATAATGTTGCAATACATATTAAAAGAATAAAGAATACTTTATAGTTTAAGAAGCTATTAAAGATGATTGTTTTCAATAAGGTGTTTAGTTGGACTTACACATCTTATAGGATGTACAACAACAATACTCCCGTTTTGTTGTGTGTTCATATGTAGAAACGTACATAAAAACAATCATTATATATGTTCAGAGATCTTCACAATTTTTAATTTGAATTAAGTATTCTCAAAACTCCAAAGATCAAACCTAGTAGAGTTTTATGAAATATATGCCTTGACAACAAGTATGATCGTCATATCTAGAGGCATGATTTTTCAAGTAAGGTTATCATGCATTGATCTTTTAGTATTTGGATAAAGGATATTGTTAAACAATATTTATTTTATGAATTGAAGTATTGGATATATTCGTTTTCTTTAATATTTATTGATCCTATTTTCGCATGTTTAAATCCTTGAATAATATGTTATTCTAAATTGTCTATGTCGAATGATTATATGGGAATATAATTGAATTAAGACATATATGAGAGATGGTAATATTCGTAGAATATGTAAGAACGGTTCACCAACTCATACGATATCCAAAAGTTGTATATTGGACATCTCCTACTAACAAGTCAATCACTTTATGGATCGGTGTCTTTAAGTGAAACTTGTAGAACAATGACAATCTTTAAGAATCGAGGGGGTTGATGTTTTCTAGAGAGAGAAACTTAGAGAGAGAAATGAAAGAAACTTGTTATGTGAAAATAAGAAATGAAACAACCAACAACCTCTTTCCATGGTGGAAAGAGGTTTAAATACCCAAGTCCTTAATGGACTTGGGCCTCCAGCCCATGAACATGCTCATGGGTCGGGTTATTTAATAAATGAAACTAAACACTACTACGAGCCTATAACTGCATTGTTGGAGTGACCAAGACTTTCTATATACGTAAAACGTATTTCCAACAATCTCCCCCAAAGGGAGGTCACTCCAAATTTACAAAGTCCTAATCTAGCATGTTAGATCTTGTCCTTAAGCTCGTAGTCTTCTTTTCTGTCTTTTTCTTCCTTTTGTGAATATGTGTTGAATAATATCAGCCTTTTGCTTGGAACACGTTCTTTTGGCCTTTCACGTGCAGACTTTATTTTCGTGTGATGTTCGCCTCTTTGTGACTTCATGTCCCACACACTTATCCTTTGTTGAATTCTTGAAAGTTTTAGAGTCGATACAGCGGAAGACTTTTAGGTCATACTTTCTTGAATTTTGCAGAAGTATTTGATGCAGAAGGAATAAGCATGTGAGGACGTCTTCAACAGGTACACCGCAACGCCACCGTCTTCGAATGCAGCAACATAATAAGACACGAATAAAATGTCTTTGACATTTTATTATAATTCGGTAGCATTTTACCTCCGGTCGGTGAAGACCGTTGGACGATATTAGATATCGTACCCGTGACGGATAGTTTCAATTAAGTAACTTCCTGACAGGATTTCGCGGGTAAACCCGTTCTCTTTATTCGACCGTCCAAAGCTGACTGCGAACATAAAGAGTGAATCATTTGGATTAAAAATCCTTATGATTGAAGCCGTCAATTCATGAAACCTGGAACAAGTGAATTTCAATTAAGATATTCACCATCGTTGCTTTCCAGTTGTCACAAACTTAATTCAAATTGAATCTTGCTTGTCACCTACCAAGTGCTGTTTGATGTTAACACTAGAAGGATTTCCACTCGTCACTGTGAACACTAAAGAGTGTCACTCTGAGTGTTCTGGCAAGATCATACGATAATGCGTAGAGGCCTGGAACGAGTTTAAGTTCAATTAAGAATTAAACTACTGTTTCTTTCCAGTTGTCACAAGATTAGTTCTTAAAGAACCGCACGTGTCACCTACCATGAGCTTGTTTGAGGTTGGCTCAAGTAGGATTTCCATCTTCACTGTAATACTTGCGTATCACTCGGATGTTCTGGCAATATTACAAGAATACTGCGTAGGACTCAAGATCTCTTACTTTTCACAGTGTGTGAAGAAGCATGGAATAAATGAAAAGTGTCCTAATGAGACTTTTGATGATCTCGTGACTCTAGACTCGATAGTGCGTTTTGATTTAGTGATCGATGGTTGGAGAGGAGTGCCACCTATTCAATATCAGTCTATTCAGAGTGAATAGACCAATAGATAACGTGTTGATCTCCGTGTAATTGAAACAAATACCTTTTGAGAGATATTTGAGTTAGCTGGGGAGGGTTGTGCATTACATCACTGGGTCCATGATGGCTTTCTTCAATATCGAGAATCATTAACAAATGATCTTAATAGCATATGTATTAACCCGGTTTCTACCTAAAGTTGTAAGGAGGGCTTCTTTCTTTACACCCTTTATCTTTACAATTCTTTTTCATTCTTCAACCCCTTCAATGCTTACCAATACGTCATCACTAGCACCTTGTTGTGATTGTTCCAGTGCTAGCTTAAGTACTTGATCGGCATTCAGCTACGTTCACATTCATTCTCCATCTTTCCTAGGACTTCTTGCTCTATCTAGAGAATTGTCCTTGGGAAGATTCCATTGGTTCTGATGAATCATTGGAATAATACCTATACCTACCACCCTTTTGTCACCACATTCGTCGTGAGTTAAGTGTGTTTTGGGTTGATATAGTCACCATGAAAAATCCTTGAAAATCACTTAAAGCACTTGTGATATTGTAATCAAAGTTTTTGTGCCTTAAGTGTTTTGATCATCAAAAACGCTGCCCCTTAACTTGTGCATTACACATGTTAGGTTGGTTTATCTTTTAAGCCTTTTTCATTGTTTAGCCAAATATCATTAAGTCTCCTTAATCCCATTTTCTCCCCTTTCCATAATGTTAACCATCAATATTTTGGATATTAATGGATTAACCGGTCTTTGGGTAATAAAATGAAATTAGATGTTGGCCAAAGAACATATTAATGCTCCCCCTTAAATTAATGAGGGTTAGTTGTAGTGCTTGAGTATGATATATTTTTGAAAGATTTGGAATCTCGAGAGAAATTCTTGAATAATATCATACTTTTACACTACAACATGCCACAAAAGCTGATTATACAAAAAATTAACATATTCACAATTATATACAAAAAATTAACATATTCACAATTATAGACATATGGAGTTGACCTGATATAAGACGAACCATAACTAAATGGCTCGTTCCGTGAACCTATGGTGAGCTCCATATGGTCGTCCACCGACGAATCGTTCTATGCTTCGTTGCAACTGGCGCTTCCTTAGAAGTTCCTCAATCTTCCTGATTGCGTACGATGCTCCCTTTATGCACTGGCTTGTCCAGGGGTACGTGACTGCTGGAAGCGGTTGTTTGGCATTGAGAACCGTTAGATCATCTCGAATTTGCTTGAGCGTACCATCGTTGAATTTGTGCAGTTCGGAGAATCGCATATATTGCATGACGCCAGTCTCATTTGGATAAAAAATCCCTACTTCCGGCGTTGTTGTCCCCATGTAAACCTTCTTGTTCTTATGGAAATTACTGAGTGGATTCGTATCGGGACGTTCTAGGTTTAGCTTCTTCTGATAGCTTTCTACTCCAAGTTGAAAGTCTTCCACCCGGTTTTGAATGACGATTTTCCTAGCATATTGGCGAAAGTTGGAACTCAAGGCAATGACTATCTCAGGTGGTAAATGGTCAACTTTTTCTTGAGCCAATAACAACAGAAGATCTTTGATGTCTACAAGTTGAAGGTACTGAAGATCACTTTCGTCAATTCGGTATTCTTTCTCATTAGTACGTTTGAACACAATGACATTCAAGTAATCATAGTCGAAGACTGTCTGAGTGGTTGCTCCTTGGATGCGTTTGATTCTATGAGCTGAGACAATAGAAGCACCTTTCTTAGGATGGTGGAAATGATTGTAAGCTAGCCTTTTCTTTGCAGTCCAGTGAGAAATGCCAAGTGAAGCATAAGTGTCATAGAACTTGAGCAATTTCTTTCTCCATATTGCAACAGGTACTTTATCCTCGATCCATGGAACATTTTCCAAATTAACCGCCTTGAGCATTGTGAGTGACGTGGCATATTTCTTTGCACCTTTTTCGAGGTATTCAAGATCGTGAGAAACAAAGTGTTTTATAGGGATCGTTGCAGAACCGGCTATGACCGTGGGTGTAAGAGGTTGTAACACAAGAGTCTGAATTCCTGTTGTCGTCGCTCTCATTGCCTTGGTAAGCTCATTCAAATGATATTCTGCTTCATTATGGATAATCTTTAAAGTATCAAAGAAGTCCACATTTTCAGCTGCCATTTTGATCAGATCCGGAGTCATAGTTGGTTTCCCATGAGAATACCTTAGAAAAGCCGAGAAATCGATAGGGTTGTTGAGGAATTGAGTCAGCTCCATTTCAGTTGCAGTGTCAAAAGGATGTTGTGGTGCTGTATTTGTTAGCCAAAGTTGCTCTTGTACAGTCTCATCGATGATAAGAGATTCAGCAAACGTTGGTTCTGGAACATTTAAATCTTCAACTTCCATGTCAACGTTTTGCTGATCTTCAGATGGTGTTGAAGGTTGATCGTGCATCACCGCTATATCATCGTGAGTTTCTTTTTCAAGCATTGACTCTGTCGGTTTTTCTGCTTGCATGTATTCTACAGATTCATCGTGAGAATCAGTAGCAAAAGCTGGTGCAGTAGATATACCTGTGGCAACATGCTGAATTTCCGGTACTGTTGACTCCAACCTCTTTTCTGTGGTTTCAGCAATGTTTTCTACAGCGTCCTCTAAACCTTTCTCAGTAGCCTTATCATTGTCATACTTGTTTAACTCTTCGACATTTGTACCCGTTTCGTCATTCTTATCACCCTTGTTGATTCCATTACCCTTGTCATTATCATCATCATCATCCTGATCATCATCTGTATCCTCGTCCTCATCTTCATCTGCATCTTTATCCTTTTCTTCCTCATCCTCTTCTTCCTCCTCATCTCCTTCCTTATCCTTATCCTCATTTTGATCATTGTTACCATCATCCTCTTCACCGTTACCCTCGTCATTTTCCTCCTCGAGCTCATCTTCATCGTCCGACTCAGAGTCGGTAGTGTCTGCAGGTGTATCTTCAATAATTTCTTCTTTGAGATATTGTAGAACTTTTCGTTTGTATTTCGATTTATGAGCTCCCATATCTAGCAGACGTGTCTGTAACAATGTCATTAGTTGAAGAGTAGATAAACCATTACCGACAAGATTTGGTAGTTGTTGATCAACATAAGACTTGACTTCTCGTCGAATGATCGTGGTCATCTTCTCGTCAATTGACCCAAGAAAAGCAGCATTTTCCTTGTCACGAGTTTTCTTCTCTCCAAGAAATGATTTGTGTTGTGCTTTAAGTTTGGACACTCTGTCTGTTATTTCTGAAGAGTAGGCTCATCAGGTTACGGTTCCTTGGGAGGAGTGGTGAACCTTTTAGTCAATGTAGCTATTTGTGTAGCGTGAGCCTCTAGCTGTTGTTGAAGAGACTGGATAAGTGGATCATTGACTGTGAGGAATGGATTGGATGTGGATGATACTTGTGGTTCTGTTGGTGGAGGTGTAACCATAACCGTTAAGGTGGTGTTGGATGATACTGGTTGTTCAGGGATAGGTGTTGGTGTAGATTCAGTGAGTGGGGCGGTGGTTGATACAAGTTGTTCGGCTGGTGTAGATTCAGTGGTGAGGGTGGTGGTTGATACTGGTTGTTCAACAAGTGCGGGTGTGATAGTGGTTTTTATGACCTCACTGATGACCGGGGTGGATAATAATAGAGTGGTGGTTGATGTAATAGTAGTTATAGGAACATCCACCATTCCTTCATTTGTTGACTGATCAGTATTTGTGACCTCGACACCCTCCCCTTTTAAATTTAGATATTTCATAACATCATCAGAGTTTGAAGTAGACTTACTTTGAAGTTGCGTTTCTGGTATGAAAGTTGCATGAGCATCGTCATTTAGCACCATGTGAGTCGGTTGTGGTAAAGATGTGGTGATATTGGCGTCTCGATACATCATACTTGTATCAGTGTCTGCACTGCTCTCACGCTCTTCACTCTGTTCACGACTTTCAAAATGATAGTTAGCAGCATCTTCATATGCATCTTCATAAGTATCTTCCTCAGTAGGATCTTCATAAAATGCCATGTCATCATCAGGATTACCAAAATCTGCTAAGTCTTCAAACATTCTTGAGCCTGATCCTGCAAAAGCCTCCTGTCTGCTTTGTTGAAGAACGATACGCAGCCGTTTGGCTTCAGAAATTTGTTGTTGAGCAGGTTCATTTAAAGCAACACTTGCTTCTTTGCCTTTAGTCTTCTTTGCTTTCTTAGGCCTGCGGAGTGGTACGTCTTCCGGTTCTTCCTCAATATGGATCAGCTCATCTTCATCATCTTCATCAACTATTTGCATTTTTCCTGGGTCTTTATCTTTAGAAGAAGCAATTGATTGGCGCTTTGAAATTCTTTTCTTGCGTTTACCTTTTTGCTTTTCTGAAGGATGTGAGTTTGCACGTTTAAATTGTGCGTCAATATCATTGAGCATCTCTTGGTATTTATCACTCTCCTTGATTCCATCATTAAGCATTATGTCGGGTACTAGGGCAGGAAGTAATGCATACTTTGTGGAATTAGTGTCTGCATTCATTGTGAGAATCACATAATCATCATCTTTGGTGTGATAGAAGAAATTCCTGCGAGTGTCAATGGTTGGGTCATTCTTCATAAAATGGCTGATAATGAGCTTGGTGAATCTCGGGAATGGAAGATGCACGGATTTCTTCTTCGTTCCAGTATAAACTAATAACAAAATTCTTGCCAGAGAAGAAGTGCATAGTCTACTTTAGATGCAGTGTACAATCCCCAAAATAAGTGAGCCTGTGGTGGTCTCATTGCATCGGTGCCCCTAGTTTTTCCAGTAAGACACTTGACAATGATGGTGATAAGTGCTTTCCAGGGTTGCCCTATGTGTGAGGTGTTAAACTGGGATAGGTTGTGGATTTCACCTTCATAATTCATGGCACGAATGATACGAAGCACTTCATCGTTCTTTGGGTTAGCCACAAATTGTTCTCCTTGTGCCAACCTAGGAAGTTTAAACAATTTCCGAAAAATGCTCAAGTTGAGTACCCTTGGTGTCTTGTTCAGTTGGAAAGAGATAGTCTTTTAGGAGAAAGATGCAGTGTTCCAGAATTCATACATGTAGACTTCGGGAACAGATGCAGTACATCTGAGTGTATCTCTGATGGGTGAGATATCTAGGATATCCGTAGCGATTTTGAAAGCGGGTAAGGACGGATCAAAATCCTCTTGTAATCGAGAGTTGTTCTCAGCATATGGAAGCCTATCGCCGAGCGAAACAAGTTCAAGATCACGAAGTCGTTGTTGTTCCTCTGTGATTGACATTTTCCTGCTTTGATGACATAAGCATAAATGATATACACAATATATATATATATATATATATATATATATATATATATATATATATATATATATATATATATATATATATATATATATATATATATATATATATATATATATATATATATATATATATATATATATATATATATATATATATATCTTAAGTCTATGCCAAGTTGAATCATAGGGAAAAAATCCATAACAATTATTACCATATATTATAGAGAAACAGCATACAAACATAGTTCAGATGAACAAAGTCCTTACATTTAACAACACACTTAGGAAAATTATAGATATGCCAAAGACATTTTATTCTAAAGAGATAACGACCTAGCATTAGTTCTTAAAATATTTGGATTTCTTGGTTGTCATAACCAGAACCTCAGTAGGTCTAGGTTTGATTTCTACTAACACCTCAGTAGGTCTTGGTTTAGTTTCAACCAAAACTTCAGTGGGTTTTGGTTTAGTTTCAACCACTACGTCAGGAATTGTAGGATTATCCTCAACCCAAAAAATAGTAGGCTTGAACAAAGGGCAAGACAACGATGAAGCTTTGTCTTCCATGGCCTGGAAACAAAACACAAGACATTGACTAAGTAATTTGTATCTCTTCTGTTTACAGAGGAGTCAACTTATTAAATAAGATGAACTTGTGTAATAAGAAACCGTTCAAGTATTCTTATGAGATAAAATTAACTAGTTAGAATAAAACTTGGTTTCGTGTTAGTGGCCCTAATTTACGTAAAGCCTAATGAGGAAATAGTGCAAGCTAGGCCGAACTCATTAGATAGTCTAAGGCAAGTGCATAATACTTAAAATTCCATAGCAAAGTTACAAGGTATCGGAATCATAAGAATCCTAAGTCCATCGCAATGTATCAATCCATCGGAATCCTAACCAATCCATCGCAATGCTACAAGCATCACAATCCTATCGAAATAAAGTCCTATCGCAATATCTATGTCCATCGCAATAAGTGCAATTCCATCGGAATGAATGAGAAACCATCGCAATATGTCCCATCGCAATACCTATTACGAAGCCATCGCAATAACGCATCAGAATGCGTCATCGCAATATGCCATCGCAATGCGCCATCGGAATGACCCATCGCAATGAGCCATCGAAATGAGCCATCAGAATGACCCATCGTAATAGCCCATCGCAATGAGCCATCGCAATGACACATCGCAATGAGCCATCGCAATGATCCATCGAAATGACTCATCGCAATAGCCCATCGCAATGAGTCATCGGAATGACTCATCGCAATGACAGGCATCGCAATGGTGGTGTCGTAATGATCATCGAAATCCGTGACAGGGATTCGATCTCAACGTTGACTTCTCGATTCCAGGAACTAGGCAATGTTTTAAACGATTCTGGGCAAGACCATTGATAATCTAGTCATATTGAACAAATCCCACAACTTAATTACCATATTCATTGCAAAACACGAGAACCCTAATTTTTGATATGATCTAAGTAATCTGCTGTGTTTAGAGATGCAACAAAATGAGGTAAGTGATAACAAATGTAGCTTAATACCATACCTAGATGATGAGCAAATAACAGAGATTTAAAGACACAAGGATCGAAGGTTTTCAAGTTTTCAACAATGGCGGATGAATAAAGTTGTTGTGTGTGTTTGCGATGGTGACAGAGAAAGGGGGTTGGTATGTTTTGACTTGGTCAACTTGGTGGCAAGTTGACATATTAACCCCCCATTTTTGCAATAGTTGCAAATATGGTCCCCCTTTTGTATTAGTATTTGATTTAAAGTGAATTTGATTTAACCAAATCATCTTACCAAAATACCAACCCGCTCACAAACACGACCACAAAAACTTAACGCCAAATTTCAAGTAACCTATTCATGAATTACTATTCCACACAAGGCACACATAGCATAACAGATGATGATGAATAGTGAAAATATTCTGACAATCCTTTTTAAAGACCAAATTTGATTCCACGAAGATTTAATATTTGCTCCCCCTTAAACACGGACCCGTTTTCTATTTAAAGAGCTGTAGTCAATGATTTTAAGGACACAAATATTAATGAGGACATTTTCCGGTTAAGTGATTTTATGGAACGATTCTGGTGGCAATAAGATTTCTCTTATTTTTACAAAATAAGTGCACTGATACGTACACTAATTTGTGTTAGACCAAGTTATAAAGTAAACTTAGTCCCTTACAAGGTTTTAAAGTAAACCTTACCCGAGAAAATTAATTCCCGTTGTGAGCCAACGTTTTCATAAGAAATACGTGACTTTAATGTGAAAAGCGGGTTGCAGTCTGAAATAACTACAAGCCATAATGGGCATGTTTTAAAACTTGTACAACTTTTATACGGACTCTATTTATGGCGTCGTGTCAATATTAATCGATATTTCTAAAGCCGTAAATATTACCGTACTAAAAGACATGCCCGATTTGAAAATGAAAAATATTTTTGGATTTTCTTGATTTTATATTTTTTATGGATTTTGAATGTATTATATTTTTTATGGTTTTTCTATGTTTTATATTTTTGTATTTTTCTTTTGTTGGTTTAAATATATACGATAATATACAAGATCACGATCAAAGGATACTCGAGAATAGTTTACCACTACTATTCTTCAGATTCTTCTGCCAATTCTTTAAGTGTCGCTGGTGAGAATGATTTCATGCCTAGCTTTTCGATCAAAAACTCGATACGTCCTCGATCTAATGCCTTCGTGAAAATATCTGCCAGTTGATACTCATTGACGAAGTACAGTTCGATCACTCCATTTTCCACTTGCTCTTTGATGAAGTGGTAGCGGATGTCAATGTGCTTTGCTTGAGAATGTTGAACGTAGTTGCAGCACAGAGCGATTGCACTTTTGTTATCACAGTACATCGGGATTTTGTTGAATCCAAGACCGTAGTCAGTCAATTGTGATCTCATCCAAAGAACTTGAGCACGACAACCGGACATAGCAATGTATTCAGCCTCCGTACTTGATATCGCAGCGCTTTTCTGCCTTTTTGAAGCCCAACTAACAAGTCTATCTCCAAGAAGTTGCACACTGCCAGAAGTGCTACGTCTGGTATCTTGACACCCGGCATAATCCGCATCTACATATGAAACTAGTGCAATAGAGGAATCCTTCGGATACCACAGACCACGATGAAGTGTTCCTTTTAGATACCGAAAGATCCTTTTCACAACATGTAAGTGCTTTTTGGTAGGCCGAGCCTGATACCGGGCACACATGCCTATAGCAAATTGCAAATCAGGCCTGCTAGCAGTCAGATAGAGAAGGGTGCCGATCATTCTACGGTAAAGTTTAGGATCGACAGCTATCCCTTCCTTATCTTCATCTAACTTGGATCTCTCCACCATTGGAGTATCCACGGGGTCACAGTTTTCAAAATGATATTTCTTTAATGATTCAAGAGAAAATTTGGATTGATTAATGAAGATGCCTTTGGGATTCTGAGAAATTTGCAACCCTAAGAAAAATGAAATTTTTTCCATCATCGACATCTTAAAGCGTGTGGACATAATTTTCTCAAAACGGTCAGACAAACGTTCATTAGTAGCAGCAAATATTATATCATCAACATAAATTTGTACCAGTATCATGTCGTTATCCTCCTTGAGAATGAATAATGTTGGGTCCACTTTGCCTTTGAGCTTGTACACGTGATTAGGATACTCCGAGTTGACGAATCCATTCGACTGGCTTACATAGACATCTTCCCTTAATTCACCATTGAGAAATGCCGTCTCAACATCCATTTGGTAGACGATCATATTCATGTGAGCAGCATAAGCAAGGAATAGTCTAATTGCCTCCAATCGTGCAACAGGAGCAAAGGATTCTTCAAAGTCAATACCCAAAGCTTGTTTGTAACATCTAGCAACCAATCTAGCTTTGTTTTTCAGCACACTACCTAACTCATCGAGTTTAACCTTGTATACCCACAACAATGTCAAGATTTCAACGTTGCTGGGTAACGGAACTAATTCCCACACTTCAAGACGTTGGAATTCATTAAGTTCCTCTTGCATGGCTTCAATCCATGATGATTTGGTCATGGATTGTTGCCAGTTTTTAGGTTTAGTGTCTGAAAGAAATGCATCAAAATAGCAATATAATGCATGTTCTTGGAGTTGATGGCGTGTTAAGACTGGTCGATCGATGTCACCAATAATATTGCGGATTGGGTGATCCTTTGTCCATTTAGTGTTGTGAGTTTCAATCCATGGTGGTCGGGAGTGAATGATTGCAGGAGCTTCCTCTGAGGTAGACGCACCGGTAGGGTCTTCAGGTATATGTGAACCAAAGAAGGGAAGCTCTTGTAAGTGAGCATATTCCAAATCGTGATCATAGAGATCCTCTTCAACATCATTAGGAACGAGTGGGGGTGAAGATTCAGGTGTTGTTTATGAATTGGTGGGGGATGGGACATCTGGTTCAAGAGTAACAGTAGATGCCTCGGAAAGATTTCCATTATCTTGAGCAACAACTTCGGGAATCGGAGCTACTACGGCAGGTGCTGGAGAATCATTACTCGGTGGATCAAAGAATTCATCAAACATAGGTTGAAATAACTTATCCCACTCGGACCTTGTAGGTGGTATAAATGATGGAGAAGTAGGATTGTTGGGAGTTAATCCGGAACTGATTGTACCGGTTCCCATCTCGTGTAATGCGGGTTCAGAGCTGTGTTGCTCAGAAGCCATTGCTGTCAGCTCATCAAAATCGGCATCCAGAGTTTCTACTATCTTGCCAAGACGATGGTTATAAATCCGGTAAGCTTTCTTTGCAGGCGAGTAACCAATGAAAATTCCAATATCAGCCTTCGGTTGAAGTTTTCCCAGATTCTTACTATTTGTATTTGGATAGCAAAGTGCACCAAACACATGAAGAAATGAAATATCGGGTTTGTGTCCATGAAGTAGCTCATATGGAGTTTTACTATGGCGTTTGCGGATGATGGAGCGGTTTTGGGTATAACATGCGGTTGCCACTGCTTCAGCCCATAAGAATAAAGGAGCATTCGCATAAATCAACATAGTTCGAGCAGCTTCCATAAGTGTACGGTTACGTCTTTCCATGACACCGTTTTGTTGTGGAGTGCGGGCAACAGAAGTTTCATGTGAAATACCTACCTTTTCGTAATAGTCTCGTAGAGTTTGATTAACGAACTCAGTTCCATTATCAGTGCGAATGCGGCGAACAGTAGCATTAAGATGAACTTGGATCATCTTTAAAAAAGCAATGATATACTCTGGTGCTTTATCCTTGGATGCTAAAAATTTTACCCATGAAAACCTTGAGAAATCATCCACTATGACGAGGATGTATTTTCTACCACTCACACTAGCCGTACGCATTGGCCCGCAAAGATCCATGTGCAAAAGATACAGTGGTTCTTGGTTGGTGTCTTCTGCTTTAGGTTTGTAAGATTTCTTGGTGCTTTTCCCCAAAGAACACACGGAACATAAATGATCCTTGTCGAACTTAAGTTTTGGAAGACCACGAACAAGTTCGTTTTTAGCAAAATGGTTAATAGCATCAAAGTTAAGATGAGATAACCGTCGATGCCACAACCATGACTTGGTCTTAGATGCTTCGGAGAGCAGGCAAACAGGAGAGGCGGCCATCATGTTTTGAATAGATAGTGTGTAGAGATTATCCCCTCGAGAACCTTTTAACAAATCATTTCCTGAAAGATCGCGAATAAAGCAAGTATGTTGTCGAAAAGCTACTTCAAGGTTTGAATCGCAAAATTGTCCCACTGAAAATAGATTATGACCAAGTCCCTCCACGTAGTAAACCCTTGAAATCGTAACATTCCCAATTTGGTATTTACTATAACCCATAATCTTTGCAATATGGTTGTTGCTGAATTTAACCGTTCCTAGAAACATGCTGACGAAATTTCTGAGCATCGAGCGGTCTCCAGTCATATGTTTGGAGCACCCCGAGTCCAAATACCAAAGAATAATTTGGATGACCTGAAAATATTACCAAACACAGACGATGTATCGGATTCTAATTGTTCCTCTGACTTAGCAGGTACAGATGTAATTATCTTAGATTTGCTATCAGACGAAACTTTAGGCTTCCAGATTTTCTTACTAGTGGATGGCTTAGATTCTAGTTGTCTAGTATTCTAAGGTACTTTTTGACTGGGGACATTACCACTGGTAGGCACAGTAGTGGGGGCAGACCTAGTTAAAGGGCGCTTATTCCATTTCTTAGTGCTAGTGTTCCTATTTAAAGGACGCTTAGACCTAACTTCCGTGGATGTGATCCTAGTTAAAGGGCACTTAGTTCCATTAGTAGTGAAGGTCCTACCAGTGGGTTTCCATTGCCAACCAACTTGGGTGAATTTCTTCCCCGTTGGAATCCATTCAAGATTGTTCTTAATAGCATACATTTCATTCACGTGATCAACAAGGCATAAATCATGACGCTGAGAAAACATGCATTCATTACAATTCCAACATTTCGCATTAGAATTCACATTTTTCTTAGGTTTCCACTCATAAAGAGAACCTTTTGTCTTAGCTACATGATTCTTTTTATTTAAAACTGAAATAACATTCCTAGGGTGCACTTCTACTTTCTTCCTCTCAGTCCTATTAGTGGAAGGCTTGATCCTATCTTTCTTGTCTTGAGATCCTTTAGCCTTAGTGGACATAGTTACTCCTGTAGAAGCCAAGGGAACATTAGTGACAAATTTTGACTTAGCCTTGATGGGTGTGTTTAAAACAGGCTTAGCTCTTGGGGTCTTATTGAATGTAGTAATGGCAATGGTGGTTTGTTGTTTAGATGGTACAGATATCGGTTGCCCAATGTACTCTAAGTTTGCTAAACAATCCTGAACGTGATCCACATATAATAAAAGCTCATATACACTATGACTTGTGGGATCACGTTCACGCTTTTCATCAACAATCTCTCTAGCTAGATCAGCATGTTCTAAGGCATTTTTCATATATGTGGTAAACTTAGTGGGACTTTTCTTAAATTTTGGATCCCGATATAGCACACGTGGGTTGGGTTTGGGAGCACTAGAGGTCGAGGCAGAGACAGTAGCTGGATTATCAAAACTTTCTCGTCCTTTGAGTTGAAGTGTCTCCTTTAATTCTGCTATAACCATGTTTTTGTCTATGAGTTAAATTTTTAGGTCAGAGGATTCCTCACATTTCCTGTTCAGTTTGTCAATTAATGACTTTTGTTCTGTCACATTAAAAGCGAGGCGTTCTTCTATTGAACCAGAATTTTGTGAGTCACCCTGCCTTACTTGTTCACGCTCTCCTAGTATAGAATTAATTCTATTTTCTAGGACATGATTCTTAGTCTCTGCAGCCTCTAGTTCCGTTTTTGTTTCAAGTAATTCTCTCTTAATTCTCATCATTTGTTCCTCTAAATCCTGAACCATCTGAATCATCTTGTCACTTGTCTCAACGGAGTTTCCACCATCATTTTGTTTTGAAAGAGTTTTGTTTTTAGATTAATTCTCAATTTCAAGAGATATAGAATGTTGTTGAAGCTCATTAAAATTTTTTGAGAGTGTATTATACGAATCTTGAAGCTTTAAAAATTCAGCGTTGGATTCATGACAAGAATGATTATCTACAGTATTCACATGTTCAACAGTATTCACAGATTCATGCACATCATCACAAATATTCACAATAGATGAAATTTCATGAGTATATTTAACAGTAACCACTTGCATCACTTCGAGAGACACCATATGTTCTAAAAATCGGTCATATTCGGATAAAATCTTTTCCTTTTCAATTAAATGTTGTTCATAAGCATCATCCATTTCATAGAAAACTTTTTGAACTTCACCAATTTCAAAACTTAGATTACACGCTAGATCATAGACTCCTTGTTTAATATGGTCCACAAACGAAACGATCTCTTTCTCAAACACCGTTTTCATGTGTTCGAACGCCCATTCTCCAGCGGTTTGAGCCGTTGAAGTCGTACATTCCAGGATGACCTTGTCAAACTCGGTAAGGTATTGCCCAATCTCTTCCAAGCTGAGCTTTACCGTACTAACCGGTGGAAGATTCTTAGGAATTTCCTTCGGTTGGTCCGAGTTAACGAGTGTAGGAATTATACTAAGGCATTCTCTAGTAGGCATGAAAGTGGATGTTTGGATAGTTCTATTTTGCATATTAAATCGAGTTCTAAGATCTATTGTAGCATTTTTTGCATTCATTTAAGCATAATCATATTCAAGATATGTAGGAAGTAATTTTAACCGCTTCTCTTCATATGGTGTCATACTCTCAGAATCATTCAAGAACACAATCGGATCTAATACCAATCCTAACTTGGTTGCATCATAAAGTCGTGGGTTGTGGTGAAGCGCTTGCTTTGCATACCCCGGGTTAGGTGGTAGGTCTATTAGACGCGATAGATTGAACTCTTTAAATGATGCATGAAACAAGTGTACTAGATGTGAGGCAGCATATTGTTTTAAAAGCTTAATTTCCGTTTCTTTTATTCTTTCAGACGTCTTAATTTCGATTTCAATCTGTTTGGACTCAAGAATTTCAAAATCCGTTTGAAGCTGTTGAAAATTAGTAACGACTGACTCTTTTTCTTTAAGTTCATTCGAAAGATTTGCTCTTAAACTCTCAATTTCTAGTAGATTGTCCATTTGAACTTTCCTAAACCTATCAAATTCAGGGTTGGTTAAGGTAGTGGACACAGGAGTCATTTCCAAGGTTTGAACCTTGTCCTTATGCAAAGCAAGCTCGACAGATAAAGTTTGATTAGCATTAAGGGTTTCAAGGACCGCGTTATTCATTTGACTAAGCAAAGATACCGGGACCATAACCAAATCAGGTTGAGCAGACGAATTGGTATTCGTAATAGCTCCCGGTTGTGGTTCACTCAAAGTCTGAGGACTTTCACTGATATTGCTATCATTGTTTGTCTCGTCGATTGAGTTACTAACCACCGGAGGCTGTTCCGAATACTCAGACATTTGCTCAACTTGATAAGGTACAATACTAGTATCTGTAGCAGTATATGGTACCTCAGAGATTATATCAGTTCCATAGAGTGAGAGATTTGCCATAAGAGCTGCTTTAGCGGTATTAAGATCATCACAATCAGAATCATATGCATCCAAATCATCACATTGATATGCAGCATTGTTGGTTGTGACTATTGTGAGACCGTCAGTTTCTGCTACTCCCGGATCTGCAAGGAATGCCAACTCTTCTTCATCAAGCTCAGGACCTTGGGCTTGAGCATTCACCAGGTAAATCTTCTCCTGAAACCATGTGCCGTCCCTTTTCCTCTTAGGCTGCTTGCACTCTCGGGCCATGTGCCCTTCCCCTTTGAAGTTGTAGCAAATAACCATCTTCATTTTACCATTGCTATTTCCTCTTGTAGCAGTAGTATTGGATGAGCGTGCACCAGCAGTAGACGAATTAGATCTCCCTGGAAGTGGTTGCACCATGACTCTTCCGTCCTGAATTGTAGCCTGCTGTCGAGAGTTAGAAGAGTTCCTTAACTGATTGTTAGTTGTTGCTGGACCTCTATAACCTCGTTTGTTCAATGTTTGACTTAGATAAGCAGACATTTGAGCAAGGATATCAGTAGGACTATCTCCTTGTCGAAACTCAGGGACAGGGATGTCATCTTCACAGTAGTATGCTGGTGCTGATTGAGCCACAATTTGATTGGATGGAGCACTGACTTGTTGTGAGTACTGAGGGTGATGAGCCTCAAGTTGTGGATAGGTACAAGCAAGGTTTGTTGGGGGTTGATACGGTGAATACTGGTGTGAAGCATAAGGTAATGAATGTGAATCTCCTTGTGATGATGACGTTGCTGGTTGGTGATAAGATGTAGGCGGTGGTGGCAGAATCGAGTACTGTGGGAAGCTTGGTGTTTGATATGAAGATTTGTGTCCTGAAGCAAGCTGAGAGTTGTGGTATGACAGTGTAGGATGGTTTGCCAATAACGCCATTGGTTCATGATAAGATCCCTGAGAAATTCGGTTTTGGATCACATGCTTCTCATGTTGTTGTAAGAAAGCATAGAGTTGATCTAAATTGGACTTGTGTAAATCACGAATCATCTTGACATCAGTGACATACTGACTCCATTCAGGGGGTAATGTGTTCAAAAACTTGGTGTTTAATTGAAACTGTTCAATTCTCAGATTATACACATTCATGTCATTCATCAACGTGGTAAAACGCCAGTAGAAATCATGAAGAGTCTCCCCCGGAAGGTATGTAAACCTATCAAACAAATCATACAGTTGACACTCTCGTTCTTGCTTAGTGAGAGATGTCCCTTGTAACAAAACCGCAAGTCGATCCCAAAGTTTCTTTGCCACTGTATGTTCACTTACCATTCGAAAGATATCGGGTGGAAGGGCTTGAAGAATTGTCTGAACAGCCCTCTCATCGGCATCTGCAATGAGTTTGTTAGCATCGGTTAACTCGTGATACTCCCTTGCCCTTGTCACATTGTTGACGGTAACCTCTCCCCAATCTAATGGACCTTTATCAATTGATTGAAGCATAAGTCGACCATTTTGTTTGCCCATAATGTACGTTCTCATACGGCCTTGCCATGCTTCAAATAAATCTTTGATGAGCAAAGGTGGGCGAGTATCGGTTCCCGAAATGATCGAGATATCGGTAAGCGAAGTCATAGTTGGCATATATGAATGTGAATTCATTTTGTGATCCCTTGAAAAAGATTATCAAAGATGATCGAACAATGAAATAAGGTCATGAGTTTTTTGTGTTGTTAACTAAAAGATGTTGTTATCTTGTTGTTGTGTTTGCTTTTGAAATTTACCAAATTACCAAATTAAATGCCAAATAGAAGAAATCCACTAAGTATCCAAAAACAGGTTCTATCAGAATGTTCTTTCTGTCGGAATACCCAGATCGGAAAGTCCAGATCGGAATGTCTTACTATCGGAATGCTTAGATCGTAATATAACCCTGTCGAACTGTTGTTGGTATCAGAATGCCTAGATCGCAATGTTCTATCGGAATGCTCAGATCGCAAAGTACTGTCGAAATGCTCAGATCGCAAAGTGCTGTCGGAATATTCAGATCGGAATATGGCTGACACAATTTAGGCAGAGTAACGACTTAAAACTTCCTTATAACCGTCGGAATCCCAGATTGCAAAGAACGATCGGAATATCCAGATCGGAATAAGTATCGAAATCCAAGTATCGCAAAGTAGAACCAGTCACTTTCTGATGGTGATGGTTATTGCGATGGAAACCCTTTTCACTTGTACTTTCCGATGGTAATGTAGCTTGAAATTCAGAATGAAGAACACAAGAAATTTTTGAACTTTTGATCCAAGAAAGATTGTGTTTTAACCAAAATCAAGACACCAAAAACACTACAACACGACTGAATACGTTATGCTTCTTGAAATCACGATCAAACACAAAAAAAATCTGATGATTCGGCAAGAAACACTCAACAACCTACGAAATGTTTATAAAAACATACGCAACACTAAAAACAAACCTATATTTCATCCAATGCTCGTGATACCAATTGTAGAACAATGATAATCTTTAAGAATCAAGGGGGTTGATGTTTTCTAGAGAGAGAAACTTAGAGAGAGAAATGAAAGAAACTTGTTATGTGAAAATAAGAAATGAAACAACCAACAACCTCTTTCCATGGTGGAAAGAGGTTTAAATACCCAAGTCCTTAATGGACTTGGGCCTCCGGCCCATGAACATGCTCATGGGTCGGGCTATTTAATAAATGAAACTAAACACTACTACGAGCCTATAACTACATTTTTGGAGTGACCGAGACTTTCTATATACGTAAAATGTATTTCCAACAAAACTTGTAAATGATTTACATTACTAAATCCTTTGACTTGAGATGCAAGCAGGTCTTATATATGTGGATGGTACTTTTTGCTACAGTTTTAACTCTATCCTGAATAAGGTAGTAATAAAGATTATAATCATTTGTATCTTGAATCATGTAAGAGGCACGTGTAGTCAAGATAGAATTTGTTCAGTCAACTAGGTTTGAAGAATAATGCTACTGGGCCCCTCGTTAATTAATTAGATATTTGTATGGCCATACCCAATGGTAATCTAGATTTGTCTAGACTAGATTGGTAATCTATATTAATTATGTAATGCGAGAAACAGAATAGTTAAATGGAAAGACATTGATCCATATCCATTATTAACATGACATTTGAGAAACAAAGGGATTGTAAATGTTTAAGTCATTTAAATGTACTTTATGGAAAACTACACTCGAGAGTTTCCGGGAGCATTGGCGTGTTGCTAGACGCTAACCAATGTTATTATATTATATTATTGTACATGTCCAAGTGGGAGCTGAAAGAATATGTACACGTAAATAATATATGTCCAGAAGTCGTCCTGAGCCTAAGGAGACGCACGCGTTAATACGTAAAACAATTATACATTAATATATTATCGTAATATATTAATTAGTGGTAAGCTATTACAGACGTTAACTAATTAGTTAGTTAACGAGATTTTACAAACGATAGTTAAATGTTAACTATAAGAATTAATATGCAAAACAAATTAAAAGACAAATTAGTATCAATATCTTTTTGCTTAATAACGTAAGTCTTGTTTTCCTATTGTGTTTAGGAACCGACATATGCACTCTATATATATATATGATAAGATATCATAAGATATCATCATGGTTAATGGTTGACTTACGATAGAAAAAGCAAAAGTCGATTTACAAATTCTCGGTTTTAATTTTT
Organism: Glebionis coronaria; assembly: GCA_025667525.1. Lineage (NCBI taxonomy): Eukaryota > Viridiplantae > Streptophyta > Magnoliopsida > Asterales > Asteraceae > Glebionis > Glebionis coronaria. Next base: position 209,165,709 of record CM046877.1, on the reverse strand, counting down.
GCGATAAACCAAGACCAAGTTGTTGGTTTTACTTTTATTTGTTTTAACAAATATTAATTGGCTTTATCACTATCGGTACTAGCATACTTAATTGTTTGCTATAACGTATTGTGTGCGTACTTTTAGAGAGATCATTGTTTGATCTTTTGGTTTTCGTTTATATTGGTGGTTCGATAAAGGTGTTCAATCCTATGATAAAAGGTACGCAATTCTTTATCGTTTATGTTAATTACTTGTCTATACGTGATCCTATATTCCGCTACGTACTCATGATTATTAATGTGTTAATATGGTAAAAAAAATTTATAAATTGAACACTAATAATGTTGCTTCGTCTTGTTGATATTTTTGCTCATTTTTAATTCATTTTGACGATCCATATGTTAAAACCTCCCCTAATCATCATGCCTAGACCATGTCGTAGCCTTTGTTCTCAACCTCTTGGCATTAAGTCTTCTTTTATACAAAGTGGGCCTTCAAAACATGGCCCTTGTCTCTCCTAAAAGCTCATTCAGTACTGTAACTTTTAGTGTTTTACACAAATAGTCCGTGAAGGCGTTAAAGTTTGAGGCGTGACCTCTACGCTACGTAATACGTTGAAACACGCTACGACATGATATGCGATGTTTTTTGAATTTAACTCAAAAATTATTATTAGTACATGTAAATGAGAGTTTTCTAAGTTTAACTATTATGTAAAACAATTAGTGTGAAATAAATATAAATACAATATTAAAATATGATAAAACACTTAAATATTTTTATATGTTCTGTCGACATAAACCACACTTTAAAAAGCTAAGGTATCGCCTTCGCTGCAATAATTTGACACATCAACATAACATCGCAAATAAAATCGAACTTTGATTGCCCACAACTTCCTTGTACCTCGACCTCCATGTTCCTTTCAGTTTTTCTTTCATCACCCAAATTTAAAACTCGAGGAAAGTCCTTTTTTTACTAATCTAATTATAAAGCTGCTCGCAACGTATCGATCGGTATATCGGTCGATCGACTTCGAACTCGGTTGACTCGTTGCGACGATCGAGTCGAGTTGATCGTGTATTCAAAGTCGATCTAAACGACGATTGATTCAAAAAATAAAAAAAAATTCTAAATGCTTTTAAAATTAGGACCTTTACATATTTTAAAAAAGAAATGTTTTTTTAATTGTAAATCTAAACACTTTATCTCTATAAAAATACCTAACTTTTTAAGTCAATTCCCTCACACTTCCAATACATTATTTTACATCAAACAATTTTTATACCATCTAAAATATTGGTTAAAATCAACCGTGTACTCCCGATGAGTAGGTAGCTTTGTATGAAGCTTAAACGCACGTCTCGGAGATGTACTTACTAGAAAAAAGTCAGTAGATTAAAGGGTTTTGATCGGAGGTAACTGAGTACTTTCGTAGAAAAATGGGTGATCAAAAAAGAAGTTATGACTCTGTTACCAACAAATTAAAAAGTACGATTCACCTTAAATTTGATCAATTTTCTTCGATTTACAATAATGTATTACTTAGGCATTCAAATGGGACTTCTGAATATACTGTTTATCAAGAAGCCGCAATCGAATATCACACTCTTTATCATTCGGATTTTGCATTCTGTGAATATTGAAAAGTTTTGAAACAAAGTCCCGCATGGAGCGAGGTTGAAATGCCACGGTTTCTTAATCGAGAAGTTTAAATTTTTAAGTTTTACTATGATTATTATTATTATCACTATAAAATAAAAACCATTTACTTACTAAAAAAATTTGTTGGTCCCTTGTAATTAGTGTTACGCTTAATAATACTAAGTATAAACCTGATTCATGGTAAAGTAATGTAATAAAAAACACAATAATATAATAGACAAGACATAAAAGATTTTTCAACGTTTAACTCTTATTATTCAAAGAATTATACCCTATTATATGCAAAACTATGATAGGGATTGAATAGACAATATGTGTGTGATGATCTCCTCACTAACGAACAATATCAATCCTAACAATTTAATATGTTCGACGATTAAGTCAACATGAGGTTATAACTCAAGGGCTTTCTATCGTATTTGGAAGAGAGAAATGTTGTGAATGTCTAAGCATTCAGTGTACAAACTTGTTTCTCTCTTTTACAATGAATAATATTTATATATTTAAGGCTATGTACGAGACAAAGAATTGTCATGTGCAATTCTCGTCTTTAATTGAGGTACAAGGTACATACTTGTTATTAACCTATTCTAGGTATCAGGACAAAGTCCTTTACAAGCTCAGTACCCTTGTCTAACTTAAAAGGGTAAGTCACGATAAGCGTGTGTGTACTACATCTTATATACTTCAAACTTATCCCACCTTTACTTTAGTCTTCAGAATCTCATTTTTCCTTTAGGGAGATCGTATGGGGTTCGGCGAGTCTATTGCCACGAATCACTAAACCCATCACATTCTTCTTCTTCTCAGGTACATGATTCATTTAGTTTCACATCACTGAATACTCAAGTCTTTCTCTTAAACTCAGGCTGAGCTCTTGAAGGCAACTCACTGAGTGATTGTTCACTCAGTGAGTTCATAGTGTTCAAGGTTATTGAATGTACTTAGGCGTATTGTTATTCAAATCCATCAGTGAGATCATCTTGTACATAATTGGCCATCAGTGAGATTACCTTGTATAGAGTTGGCCGTGAGTAAGATCATTCTGTACAAAGTTGGCCTAACAATCTTCCCTTATTTGGGTATAAAATATGCCTAAGTCATTCTTTACAAGTGAGCAACAGGCTTCTACTACTGCTGACTATGCTAGAGACAAATAATCCCTTTTCTAAAAAAATTACATATTTTCATCATTACATTATCCTATCAGTCTATTAGAAAGAGAAAAAACATTAGAAACAAAAGATAAGTTCTCATGCTTCCATTGCTTCTCTCTTTACTCTTGAAGAACGTAACACTTTTTCTTTGTCAGGCCTTCGTGCAATTAACTTTATGAGCTTGACTGCAAACCTTTTGTTCTCCTTAGACTAAATTTGTCTTGCCATAACCAGATACACGAAAAGTCCCTTAGTGGTGCACTTGTCAATGTCATTCATCCTTTGCAATGCATAATCACTGAATTCATTGATGAAGAAGATACCCCACTCAGGTTCTTCTATTACTATATTCTTCACAAATGGGACATTATCATGAAGTGACCTATTAAATTCCAACCCAGCGATTCTTGTTTCAGGTTCATACTCAATCCTTCTTCTTTTTTTTCCCTGGGTCCTTGTGGGATCTTGCTTAGCCAATGGTAGTTCTTTAGTGATGTTCAGTTGTGCCTTAACTTGCTTTAGTCTCTCATATCGTTTGCTTAGAGAGTTCAACAGATCAGGCACGCACTTGTTCATTTTGGTTCTGAGGATCCTACCTATTTTATCCCCTTCAGCTTGGCAAACGAGAATTCCATCATCACTTCAAAATTCCTTTCATCATTGTTCCTGATCACAAAGACTGAGAATGGCTTGGTGTAAGGGATGATTTGAAGATTTTTGATTGGCTCAGGGTTCCTCCTTTTTGTAGTGATCCATGTGTACTGGTCAAACAACTTCTTCAGTTGTAAGTTTCTCTCTTGTTGTTTCATCATCATGGAATCCTGAATGGCCTTCAGTTCTTCTTCTTTCTTTCTGATGAATTCCTGACCACCAGCCAAACTAAGAAGCTCCTTTGGATCTCCACCAACTTCTTTTACAAACTCAGCGGATACCTTGAGGATTTCAGCCCTTGTTTCCTCACTTAGCTTTGCTTTCTCAACCTTCTCCATTATGTCCATGTACTACTAAATTTGTTCAACTGTCGGCTTGTACATCTTTCCATTGATCTCATAAGGGATCAGGATTGGAGCATCAGAATCAGGCCTTCATTCCCTTCAATCCTTTACTAACTTCTTGGGAGGCTCCTCAGTTTCATCATCAATCTTTTTGCCTTTATCAATCTTCGAGACCGATGATTTCGGGATTGTTTCTTTAGTGATTGGTTTGATAGAGTTTAGTGGTGTAGGATTTAGTATTTCATGTGCTTGTTGTTGTTTCTCGGACACCGCTATCTCCAAGTTTGCCTTTGTTGGCTCCTCATTCTCCATTTTGCTCGTGCTCCCCCTCAGTTTGAGAGGAAGTTCCTTCCCAAGTTAGGAGCTTTGGAGCGACATTCTCCCCCTCAAAAGTTGAAGGATCAGGTCCACTAATTCCAACTTTTTGTAAAGTACATGGGTCTGAGGGGGAAGGTGTTGTTGTACCCTTGAATGCCTGAAACTTTTTAGTAACCATTGCTTTCATGGATTGAGTGTCAGCCTTATGGACTTGACATATTCTGAATGACCACTTGAGAAGACTCCATGACAGCAATACGTGTCTTGAGGCTAGGAATATCCGACTCCTTGTGTGAGACCCCCAAAATCAGGCAAGGAAACAGCTAGGCAGCAAGGGGGTGCCACGTCATGGTACAAGAAACAATGAAACACTGTCGACACAAAGTTGACGTAATAAAAACATATACAATACATCATATATATCAGAGTTTTTAAACAAAGGTCCCAGAGTTTTATAAGCGGAAAAATCTTTTATTTAATCATGGTTTTGTAACAAATAGTCACCAAAAATACAAAATAACGTGTGACAGCTTTTACCAAAACCAAACTTTAACAAGTAACATAGTAATCTCCAAGCTGCGATAATATCTTGTGCGCTCCCATCCAAGCAAAGCTAAGTAATAATACCTTAGATTAAACATGTAAAATCGTCAACATAAAGTTGAGTGATATTCATAGGTTTAGCAATAAAGGTGTGGAACACAAGCATTCATTTGTAAAACAAGAAAATAGGGAAAATGGTTATGAACATTAACCATCGTCCGAAACCATTATTATTGATGTTTAGTTCATGAACCGAAGCTTAACTCAATGTAAGTTCCTCTAGGGAGTATTCAGCCTAAATACTCAAGTAACAAAACAAATGCAATGCGTCAATGGTTAAACAACCGCAACATGGGACGGGGATTGTCAGTCCCGATGGATCCACCCACAACATTCGCGCTTAGCAACACAAGTAAATTAACGGTTCATGATCAAGAGAGGAAACTTAAGGCTATTGACTAAAAGCAATAATATCAATGAAAACTGTTGGAAAGCATACAAGTCTGGATAACATACAAGTTCTGGATAGCATACAGTTTTTAAATGGATGTGTTCCACCATGTAAAATCTCACCCCGCATTTAGAAATATTGTACAAGTAATAAAAGGGGATATGAACTCACCTTAATCCGCAAGATCAAAAGATGCGATAGAAATCAACGAGAGAACCAAAAGTTTCTTAGGAACGACCTAGAAACGAATTATGTGTCTTAGGCATATGTGTAAAATAGAATGAACGCACATGATTATATACTTGATTCATAAAGATTAGGCATTGTACATAGGGTTTTAAAAAGTGAAAAAAATAAGTCAAATTCCCAAAAATAGTAAGTTCCTGACACTTTTAAAGACCCCGCTTCAATAGTTTACTAATTGGCCGAAACTTTATTCGACTTGCAAAAATCATAATTCTCAAACCGTAAATCGTTAAGACTACTTCTTTACATCACTAGAGTCCTAAAAGAGTCTACTTTTCTGTAACATTTACCATGAAACCTTAAATCTCAGTTAAATTGGATTTACAATTTTAATACTACAAGTCGGTCCTAAAGAAAACATGTGACTGATTTTTAAGGCTTACGGAAACGGGCGTAATTTGAAATCTATAAGTGATATCAAAGCAAACTCAGTGGGAGGTGATAGCCTCTGAGTTCTCTACAAGGATCAAGAGCTCTTTTTAAAAGATTGTAGAAAAATCTTGAGTTATTACCCGTTTATCAGCAGTGTGCAAAATCAGACTCGTTTTACCACAAAAATCATAATTAAATAAGGGTAACACATCTCACAATGAGATTTCTTGATACATCTATCTAAGACCTGTATCTAGGTCCACATATTTTTAACTAACTGTATAAACCCATTTAACATTTTCAAAATCACAAAAACATCAAAGACCTTCAAAATCTATACCAAAATTTAATCATCCCACTCATATTGATGTATATTATAATATATAGACCCAATTAAAGTGAGACCAATTGGAGATGATAGATATAAGTGTCCTCTACAGTTCATACTTTTACATATTTAGGTGTTTATGTACAAAAATTTCGAGTTACTGGCTATATACAGCAGGTGTACAGAATCTGCGCACCTTCACATTTAAATCATAACTAAATCATCGGACCTCGTCTCAGATTGAACGAGTCGGCAAAACGAACCTAAGACCTGGAGGTATCTCATCCTACTTTGCTCCTACAGGTAAAACCTACGAAATATTTTCAAAACCCATTTTTAACACAGGCCTATCGGAATCAACAATTCAATCTATCCAAACACTAGTTTTAACCCATTTTCAAATCATCAAACCCTATTAAATGCCATAATCATTCAAATCAAAATAATAACATAATATATAAGCATGAATATGTTCATAAAACTAATATCCATGGATGATTATATAATAAGAATATAAACAAAATCAAGAAAATCAAATTACTTACAATAGAGATGATGGATTCAAGAACACCAATAATTGATCAAGGTATTAAAACCCATACATCTAAATAGATTCAAAACCGATGATTATTAGTCTTTCAAAAATCAATTGAAATCAGCCCCAAATAATCTCCAAGATAGATGATGAAGCTTGGTTTGATGCATGCATAAACCAAGATGCAAGCAAGGAACATAAGCCCTTCAAATTTAGTTATAAATTAACAAGAATTCAAAATGATGATTGTATTCTTATCTTAGTTTTAGGACAACAGGAAATAAAAAGAGAAATGAGATGGTGAGTTTGTATCATCTATTATAAGTGGTGTTAGAATGATTTTCAAGCAAACTAGAGAAAGAGAGACAAGCGTCTAAATGATGAGTCACAACATATGCAAATGGACACGTTGAATTTTGATTAATGCGCCTCTCTTAATTGCTTTGAGGTGAGTTTTAATAAATCTTAGCTCACAATTTATAAAGACGGGTATTATCGAAGCCCGGTATTTTTAATGTTACGCGATTTGAAAAATATTCGTCAAACACGAAAAATAAACGCTCAATATAAAATAAAATAGAAGTCGGCATTCTATGAACATTGATATTTGATAAATAAATAAGGGTTTATAATTTAATAAACTCACGTCGTATAAACGAATAACGCCTAAAGGTCTAACGTAAATTACGAGAAATGCTCGTAAAACGCGAAATTAAAACGACGACAATAGAAACATATTTCTATGTCATAACGATGATATTTATGGAAAGATAATTATTTTGACTTCTTAGAGTCGAAATAGCCATCGGTAATGGTTCCATCGAATCGGGTAAACTTTTTATAAAACACGTGCGAGTGCTTTTAAATCAAAACTTTCGATTTAAATAAATATAGACAAATAAAATAAAATTTTAATAATTCGAAAAAAATTATTTTGCATTGTTAGAAAAATAATTAAAATACAATTTTATTAAAATTCTTGAATTCTCAATATTTACGCATAAAAAGTAAAAGAAACGGGTTAAACATTATAAAATTGAAAGGTACGAATAAAAAAATAATTTAATTACCGAAAAAATACGAGTTCTCACACCTTGAGACTTTGAGCAATTAAAGACAGATTCGCCCTACATTCGTAATATATCCCTTGGCATCCTTGTTCATTTGAAATTCAGCCTCATGATCTATATGAACAGTTTCATGAATTGAAACACACTGAGACTTGACTGCTTGAAGCTCAGACTGATGATCTGCAAGCCTATTGAGGACCTTAGTCATTTATTTGGGAGTCCGATCTAAGAGTACGATCAAGCTATAGTTTGCAACACTTAGAGGATTTTTCATCTTTGCATTTATTTGGAGACATTAACAAAAAACACACAATCAAAAGATCATAATATCTTTACTAAAACAACATTAAAACACATAATCTTATTTCATTGCTCGATCATTTTTTGATAATCTTTTTTTCAAGGGATCACAAAATGAATTCACATTCATATATGCCAACTATGACTTCACTTACCGATATCTCGATCATTTCGGGTACCGATACTCGCCCATCTTTGCTCATCAAAGATTTGTTTGAAGCATGGCAAGGTCGCATGAGAACGTACATCATGGGCAAACCCAGTGGTCGACTTATGCTTCAATCAATTGATAAAGGACCATTAGATTGGGGAGAGGTTACCGTCAACAATGTGACAAGGGCAAGGGAGTATCATGAGTTAACCGATGCCAACAAAATCATTGTAGATGCCGATGAAGGGCTGTTCAGACAATTCTTCAAGCCCTTCCACCCGATATCTTTAGAATGGTAAGTGAACATAAAGTGGCAAAGGATCTTTGGGATCGAATTGCGCTTTTGTTACAAGGGACATCTCTCACTAAGCAAGAACGAGAGTGTCAACTGTATGATTTGTTTGATAGGTTCACATACCTTCCAGGGGAGACTCTTCATGATTTCTACTGGCGTTTTACCACTTTGATGAATGACATGAACGTCTATAATCTAAGGATTGAACAGTTTCAATTAAACACCAAGTTTTTGAACACGTTACCCCCTGAATGGAGTCAATATGTCACTGATGTCAAGATGATTCGCGATTTACACAAGTCCAATTTAGATCAACTCTATGCTTTCATACAACAACATGAGAAGCATGTGATCCAAAAACGAATCTCTCAGGGATCTTATCATGAACCAATGGCATTATTGGCAAACCATCCTACACTGTCATACCACAACTCTCAGCTTGGTTTAGGACACAAATCTTCATATCAACCTGTGTATCAAACACCAAGCTTCCCATAGTACTTGATTCTGCCACAGCCGCCTACATCTTATCACCAACCAGCAACATCATCATCACAAGGAGATTCACATCCATTACCTTATGCTTCACACCAGTATTCACCGTATCAACCTCCAACAAACCTTGCTTGTACCTATCCACAACTTGAGGCTCCTCAACCTCATTACTCACAACAAGTCAGTGCTCCATCCAATCAGATTGTAGCTCAAGCAGCACCAGCATTCTACTGTGAAGATGACATCCCTGTCCCTGAGTTTAGACAAGGAGATAGCCCTACTGATATCCTTGCTCAAATGTCTGCTTATCTAAGTCAAACATTGAACAAATAAGGTTACAGAGGTCCAGCAACAACTAACAATCAGTTAAGGAACTCTTCTAACTCTCGAAAACAGGCAACAATTCAGGACAGAAGAGTTATGGTACAACCACTTCAAGGGAGATCTAATTCGTCTACTTCTGGTGCACGTTCATCCAATACTACTGCTACAAGAGGAAACAGCACTGGTAAAATGAAGGTGGTTATTTGCTACAACTGCAAAGGGGAAGGGCACATGGCCCGAGAGTGCAAGCAGCCTAAGAGGAAAAGGGACGGCACATGGTTTTAGGAGAAGATCTACCTGGTGAATGCTCAAGCCCAAGGTAGTGAGCTTGATGAAGAAGAGTTAGCATTCCTTGCAGATCCGGGAGTAGCGGAAACTGACGGTCTCACAACAGTCATCACCAATAATGCTGCATATCAATGTGATGACTTGGATGCATACGACTCTGATTGTGATGATCTTAACACCGCCAAAGCAGCTCTCATGGCAAACCTTTCACTATATTGAGCTGATACAATTTCTGAGGTACTACATACTGCTATAGATACTAGTATTGTACCTTATCAAGTTGAGCAAATGTCTGAGTATTTGGAATAGCCTCCGGTGGTTAGTAACTCAATCGACGAGACAAACAATGATAGCAATATTAGTGAAAGTCCTCAGACTTTGAGTGAACCACAACCGGGAGCTATTACGACTACCAATTCGTCTGCTCAACCTGATTTGGTTATGGTCCCGGCATCTTTGCATAGCCAAATGAATAACGCGGTCCTTGAAACCCTTAATGCTAATCAGACTTTATCTGTCGAGCTTGCTTTGCATAAGGACAAGGTTCAAACCTTGGAAATGACTCCCGTGTCCACTACCTTAACCAATCCTGAATTTGATAGGTTTAGGAAAGTTCAAATGGACAATCTGCTAGAAATTGAGAGTTTAAGAGCAAATCTTTCGAATGAACTTAAAGAAAAAGAGTCAGTCGTTAATAATTTTCAACAGCTTCAAACGGATTTTGAAATTCTTGAGTCCAAACAGATTGAAATGGAAATTAAGACGTCTGAAAGAATAAAGGAAACAGAAATTAAGCTTTTAAAACAATATGTTGCCTCACATCTAGTACACTTGTTTCATGCATCATTTAAAGAGTTCAATCTATCGCGTCTAATAGACCTACCACCTAACCCGGGGTATGCAAAGCAAGCGCTGCACCACAACCCACGACTTTATGATGCAACCAAGTTAGGATTAGTATTAGATCCAATTGTGTTCTTGAATGATTCTGAGAGTATGACACCATATGAAGAGAAGCGGTTAAAATTACTTTCTACATATCCTGAATATGATTATGCTCAAATGAATGCAAAGAATGCCACAATAGATTTTAGAAATCGCTTTAATATGCAAAAGAGAACTATCCAAACATCCAATTTCATGCCTACTAGAGAATGCCTTAGTATAATTCCTACACTCGTTAACTTGGACCAACCGAAGGAAATTCCTAAGAATCTTCCACCGATTAGTACGGTAAAGCTCAGCTTGGAAGAGACTGGGCAATACCTTACCGAGTTTGACAAGGTCATCCTGGAATATACGACTTCAACGGTTCTAACCGCTGGAGAATGGGCGTTCGAACACATGAAAACGGTGTTTGAGAAAGAGATCGTTCCGTTTGTGGACCATATTAAACAAGGAGTCTATGATCTAGCGTGTAATCTAAGTTTTGAAATTGGTGAAGTTCAAAAAGTTTCTATGAAATGGATGATGCTTATGAACAACATTTAATTGAAAAAGAAAAGATTTTATCCGAATATGACCGATTTTTAGAAAATCAATCTAAAAATAAAACTCTTTCAAAACTAAATGATGGTGGAAACTCCATTGAGACAAGTGACAAGATGATTCAGATGGTTCAGGATTTAGAGGAAGAGATGATGAGAATTAAGAGAGAATTACTAGAAACAAAAACGGAACTAGAGGTTGCAGAGACTAAGAATCATGTCCTAGAAAATAGAATTAATTCTATGCTAGGAGAGTGTGAACAAGTAAGGCAGGGTGACTCACAAAATTCTGGTTCAATAGAAGAACGCCTCGCTTTTAATGCGACAGAACAAAAGTCATTAATTGACAAACTGAACAGGAAATGTGAGGAATCCTCTGACCTAAAAATTCAGCTCATAGACAAAAACATGGTTATTGGAGAATTAAAGGAGACACTTCAACTCAAAGGACGAGAAAGTGTTGATAATCCAGCTACTGTCTCTGCCTCGACCTCTAGTGCTCCCAAAACCAACCCACGTGTGCTATATCGGGATCCAAAATTTAAGAAAAGCCCCACTAAGTTTGCCACATATATGAAAAATGCCTTAGAACATGCTGATCTAGCTAGAGAGATTGTTGATGAAATGCATGAACGTGATCCCACAAGTCATAGTGTATATGAGCTTTTATTATATGTGGATCGCGTTCAGGATTGTTTAGCAAACTTAGAGTACATTGGGCAACCGATATCTGTACCATCTAAACAACAAACCACCGTTGCCATTAATCCATTCAATAAAACCCCAGGAGCTAAACCTGTATTAAACACACCCATCAAGGCTAAGTCAAAATCAATAACTAATGTTCCCTTGGCTTCTACAGGAGTAACTGTGTCCACTAAGGCTAAAGGATCTCAAGACAAGAAAGATAGGATCAAGCCTTCCACTAATAGGACTAAGAATAAGAAAGTAGAAGTGCACCCTAGGAATGTTATTTCAGTTTTAAATAAAAAGAATCATGTAGCTAAGACAAAAGGTTCTCTTTATGAGTGGAAACCTAAGCAAAATGTGAATTCTAATGCGAAATGTTGGAATTGTAATGAATGCATGTTTTCTCAGCGTCATGATTTGTGCCTTGTTGATCACGTGAATGAAATGTATGCTATTAAGAACAATCTTGAATGGATTCCAACGGGGAAGAAATTCACCCAAGTTGGTTGGCAATGGAAACCCACTGGTAGGACCTTCACTGCTAATGGAACTAAGTGCCCTTTAACTAGGATCACATCCACGGAAGTTAGGTCTAAGCGTCCTTTAAATAGGAACACTAGCACTAAGAAATGGATAAAGCGCCCTTTAACTAGGTCTGCCCCCACTATTGTGCCTACCAGTGGTAATGTCCCCAGTCAAAAAGTACCTCAGAATACTAGACAACTAGAATCTAAGCCAACCACTAGTAAGAAAATCTGGAAGCCTAAAGTTTCGTCTGATAGCAAATCTAAGATAATTACATCTGTACCTGCTAACTCAGAGGAACAATTAGAATCCGATACATCGTCTGTGTTTGGTAATATTTTCAGGTCGTCCAAATTATTCTTTGGTATTTAGACTCGGGGTGCTCCAAACATATGACTGGAGACCGCTCGATGCTCAGAAATTTCGTCAGCAAGTTTCTAGGAACGGTTAAATTCGGCAACGACCATATAGCAAAGATTATGGGTTATCGTGAATACCAAATTGGGAATGTTACGATTTCAAGGGTTTATTATGTGGAGGGACTTGGTCACAATCTATTTTCAGTGGGACAATTTTGCGATTCAAACCTTGAAGTAGCTTTTCGACAACATACTTGCTTTATTCGCGATCTTGCAGGAAATGATTTGTTAAAAGGTTCTCGAGGGGATAATCTCTACACTCTGTCTATTCAAAACATGATGGCCGCCTCTCCTGTTTGCCTGCTCTCCAAAGCATCTAAGACCAAGTCATGGTTGTGGCATCGACGGTTATCTCATCTTAACTTTAATGCTATTAACCATTTGGCTAAAAACGAACTTGTTCGTGGTCTTCCAAAACTTAAGTTCGACAACGATCATTTATGTTCCGCGTGTTCTTTGGGGAAAAGCGCCAAGAAATCTTACAAACCTAAAGTAGAAGACACCAACCAAGAACCAATGTATCTTTTGCACATGGATCTTTGCGGGCCAATGCGTACGGCTAGTGTGAGTGGTAGAAAATACATCCTCGTCATAGTGGATGATTTCTCAAGGTTTACATGGGTAAAATTTTTAGCATCCGAGGATCAAGCACCAGAGTATATCATTACTTTCTTAAAGATGATCCAAGTACGTCTTAATGCTACTGTTCGCCGCATTCGCACTGATAATGGAACTGAGTTCGTTAATCAAACTCTACGAGACTATTACGAAAAGGTAGGTATTTCACATGAAACTTCTGTTGCCCGCACTCCACAACAAAACGGTGTCGTGGAAAGACGTAACCGTACACTTATGGAAGTTGCTCGAACTATGTTGATTTATGTGAATGCTCCTTTATTCTTATGGGCTGAAGTAGTGGCAACCGCATGTTATACCCAAAACCGCTCCATCATCCGCAAACGCCATGGTAAAACTCCATATGAGCTACTTCATGGACACAAACCCGATATTTCATTTCTTCATGTGCTTGTTGCACTTTGTTATCCAAATACAAATAGTGAGAATCTGGGAAAACGTCAACCGAAGGCTGATATTGGAATTTTCATTGGTTACTCGCCTGCAAAGAAAGCTTACCGGATTTATAACCGTCGTCTTGGCAAGATAGTAGAAACTTTGGATGCCGATTTTGATGAGCTGACAGCGATGGCTTCTGAGCAACACAGCTCTGAACCCACATTACACGAGATGGGAACCGGTACAATCAGTTCGGGATTAACTCCCAACAATCCTACTTCTCCATCATTTATACCACCTACAAGGTCCGAGTGGGATAAGTTATTTCAACCTATGTTTGATGAATTCTTTGATCCACCGAGTAATGATTCTCCAGCACCTATAGTAGTAGCTCCGATTCCCTAAGTTGTTGCTCAAGATAATGGAAATCTATCCGAGGCATCTACTGTTACTCTTAAACCAGATGCCCCATCCCCCACCAATTCACAAACAACACCTGAATCTTCACCCCCACTCGTTCCTAATGATGTTGAAGAGGATCTCTATGATCACAATTTAGAATATGCTCACTTACAAGAGCTTCCCTTCTTTGGTTCACATATACCTGAAGACCCTATCGGTGCGTCTACCTCAGAGGAAGCTCCTGCAATCGTTCACTCCCGACCACCACGGATTGAAACTCACAACACAAAATGGACAAAGGATCACCCAATCCGCAATATTATTGGTGACATCGATCGACCAGTCTTAACACGCCACCAACTCCAAGAACATGCATTATATTGCTACTTTGATGCATTTCTGTCCGACACTGAACCTAAAAACTGGCAACAAGCCATGACTAAATCATCTTGGATTGAAGCCATGCAAGAGGAACTTAATGAATTTAAACGTCTTGATGTGTGGGAATTAGTTCCTTTACCCAACAACGTTGAAATCCTTACATTGTTGTGGGTATATAAGGTTAAACTCGATGAGTTGGGTGGAGTGCTGAAGAACAAAGCTAGATTGGTTGCTAGAGGTTACAAACAAGCTTTGGGTATTGACTTTGAAGAATCCTTTGCTCCTGTTGCACGATTGGAGGAAATTAGACTATTCCTTGCTTATGCTGCTCACATGAACATGATCGTCTACCAAATGGATGTTAAGACGGCATTTCTCAATGGTGAATTAAGGGAAGATGTCTATGTAAGCCAGCCGAATGGATTCGTCAATTCAGAGTATCCTAATCACGTGTACAAGCTCAAGAAGGCTCTTTACGGGTTGAAACAAGCTCCACGCGCGTGGTACGATCTCTTATCGTCGTATCTCATCTCCAAAGGCTTCTCCAAAGGCAAAGTAGACCCAACATTATTCATTCTCAAGGAGGACAACGACATGATACTGGTACAAATTTATGTTGATGATATAATATTTGCTGCTACTAATCAACGTTTGTCTGACCATTTTGAGAAAATTATGTCCACACGCTTTAAGATGTCGATGATGGGAAAAATTTCATTTTTCTTAGGGTTGCAAATTTCTCAGAATCCCAGAGGCATCTTCATTAATCAATCCAAATTTGCTCTTGTATCATTAAAGAAATATCATTTTGAAAACTGTGACCTCGTGGATAATCCAATGGTGGAGAGATCCAAGTTAGATGAAGATAAGGAAGGGATAGCTGTCGATCCTAAACTTTACCGTGGGATGATCGGCACCCTTCTCTATCTGACTGCTAGCAGGCCTGATTTGCAATTTGCTATATGCATGTGTGCCCGGTATCAGGCTCGGCCTACCGAAAAGCACTTACATGTTGTGAAAAGGATCTTTCGGTATCTTAAAGGAACACTTCATCGTGGTCTGTGGTATCCGAAGGATTCCTCTATTGCACTAATCTCATATGCAGATGCGGATTATGTCGGGTGTCAAGATACCAGACGTAGCACTTCTGGCAGTGTGCAACTTCTTGGAGATAGACTTGTTAGTTGGGCATCAAAAAGGGAGAAAAGCGTTGCGATATCAAGTACGGAGGCTGAATACATTGCTATGTCCGGTTGTTGTGCTCAAGTTCTTTGGATGAGATCACAATTGACTGACTACGGTCTTGGATTCAACAAAATCCCGATGTACTGTGATAACAAAAGTGCAATCGCTCTGTGCTGCAACTACGTTCAACATTCTCGAGCAAAGCACATTGACATCTGCTACCACTTCATCAAAGAGCAAGTGGAAAATGGAGTGATCGAACTGTACTTCGTCAACACTGAGTATCAGCTGGCAGATATTTTCACAAAGGCCCTAGATCGAGGACGTATCGAGTTTTTGATCGACAAGCAAGGCATGAAATCATTCTCACCAGCTACACTTAAGGAGTTGGTAGAAGAATCTGAAGAATAGTAGTGGTAAACTATTCTCGAGTATCCTTTGATCGTGATCTTGTATATTATCGTATATATTTAAACCACCAAAAGCAAAATACAAAAATATAAAACATAGAAAAACCATAAAAAATATAAAACATTCAAAATCCATAAAAAATATAAAATCAAGAAAATCCAAAAATATTTTTCATTTTCAAAATGGGCATGTCTTTTAGTACGGTAATATTTACGACCTTAGAAATGTCGATTAATATTGACACGACACCATAAATAGAGTCCGTATAAAAGTTGTACAAGTTTTAAAACATGCCCATTATGGCTTGTAGTTATATCAGACTGCAACCCGCTTTTCGCATTAAAGTCACGTATTTCTTATGAAAACGTTGGCTCACAACGGGAATTAATTTTCTCGGGCAAGATTTACTTTAAAACCTTGTAAGGGACTAAGTTTACTTTAAAACTTGGTCTAACATAAATTAGTGTACGTATCAGTGCACTTATTTTGTCAAAATAAGAGAAATCTTATTACCACCAGAATCGTTCCATAAAAACACTAAACCAGAAAAAGTCTTCATGGATATTTGTTTTTTTAAAAACAATGACTACAGCTCTTTAAATAGAAAACGGGTCTATGTTTAAGGGGGAGCAAACATTATATTGCTTTTGGAATTAAAATTTATCTTCAAAAAGGGTTTTCAAAAAATATAAACCGACCATTCTCATCATTATATGTTGTGTAATCTTATGTGGTTTGAGGTATAGCCTGTTTGAAATTAAGATTTAGGAGTTTGTTTTCGTGTTTGTTTTCAAAGATAAGACATAACGGGTTTAGGTGTTTGCTAGTTCACGTGTTTTTACATGTGTTGTTTGAACATCTTAAACCTTTGGGGTAAATAATTGCACACTTGCAACAAGGGGGACCAAGTTGCAATTTCTTGCAACATGGTTTGACCAAAGTCAAATAACCCCCCCCCCCCCCCCCCCCCCCGTTTGTCTGTCTTCACAGAAACACACACATACTTTCACTCCTTCCGCCATTGTTAGAAGCTTCAAACTCCATCTACTTGTGCCTCTCTTTGTATTTGATCTAGGTATAACCTTCTTCATCAGTGCTTATATTTTAGATTAATCTATCATGCTCATATCATAAACTAAAAACATGTACCCATCCGAATCTGTACAAATCTAGGGTTTATAGATTATTGATAAAAATGAGATTTTAGAGCTGGGATTTGTTCATCGTGCCAAGATATACATTGGTTATAAACAGGTTGGCCTATAACATCTTCTTTGTCCCGTAATCGCACTTTTAAGATTTGCCTAGGTTCTATCACCAAGAATGCGATCCATGACTACGATCGATTCTCATCGCATTGATTGCGATGGTCTTTTTACGATCTATTCGCTGCGATGCCTCATTACGATGGGCCTATTGCGATGGTCCATTGCGATGGATCGTTGCGATGGTCCGTTGCGATGGATCGTTGCGATGGTCCGTTGCGATGGACCGATGCGATGGGTCCGTTACGATGGCACCAATGCGATGGTCCGTTACGATGGCACCAATGCGATGGTTCGTTACGATGGCACCAATGCGATGGTTCGTTACGATGGCACCAATGCGATGGTTCGTTTCGATGGCACCAATGCGATGGTTCAGTACGATTGCACCAGTGCGATGGGTAGGGTACGATGGGTTAGCACGATTGCACCAGTGCGATGGGTAGAGTACGATGGGTTAGCACGATTGCACCAGTACGATGGGTATAGTACGATGGGTCACGTACGATGGATACAATACAATGGGTACACTTCGATGGGTACAATACGATGCATTATTACAATGGACAAAATTTGCAAGTTTTTAAGATATGTTAAGCACTATAGTGGACTTAGTTTTGCCATGCCTTTGCCTTAAATATCTCTTAATTCTAGATGTGATTCTGAATATATGAACCTTGTCCATATGAACTATGCTTGTTTTGTGCAACTCAAACATATGTGGTGACATTTGTTGTGATTTATATCCAATGCTTAGGATTTACATAGTTTACGAGATATATATGTGTGTATATCAAATGTGCTTGTGTTTATCTCAAAGAAGGAAAATGTCGATCACCGAAGAAGAACAAAAACGTCTAGATCTTATCCTTGTTCCACTTAATGCTAGAATGAAACATGCACCAAATAATTTTCGTCTGAGAGACGATTTCGATCCTTCTTTGGCGACATTCAAATCGCAACAGACATCCTAGATTGTTCACCAATAAAGGATGCATCACGTGTCACTGCATCAGTCCCTGAAGTATACATGCACGAATTTTGGGCAACTGCCTCAATCACACTAGCAAAGCAATTGTCAAAGAAGATAATCTCCTTTACTCTAAACAACAAAGACTTGACATTTGACCTGCGTCAGCTTAGGCAACTTTTTAAGCTCCCTAAGCTAGCAAAAGGGGAACACTTTGTGCCTGACCCAGATTCAGAAGAACTACTTAGAGTAATCCGAGAATTGAATTATGAGGGTGAAATTAGTTTTCTTTCTCAGTTTAACACGTCACATATTGGGCAACCTTGGAAAGCAATTGTCACCACTTTAGTAAAATGCCTTACTTCCAAGATTCGCGGATCAGACGCAATGCGACCCGCTCAGGCAGTTATCTTTTGGGGTCTCTACACCGGATCTAAAGTGGATTATGCTTTACAACTTTGGGAGGAATTTTGTCATCAATTCACAAGTTCCAAGAGAAAAGCGGTGCATCTCCCATTTCCAAGGTTCACAAAACTCATTATCAATTACTTCATGAAGAGTGACCCAGATATTGATCCTCGTGGGAACTTCTTCTATCATACTCAAGATAATGACGATGTGTTAGACACTATGACTGCGGATAATCAATTCACAAAGAATAAACTCAGACCAGCTCCAGTGCCAGCAATCAGATGAATGAAGGAATAAGGGAAAGTGATCACTACAGAGAAATGCTACAAGATATTGAAGCACAGTTCAAACGAGCAAATGCAGATCCCTCCGAAAAACAATCAAAGACGCAAAAAGGAAAACGAAAGAAAAGAATTTCCAAGCGCCAATCGACTGTTTCATCAAAAGACAAAGGCACAGGGAAAGAGCATTTAGTTGATGAAGATGCTGAAGATGCTAAGATGACCCAAACAGAGGAAGAACAGGAAGAAATACCACTCCGAAGGCCTAAGAAAGCAAAGCAGACAAAAGGTAAAGAAGCAAGTGTTGCTTCAAATGAACCTGCTCAACAACAAATTTCTGAAGCCAAACGACTGCGTATCGTTCTTCAACAAAGCAGACAGGAAGCTTTTTCCACAAGATCAGGCTCAAGAATGTTTGAGGACTTAGCAGAATTCGGCAATCCTGATGCTAACATGGCATTTTATGAAGATCCTACCGATGAAGATGCTTATGAAGATGCTGATAACTTCCACTTTGAAAGTCGTGAGCAGAGTGAAGAACGTGAGAGCAGTGCAGACACAGATACAAGTATGATGTATCGAGACACCAATATTACCACATCCTTACCAGAACCAACTCACATGGTGTTAAACGACGATGCTCATGCAACACTTATACCAGAGACTCAACTTCAAAGTAAGTCTACTTCCGGCTCTGATGATGTTTTAAAATATCTTAATTTGGAAGGGGAGGGTGTTGAGGTCACAAACACTGATCCATCAACAAATGAAGCAATGGTGGATGTTCCCATAACTACTGTTACATCAACCACCACTCCACCATTATCCACCCCGGTCATCAATGAGGTCATTACACCAGTTATCACCCCAGCACCTGCTGCACAACCAGTATCAACCACTATCATAACCACTGAATCTACACCGTCATCCACAGCTGAACAACCTGTATCAACCACCACCCCAATCACTGAATCTACATCAACACCTGTCCTTGAACAACCAGTATCATCCACCACCACTCTAACAGTTATGGTTACACCTCCACCAGCAGAACCACAAGTATCATCCACATCTAATCCATTCCTCACAGTCAATGATCCACTGATCCAGTCTCTTCAACAACAGCTGGAGGCTCAAGCTACACAAATCATTACATTGACTGAAAGGGTCACCACTCCTCCCAAGGAACCACAACCTGATGAGCCTACACTTCAGAAAATATACGACAGAGTGTCTAAACTTAAAGTACAACACAAATCATTTCTTGGAGAGAAGAAAACTCGTGACAAAGAGAATGCCGCTTTTCTTGGGTCAATTGACGAGAAGATGACCACGATCATTCGACGAGAAGTCAAGTCCTATGTTGATCAACAGCTACCAAATCTTCTCGGTAATGGTTTATCTACCCTTCAACTAATGACAATGTTATAGACACGTCTGCTAGATATGGGAGCTCATAAATCGAAACACAAACGAAAAGTTTTGCAATATCTCAACAAAGCAATTATTGAAGATACACCTGTATATACTACCGACTCTGAGTCTAGCGATGAAGACGAACTAGAGGAGGAAGAAGATGAGGGTAACGATGAGGAGGATGATGGTGACAATGAGCAAAATGAGGAAGAGGATAAGGAAGGAGACGAGGAGGAAGAAAAGGACGAGGAAGAAAAGGATAAGGATGACGATGAAGATGAGGACGAGGATACAGATGATGATGAGGATGATGATGATGATAATGACGACGGTAATGAAACGAACAAGGTTGATAAGAATGACGAAACGGGTACTAATGCCGAAGAGCCTAATAAGGATGACAGTGATAAGGCTACTGAGAAAGGTTTAGAGGAAGCTGCAGAAAAAATTGCTGAAACCGCTGAAAAGACAATAGAGTCTACTGTACCAGAAACTCAGCAACTTGACACAGGTATATCTACTGCACCAGCTATTAATACTGATTCTTACAATGAATCTGTAGAATATATGCAAGCAGAAGAACCAACAGGGCCAATCCTAGAAGACGAACCTCGCGATGATATACCAGTGATGCAAGATCAACCTTCAACACCATCTGAAGATCAACACAACATTGATATGGAAGTTGAAGACTTAAATGTACCAGAACCAACGTTTGCTGAATCTTTAATCGTCGATGACACGGTACAGGAGCAACTTTGGCTAACAAATGTAGCACCACAGCATCCTTTTGACACTGCAACTGAAATGGAGCTGACTCAATTCCTCGACAACCCTATCGATTTCTCGGCCTTTCTACGGTATTCTCATGGGAAACCGACAATGACTCCGGATCTGATCAAAATGGCAGCTGCAAACGTGGACTTCTTTGATACTTTGAAGATCAGCCATAATGAAGCAGAATATCATTTGAATGAGCTTACCAAGGCAATGAGAGCGACAACTACAGGAATTCAGACTCCCGTATTGCGACCTCTTACACCAACGGTCATTTCCGGTTCTGCAACAATCCCAATAGAGCACTTTGTTACTCACGATCTTGAATACCTTGAAAATGGAGCACATAAATATGGCACGTCACTCACTATGGTCAAGGCTGTTAACTTGGAGAATGTTCCATGGATAGAGGATAAAGTACCTGATGCAATATGGAGAAAGAAATTGCTCAAGTTTTATGACACTTATGCTTCACTTGGCATATCTCACTGGAATCCAAAGAAAAGGTTAGCTTACAATCACTTACATCGTCCTAAGAGAGGTGCTTCTATTGTCTCGACTCACAGGATCAAAAGCATTCAAGGAGCAACCACTCAGACGGTATTCGGCTATGATTACTTGAATGTAATCGAGTTCAAACGTACTGATGAGAAAGAATACCGAATTGACGAAAGTGATCTCTAGTACCTTCAACTTGAAGACATCGAAGATCTTCTGTTGTTATTGGCTCAGGAGAAAGTTAACCATTTACCACCTGAGATAGTCATTGCATTGAGCTCCAACTTTCGTCAATATGCTAGGAAAATCTTCATTCAAAATCGGGTGGAAGACTTTCAACTTGGAGTGGAGAGTTATCAGAAGGACTTAAACTTGGAACGTCCCCATACAACTCCACTCAGCAATTTCCATAAGAACAAGAAGGTTTATATGGGGACCACAATGCCGGAAGCAGGGATCTTTTATCCAAATGAGACTGGCGTCATGCAATATATGCGATTCTCCGAACTGTACAAATTCAGCGATGGTACGCTCAAGCATGTTCGAGATGATCTGACGGTTCTCAATGCCAACCTACCGCTTCCAGCAGGTTAGTACACCTGGACAACCCAATGCAAAAAAGGAGCAAAGTACGCGATTAAGAAGATCGAGGAACTCCTAAGGAAGCGCCGGTTGATACGAAGTATGGAACGATTCGTCGGTGGACGACCATATGGAGCTCACCAAAGGTTCACGGAACGAACCATTTAATTATGGTTTGTCTTATAACAGGTCAACTCCATATGTCTATAATTGTGAATATGTTACTTTTTGCATAATCAGCTTTTGTGGCTTGTTGTAGTGTAAAAGTATGATATTTTTCAAGAATTTCTCTCGAGATTCTAAATCTTTCAAACAAATCATACTCAAGCACTACAACTTACCCTCATTAATTTGAGGGGGAGCATTAATATGTTCTTTGGTCAACATCTAATTTCATTTTATTACCCAAAGACCGATTAATCCATTAATATCTAAAATATTGATGGTTAACATTTTGGAAATGGGAGAAAATGGGATTAAGGAGACTTAATGGTATTTGGCTAAACAATAAAAAGGCTTAAAAGATAAACCAACCTAACATGTGTAATGCACAAGTTAAGGGGGAGCGTTTTTGATGATCAAAACCACTTAAGGCACAAAAACTTTGATTATAATATCACAAGTGTTTTAAGTGATTTTTTCAAGGATTTTTCATGGTGACAATACTTACCCAAAACACATTTAATTCATGACGGATGTGGTGACAAAAGGGTGGTAGGTATAGGTATTAGTCCAATGATTCATCAGAACCGATGGAATCTTCCCTAGGACAATTCCCTAGATAGAATTAGAAGTCCTAGGAAAGATGGAGAATGATTGTGAACGTAGCTGAATGCAGACCAAGTACATAAGCTAGCACTGGAACAATCACAACAAGGTGCTAGTGATGACGTATTGGTAAGCATTGAAGGGGTTGAAGAATGAAAAAGAATTGTAAAGATAAAGGGTGTAAAGAAAGAAGCCCTCCTTACAACTTTAGGGAGAAACCGGGTCAATACATATGCTATTGAGATCATTTTTTAATGATTCTCGATATTGAAGAAAGACATCATGGACCCAGTGATGCAATGCACAACCCTCCCCAGCTAACTCAAATATCTCTCAAAAGGTATTTGTTTTAATCACACGGAGATCAACACGTTATCTATTGGTTTATTCACTCTGAATAGACTGATATTGAATAGGTGACACTCCTCTCCAGCCATCGCTCACTAAATCAACACGCACTATCGAGCTAGAGCCACGAGATCATCAAAAGTCTCATTAGGACACTTTTCATTTATTCCTTGCTTCTTCACACACTGTGAAAAGTAAGAGATCTTTATGAGTCCTACGCAGTATTCTTGTAATATTGCCAGAACATCCGAGTGATACGCAAGTATTACAATGAAGATGGAAATCCTGCTTGAGCCAACATCAAACAAGCTCATGGTAGGTGACACGTGCGGTTCTTTAAGAACTAATCTTGTGACAACTGGAAAGAAACGGTAGTTTAATTCTTAATTGAACTTAAACTCGTTCCAGGCCTCTACGCATTATCTTACGATCTTGCCAGAACACTCAGAGTGACGCTCTTTAGTGTTCACAGTGACAAGCGGAAATCCTTCTAGTGTTAACATCAAACAACACTTGGTAGGTGACAAGCAAGATTCAATTTGAATTAAGTTTGTGACAACTGGAAAGCAACGATGGTAAATATCTTAATTGAAATTCACTTGTTCCAGGTTTCATGAATTGACGGCTTCAATCATAAGGATTTTAAATCCAAATGATTCACTCTTTATGTTCGCAGACAGCTTTGGACGGTCGAATAAAGAGAACGGGTTTACCCGCGAAATCCTGTCAGGAGTTACTTAATTGAAACTATCCGTCACGGGTACGATATCTAATATAGTCCAACGGTCTTCACCGACCGGAGGTAAAATGCTACCGAATTAGAATAAAATGTGAAAGCCATTTTATTCGTGTCTTATTATGTTGCTGCATTCGAAGACGGTGACGTTGCGGTGTACCTGTTGAAGACGGTGGCGTTGCGGTGTACCTGTTGAAGACGTCCTCACATGCTTATTCCTTCTGCACCAAATACTTCTGCAAATTCAAGAAAGTATGACCTAAAAGTCTTTCGTTGTATCGACTCTGAAACTTTCAAGAATTCAACAAAGGATAAGTGTGTGGGACATGAAGTCACAAAGAGGTGAACATCACAAGAAAATAAAGACTGCACGTGAAAGGCCAAAAGAACGTGTTCCAAGCAAAAGGCTGATATTATTCAACACATATTCACAAAAGGAAGAAAAAGAAAGAAAAGAGAAAGTGGACTACGAGCTCAAGAACAAGATCTAACATGCTAGATTAGGACTTTGTAAATTTAGAGTGACCTCCCTTTGGGGGAGATTGTTGGAAATACGTTTTACGTATATAGAAAGTCTCGGTCTCTCCAATAATGTAGTTATAGGCTCGTAGTAGTGTTTAGTTTCATTTATTAAATAGCCCGACCCATGAGCATGTTCATGGGTCGGAGGCCCAAGTCCATTAAGGACTTGGGTATTTAAACCTCTTTCCACCCTGGAAAGAGGTGTTGGTTGTTTTATTTCTCATTTTTCAATATAACTAGTTTCTTTCATTTCTATCTCTAAGTTTCTCTCTCTAGAAAACATCAACCCTCTTGATTCATAAAGATTATCATTGTTCTACACAAGAAATATCCGAATTAGAGGGTAGTTTGGTCACGTAATGCACATCAATAGAGGTTGATTCTAAAGAGTTGATACTCCAAGCATCGGTGAATCTACATTGACCTTTGTATGGAACATTAAGAATTTTTCCAAATTCTTCAAGAGTGTATACAAAGGTTTTCCCCTTGATGGAAAATCTTATCGATAAACTATTATTTATGAACATTAATGTGTATGAGCTAAAGAATTCCAATAGAAGGGATAAAAGATTGACTCATCAATATCAAGCAAGCAATCAAAGACAATGGATTTGAACATGAATCGAATAAAGTTAAGTCCAAGGAAATTAGAAGGGACAATGCGTCCTTCATGAAACTACGAGATTCTAGAGACCGAAAAGTATTTTTGAGAGAAAGAGATTGACACGAGGAAGAAATATTAGGCATGTATGCTCTAGTTTTCTCATGATATTTATGAGTTTCCAAATGCATGATTAGGTACCTAAACATAAAACAAGTGTTGTCCCTAATAATATGATGATAGATCAAAGAAATGAGATGAAAAAGATATGAATTTTAGAGAGAAAAAGTAGTGAGAGAAAGTAGAGAGAGGTGATTAACTAGGAGAATTTAGATTAAGAAAATGAAAGCTTCAACCCCCCCCCCCCTAACATGCTAGGAGGGTTCTTATATAGTCCACCCACATGCGGGCTCTCTAATGGACTATATATGTTTTGGGTCGGGCTTGAATAAATGCTTAGTACCTTGAAAGAGGCCTTTTAAGCTAACCATCAAGCCCGTAATGTCACAACTATTTTAACTAACTATTACAATGTTCTAATAAATATTACAATATAAACCTATGACCGAGAATTCTTGTTTGACTCAATAATTTTGAGGCTAACAATATCACCGAATGTGAGGTCATTCCTCTTAGATATTTGGAGATCAATGGAGATTACCAATTTTGTCATAAATGAGTCTTGAACGTGTAATAGTAGTCTTGTTCCTTCATGTTGTGATCTTTGAGCCTTTGTCGTTGTCTTTCGAATTTGCCTTTTAACTTGAGATCTTCAAATCCTTCTTGACTTGTCTTTGCCATTTTGCGATCTTGTGTATTTATCCACATGCTCATACTTTGCTCTATCTTGGAAGCTTTCTAACAGTCTCCCTTGAAGAGAGGTCATTCCTCTACATTACTTGATAAGGAAGATTTTGATCATCAGAGTTGTGGAAATCTTTAGCTTTCTTGATTGTTGAATGTCTTTGGGCATGAGTATGTGGTTTTGAATCTTTGACTTTGCTGAGTACATCGTAACGCCACCTTCTCGAGACAAAACTTAGACACGGACTGAATGGCTTTGACATTCGTCCTAAATCGATAGCGTTTTACCTCCAGTCGGTGAAGACCGTTACACGATATTAAATATCGTACCTGTGATTAGGTAGTTTCAATTAAGAACCTTCTTGACAAGGTTTCGCGGCTGTACTAGACGTTCTCTTTACTCGACCATCTCAAAGCAAGACTGCAAACATAAAGAGTGAATCAATTGGATAGATATCCGCTTGATTAAAGTCGTCAATTCAAATTCCTGGAACAAGTTTGATTCACTAAGAATCTTACCATTGTTGCTTTCCAGTTGACACAAGCTTGATTCATAAAGAATCTCGCAAGTTACCTACCGTAGCGTTGTTTTATGTTGACACTAGAAGGATTTCCATTTGTCATTGTGAATATTAATGAATATCACTCTGAATGTTCTGGCAAGACCATAAAGATATGCGTAGAAACCGCAGTGCTGTTTGATGTTAACACTGGAAGGATTTCCACTCACCATTGTGAATACTAAGTAGTATCACTCTGAGTGTTCTAGCAATATCGCAAGGATATGGCGTAGAACTCTCTTGATCTTCATACGTATGTCCTAACGAGATTTGATTGATCTCTTGGCTCTAGACTCGATTTGTGCACTTTTAGTGGTCGGAGGCTGGAGCAGATGCCACATATTCAATATCAACTATCTCGGAGTGAGAAAGTCAATAGAAGTCGTGTTGATCTCCGTGACAATAAAACAAACTTCTTTTAAGAGAAGCCTGAGTCAGCTGGGGAGGGGTTGTGCATTACATCATTGGGTCCATGATGCGTTGTCTTCATGATGTGTTGACCCGGTTTCTGCCTAAGTTGTATGGAGGGCTAATTTCTTTACATCATTTATCCTTACATTTCTTTTTCATTCTTCAACCCCTTCAATGCTTACCAAGACATCATTACTAGCACCTTGTTGTGATTGTTCCAGTGCTAGCATCAGTACTTAGTCGGCATTCAGCTACGTTCACATTCTACTCCATCTTTCCTAAGGACTTCTAATAATCTATTGGATTGTCCCTGGGAAGATCCCTCCGGTTCTGGTTGTAACATAGGACTTAAACCTAACCAACCTTTTGACACCAATAACGTCGTGAATTAAAGATGTTGTGGGTATTTGATCGTAAGTATGAGTGCTTAAGTCTTTAGATCAAATTTTAATCACATTTTCTCCCCTATCTCTAATATATAAAATCGTTTGATATTAGAGATACCAAATTTGATTAAAATATATTTTGAAAAATACTCTTGAAACTTTTCGGGAGAGAAACGTGTCAAACTTAGCATGAATTTGGAACGCTCCCCCTCAAAATTGATCCAATTGAACTGTCATTGTGAGGATGTGATCCACATAAAACTTTTGAGGATAGAAGTTGTTGAACACACAAGTTTTGAAAGATTTTGAATAATCATTAAAAAACTCTTGAAAAAATTGTGTTCAACGCTTTTTGAAAAACTCTATTTCTTTTTGGCAAAAACGTTTTTCTAAAGCATAAACTTGAGTTCATAGACTTTGAATGTCTTGACAGATCCACTCAAGTGTAAGAAGATTTAACTTCTTTTGCTGAGGGTAAGGGCACTAAAGCGTACACTCCCCCGTGAATATAGATCCGGTTTGCAATCTGAAAGTGATTACAAGCCATAGTGTTGAGCTCAAAACGTTGAATGTTTTGTGACATGCTCAACCCAAGATAGATTGATCTACCCGTTCTGAGGATAAGTTATCATTAAAGATACACTTTCCTTTATTTGAAGTTGGAGTTACAGTCTGACATTTAACTGTAAGTCGTTTACATGAGCTTAAAAACTTTAAATGTTTTTATCGAAATCTCATGACCGAGAAAAATTAATTTTCCCGTTGTTAGGGATAAGTCATCGTCGTGATAATTTCCTTTCTTTGAAGCACGATTCACAATCTGAGGTAATTGTAAATCATTGAAATGACATGTTTTGAAAAATATTTACAACTTTCATTCGAACTTTATGTACACACACGTGTCGTTATTAAGCGACATTTCTAGGTACGTCCATATTATCGATACTGAAAGACATGTCGAGAAGAATATTTTTGGTATTTTGAAAAAAAGTTTTCATTCATTTTTTTATTTTGTTTTTCTATGATATTTACATTTTATTATATTTTTGTATTTTCTCAAGTTTTTCGAAAATAA
The DNA here is from genome assembly GCA_025667525.1 of Glebionis coronaria. Taxonomy (NCBI): domain Eukaryota; kingdom Viridiplantae; phylum Streptophyta; class Magnoliopsida; order Asterales; family Asteraceae; genus Glebionis; species Glebionis coronaria. The sequence goes on along the minus strand of CM046877.1, from coordinate 209,137,269 downwards.
TCCAAAATAGATTTTTGTACAACAGAAGAAGGTGATATCGAATGTACAGAACTGGAACCCTTTGAAGAGGAAGAAGTGGATTCAGAATCCGCTGTTGTACCTGCAATAACAGAAGAGGAGTTCGTACAAATACTAGTGTTAGGAGTAACAAATTCCTTGTCTACAGCCAAAACAGTCGCATTCGTTCTAGCGCAGGTTTCATCACTCTTCTCTATTGGAATCCACTTAAGACCAACTTCCGTGAAGATCCGACCTGTTGGTTTCCACTGAAAACTAGATTTAGGAGTAGTTTTCTCTTGCACAACGGAAGACTTCTTTGGAGAGAAACTATGTCCTTTTTTTAATCCACGTTTCAGATTTGTTGTTATTGCTTTTCTTTGTGACGGGTTTGTATCTCCTTGTTGTCTTATGGGATTCTGTATTCGATCTCCGTTCAAAGGAACGAGATTTGACCTCATAGAGGTATTGCAGAATGCAATGATCATGATTTCTATTGTGAATGCCCTTTTTGCAAGTAGGACATACAGGGAATTTGGGATTCACGAAAGTACTTGTATCCCTTGGTTTTCCAAATCGTTGAGGCGTAGTGTTCGAAACACGACTATTCATGGATGCTTTCCGATTCCTAGATTGCTGATGAGGGATCCTAGGTTTTGGTTGACTACCATTAGGAGTATGTGGAACTCTAGCGGGATTTGGTGAACTAGGTTTAGAGTACACGGGTTTGTCTTTCTGAATCTTCCCTTTTTGCTTAGCATCCTATAGGTTGTTGGTATGAAGTAAGTCATTTGAACCTATAGATTCTTTTGTGGACGCGAATGTCACACGTTTTGGAGGAGTCCTAGAAGTGCTAGGTGCATTCACATGGTTGGGTTTAACAACAGTGTGCTTTCTAAATGGAGGAACATAGGGTGAAATGGATGGTTTTGGAACACTTGGTTGCATATCAATCTTAGGGGGTAACCTAGATTTTACATGAGAAGAATTGGAGAAAGGAGTCGGTCTTTCTAAGATAGATGGCTTTAGATCCTTGTAGGCATTGGGTTGTCAAACAACAGGTTTCACAACTTTAGGTTCCACAGTTTTCCCACCCATTTTGGCAACGAGTTTCTTCAACTCTTCTATCGCTATTTCCTTTTCTTGCAACTGAGCTTTCAAGTATGTAATTTCCATACTCATTTCGTTCATTTCTCGACACGATGCTGAAAGTTTCCCTTGCAAGTTATTATCATTTGGGCTCAAATCAAGTAACCCAAGTGATTTGCACCTAAAAACGCCAACAATTTACTTAACCGTAGGCGTAAAGTCACATTTTATGGAATAGCTGTTTTGTAAAGGGCGTAGCTCTCAATTAATAAGTCCAACAACTATGAGGTTTTCACCCCTGGAACGGGTCTCTCAAAAGGTTTCCAGAATGTCCAACCATTCGATCTAAGAGTTTACGAAACTTTTTAAAAGGCCAAAATACTAACAGCCACCCCGTAAGCACTTAATGGTCAAAGTGCACTAGTCAAACTTGGGACAAAATAACCCGTTAACCTATAAGGTTTAAGGGTCTGAGATTTCCACCATTGGAAAGAATCAAGAATCTACTTCCGGCCCATACCAACCACGAGTAAATAGATACTACAAATTAGTGGAAAAGTTACATTCTTTGAAGGTTACAAAATCAGAATTTAGGTTTTAAAACTCGGGTTTACCGTTTTAGCCATAAATACCATCTGGTGGTAGATATCGATGCGAGGTCAGCGGCGTTCGTTAGATTATTATGTACACTAACTCACCAGATCTTAAAAAGTAAAATATATGGTCCATGACCTGGAGAAAAAAGCTATACAATTCTGTTGGGTCAGATTGGATTCACAACCGTAAATCGGCCATAACTCACTCATCCGGAGGAGTTGATCGCCCATCCAACTCGCGAATAACATGTAAAAGGGTCAATGAATCCATCTAAGTAATAAAAATACAGACTACAGTGGGAAAATACATGAGTTTTGAGCTCATATACCCGCTGTCCGAATTTTGGGTATCAAAACAACTTAGCTAAAGAACCTCTATTCCATTCCAAATAAAATATTTTCAACAATCAGAAAAATAATTAAAATATAATTTAGTTATAATTATCAAGATCTTAGGATTTTCGTATGAAAAATACAAGAAAGCGTAACATGTTGAAAAATTCAAGAAACATGAATAAAAGAATAAAATAATACCGAGGAAATACGAGTTCTCACAGTTGAATAGTTTCTCTTCGGTTTGCGTCCTAATTAAAATTTCTTTCAATTAGGTTTGTCTCAAAACTACCTTTTACTTGAAAGCTAGTTGCATAATGATTAGGTTCAATTCTAATGTGTTAACAATGACAAATAGATGTTGTATGTGATGTAATGATGAAAGTAAGTAAAGAGTACGAAAAGAAACAACCTAATAGGAAGACACCAAGATTTATAGTGGTTCGGAAACGAAGCTCTATCTTCGTTCCTACTCCACTCCTCGACTACACCTTACTCGAAATTTCCACTATATCCACATGCTCCCTTATTGGCGGAGTAAACCTTACAACGTCGCTTACATTATTTTCCGACACTAAGCTAAATGTCGAGACCTAATCTTAGCTAGGTCCAATCTACACAACGTCACCTACTTCACTATTTTCCGAAACAAGGCTAGATGTCGAGTTCTAATAGAAAGCTAGAACAAATCTTCACAACGTTGCCTACTTCACCGTTTTCCGACACAAGGCTAGATGTCGAGTTCTAATCAAAAGCTAGAACCAATCTTCACGACTCTTCACTTTGAAGCTAAGTGAGAACTCACAAGACACAACCACACATCACTTTATAGTTTAGTGAGAAATAACAAGACACAACCACACATCACTTTATAGGTTAGTGAGAACTAACATGACACAACTCTTACAACTCAAAAACACTGATCCAAGTATACACGTGTAACTTGGATCTACACAACACAAATCCAAGTATACACATATACAATAGATTTACACAAGACTAATCCAAGTATTCACTAATACAATGGATTAACACAACTAATCCAAGTATACACAAATACATTGGATCTACACAAGACACAAATAAAACAAATGATGAACATGACTAGATCTTTAGGAGAGGATGATCTTCATCAAGGCTTCATCTTTAATCACATCACAAGTGTGTGGGTGATCTTCTCTTTGAACAAGGTAAAGAAGGAGATCAAAGGGATAATCATAAGTAAACATACTTAACACATTAAGTGATCATTTACAAATGATTAGGAATTAGAGAAGAGAAAGATCACAGAAAGAGTGTCCAAAAAGGGTCATGGAAAATGCAGATTTGATCCACAATTTATAGGAGACAAATACCAACGGCTCTCTGAGCGCGGTTCCTTAATTTTCTTGTGGTTCCTTATCAATATGGAACCGCATAGGCATTTAAGGAGCTGTGGGAGTAGACTCCGCTCCCTTTTGTCTTTTAGTGGGGAAGTGATATCTGAGGTAAGTTTTTACCTTCAAAGGATATTCCTATGGCATTTGGAACATGCCATATTCAAAGTTACATTTTTATTTTAATAAAACATTTTCTTAAAAAGAAAGTTTATTAGAAAAATCTTTTGTCACATTTGAAAAAATGTAAATTTAGGACTAATCACTTTTATGATCACCAAGCATGATTAAGGTGTGTTAGTGCAATACTTAAATGATTATTACATTGATCATAGTGTTTGTTAGATAATTCTTCTTATGATTGTATTTGACGATAAATGTCTTTTTAATTTGTCGTGATCAAAACTAAGAAAGATTAGTTAACACTAATAATGTTTTTAGGCATTACTTTGCAAAAACTGTTATACTTAATACGACTAAGTATAAATCTAACTCATGGTAATGTATTGTAATAAAAAAACACAATAATATAATAGACAATACACAAAAGGTTTTTCATGGTTTAACTCTTATTATTAAAAGAATTATACCATATTGTATGCGAAACTACAATAGGGATTGAATAGACAATGTGTGTGTGGTGATCTCCTCATTAACGAACCATATCAATCCTAACGACTTAATATGTTCGACAATTAAGTCAACATGAGTTTATAACTCAAGTGCTTCCTATCGTATTTGGAAAAGAGAAATGTTGTGAATGCCTAAGCATTGAGTGCACAAACTTATTTCTCTCTTTTACAATGAATACTATTTATAGACTTAAGGCTAGGTACGAGACAAATAATTGCCATGTGCAATTCTTGTCTTTAACTAAAGTAAGCTACATACTTGTCATGAACCTATTCTAGGTATCAAGACAAAGTCATTTACAAGCTCAGTACCCTTGTCTAACCTAAAAGGGTAAGTCACGATAAGCGTGTGCGTACTACATCTTATCTACTTTAAACTTATCTCGCCTTTACTTCATTCTTCAGTATGTTATTGTTCCTTCAGGGATATCGTATGGGGTTCAGTGAGTCTATTGTCACAACTCACTAAACCCATCACCTTCTTCTTCATCACAAGTACATCATTCATTGAGTTTCGCCTCACTGAATACTCGAGTCATTCTCTTACACTCAAGCTGAGCTCTTGAAGGCAACCTACTGAGTGACTGTTCACTCAGTGACTTCATAGTGTTCAAGGTTATTGAATGTACTTAGGTGTATTGTTATTCAAATTCATCAGCGAGATCATCTTGTATAGAATTGGCCATCAGTGAGATTACCTTGTACAGAGTTGGCCATTAGTAAGATCATTCTATACAAAGTTGGCCTAACAGTTTTACTTACTACAGTAATAAGATTTATAATTACTGAAGTCATTATAACTTTCCCTTACGAAAACACAATGAATCTAAAAATGGGCAAAAGAAACCTATAATTTTTGTTTACTCTTTTGCATGCTAATAAAGCGTTATTAAAAGTTTTACACTTTTACTTACTCTTTTGCCTACTTTTGCTTACTCTTTAGACAAAGGCTTGAGATTAAGGCTTGAAGTGAGACGATAAGCGAAAAAACGTGATAAGGCGCGATAAAACGAGATCCGTGTAGGCTTTTGAAACTCAATTTCGATAAACATCGTTTTTATATAAAAATGAAAAAGAATACATTTTTAAAAATAGTTACCCAACTTTATTCCTTGTATTACGCTTTTTTTTACCTCGATATATTTATAATATGATATAAAAAAATAAATTTATATATTTTTTAATATCTTGTAACGCTTTAATTCACGTTTTAAGAACACCATGACTCGCCATGGCTCATACCGCCTCGCCATGCCTCACGCTATCTAGAACCTTGCTCTTTAGGCTTTTAGTGGACCTCTCTATTACTTACTTTTTTTCTTTTTATTAGGAGTTGGTATAAAATACTTTTAGCGTCCCCCTTATTACTTAATTTTATCACATTTAATTTAGTAAGCAAATGTAATAAATTTTGTAATGTATGTTTTGTAATGTTTTTTTTATTTAGAGAAGAGTTATTTTGGATATAATACTTTCCTTGGATATGAGGGGACTCATCTCCACCATCCATCTCATTTACATCTAATGGATAAGATTAAATATATTTTATTTTTTTACCTTTTTTTATAATTTAAGTATCTCGTAAACCGTATGTGTTAGAAGAAAATAATTATACCATCGCGACGAGCGTTTAATTATTTTTCTACCAATATGCCCTATGATATACTTTCGAAGAAAAAAAAATCGTTTTTTTTAGTTCTTGTTAAAATTTACGTGAAATATGATATATGATAATATTGTTTCATCATATATGATATTGGTTTCTATCGTATATGATAGGTTATTATATATGATACTAAGAGCATTCACAATTGTTTGAATCTTTACAAGGTCTAAAATTTAATAATATTATTAATTTATAAAGGTTCTAGCTTCATAAACCTATTTGCACTATGTATAAACCTCTTAAAGTTTATAAATTCTCAATATTTACACATGTATTAAATTTTGAAGAGGTCTAATATTTTACACCTATACATCATAAACCAATTTATAAACCTATCTTTACTATAGTTTATAAACTTTTAAACCTCTTCATCATTTTATAAACCTCTTTTTAAACTACCATAGTGGATGCCCTAATGCTACATCATATATGATATTAATATCATATATGATGATTTCCGAAAACATGAAAAGAAAATTGTTGAAAGTGTATCATATGTCATATCTAAAGAAAGATTTAAATGTGCTTCGTAACGGGATTGTTTTTTCGCATAACGATTAACAGTTTAAGAGATATGAATGTTTGAAAAAATAGGGTAAAAATATATTTTGTGTTTAATCTTATCCATTTGATTAAAATGGACATGGAAGGTGGAGATTAGTCCATTGGTATCCAAATGAACTTAAATCTTTTATTTAATGTAATATTTTTTTATTTAATGTAATATTTTTTTATTTAATGTAATGTTTTTTATTTAATGTAATGTCTTTTTATTTAATATAATGTTTTTTATTTAATGCAATGTCTTTTTTAGTGTAATATTTTTTTTAAAATATTTAAGCTTAGTCGTCTTGTTATGAAAATCAAATCGTTTGTAATTCGTCGGATAAAAAAACTAATGTAAAAAAAATATACATCGCTTCCATGCAGCCTAATTTGACTGAATAACTTAGGCTAAAGGGAGCGGACTGTTACTCACCCGTGGGTTAGCATAGTCGCGCACAACTTGCCATTACCCATACCACAAACTCGCGCACGAGTGGTTTGCAGGCACAAAAAAAAAACATACCACACTCACTAGCGTGAGTTACTACCTACTGGGCCCCACATGTTTTTATTCGACCATTTCACTTTTTATTTTATTTTTTACCCAATTTTACTTATAAATACCAAGTTTCATCTTCTTCATTTTTCACACACAAACTCTAAACTAAAACCTCTCATCTCCATTACCTCCAAATCATGTCTCAATAAAACACATCCCGATCCGACAACAAACGTCGAGGTAATCGAAATACCCAAAACTCACCACCCACACTGCAAGGAACTTTCGACCTAGAAAACCTGTCACCCTACCAAGTGAACAACATACGACCACCATCATTCTATCAACAACAACCTTACCCAAACCTACCTTACCGTTTCCCGGACCCAAGCCAATACCAAAGCCAATACCCAAGCCAATATCAATGGCCCCAAAACCGTCCACCCGACTATTTGTAACAAAGGGGTGGTTCGTTATCACAACAAATGCCACCAACACAAATAGGTGGTTACTCATCACAACCCGCCTTTGAAACTGAAGACTGCTACTACCCGTAGTATTCGAATACGTATCAAGGCTTTGCTTCGTATCAACAAACCGGATCTCCAGAGCAAAAAACCATTCCGGAAACCCAACAAACAGTCCAAAGGCCTAAACCGAAGAAGGCACTATCTAGGGCACGTCAAAAGAAGAAGGCGGTCGAAGAACCTACAAAACGACAACAACATTGGAAACAACGGAGGAAATTGCTTTGGTAAAAGCTTAGGTTGCCGTGTCTCATGACAACGTTCGTGGAAACTAGATGATAGAGGTGAGATTTTGAACAAAAATCCATGAGTACTTTGAGAGCCAAACGGGACAAAAAGAGACTCGTATGTATGATTCTTTGAACGGTAAGTGGAAGACCATTCGACTGGCTCTAGTTCGGTTTTGTAGGGTTTATGGTAACATGATGCAGATGGGGCCTGAAAGTGGTGCATCGGATGGTGATATTTTTAACCGGGCGTTGGTGCATTATGAAGTTCGAGTTGGAATATCGTTCAAATTACGTCATTACTGGGAGACTGTGAAAGACTGTCAGAAATGGAAGGAGGCTGAATTGCCTAAGGAATTAGCTAGGACTTCTCAAATAAGCAAGAGATACAAGTCATCTAGGTCTAGTTCGTTTAATACAGATTCTGTGGATGCGAGTAACAATGTGGAAGTTGAGGGCGCTGATAATGAAGAAGTGCAACCGATCCCACGTCCAATGGGCAGGGACAAAGCTAAAAGTAGGAGCACAGGTTCGGTCGAGTCGAATACAAAATACGAGGCTTTGGCTAGGTTGATGTTGTCAGAGATTGGTGAACAACAAGAACGGGCCTTTCTAGTGCAGGGTGAACAACAGGCCGTATATTTTGAGATGAAGAAAAAAGAGATGAAAATCCGGGAAGAAGAACTGGCATTAGCCCGAGCCAAACAACAAAACGAGGACTTGGACTGTTATTTGCAGCCGTGTAAGCATTTGGAGAGACGTGACGGTGCAGTCGCGGAGTGGCGTCGAGTTCAGATCAAGGCGAAATATAATATGCCTTTATAGTTTTTTTTAAATTTCCTATGTATCGTTTTTTAATTTCGTTATGTGTTTTAATTTTCTATTTACCAGTGTTCTAATAAAATGTATGAATAAAAATTATTTAATATAAAAGTAGGAGTGATGTGTAGTGAGTTATAGTAAGTTGTAGTAAGTTGTAGTGAGTGTCATTACTTCTAAAAATAAGTTTCAATAAGTTATGATTTTGTTAAAAAGCTGATGTAACGTTGACATAATAGTGCGTGGTTTTACACCGCTCCCTTTAGCCTTAACAAATGAAATACGAAATTACTATATGATTATTACAGCTAATGCATGCAATCACTTGAGGACTAGCGGCACATGCTTTATAATTGTTGCACGAGATGTCGGGTGTTGGTCGAATCTTTTGAGTGTTAAGACCGTATTCGAATTCTCTAGAAGACATTCATTTCACCACCTTTTAGTGAATATACTCAAGTGTGTCATCTATTTTTGGAAACCACTCAAAATAGGATTAATCACTATCAGTTAGGTATAAATATAAGTTATGATATTTGAAGGCAACTTCACTATCACTTAGGTATAAATAACATGTACGTAGGATATTTATTTTTATGGTTTATTTTTCTAGTTTGAATCTTCATCTTATATAAATCTTCGTAACAATATCAAATGCTATTTCATGCCATCTGAAATCCTTTTCTAATAATTTCTTTGTTAATCAAACACAAAAAAATTGCCATGCTCGGATAGTTTTCGATCCCCTCATGCGGAAACATGGTCAAATACCATCTTTTAAGTTTTCAGACAGCTTCACTCACATAAAGTATAGCAAAACCATAGATTTCATAAGTATGATTAAATTATTTGATATCCGGATTTAGGTAAAGTAGGAAGCACACAATGCCAAAAGCTAGAGACTAGAAAGAATGTGATTAAATTAATAAAATAAATAAAGTTGGAATGATGAAAATGGAAAAATTATCTTTATAAAAATAAAGAAAGAACATAATGACGTGGTGACACATGGTCCAACAAAGCGGAACCACGGTACCCTCTTGGTCGCGTGGCGCTGACTCACACACACGTTTTTGTTTACAAAACTTTTCAAGATTCTTGTTTTGTTTTGTTTTTATATTTTTTAATTTATAAAGTATTTTGTTTGGTCATATTTAATTCATAAGTATTTGCTGAATTAGTAAAAACATTTCTTACCTGTGAGTTATTTTAACTATTTTTTTTAAAGGCAACCAAATATTAGAGAGCAAGTCAAGGTTTTCTCATAACTAGAGCTTAATTCAAACGCATGATGTACGTCGTAATGAAAATAAGAATAAAAAAATTATTACGACTAAATGAGAAAATTATGTTTGTATACAATTATGAAATGCAATTACTCATTACACGGAATCACTTATTACATTCAAAATCACTATATTTATTCGTTAGGAGTATTTTGTTTTTGTTTCATTACATATTGTAATAGAATTATAATTACACAAAAAAAATTTATTAATACCCACCAAATCAAAAAAAGATTATCATTTAACATTATTTTAGTCATTTTATTATTAACTACATTCCTAACTATCAAAACAACTAAACATATTATAATTGAAATATGTCATTCAATTACTATATTTATTCAATTACGACGTTCATTTTATTTCGTCATTATCTTTTTCTGTCGGGTTAATACACAATTAGGTTACTAAAGTTTGCCTAAATGTTCACCAAAGTTACTAAAGTATTTTTGGTAACAATTAGGTTACTCATGTATACGGATTATTCATACAAGTTACTGAACATTTAGAAAAGTTATCTCCAGGTTACTCCTAAGGTGGGCAACCGGTATTGCCGGTTTCATTATCCACGAAAGTTTCATATGTTACAAAAAAGTAACTATAGTTCACGAGTTTAAAAAACAGGTTACTGAACTTTAGAAAAAGTTACACTCAATAAATAATCACACATATATTTTTATTCCGGCCGTTTTCTTACATATTCATCCGTTTTCGTGCGTTTTAAGAAAAATTGAGGTTTAATTTCTTTTAAGATTTTAGAATATTATAATGAGTAAAAAAAAGTTACACATTTTTAAGATTTAACTTTTTTTATGTTTTTAAATAAATAAGTTTTTTTTATGTACGAAAAAAATTCCATTTTATAAAGAAGTTGAATAATAACGTGAAGAATTAAAAAAATCAAAATATAGTTAAAAATAATAATAGTTAAACGGTCCTGCAAATAGATAATAAACAATAGTTAAGCAAAATGATAGACACTTCAAGATTTTATAACTACAGGAAGCAACATGTAAGAGTGTTATAACATAATGAGATTTATGTGCGTTCGTTAATCATAATGAGATTTATTTGCGTTCGTTAATCATAATGAGTCTTTATATTTATAGTATATAAAGTATTTATGATATTTACCCGTAACTTATTTTATAAAAAAAGAACAAAGTTTATGTCACATAGAAATGAAAATTCAACTGATAATAGTTTAATCGTATAAATAAAAACGAAATTATAGTCAAAAGGCATGTGACTTGCCACATTAATACATAACCTGTAACAACAGGTTACAAGTACTTAAGTAACATGTATAACAAGTAACCAATACAATAGTAACCTAATTGTTACCTTTTTTTTTTTGAACGGCAACTTTATTAAAGAAACTAGCAAGGAGCTAGAATGATTACAAAGAAATTAAATAAGGATGTTGTAACCAACTATCCCAATTAAAAGAACGACTACATCTAGAATGACAAAAGGCAAACGAACGAGAAATAATGTCATCAAAAATAACGTCCTTACGAGGAATATGCGCCGAGAACATCAGATGGTTCCGAAACATCCAAACACTCCACCACGAAACGTAAAACACCCCTTCCAGCAATCCTTTTGCAAAGGAGTTGATCCTGATGGAATTAAACCAACTCAACCATTCGGAATAAGATTCAAGAGGAGACCAAGTCACATTCCACCAACGACAAACAAGCCTTACAACGTCCGAAATAAGGCAGCAGCTAAAAAAAAGATGTGACGACGTCTCTAGGCCAGAAGCACAAAGCGGGCATGAAACATCAGGGATGTGAACGCCTCGAAGCAATAGATTAGAACGGGTTGGGAGACGATCCAGATAAAGTTTCCAAGCAAAAACATTAATTCTAATCGGAACGTACTTGACCCACCGAGTAGCAGTTGCAGCTTTCGGCAGAAAATGATCATCAAGAAGACTTCGCACGTCCTTTACCCGAAATACACGATCGCTATTCAAGTCCCATGTCCATCTATCCTCCATATCAGAAAGAATGATAGAACCAATTAACTCCTCCAGACGAGCTAGTTGGGACGATTCAACTCCGCCTCTAACAACACGACGAAGGGTGGCAGTAAATGGGTTAAGTAACTTAGATGCCACCGAACAGTTTTTGTACGTCTCTAGAGCATAAATACGTGGAAATACAGCACGAAGAGGTGCACCAGCAAGCCATATATCGTTCCAAAATTGAGTACGTAACCCGTTACCAACGCGGATTTGACAATGAGACAACAAGTCGACGCCTTGATCTTTGAGCAGAGAAATTTCTTTGATGATAGAGATCCAATTCGAAGGCCTGGACATAGAAACATTAAGCAGAGACGACCCATACATAGATTTAATAAAGCGATACCATAAAGAGTTATCGCCCGAAATAAATCTCCAAATCCACTTAAAGAGGAGAGCTCTATTAAGGGCGTAAAAACTTGAAACCCCTAATCCACCAAGTTTCTTGGACGCGAGGATCTTCGACCAACCGACCCAAGAAATTTTTCTCTCACCACTATTAACGCCATTAAAAAAATTACGACGGATAGATTCCAATTTATTCAACACCGCTTTTGGAACTTTGTAGATAGACATCGCATAGATAGGAGTCGACCCGAGAACCGACTTAAGGAGAGTAAGTCTACCACCAACTGAAAGAGTTTTGCCTTTCCAATTGGAAAGGCGAGCCTTAACCTTTGAAATAGTGTCATCCCAAGCCTGGATCTTTGTAGTATTATCACCAACCATTACTCCTAAGTATTTAAAAGGAGTACTCATCGTAGAGCAGCCTATTCTCGTTGCAGCTATGTGGACCATTTCGTAAGGAACCCCGACTCCAAGCAGATGGCTCTTGGAAAGATTAATATTAAGGCCAGACAACAGGGAAAAACATCTAAGCATCTGAATGATACCTGAAAGGTTAGAATCATTCCATTTCCCAATAAAAACCGCGTCATCCGCGTAAAAAAGGTGAGAGATGTTAAGATCATCACTAACTTTAAACCCTTGAAAAATCCCCGCATCAGCAGCCCTTAAAATCGAGAGATGAAAAGTCTCCATAATAAGAATAAAAAGGTAAGGGGCCAGTGGATCCCCTTGCTTAAGACCCCGATGAAATTCAAACTCTAACGACGGACTGCCATTAAGAAGAACCGAGGCCATACCAGAATATAAACTCCCTCGAATCCATAATCTCCATTTAGAACCGAAACCGAATGCAGCAAGAACATCGTCAAGAAATTTCCACTGAACAGAATCATAGGCTTTAGCAAAATCCACTTTAAAAACCATCGCTTGTTTTTTCTTATGCTTACACCAGGATAAGATCTCATTGATAATGAACGGGCCATCAAGGATTTGCCTATTAGGAAGAAAAGCGGTTTGAACATCCGAGACAAGATCGGAGATAACCGACGAAAGACGATTAGCAAGGATTTTAGTGACAACCTTATAGAGACTCCCAATCAAACTGATGGGCCGAAACTCGCTGACGAACTTAGGATCATGGGTTTTCGGGATCAGGGCAATAAAGGAGGAATTACACCCTCTAGCAAACATACCTTTGTCGAAGAACCACTCTACTGCCGCACAAAAGTCAGAACCTAGTGTGTCCCAATATTTCCGAAAGAACTCAAATGTAAATCCGTCCGGACCAGGAGATTTGTTTTCACCACATCCCCAAACGGCATCACGTACTTCTGCTCGAGTAACCATCCTCTCCAATTCACAAGCTTGATCAGAACTAAGCTTATTAGGGAAGGCAAAATTAAGCTTACAATGGTTAGGGACCGGGGCTGAAAAACGATTAGCAAAATGTGTTCTGAACTCCTCTTTGACATGACTAGGATCATCTATCCATTTGCCATCTACCATTACGCCTTTAACAGCTAGATTGGCACGTTTGCGATTGATGATTCCATGAAAAAACTTAGAATTTTCGTCTCCTTCGATCGCCCATTGAATTTTTGCCTTTTGAATTCTGTCGCGAGCCTCGGTAGATTGGATATCATTCAACTGTTTCAACAAATCCATACGAGCCAAAAGAATGACTTCATTCGAGCCCCCTTTATCTAATTCAATGTCAATATCCCGCAACTTAGATCGAATTTCCAGAGAGCGACCAAATTGTTTCTGTTTATACGATTTAACCCATATCCGAATCTCTTTTTTAAGCACTTGAAGTTTCTTTTTAAACCGAACCATCAGATTGCTATCATCCAACGTTATACCGTTCCAAGTATCCTTTATCATTTGATCAAACCCCTCATAACTGAACCAGGAATGAAAAGCGCGAAATGGAGAAGGTCCGTAATCCACGACCACTTCCCGCAGCAAGATAGGCCGGTGATCCGAGAGATTTCTGTCAAGACAAACAGCCGACAAGTGAGGGAAGATGGAGAAGAGGCCATCAGTAACGAAAAAACGGTCGATTTTACTCATTTTCTGGGCCGACGAGTGCGACCAAGTGAAGGAGTATCCTTCCAATTGGATTTCAGTAAGGCCCGAATTGGAAATGAAACAATTGAATTCATTAGCGCCTTGAACATTGAACACTGAACCCAGACGATCACCCGGGTACCTAACTTCGTTGAAGTCGCCCATAACCAAGCAATGACCATCCCAACCGTTGATAAGATGAGAGATGTATTCCCATAACATACGTTTACACGTAAGAGGTTGTGGGGCGTAAACCGAAATCACAAGAATTTTCACCTTTTTAGGAGTCCAGATGCCGTATAAAGCAACAAAATTATCCGAGATAATGTGTCGCTCTTTATGAAACAAACTCGGATCCCAAGCACATAGAATGCCACCTGACTTACCCACTGCCTCACTGATAATGAACTCGAACCTATGGTTACCCCATAAAGTTTTAACCACCATATCCGATATGACATCTAACTTAGTTTCCTGGATGGAAAGAAAGTTCACCTTATGCTTATTGTTTAACTCCTTGATCCAATCTAATTTGGCCTTGGATCCGATGCCTTGAGCATTTAAGGAAAGGCAATTCATTGGAAACCATCACGAACTCCTTGCGACCCTATGATTCTCTCCATATCTTTCACGCACCCTTCCATGGTGAATCCCATAACATTTCCAACCTTGATCATATTCTCAAGTGCATCCAAAATAGACCCCCCTGTTTCAACATTATGCTCAAATCTAGAAGGATCATGAGTAGTAGTAGGCTGAACATCCTCCATAACACGAGAGTTAAGACCCTCAGATATTGGAGAATTAACTTCCGCTTCCTTATGAATTGCGTTCTGAACATCATTTGGAGATAAACCAATATCAGGTGTGAAACCTGGTGGATTTGGCAAACTAGTCTCACAGCCTGAGCTTGGCGTAGCTTGTTTATTAATGAGATCCCTGAGATTAAACGGATCGCTAGAAACCTCTTTTTCTGCTGAATTGCGCTTACAAGATGAGCCAGGGCCCGTGACATCCTCCTGATCACCAAAAATAGTGTCTGGAACACACTCATCATCACTTTCCTCATCGCCATTCACATTAGTTCCAACACCTTCAGGAATATTTATATTATCTTTGGTAGCATCTACATCCGAACAATAATCAGTATCCTTAACAACGACAAAGGACGGGGACCAAACGAATAGCTCCTTGGCTCTTAAGATGAATACTTTTCCACGGACAATGATTTTGAATCGTTCAAGGATGTTCTCTTCTTGAGACGTCTTAATGCAAATCCTCTTACGAGCGAAACTATGATCAGTGCTCTCCTCCAGATTAATAACTTCCCCCCAGCGAGAGCCAATCTTAGAGAATGTAGCCCGTGACCAAACATGAAGAGGGACTCCCTCTATATCGACCCAGACTATCCTTTCCTTAGAAACGAAATCAGATTGTGCATTACAGACCTGTCGAAACCATGAGGTAATGCCGGCATGTTTCATGAAACTCGCTTTGACCTTAGATGATGACAACTCAATCATAACCCAAAGACCACCCAAATACACCAACTTCAGTTGTTGAAACCCTTCGTTCGATAACAGAACATACAAATTATTAATAGAAGCAAACTCCCTAACTTCCCCCATCACACAATTATCCAAATCCCGGATAACCTCACATTCATCTCCCAAAACCGTAGCAGGGGAGCTATTGGAATTTCCAGCCAACACCGAAACAAATGAAGGGACCCTATTATCAGAAGGTCTCAATGGAGGATTAAGACCCGATGAATTTGACACATTAGTAGGAATCCCAGATGGCTCCTTTGTGAAAGACGCATTATGTTTTTGAGGTCGTGCGAACCGTACCTTATTCGCGTACAAGTGATGGCGGCCAATCCATATGGTACAGAGGTTCTCCACTAACCGAGCAATGTTATTAACCTTAATGAATCGAACAAACGCGAATCTTTTACCTGACTTAGCTCGCTTATTGGGAATAAACACGTCGATAACAGTACCATAAACACTACACTCCTTCCAAAGATCACCAGATTGAATAGAGTCCGGAAAGTTCGTCACAAAAACCGATTGGGAGATCTTGCTCATATGGTCTTCGTTGGTTTTGGGAACCACCATGGTTTGGATTGAAGGGAGATCCGCACAAAATAAAAAGAAAAAAATAGGAAAGGAAAAACGAGATATTAAGGATTGAAAGGTTAAGGGTTAGAGGTGTTGATGATGGCAGAAAACAACTGAATGAATCTCACAAACCCTAAAAAAAGACGACAAAACGAAAATCCTACATCAAAAATCGTTACCTACCAACAATCGTCGAGCCTATTAAGATATGATTTAGAATCGGAACGAATCAATAATCAGATATTAACAAGCGAATGGATGTTGCATAGGAGATTGAGATCCGATCAGATGATAGGAAGTCGTAGCCGCCATTGATGAAATTAGGGTTTTTTTCTTGTTATCTGTAAATTGGTTTGTAGACCTTTAGTAACTTAAGTGAACATTTAGGCAAACTTTAATAACTTATTTGTGTATTAACCCTTTTCTGTCATATCAAACATACCCTAAGAGTTTGATTATACGTAATAAACTTATAAAAAAATATAATCGACTATACAATATAATCAATATATTGTAATAGTTAAACGAGTGATTATGGTTTCGTTGACATATTTGGTTATCATGTTAAAATGGAATATACCATTTTCTTCTATTGTTTGGTAGAAAAATAAAAATAAATGAAATAAATAAAATATAACAACATATCATTAAAAAAAACTAAAATGTGAATATGTAATGAAATTGAGAGTTATAAACATAATGAAATAAAACAATGAATGATCAATTACATTACGTAACTAAAAACAAACAATTTATTTTCACATTATTTCATTACGATTTTATTTCATGCATAGCAAACGATACGTAACTCCCTTTTTATTTTCCGAAACCAACACATATTATTACTAGGTGATATAGCCAAATTCCACTAAGTACATATTCGAGTATGATCAGAAAAAATGTCGAAAACGGAAATGCGAGACTTCAATTAAAGTAGTGGCCTAGCCAGCTTGATTGGTGGCAGATGCCCCGACCAAAAAGCCTTTGTGTGAGAAAATATAAAGAGTATTGGGACTGTCATTGATGTCCTTGTGATGCACTAACGACTTTGCAGTCTATTTAAGCCCAAGGCTTTAGTCATCTTTTAATTTTAAAGAATGTTTAAGTTTAATTTGGAGTTTATTTACTTTCCAGAATTAATATTCTTCCAGAATATTATTTCTCTATTATAAATAGGTGTCGAATGTTTATAGGTCGAGGTTTTTTTTTTTTCCTACAGATTTTATTATCAATAAAAAGAGTCGAGAATTGTTCTTCTCAAACCCTCTGGTCAAGTAAACCTTATTACTCCTTCACAAAGTCTGACAATACTTAATTGTCTAACCCTACCTGTAGCTTACGCTACATCAGTTGGTAATCAGAGCCTAAACACGATTCGATTGGAGGACCTTTACTACTTCAACTCGATTCTTGATTGGTGATTAGAAGATTAAACCAAAAAAAAAAGAAAAAATATATATATATATATACATATATGTCTTCGGTTTGGTTTGCAAACTGCAATTCATCCAGGTAACCCCTATTGAACTTAGATACCTGATTGTTTCTTTTGTTTCTGTTTATCAATTTTAAGGTTGATTGTATTCCATATTGAGATTCAATAAATGACTGGTGACGATGTTAATAACGATCGAGTTGAGCAACTCGAAAATTCTTTTAAACGACTTGAGGAAACTGTCCAGAAGTCGTTGCAACAAATAACTCATACCCTAGCAACTTTAACCACGCGTGAGAGCGAAGACTAACCGTCTCGTGCTAATCCACGGCGACAGAACACGGGCGGTGGGAATGGTCGACCTCAAAAAACATATGTTCAGCAACACAATTATGGTGGTGAAGATTCTGATGTTGAGAACGATGATGAAGATGAACAGGAAAGGGGAATGCGATTTGGTCACCGGGGTGTTAGAGATTTTGATTACCGTCAACGAGCCAAAGATGTCCCGACTTTTCAAGGTTCAATGAATGTAGAAGATTTCTTAGACTGGATGAGTGAATTGGATACCTTTTTCAAGTTCTACGAAATTCCTACGGATAGTCGAGTTAATCTGGTTGCATACAAGTTAAAGGGTGGTGCACAATCATGGTGGAAGAACTTGCAAACTGTACGAGAGCGGCAAGGAAAACTTCCCATCACTAGTTGGGAAAGAATGGAACGAGAGTTACGTAAGAGGTTCCTTCCACCCAATCATGATCAAATATTGTTTAATGTGCTCCAAAATTATGCTCAAGGAAATCGTACCGTGGAAATATACACCGCTGAATTTCATCGTTTGTCATCAAGGAATGATTTGTCAGAAACCGAGTCTCAACAAGTGACGCGGTATATCAATGGATTACGTCCAGAAATCCAAGATATAACTTCTCTTGTTCTTGTGTACACGTTAGACGACGCTTATAATCTCGCGATTAGGGCTGAAAAGCAACTTGCAAAGAATAATCGTTCAACTTTATTCCCTTCCATAAACAGAAGCAAGTTTAGCGCTGGACAATCCTCATCCAACGCAGAAAGCACACAGTCTGTTCAGAAATTGTCTACCTTGGACAAGGAAAAACAAACTGGTAGCATTCCAACACTTACCAGCAAGTCTACAACCCGTATGCACGACCCGTAATCGGGAAGTGTTTCAAGTGTGGGGTAGGTGGTCATCGTTCAAGTGAATGTAGGGCAACTGGTGGAAAAATTAATTTGACCACTAGGGAACATGATTACAATGAAGTAGATGAGGAAACATTTGATGAAGAGATTGAAACTGATATATGCCACGCATCACATGATGATTTAGATGGTAACTTTTATGCTGATGGTGAATATTCATCAAAGTTGTGTGTCATTCGTCGAATCATGCTAGCTCCTAAGCTAGTTGAGAAATCTCAGCGACATAACCTCTTTCGAACACGGTGTGTTATCCATCAAAAGGTCTTTGACTTGCCACATTAAACTTTATTCCTCTTGTGAAACACCATTGAATTTGACCGTATTTGTGAGTTGCAGGAACCTTTTGATGTGGTCATGAGGATCATCAATGGTACGCCCCAAGAATGGTTGAGCAGAGACCATTTGAATAAAGCCGGATTTGAGCTCAAAGTTGTTAGCTGCAATCGCGGGTATGACAATTGAATCGTTGTTGCCCTCTACATGTGCTTGCAAAAGATAGATCATAGGACGATTGTCCGGTAGAGGTTCATTGTTGTTATTATTCATGTTGTTTTGAGGTGGATTGTTATTGTTGTTGTGTACACCGACCATGTCTAAGTTATCGAGAGTCTCGGGCTCTTGATAAGACGTTGATCGTGTACGCATACACCTGCAAAAGAACTAACAAAGCAAAAACAAAGCCGAACTATTTTTGGTTTTTTATGTTTTTTAATTTTTAGGATTTTTGAAAATTTTATATTTTTTAGGGTTTTTGAAAATTTTTATGAAAAAGTAACGTTCACGGTGAACGGATCCCAAAATCCAATTTCTCACAAAAAACTGTTAATCCTTATGAGAAGAGCCGGCAGCGGCGCCATTTGATACAAGAGATTTTGCATGGGTTCAATTAAGTTCTCGGTATCTTCTCGAATTGATTTCCGGTTCAAAGTGTGACAGTTGTTCTTGGTTACTAAAAAAGGTTGGTTTTCTATTCTACTAAAAAGGATAAATACATGCAATAGAGAAAATAAGCCAAAAATAACTAATAAAAATAAGACTTGAATTAAAATAAAACAATTAAAAACCTTAACTCAGAAAAACAGAAAAACAGTAAAGTAACTTAACTTAGAAAAATTGCTCACTCGGAATAATTAAAGTTCATTCGGAATAAACTGTTCATCCAGAATATCCAAAAACTCATGCGGAATAATCAACCAAACCACTCATTCGGAATATTATATTCATGCGGAATATTCCTTCACCCGGAACAAGTCGTTCATTCGGAAAGTAGGCTCATCCGGAACTTCTAACTGAAAACCTTTCATTCGGAATAAAATGCTGATTCGGAAGATTTTGTAAACCTTGATTCGGAATATCTAATGAAATTGCTTGATCCGGAATAACACTGATTCGGAATAAATTTGATTCGAAATAAAACTGATCCGGAATATCTCTGATTCGGAACAAAACTACTAAAAACCTTTGATTCGGAATATACTACTCATCCGGAATATTTATTATTCCGCATGAAGACACTGATTCGGAATAACTTACTGAAAATTGTTGATTCGGAATAATGGAACTGACTCGGAATAAATAAAAACTAAAGCTTCATTCGGAATAATATATGCTCATCCGGAATATTTGTTATTCCGGATAAAGGCACTGATTCGGAATAAATTACTAAAAGCCTTGATTCGGAAAACTTGTTTATGCGGAATAATTAAGCTAACTAGTTCATTCGGAATATAAAGTGCTCATTCGGAATTTGGGAATTGTTTGAAGACGAAGAACAGTAAAACATAAACAAAACGATTTTAATCCAAAATCAACCAAGTTTTTAACCAAAACTTAAACCAATTTAACCACTATTCATCTACTAATCATAAACATCAAACCAAAACAATAAAAACACAAAACCCACTTACTTTTGAAGATTAAAATCAACCAAATAATAACTTAAGACTTTGAATCAAAAAGAGAAAGATGAACAAGATTAAAGGAAAGATTATATTGAAAGATTAATGTTAAACAATCAAAAGGAAGGATTAAAACTTACAAGGTTTGTGAATCAACAAAAATGAAAAATCACCAACACCTTAATGGTGTTGGTTACCTACGAAAACAAAGAAAAGAAAAGACTGGAAAAAAAACTAGTTGTAATGTGTGGGAAGGGATCCTATTTATAGGCCTTCAAGTTGGTTGGTGAGTGGGCTTTCTCCCTTTCTTCTTGTCTTCTCGTCTTTTCAGAAAAGTTGACGTTTTCGATTTCGATTCGGGACTTGTCGACGCATAAATTCAACTCGTCTTTTAATTTCTTCGTTTAATAGACTTGAGTTCTTCGACATATGTAAATCTTCCATCTTTGGTCCTTTTCTTCGATAAATCTTCAAACAGTCCCATTGACTTCAAATCTTTTGCATCTCTTGGACTATAGACTTCGTCTTTCGTCTTTTTCTTCGATAAAACCCGTGCAATCCCATGTTTTCTTCAATATTTATCCGGTTAGCTCCGAAAACACAACAAACACACAAACCACGCATAATTCTAAACAAATGACATTAAATACGTGTTTTGGTCTTGTTTTAGCAAGAAATAAGTGGTAAAAGGATGGGTGTTTTCACACCTATCAAATCCCCTACACTTAACCATTGTCATGCCCTCATGCAATGCTTAGTGATAAAGCAATTTTACACTTTTCTCATAATCAATCAACCTTGGCCTTATTAACAATAACCACTACTACTAAAGAGATATATAAAAACTTGAATGAAACAAAAGGGATAGAAAACCATTTTCACTTGAAAATAGCTATATGGAAATAACTTGCAAAGAGATCTAAGACTTACATTAGGGCTTCGGTGCTGCAAAGATTTATCACCCTCAAGTTTCACGTTCCCCAAACTAAGCTTAAAAACGAGATCATTGTTATTATAAGTTAGCAAAACAAACACTTACACACATGGCTTAATTATATGCTTAAACTCCCTTATTCCTAGGTGTATCTCTTATATTTTATTGTTGTCTTAGAATGATCACGAAGATGCATTTTTGGACTTGTTGCGATAGTTTATTTAGGCTGAAAGCAAAGTAGGACGATTTGATTAATAGTTAGCTAAAGGACAAAATCTCTTAAAACTGCTTCTCGGGATATCAAAAAGTTCATATCTTGGCATAACTCGCTTCACGATTTGAGACCTTTCTCGGGCCGATATTTGGCATGTACTTCATACTTCATATCTTGAGAGACGTTCTTGAGATAATGGTCTTCTCTTCATTAATAGAGTTTCTTCACTTGGAGACTTTTGAGGGATACTCCAACTTTGTTGACCACGACTTCATCATTATTTCTTCAATCGTTAATTGGGATTTTGAGATACAACGATCCGCCTCCTTTTTGGACTTGGATCTATTTATCCTCATACCTTGTTAGGGTCTTTTCGGATAGACTTCTCCATGATCTTTATGGGAGTTGATTTGCTTTTCGTCGTGAGTCTTGATCCTTCATATTGATTTTGGGAATAATGCTTTTCACATCACCTTGGATCTTTAACAATAAAATGGAATCCTCATGCCTTGTTAGGGCCTTTTCGGACTCGCCAATCTTCGCGCCCCGCTTCATTAGTTATGCCTTGGCTATGAACTCTTATCATTACCGAGCAACTTTTAAACGATCTTGGGCTAGAAGCTAAGTTATTCAATAAAATCATACGACCTTACTTATTGCAGATAAATTGTTAGCAGGCGATGGGAGAATAGGCTTATAATCACACCAAGTGTGCTTGTGCAAGAATGCCGACTTATAATTGACTCTATCATTTCTCGTTCTCCACAATTTAAAATCTCAAGTAATGAGACTCGTGGATGCTTAGCCTAATAAACCAATTAAGGTCTACATGGTTAAGGATACTTGCTAGAATAAAGTTGGATAAGTCTATTCGGGTTGAGTCAAAATAATCGCAACGGGCCTAATATGTCAAAGACTTCTAAACTAGCTACACCACTTTATTAATATTTTTGACTTTATTGTGGAATATATACATATGAAAGCAACGATAGAAATTTAAAAATTACGACTATATGGCCAAAGTTAATTAAAAATTTGAAAAATGCTGAAAAAGATGATTTTCCGGTTAAATGAAGGCATTTTAATGGGAAAGTCCACTTAAAACTTCGATAGAAGTCTCCCCTACACTTAATATAAACATTGTCCTCAATGTTTAAGCATGTGGGAAAAGTCTCCCCTACACTTATGACATTGTGCACGTTGGTTAAATCAAGCTATGGAGGAGACAACTAAAGTGATCAATTTCAAATGTTAGTATGAAGAAAATTGAATCACGATAGTTGAGAGATAGAACCGGATTTCGGATAACACGGGAGCACGGTTCTTCAAAGGTTCCAAAAGTGCATTCATCCCTGTAATCACATCACCACACAAACACAAACAACCTATATAGGTCCCCCTACACTTAGGAGGTAAAATGGAAAAGGATAGATACTCGGGTTGCCTCCCGAGGAGCGCTTGTTTTTGATAACCGAGTCACGAGCCTGACTCGACCCAAAATTAGTTCATGGGAAACATGGTTAGGGATGGAATCATCTCATGAGAGATGTCCTCACCAAAGTACAACTTCACTCGTTGGCCATTCACCTTGAAATTAGGTCCATTAGGTTGAGCGAGCTCGAGAGTACCATATGGAAAAATTTGGGCAATGGTGAATGGGCCGGACCAACGAGATTTCAGCTTGCCCGAAAAGATTTTCAACCGAGAGTTAAAGAGTAAAACTTTGTCTCCAACTTGGAACTCTCGGTTTTTAATCTTGGAGTCATGAATGAGCTTAGTCTTTTCCTTATAGATCAAGGAATTTTCATAAGCATCATTCCTGAGTTCATGAAGCTCATTGAGTTGGATTTTGCGTAGGTCACCGGCTTTGTTGATGTTGAAGTTAGCCCACTTCAAGGCCCAGTAAGCCTTGTGCTCCAACTCAATGGGGAGGTGGCATGCTTTCCCGTACACGAGACGATATGGTGTACAACCAATAGGAGTCTTGTATGCGGTACGGAAAGCCCACAGAGCATCATCAAGTTTATCGGCCCATGAGGCACGATGCTCTCCCACGGTTCGTTCAAGAATTCGCTTTAACCCTCGGTTAGAGATTTCAGCCTGGCCATTAGTTTGTGGGTGGTATGCGGTGGAAAGACGATGATTGACACCATACTTAGCCATGACTCTTGCGAATTGATCATTGCAAAAATGAGTCCCGCGATCACTAATAATGGCACGAGGCACACCGAATCTAGCGAATAGCGACTTCAAAAAGTTACAAACCACCCTTGCGTCGTTAGTGGTAAAGCTTTTGCTTCAACCCATTTAGAAACGTAGTCAACGGCTACAAGGATGTATTTGTTTCCTTTAGATGAAGGGAATGGCCCCATAAAGTCGATACCCCATACATCATAGATTTCACATTCTTGTATGAAATTTTGAGGCATCTCATCTTTATGTGTGATCTTGTTGTCTTTGGCAAGCATCACAATGTTTAACCATCTCGTGAGCATCACGATAAATGGAGGGCAAATAAAATCCCGAGTCAAACACTTTCTTAGCAGTGAAGTTGGGACCAAAGTGACCACCGGTGGGTCCTTTATGGCAAGCGTCAAGGATTTGTATAGCGGCCGGTCCATCAACACATCCGCGAATAATCAAATCAGCGCATTGTTTGAAGAGATACGGGTCATCCCAAAATTAAGTCTAAATGTCTTTAAAGAACTTTTTCTTTTGTTGGGATGTTAACCCGTCAATGAGAATTCCACCCGCCAAGTAGTTTGCAATGTCCGCAAACCACAGGGTCTCATCTTGATTCGAATTGATAGACATTAAGGTCTCAAGGGGAAAAGAGTCATTGACCTCTTTGTTCGGATGATCCCCTTGATAAGGATCCTCAAGTCTACTGAGATGATCCGCAGCTAGGTTTTCAGCTCCCTTCTTATCACGAATTTCGATTTTAAATTCTTGAAGTAGCAAAACCCAGCGAAAAAGTCTTGGTTTAGAATCTTGTTTAGTTAACAAGTACTTCAATGCGGAATGATCGGTATACACGATGGTGGTAGAAAGGACAAGATAGGGGCGAAATTTTTCAAAAGCATAAACAACAGCTAAAAGCTCTTTTTCGGTTGTCGTGTAATGCAATTGAGCCCCCGTCATTGTCTTGCTAGCGTAATGGATCGGTTGGAAGTTTTTATTCACTCTTTGTCTCAAAACCGCTCCAATAGCAAAGTCTCTATCATCGCACATCAACTCAAAAGGAAGCTCCCAATTAGGGGTAACCAAGACCGGTGCCTTAGTTAGCTTATCCTTAAAAAGGTTGAAGGCTTCAATACACTCTTTGGAAAAGATAAAATGAGTATCTTTTTCCAAGAGGTGGGTCATCGGGCGAGCGATTTTAGAAAAATCTTTGATAAATCGACGGTAGAAGCCCGCATGACCAAGGAAACTTCTCACACCCTTCACGGTTGAAGGTGGAGGCCATTTTGCAATAACATCGACTTTAGCACGGTCCACTTCAAGACCGGCTTTGGAGATTTTGTGTCCTAGCACGATGCCCTCTTTTACCATGAAATGACATTTTTCCCAATTTAGAACAAGGCGAGTGTCTTCACACCGCTTAAGCACACGTTCTAAATTGGCAAGGCAAGCAGAGAATGAATCACCATAAACCGAGAAATCATCCATGAAGACTTCCATAGTTTCTTCAACCATGTCATGGAAGATAGCCATCATACACCTTTGGAACGTCCCAGGAGCATTGCATAAACCGAAAGGCATGCGTTTGTAAGCAAATGTTCCGTAGGGACAAGTGAATGTGGTTTTCTCTTGGTCTTTGGGATCGATGGGAATTTGAAAATACCCGAAGAAACCGTCTAAGAAGCAGTAATAGTCGTTACCCGCTAGACGCTCGAGCATTTGATCCATGAAAGGAAGAGGAAAATGATCTTTTCTCGTGGCATCATCGAGTTTGCGATAGTCGATACAAACTCTCCACCCAGTAACGAGACGAGTAGGAATCAACTCGTTGTGTTCATTGGGAACAACGGTTATTCCGCCTTTCTTGGGGACACAATGGATGGGACTTACCCATGGCGAATCCGAAATAGGGTAAATCATTCCGGCATCTAGAAGTTTAATAACCTCTTGTTTGATGAAGTCATGAATTTGAGGATTAACCCTTCTTTGGCTTTGGATTGCGGGTTTAAAGTCATCTTCCATGAGAATTTTGTGAGTACAAAAGTTTGGATCAATTCCGCGGATATCAGAAATTGTCCAAGCAATTGCCTTCTTATGATCTTTAAGCACGGCGATAAGGCGAGATTTTTCTTCTTCTTGCAAGTCCTTAGCGATGATGACGGGCCACTTCTTCTTGTCTTCAAGGAACACGTACTCGAGGTGAGATGGTAACTTCTTAAGCTCTAAATCCGGAGGATTTTCGATGGTAGGCGTAGTCAAATTCGGTTCATCGATAGCAATAGCCTTGGGAGATGGTGGAGAAATATGGTCCTCTTTGAGAAGTTTCTCAATGAGAAGAATGTCTTCATCCCAATCGGTAGGAGAATCGTCATATTCTAAGTTCACATCTCCCATAGTTGCTTCAAATTCTTTCCAAAGGAAATCACTTTCTCCAAATAGAGGAAGTGATGGAGCAATAGAGGCAACGGTCTCAACATTAGGAGGAGAGGTAAGAATACTTTTGCAAGCATCATTAAAGTGTTCTTCACAAGTCTCATCAAGAACGTCGATACAATTAACACTCTCGTAGGAATAAGGCTGTTTAGAAATCTTACCCATGTTGAAGACAATTTGATCGTCACCAACTCTCATGATAAGCTCACCCGCGTCTACATCGATGAGAGTGCGACCGGTCCTCAAGAATGGACGTCCAACGATTAATGGAACACGAGGATCCATCTCGTAGTCAACGACAACAAAATCCACCGGGAAGGTGAATTTGTCAACGCCAACGAAAACGTCTTCGGCTATCCCCACTGGATAAGCAACCGTACGGTTAGCTAATTCCAAAGTCATTTTGGTGGGGACTAGCTCGGGGAGAGATAATTGCTTCCAAACGCTTAAAGGCATTAAATTGATACTAGCACCTAGATCGGCTAGGGCCATGCAATTCTCTACTCCCGGGAAGTTGCAATGGATTAAGAAGCGACCCGGATCACCAAGTTTGGTTGGCAATTTCCTTAAGAGAACCGCGGAGCAATTCTCGTTAAGTTGGGTATTAGCGATATCAAGAAGCTTTTCCTTGTCACTAAGAAGATCTTTGAACATTTTCGCATATTTAGGCATGTGAGCGAGAGCTTCAGCAAAAGAGATGTTGAAATTTAATTGTTTAAACATTTTGAGAAAGTTCGAAACTTGAATATCGTCCTTGCTTTTGAGCTTCTCTTTCCTCAACCTTGAGGGATAAGGTATATCGGAAGAAGAGGAAGGCTTTGGAATAGTATGATCACTCACATCCTTGGGTGGCGAAGGGGTGGAAGTAAGAGGTGGAGGAATTAGGGAAGTAGAAAGTTGAGGAATATGAGTAGGTGACTCGTTTTCCGTAGTCACAATCACCGGTGTAGGTGTAGGAAGCTCGGGTTCCTTGGTACCTTTTCCACTGCGAGTGGTGATTGCTTTTATCTCCCATCTTGGATTAGCCACGGTGTTACTCGGAAGAGTACCCGAAAAAGAGGGTTGATTACCTTGGAAGAAACCAGCCATCATGTCCCTTAGGTCATTCGTTTGACTACTCAAAGAGTTTCGCATATCGGCTCTAAGATCGTTCCCTTGTTTCACCATATCGCCCTTCAAATTAATAATCTGGGTCTGCAGATTCTTCACCAACACATCATTCGTCCACATCTACGTTTCGACCTCGTGGTTGAAAACGGTGGGCTGAGTAGGAGGAGGTGCTTGATAAGCAGGTGGGTGGTATGGAGCGGGTTGGTAAACTTGAGTAGGATTTTGAGGTGGATATGGTTGTCTTTGAGGTGGTTGGTATGGTGCTCGAGGTTGGTTTTGATTGGTTCGGTTAAGGTTTTGTTGTTGGTTTTGATTGTTTGGAGGAAAACCGGGCGGGGAAAGAAAATTGGTGGAACGATAACTTAGCAAGTTGCGGTCTCCTTGAGGACGAGCTTGATAACCGGTCGGAGGATAGGTACCGTATGCTGCGTTAACATTCTCACAAGGATAGTCTTGGGTGGAGGTACAAGTAGTGTAAGAGTGAGGACCCCCGCATATTTCACATGGTTGGCTTACAGCATTGACTTGAGCGTTTTGAGCGTTGATGCTTTTGGTGTTGTTAGCGGTTTGGGCAGCAAGCGATTCAAGAAGCGAAGTAATTTTGTCAAGTCTCTTGTCGTTGTCACTAGTGCTAGCACTAGCGGCATTGGTCCGAACACTCTTGGTTTGCACTCTAGACTTATTCTCAATAATATCCCAAGCGGCATTAGAACTCTTAACCAAAATATTACCCCCCGAGGCACTATTTAGTGAATCTTGGTCATTCATTAATTTAGGGTTCTTCATTAATTATTCTTCTTTCAAAAATTCTAAGGTAAAATCTTCAATACACTTTTTAATTAAATTGTTTTAATTCTTTTACAATCAATACATGATGGATCTAGGGTTAAGTTAATTATAAATTATGTATTATAATGGTATAAACATGATTAGATTAATTAGAGATAATAATTATACATGATCATGGTAATTAATTAAGCTAATTGTGTTAAATTCGTTTTTAAAAACTGGGCAAAATTTTATATCATTTGTTTTGATCATATCTAGAGTTATATAAACCCTTATTTTTCGATCCAAGCATCCCTGAATAGGTATTTGAAGTGGCTTTAAAATGCAAGAAACGAGAACTAAATTGGAGGTTGGGAGGTGGGTCAAATACAGGTTAAACAGTCGGAGGTCAAAACAGTTTTGAAATCAGTCGGGTTTAATTTAATGTTTTAAGGTGATTGGGGTACTTAGGAGTATACTTGAGCCCTCTAATGAGCATGGTAGTTGTTTTATATATTAAATAAGAGACCTGAAGGGTGGCTAAGCAAATGAGTTAGGGTAAGACCCCCTAATCATAACAAACTTTTTGTATGTTCAAAATCGGTAATATGCGGATAGGCAAAAGTATATATATATATATATATATATATATATATATATATATATATATATATATATATATCGGGGCCTTAACAGTAGCTTTAAGGTTGGGGCAAAAGGGAGGAGTTAGCTGACATATGTAAGGGCATAGGGTTTCCTTTACAGAGATCATGGGTATGGTTAGGTGGGCGTTTGGATTATAGTTTGTAGACCTAAAAACCGGGACTGTTTTGGGTATAATGTTAACGAGACGGGTTATGAAGTAAACTAAGTTAAGGGCTTTATAGAGGGGTGTAATGAGATGCTTAGAGAATATAAATGAGTTATATATATGGGAGAAGGTTAGATGTCCATCATGGGTTGATGAGCCATCTTAGTGTTTGGTTCATATTTTGATTGTGTGCTTTTGTTTGTTAGCTTTTTGCTAGTGCGTGAATTTTTGGAGAAGCTCAATCAGGTGAGTTTCATAGTCCCATATCTTTTAATGATTTTCACTTCCAGATGGGATGGAAGAGACACTATATGGTTTTGTAACTAATGTTGTGAATGTTTTTATGGTTTGTGATGGACTTGTGTGTGCACTTATGTGATTAACTGCTATGTGATTCTTGATTGTGTTTATGATTTGGGTCGGGGGACACGTACCGTCTCAGTTATTATGGGTTGACTTGGTACCAAGGGGATGTTGACAAGGCGGGGTCTTGGGGAGGTACATAGATGTGTGAGCATCTATGGGACCAATGGAAAATGACAAGGCGGGGCCTTGGGATTGGTACATAGGTGTATGGGCGCCTATGGTACCATGGTGTTTGGTAAGGCAGGGAGCCTTGGATTTGGTTTGGAATGATTGATCTTGAATGTTAGTTGTTAATGCATACTTGTAGCACATTGTACATATGTTTAGTGGTTTATGGTTGTTCACAGCTTATTATAATCTATTTCGGTTGGAGTCTAAACCTATGACTCTCACCAACATTATGTTGACGTGTTTTAGTGTCTCTTTCAGGTGATAAAGTGGTTAAGCGTGAGAACATATGTGGCTAGGATTGGAGTCGCGTAGGAATGCATTTAGAAGGAGATCCCCGTTCCTTCTTAGTTTATTTTTCTGTTTGTTTCAATAAGTGATACTATGTTGATTTGTTTGTGTTATTTGTTTGTCTTGGGTAAGAGGTAGGACTGTTACCTACTTACCTAGACTCCTGCATTGATGAGATATTGTCATGACATTTGTGTCACCTTTTATGACATTTCTAATTCATATAATTCTCTCTATGGACACGCTATTGTTGTGATAATATCCATACGTCGCGTCCCATATTCCGCCATGGTGGGGTGTGACAGAATGGTATCAGAGACCATGGTTATAGAGAATTAGGTTGCCTAGTCTAGTAACCTAGTCTATAGCTTAAGGGTCCCTACATATAGGCGTCATAGGAGTATGTGTGCATTTTATATTAATTAAAGTTTTCTGGATGTTATTGGTTTTTACTTGCGATGTTTGTTAAGTTTTTACTAGTATGGGTTGAACCATAGTAGTTCATACTTAGCCACATGTTATTTTCTTTTCGGGGTGTGACTAGTGCTGGTTGAACTATAATCATCCACGCTAGTCATTGTCATATTTTGCTTAAATTGTACATTATAGTACATAATTTGGTACATGGTAGTTTCTATCTTTTGTTGGGTTATTTTATGTACCTGAGGTATAGTATTTTTCTTTTGATGTTTAAGTCATGTTCCCTAAGAATCATGTGGTGGTTCGAGTTATTAGGAGTAGGTGGATATGAAGGATTTTAAGTTGTTTCCACTCTTATGGGCGACATGACTTATAACTGATTATGTTTTCGTTTTGGATTTAGTCTATGCTGTTTTAGCTAGACAATGGATTTATGTATTTCAAGAGTTTGACTATGTTATTTTAATGGATGGAGTTTTGGACTTTTTTTGGTTATGTGGTTATGAGCTTATGTGAGTAGATGGATATATGTGTTATGTGTTGTATTAATTCTTATAAGTGCCATCATAGGAGGGAGTGCATTGGGGAAGGGTTATTGTATAAGTATGGTGGCCAACATAGTTATACAAGTATCACAACTTCAATGGATTCCTAAGTATGATTGCATGAAAGAGGGTTAGTACATGCTTGTATAGTAGATGTTAGACGGATTTAAGTATATGTATCCCGATATGCCTATATATGTATGATCCCCTACAATTATCGATTGTATCCTTAGGAGGGTGGCTAGCTCGCTTTTTTTGATACTAAACCTCCGTTGTAGCGTATTCTTTGAGTTTCGTATTTCACGTGTACGTTTTAAAATGGTGTTCTTGGTTTTAAGTCTATTGAAATAACTTGGGATTTCTTTTGAGATAATGAAACCTTTTGTGTTGGGTCTTACATTTCTTTTGGTCGGTATATATTGAAAAAAAAGGGACTTGGAAATCTAATATAGAGTTAGATAGTTGGTTGTATTCGGTAAAATAAGGGTAAGGTGTTGGAGTCGTGTTTGAAACAAGATGTAACATAAGATTTTTTTTAATCAACACTTATTTATTTCAAATTCTAAAAGACTTTCTTTAAAATAAAGCAAAATAAAATTTCTTTCTACTTAAATAGTTTATATAAGTGAGCTTAATCAATATACGTCATTTATAATTATTTATGCAAGACTAAACAAAGTTCATGAAAATTTCACATACATTTATTTCTTTTCATTTAAAAAGGATTACGTTAATTACTAAGAGGATTCTTTAGTTTTTTTTAAAACAACTAGTATAAAACTGTTTTGTTCATAACTTGTTCGTTTTTAAAGCTTTTTGGGTGATTCAAAAGCCTAAAATTATGTACTCGGAATGTACTTTTCAAATATTTGGTATGTATAGTCATGGGGTGTCAGTAGCTTGATCGAAATTTTAGTACAAGTGACGGGTTCAAGGTTGAGTTTTGAATAGTAGTTTTTTATGATTTGTGATGCACAGGATACCTAGTCTTTGAGTTGAGTTTTGAGATCGTCTAGAAGGTTGTTTGTAGATTGTTTGAGTCACATAGATGTGGTGAGGAAAGAAAAAAAATATTCTTTTGGAAAATTCGATCTTGTGCACGGTTTAAATAATATGTCGCGGGGCATAAGATGTTTTGGTTGCCATTAAGTGTTTCTTGGATCATTTTTCGTTGTCATGAGTCATTTGATTTGGTACATGTTTGAGTTTCCCTTTTGAGTTTTCGTGGTTTTGGTCTGTTTTAACTCGTGCACGTGAAATGTTGTTAGTTATCCGTGGGTTTGATTCGTTGATCGTATCTAGTGGATTCAAGATGTAGTTTTGGGTTCGTATTGATTGGGAGCGTTGAGGTAGACATATGAAAGACTTGGTCGCGCCTAAACGATTAAGTAGGTGGACCTGAGAGAATGGCCGAAATGCCCTTAGTGGGGATGAAAGAGTTAAAAGTTCGTAGACGAACTAATGTGGTCATGAGGTCTCTTAGGAGTGACAAGGGAGATGAATAGAGATTTGTATAGTGTATGGATATTGGCACAAGTAACGCGCCATAGAGAGTGTTGGAAGGGGATATAATACCTCAAAGGTATTTATGATTGTTCGTAAGGCATGTAAGTTTTCTGAAAATTTCCTAAGATTTAGTAGGTTTGCCTATTACTGTGAGGTAGAACCATAAATAGAGCAAGTAGGAGAAGTGAGAGGAGTTGTAGTTAGTGCCTTTCCAAGGAAATTGTTGATGGAATGATTTTAAGAGCAAGAGTTGTTAGAAATTGCAACGGATGCAAGGTAAAATTTGAGTTGCTTAGTAGTAGATTGGCTGTGAAAAGCGGTTGAGTGGTCTGATAAGAGGAAGTATTGGTCTTTTAGAATACGTGTAGATTTTCGCGAGTAGAACGAGGTAGAAATTTATTCGTATTGCTTCTAAGAGAGGGTGCAAGGAGGACGTAGTTGAAACTGCTAAGGATGTTGTATGAACACTTTGGGTTTACGGTTATGATTTTGGCTTCGCCGAGGCGCTAGCCGTTTTCATGGAGTCAATGAACCGGGGGTGCATGACAATATATAAACGAGTTTTCATCGGGAGCATCGATGACATCTTGATCTACTCAAATCTAAGAAGGAGAGTGAGGCGAATTATGAGTTGGTTTTGGAGTTGTTAGGAAAGGGAATTATGCGTGAGATTTTCAAGTGTGAGTTTTAGGATTAAGTTGGCCATGACGAGTAGTCAGAGATGATGACATATCGTGGAACCAGCAAGGGGCAAAGTGAAGAAGGGTGAGGAAGCGTTTTGGAGGCTGAAGAGGTGGATTGGATAATGAGCAGATCTTGGAATTATCGGAAGGACTGGATGAATTCGCGAAGCATGACGATACGTGGAGCAAGGATTTGGATGTATACGAGAACGACAAAGAAAGGCGGTTGTTTATACGTTGTGGGAACTAAAGATTTGGAAGAACTAGATAGACTAAGTTAGTGGAGCTGGATTGTTATATCTGCCTAGAATGCTAGAGGCATTTGGGATACGAGACGTAGAGAATGATCTATACAGATCATGAACGTCTCCAACACATATTTAATCATCTTGATTGAACATTTGGAAAAGGTGATGGGTGGAGTTAAGTGATGAAAGAAAATTGCAAGGCCAAGTACCATCTGGGAAAGGCAAGCATGGTTGATGAGACATGGAATAAGAAGAATGAAGTGAAGCTGAGACGAACTTGAACTATATGGATGACGTATTAGGGTGGTTTGGATGAAGGATGTAGGTTGCACGAGTTGAGTTGTCTAAAGAAGAGAACGCGTCAACATGTATGTTGCGTGGCTTGGACAATCATATGGAGAAAAGGGACGTAGACTATACTTCCTACATAGATAGGAGTAGCTTAGAAAGGGCGAAGTAAGGACGAAGTTGGTGAAAGGGATACATAATGGGGTGGAGGAATAAGTACGACGAGAGTTGGGTGATAGTCGATAGACTGACTAATTCATCTCATATTTCATCAGGAATGAGAAGTCATGTAGTTGAGAAGTTGGAAGGATTGCGTACGGATGTGATGGAATAGAGGGTTTTGCGTAAAAGTTAGCCTAATATGTATGGAATGCCTTATGAAGGATTATGGCAAGGGGAGAAACGATGGGAAGCAAGCGTAGTATACCGTTGATAGACTAATGTTTAGTATGAGCATACTATAGGGGTAATTGAGAAAGACGCATAGAGCATTGGCGTGAGATTTGGAGATAGTTGGAGAACGCATTATATTAGGAAGAATTCTCCTACAAAGAGAGAGTCACCGGTGAGAGGGGCATATTCCCCATTGATGAGGATGTAAGGAATAAAGGAGGAAACACCTAAATTATAGGCTGAAGACGGGATATAAGATGGAATGGAAATTAAGATTGTGGAGAGACAAGCGAAAAGTAGTGTGGAGGAAGAATGATTCGAGGGAGCAAGAGGTTGTGAAGATAGTGGGTTGATATTGAAGAGAAACCGTTAGAGCAAGAGGTTAGTAGTCACGAGCAATGGAACGTCCACCTAGAGAAAAGGTGTAACACATGTTAGTATGAAGGATGGTTAGTTACTTGGTGCCGAGCATGGGAAAGCAAGGATGAGGTGGTGGTTATGACATGTTTCTTGTGAATATTATGGGAAGCTTTTGGTTATGCAATCCTGCATATACCATTGGATGTGTTTAAGGTTGGGAGAACTTCTGAATGATGGAAAATCCGTAGAGGATAGAAGCCGTTAGGTATGGTGATAGGAATTGTAGTAGAAACTGCTGGAGTTAATTCATAGGAGATGAGGTGGATCACCGTTACAGTGGGATGAAGTTAGAAGCGGCCAACGTATTGGACCGGAGGTGGATCAGAAAACTATGAAGGTGGTGGCAGTGACTAAGTAGAGGTTGAAAATAGCAAAGAACCGACAAGAGAGCTATGCGGACAAGAGGCGTAAGCCGTTGAGATTTGAAATAAAGTTATGCTAAAGGTTTCACCATGGAAAGGGGTGATGCGGTTTGGAAAGAAAAGGGAAGTTAGCACCTAGATTTGTGGGTCCATTTGAAATCCTTGAAAGGATTGGGCTAGTGGCGTATAGGTTGAGATTACCAGAGGAATTGAGTAGTGTGTATGACGTATTTCATGTATCAAACTTGAGGAAATGCTTAGCAAGAACTGACTTGCAAGTACCGTTAGATGATATTAGTATGGATACGAGTCTTCGTTTTATCGAAGAGCCGATAGAGATTTTGGGTCGTGAAGCTAGGACGTTGGATAAAAAGGGTAATATATCGTAGTTATGGGTAGATGGAATTTGGAACGTGTAGATTTGTAAATCTATGCTTATGATTTTAGAGAGAGAAAGAGATAGAAAGATGGTGGATTTCACACTTCTAGAGAGAGAAAGTTAAGAACAACTATGTGTAAATTATGAAAAACCACACCCTCTCCATCAAAGGAGAGGGTTTATATACCCAAGCCTTGTAATGGGCTTGGGCTTACACTTTTGGGCCGGCCTACACATGTTGTAGGCTAGGCTTGGACTTGTTTGATAAGTAAAGAAGATTAACTAAACTACGAGCTATAACATGGACTATTGTTAGAGTGACCGATCCTTCTTAATACGTAAAACGTATTTCCAACAATCTCCCCCTAAGGGAGGTCACTCCAAACAAGGGCGTTACCCGAGTTACAATAATGAAATAAACCTAGCATACTATGCTTGTCTTGAGCTCGTAGTCTTCGTCTTTCTTTTTCTTTTTCTTTTCTGGTGAACATGCTGATGTGATCTTTGATATCAATCTTGAGAATTAATCTCTTGCCTTGATCTCGTGCATCCATCACTTGTGATCTTCGCCTCCTCGTGACCTCACGTCCCACATACTTATACCTTTGTAATTCTTGAAAGCTTCAGAGTTCGATACAGCGGAAGACTTAACTTTTAGGCTTTCTTGAATTAGATGAGGTATTAAGTGCATAAAGTATAAGCATGTGGGGACGACTTCTTCTTGGATTCCGCAACGCCACCGTCTTCGAATGTCGCAACATAAGTAGACACGAACGAAATGGCTTTGAACATTTCATTCTAATTCGGTAGTATTTTACCTCCGGTCGGTGAAGACCGTTGGACGATATTAGATATCGTACCCGTGACAGATAGTTTCAATTAAGTAACTTCCTGACAGGATTTCGCGGGTAAACCCGTTCTCTTTACTCGACCGTCCAAAGCTGACTGCGAACATAAAGAGTGAATCATTTGGATAATAGTATCCACATGATTTGAAGCCGTCAATTCATGTTCCTAGAACAAGTGAAATTCAATTAAGAACCGCACCATCGTTGCTTTCCAGTTGTCACGAGCTTGATTCGTATAGAATCTTGCAAGTTACCTACCAAGTGCTGTTTGAGGTTAACACTAGAAGGATTTCCACTCATCACCGTGAACACAAAGGTATCACTCTGAGTGTTCTGGCAAGATCACTGAGATATTACGTAGAGGCCTGGAACGTGTTTAAATTCAGTTAAGAATTAAACAGCCGTTGCTTTCCAGTTATCACAAGTTTGATTCATAAAGAATCGCACAAGTCACCTACCATGAGCTTTTTGATATTCGCTCAAGAAGGATTTCCATCTTCATTGTAAATACTTTCGTATTACTCGGATGGTCAGGCAAGATCATGAAGATTTTGCGTAGGACTCTTAAGATCTTTCTTACTTTTCACAGTGTATGAAGAAGCAAGGAAATATGAAAGTGTGTCCTAATGAGATATTTGATGATCTCAAATGGCTCTAGACTCGATCGTGCACTTTGGATTTTAGTGATCGGAGGCTGGAGAGGAGTGCCACCTTTTCAATACCAATTTATTCGGAGTGAATAAATCAATAGATAATGTGTTGTCTCCGTGTGATTAAAACAAATACCTTTTGAGAGATATCTGAGTTAGCTGGGATGGGTTGTGCATTGCATCACTGGGTCCATGATGTCTGTCTTCAATATCGAGAATCATTAAAATGATCTCAATAGCATATGTATTGACCCGGTTTCTGCCTAAGTTGTAAGGAGGGCTTCTTTCTTTACACCCTTTATCTTTACAATTCTTTTTCATTCTTCAACCCCTTCAATGCTTACCAATACGTCATAACTAGCACCTTGTTGTGATTGTTCCAGTGCTAACTTAAGTACTTGGTCGGCATTCAGCTACGTTCACAATCTTTCCCCAACTTTCCTAAGGACTACTATTTCTAGCTATGGATTGTCCTTGGGAAGATTCCTCCGGTTTTGGAAGAATCATAGGACTTAACCTATCCTACCATCCTTATGTCACCACAATCTTCATCGTCGTGAAATAAATGGGTTGTGGGTAAGTATAAATCACCATGAAAATCCATTTTGCTCCCCCTTAACATATGCCACGATATTCGAAAACATTTCGCACATGTCGGGATGAGCCAGCACATTAAGTCAAACCATTTGTGATAATATCCCATATTAAATCACATTTTCTCCCCCATATTAAAAATATTAACCCAATCGATGTTTTTAATATCAATTGATTTAATGAAGTTTTAACAAAGGTTTTGGGAAGAAAAATGCAAGTCCATTTTTCATGATATCAAATGTATGAGATATGATATCGATTTGTAACATGATCACATATTCACCATATTTAAAAAAATGGACAAGGTTGGACCTGATTGATGAGAACATCATATGATAAGATCAAATGGTTCTTGGCAGCATGTCTTGGTCGCCTCGTCACGTCTGAAGTCATCTCTTGACACCACATGTACGATTGGTATGGTTGTCTTGACACCAACTTGTGAACTTGGCACGTTCGGCATCGAAGATTCTGAATGCTTAACAATTGCTCCCCCTCAATTGTTGACCCGTGTTCTATCGAAAGAGCTGTAGTCGTCATTTGAGTAGTCGCATCGTCGAGTATGTAGATACCAATTGTAGATAGCAATGGTTGTAGAGATGATAGCTTCATAAAAACAAGACTTCTCTTGTTTTAACAAATAAATGCACTGAAACGTACATAGATTTGTGTTAGACCAAGTTATAAAGTAAACTTGATCCCTTACAAGGTTTTAAAGTAAACCTTGCCCGAGAAAATTAATTCCCGTTGTGAGTCAAAGCTTTCATAAGAAATACTTGACTTTAATATGAAAACCGGGTTGCAGTCAGAAATAACTACAAGCCATTTTGGCATGTTTTATGAAATATTTACAACTTTTGTACGAACTCTATTTATGGCGCCGTGTCAATATTAATCAACATTTCTAAAGCCGTAAATATTATCGTACCAAAAGACATGCCTTTGAAAAATAAAGTAAAAATATTTTTGGATTTTTATGAATTTTTCAATTTTTATGGTTTTTATATGGTTTTATATTTTTGTATTTTGCTTTTGTGGGTAATAATATAAACAATATATACGGATGATCACCAAGGATACGGAGAATAGTTTTACCAAGACTATTCTTTCGCTTCATCTGCTAGTTCCTTTATAGTCTCAGGCGAGAAGGTTCTCATTCCTAGCTTGTCGGCCAAAAATTCAATTCGAGCGCGATCTAAAGCCTTTGTGAAAATATCCGCCAATTGATACTCAGATCGGACAAAGTAAAGCTCGATTACTCCATTTTCCACTTGCTCCTTGATGAAGTGGTAGCGAATGTCAATATGCTTCGACCGGGAGAATTGAACGTTGTTGCAGCATAAGGCAATTGCACTCTTGTTGTCACAGTACATCGGAATCTTGTTGAAACCTAGACCATAGTCGGTTAATTGCGATCTCATCCAAAGAATTTGAGCACAGCAACCGGACATAGCTATGTATTCTGCTTCCGTACTTGAAATTGCAGCGCTTTTCTGCCTTTTCGATGCCCAACTAATTAATCGATCTCCTAGTAGTTGCAAAGTTCCACTCGTGCTACGCCTTGTGTCTTGACAACCCGCGTGATCCGCATCTGCATATGCCATTAGTGCAATAGAAGAGTCCTTCGAATACCAAAGTCCCCGATTAATGGTTCCTTTAAGATATCGAAAGATCCTTTTAACAGTAGCTAAGTGTAATTCAGTAGGCCTAGTTTGATACCTGGCACACATACATATAGCAAACTGAAGATCAGGTCGACTGGCTGTGATATACAGAAGAGTACCGATCATTCCACGATAAAGTGTCGGATCAACGGCAACTCCATGTGGATCTGCATCAAGCTTAGTTTTCTCCACCATTGGAGTGTCCACGGGGTCGCAAGATTCCATCTTATATTTCTTAAGCGATTCAAGGGCATACTTGGATTGATTGATAAAGATGCCTCTGGGACTCTGAGATATTTGAAGACCTAAGAAGAATGATACCTTGCCCATCATTGACATCTTAAACTTGGAAGACATGAGTGTCCCAAACTCATCCGATAAGGTTTGGGTCGAGGCTGCAAATATAATATCATCAACATATATTTGTACCATAATCATATCTTTACCTCGTTTCTGAATGAACAGCGTGGGATCCACCTTGCCTTTTGCGAAGCCTTGAGAAATGAGGAATTGTGACAATAGATCATACCATGCGCGTGGAGCTTGCTTCAACCCATAGAGAGCCTTCTTAAGCTTATACACATGATTAGGGTAATTAGGATTCACAAAACCATCCGGCTGTTGAACATAGACTTCTTCCTTGATTTCACCATTAAGAAATGCCGTCTTCACATCCATCTGATAGACGATCATATTCATATGGGCTGCATAAGCGAGGAATAGTCTAATAGCTTCCAAACGGGCAACAGGTGCAAAGGATTCCATAAAGTCGACGCCCAATAATTGCTTGTATCCAC
The DNA here is from genome assembly GCA_025667525.1 of Glebionis coronaria. Classification (NCBI taxonomy): domain Eukaryota; kingdom Viridiplantae; phylum Streptophyta; class Magnoliopsida; order Asterales; family Asteraceae; genus Glebionis; species Glebionis coronaria. The sequence continues at coordinate 209,097,473 of CM046877.1, read as the reverse complement.
GAGCTACTAGTCGAGCTTTGTTTTTCAATATTCCGCCTAACTCATCGAGTTTCACCTTGTAAACCCATTTCAAAGTGAGTAACTGCACTTGATCCGGGCATGGGACAAGTTCCCAAACATCAAGACGTATGAATTCGTTAAGTTCTTCTTGCATAGCTTCTATCCAACAAGATTGAGTAAAAGCTTGTTGCCATGTCTTAGGTTCAACTTCAGTGAGAAAAGCATCAAAGTGACAAAACAGTGCACTTTCTTGTAACTGACTTCGTGTGGATACTGGACGATTAGGGTCACCAATAATAGAATCGATAGGATGATCCTTTGTCCACTTGCTGTCATGTTCACGAATCCGTGGATTGGAGTAAACTGTAGAAGGAGCTTCCTCTGAGGTGGACGACCCGACTTGATTAGGGTCGGGAATAGATACACCAAAGAATGGAAGTTCACGCATTTGAGCGAATTCCAAATCGTGATCATCATCATCCTCTTCATCATCAATAGGCATGACATGGGTAGTTGAAACATGTGTTGGTTGAGAATTACTCGTTGAAGGTATATCTTGACCCATTATAGGTGCAGATGTGTCAGATTGTGCTTCGGTTGCTGGAGCGACAACTTCGGTTACCGGAGCTATAACTTCAGGTTCTGGAGCAACAATACTTGGAGGAGTAAATAATTCATCAAAGAACGGTTGAAACAACGTATCCCATTCCTTCCTAGTAGGTGGTGTAAATGATGATGAAGTAGGGTTGTTTGGGACAAGACCAGAACTGATATTACTGGGTCCCATTTCATGAAGTGCGGGTTCAGAGCTGCTTTGCTCAGAAGCCATTGCTGTCAGCTCATCAAAATCAACATTCATAGTTTCGAGGATCTTGCGAGAGTTACGGTTGTAGATTCGGTATGCCTTCTTTGCGGGTGCGTAACCAATGAAAATACCAATATCAGCCTTTGGTTGAAGTTTTCCCAAATTGTCACCATCATTATTTGGATAGCAAAGAGAACCAAATACATGAAGATAGGATAAATCTGGTACTTTTCCATGGAGAAGCTCATAAGGTGTTTTACCATGGCGTTTACGAATTAGTGACCGGTTTTGGGTGTACACTGCTGTAGATACTGCTTCTGCCCATAAAAACAATGGAGCCTTTGCGTAAATTAACATCGTTCGAGCAGCTTCCATAAGTGTGCGATTTCGCCTTTCAACGACACCGTTTTGTTGTGGAGTGCGTGCAACGGATGTTTCATGAGATATGCCAACTTCTTCATAATAATCACGCAAAATTTGATTCACAAATTCGGTTCCATTATCTGTACGAATGCGTCGGACAGTAGTGTTGAGACGCACTTGAATCATCTTGAGAAATCTGATGATGAATTTAGGTGCCTCATTTTTTGCTTTAAGAAATTTCACCCATGTAAACCGAGAGTAATCATCGACAATGACGAGGATGTACTTTTTGCCACTAAGACTTTCAACTCGCATTGGCCCACAAAGATCCATATGCAACAGATAAAGTTTCTCTTGGTTGGTGTCTTCAGTCTTGGGTTTGTAAGACTTCTTAGTGCTTTTCCCCATTGTACACGCGGAACACAAATGATCCTTGTGAAATGATAGTTTAGGAAGACCACGAACAAGTTCGTTTTTCGCCAAGTGATTAATAGCGTCAAAGTTAAGATGAGATAACCGTCGATGCCATAACCATGACTTAGTCTTCGATGCTTTGGAGAGAAGACATACGGGAGACGCGGCCATCATGTCTTGTAGAGACAAAGTATACAAATTATTCCCTCGAGTACCTTTCAATAAATCAACCCCTTCCAAATTACGAATGAAGCAGGTATGCTCTCGAAAAGCAACTTCTAGGTTTGCATCACAAAATTGTCCCACAGAAAATAAGTTGTGACCAAGACCTTCCACGTAATACACTCTCGAAATTATAACATTCCCAATATGATATTCACCATAACCCATTATCTTTGCAATATGATCATTTCCAAATCGAACCGTACCAAGAAACTTGCTGACGAAATTTCTGAGCTGAGAGCGATCTCCGGTCATATGCTTGGAGCAACCAGAGTCCAAATACCAGAGAATAATTTGGACCACCTGTTTTCAATAACAACAGTAGACAATGAATTGGAAACTATTGGTTCCGAAGTGTTAGCAGATACAGATATAGAATTATCAGAATTGCTAACATTTTTGAGATCCTTAGATTTTCTGCATTTTCTAATGTGAGTTTTAGCATTTACAGGTTTTACTGTTCCAATTTTCTGAGGTTTTGGAGTATTAGCGGGCACTACAGTGGGAGTAGACCTATTTAAAGGGCACTTTGTTCCTACAGTAGTGTTGGTGTTCCTAGTTAAAGGACACGCTTGTGTTTTGGTAGCCTTGGTACTCCTAGTTAAAGGGCACGCTTTCTTTACTTCAGTGGGAGTGATCCTAGTTAAAGGGCACATATTTCCTACTATAGTGAAAGTTCTACCAGTGGGGCGCCACATCCAGCCAACTTGGGTTAACACTTTCCCAGTCGGTTTCCATTCTAATCCATTTTTCCGGGCATGCATCTCATTCACATGGTCAATAAGGCAAGAATCATGACGACTAGAAAACATACATTCATTGCAATTCCAACATTTTAAATTAGAATTCACAGTAGGCTTAGAACGCTGCACAACCGCAGAGCCTTTAGGTTTAGCTACATGATTCTTTTTATTCAAAACAGAAATAACATTCCTAGGATGGGCTTCTACTTTCTTCTTCACTTGACTACTAGATGGGGGCAAGATCCTATCATTCTTCTTGTTTCTTTTAAGCTTAGATCTTTGAGCCTTAGTAGTGGTGCTTACTCCTGTAGAAGGCAACACGGGAATATTAGAAGCTTGTTTTGATTCCGCCTTTTCTTTAGTGACCATAGTTTGAGATGGTTTAGTCCTAGGGCCCTTGTTAAGTGGTGTGACGGCAATAAGGGTTCTTTTGATTGCACTAGAGGACGATGCTGAGATAGTGGCTGCGTTATCCACAACATTCTTACCTTTTAGAGTACGAAGTGTTTCCTTTAACTCAGCCAAGACCAGATTTTTATCACAAATTTGTTCCCTCAAATCAGATATTTCCACCGACTTTCGATTCAATTGATCAATCAACGATTGATTCTGTGCAGTGGTATCAACACATGCTGGTTGTACTGAATCGAAAAGTCGTGTATTTTTCTGTTTTAAGTTATCAACTTTGGACAACATCTTGGAAACTCGATTATCTAGATCAAGTTTAAAATTCTCAGCGGCCTCAAGTACGTTCACACAGTTAAGCTCCTTAGATTTCTCTAATTCTATCGGCAAAGAGTTAGCAACTTTGTCACTCGGCTGACGCTGTTTTGATTGTAAATTTAATCGAAAATTCTTTTCAAAATTTGCATCATCGATATTAACACCTTCGAATGACGTTTCAAAGATTTCTTGAATAAATTGTTGCTTGCATTCAAGCGAAATACAATGTGTTTGAATCTCATCAAAACATTTTGAAAGCGATGAATATGAATCTTGAAGCTTTAAAAATTCAGCTCAGATTCGTGACAAGTACAATCTACCACAGTATCCACAGATTCAACATTATGCACAATAGAATCATTATCAACACTTGTATTCACACAGACAGAAACTATATCATGAGACATCACTTGATTCAGAAGCAGATCATTATGGCGTGAAACCCGTTCTATTTCAAGTAAACTGTTTTCATAAGCATCTTCCATTTCATTGAAAACACGTCTAACTTCTTCTATTTCCAAAAACAAATCTTGATCAATATTACGAAGACAAGCCTTAACATTGTTTACAAACGGAACAATTTCATCTCGAAACGCAGCTCTAGTGTGCTCAAAGTTCCATTCACCTTCCGTTATGGCCGTGGCCGTCGTACGTTCCAGAATGACCTTGTCAAAATCGGCTAAGTGTTGGTGAACCGTATTTAAGTTAACGGACGCCTTACTTACCGGTGGAATTAACTTCGTTAAATCCTTTTTGACGAGTGTAGGAGACGTACTAGGAAGGTTTTCATTTGACAAACTTTGGGGCACAAGAACTGTTAATTCTGCTAATTCCTTTTGTAAGCGAATGCGTGTCTTTTTCGAAAATTGATCTTTGTTATGTTGATCATAATCAATTGTATGGAATTTTGAAAGCATTTTAGAATGAGTTTCATCCCCAAGTGATTGTGTCTCCTCAGTACTACGAACAAAAGGTGCTTCTTTCGATTTGCCAATTATGGTCATGTCATAAAGACCGGGAATATATTCCTGAGCTTGTTTTGCATAACCGGGATTAGGTGGTAAATCTTGAAGACGCTTAAGTTCGAATTCTTTAAATGATTTAGTTAAAAGATGAACCTTTTCTGTGGAAGCGTATTGTTTTAAAAGCTGTTGTTCTTTGAATTTAAGAAGTTTGGTAGCATTAATTTCCGATTCAACCTTTTTAGACTCGAGAGTTTCGAAATCCATTTTAAGTTTCTGAAAATCATTGACAACCGACTCTTTTTCTTTTAATTCATTGGAAAGATTAGCTTTTAATGATTCTATTTCTTTCAAGTGTTCAATCTTTTCAAAACGAAATTGGTCAAATTCAGAACATGTTATTTTCTCTGCTTGAGGGACCATTTCAAAAGTTTTGACCTTTTCTTTATGCAACGCAAGCTCAGCAGTTAGGGTGGAATTTGTATCTACGGATTGTCTGAGGGCCATATGCATTTGATCAATAATATGTTTAGGCACCATGACCAAATCATGTTGAGCATAAGATTCCATACCCGTCGTAGCATTTGGTTGAGGTTCACTCAAATGTGTTGGATTGGGTACCACTTTATTTGAGTTACTAGTTCCCGAATGCTGTTCGAGGTTGTCATTTTCATGCCCAACTTGATGTTGGTTTTCATCAATATTATTAGATGTGGTTGGTACCTCACTGATGACATCAGAACCGTAGTGAGAGAGATTAGCAACGAGAGCAGCTTGGGCAGAGTGAATGTCATCACAATCTGAATCGTATGCATCAAGATCGTCCGCTTGATAAGCTGCATTAGAAGTGGAAACAACTGCAATGCCTTCAGTATCTGCTGCCCCTGGGTCTGCAAGAAATGCTAACTCCTCTGAATCCAAAATCTTCCCCTTAGACTGAGCATCAACCAAATACATCTTCTCACGAAACCATGCATCATCCCTTCTCCTTTTCGGCTGAGTACATTCCCTAGCCATGTGACCTTGTCCTCGGCAATTGTAGCAAGTCACAACCTTCTTAGGACCAATAGGACTCCCATTTCCACTAGCTTGAGAATTCACAGCTTGATTGTTCCCAGTCCTTGTAGGAGGTCCATATGAATTTTGCCTTCCCTGAATAGGTTGCACCGTCACTTGACCATCTTGAACAGTGGCTTGTTGTCGAGGATTTGAAGAGGTGCGGAGCTGATTGTTTGTTGGTGGAAATCCTCTAGTAGCAACAAGTTTTGACAAGTAAGCAGTGAGATGGTTTAGAACATCATCTGGCGTATCATTTGGAGTGAAGACCGGTGCTTGGATTGGTGGAAGTTCATTAGAGTAAAAAGCCTGTGCTGATTGTGCTTCTATTGGAAAATATCCTTGTTGAGGAGTATAGCCCATTGGAGAAGTGTTGGCTTGTGATGGTGATGTCTGATATTGTGGTTGCTGTGGAAAAGATTGTTGATGAACACTTTGTTGATATTCTTGCTGTGGCATCATTGGTGGTTGATAAGATGGTTGCTGTGGTTGCTGATAGATGTGTGGTGGTGGCTGCTGCAAGTATGATGGTTGTTGATAAGTATAAGCCATGTTTTGTTGAGAAGCATACATTGCAAGTGGATCATGAACTTGAGGTGTAGACAACCGAGCCTCGATCACATGGCATTCATGTTGTTGAAGAAAAGCTTGAAGTTGATCCACATTGGTGTTATGCAAGTCCTTAGCCAATTTAACATCCGTCACGTATTTTTTCCATTCTGGAGGAAGAGTGTTCAAATACTTGGTGTTCAATTGAAAGGTAGGAATTGCCATGCCATAGATGTTAAGCTCATTCAACAATAGGGTAAATCTCAGATAGTAATCATTGAGAGTCTCCCCTGGCACACAGGCAAACTTATCAAAAGTATCATAAAGCTTACACTCTCGTTCTTGTTTAGTTAACGAGGTGCCTTGCATTAGAACACGAATTCTATCCCATAACTCTTTGGCAACTTTATGTTTGCTGACGAGTTTGTAGACATCTGGAGGAAGAGCTTGGAGAATGATGTTTGTAGCATACTTATCACATTTATCTTGAATCTTCATATCTCCAGTCAACTCACCCGTTGTGCGAGGACGAGTGGTCGTACCTTCCGTCACAGTACCATAATCTAATGGTCCATTGAGCACCGATGCCCAAATTAGATGTCCATTCTCCTTGTTCAACATATAAAGTTCCATTCGGGAAGCCCATTCCTCATACATAGTCTTCACCAACATTGGTGGACGATTATCCGTACCCGAGAGGATGGACTTATCCGTAAGAGATGTATACTCCATTTCAATAAGTTAAGATTTACAAAGTTGATCGAACAATGAAATAAGGTTAAGTATTTTTGTGTTGTTGTGAGTTAAAACCGAGAAACAATGTTAAAATCCCCTAAAATATGTTCTCGATAAACCAAAAATTCCAAGTCAAAATTGTCCGAAATTTTTTTATGGAAAAAATTGTGATTATCGGAATGCCAGATCGGAATGTCAGATCGTAATACTAGATCGGAATGTCAGATCGTAATACCAGATCGGAATATAGCCCTGTCGAAATGTTGTTGATATCGGAATGTTCAGATCGCAAAGCCCTATCGGAATGTTCAGATCGCAAAGTGGCTGACAAAATTCGAGCAAAGTAACGACTTAAAATACTTCCTTATACCCGTCGGAATCTCAGATCGCAATAGCTATCGGAATGATTCAGATCGGAATAAGTGATAAAAAATCCCACGATCGCAATATAGAAACCAAACCCTTTCCGATGGAAGGTTATTGCGATGGAAGCCCAAGTACAATTTGTACTTTCCGATGGATGTTTCTGCTTAAATTTCGGAATGATAGAACACAACCTTTTTGCACTTTTGATCCAAAAAATTGATGTTTTAATGAAAAAACAAGATACCAAGAACACTTTTAAGCACAAAATCCTATGTTGCACTACTTGATACTACGATCAAAGCAAAAAATTTTGAAGATTTCGGCAAAACACACTTATACTATACGAATTGTTTAGAAAACAATACGCAACACAAACACAAACCTATATTTCATCCCAAGCTCTTGATACCATTTGTAGATTTGTAAATCTATGCTTATGATTTTAGAGAGAGAAAGAGATAGAAAGATGGTGGATTTCACACTTCTAGAGAGAGAAAGTTAAGAACAACTATGTGTAAATTATGAAAAACCACACCCTCTCCATCAAAGGAGAGGGTTTATATACCCAAGCCTTGTAATGGGCTTGGGCTTACACTTTTGGGCCGGCCTACACATGTTGTAGGCTAGGCTTGGACTTGTTTGATAAGTAAAGAAGATTAACTAAACTACGAGCTATAACATGGACTATTGTTAGAGTGACCGATCCTTCTTAATACGTAAAACGTATTTCCAACAGAACGTGGACTAGAGTTCACGTGGGAACGGGAAGGATTTATGAGGAGCAAGTATCCTCAGCTAATTGATAATGACGATCCTAAGGAGTAAATCTCGGGACGAGATTTCTCTTAGGAGGGAGTGATGTGACAACCGTGGTTTTGAGGTTCGTCACTTGGTCTTATTTTAAGGTTAATTTATGTGTGACTATATGATTTGCGTGTTTACATGTTATTTTGAGTGAACGAGGTTGGTGTGGATATCATTTATGGGTATAAAGTACTCATAAGTAAATCTAGGAACGGTTATTTCATGTTCACGAGCTCGCAAATTAGTGACTATGAAATGAAATGGTGTTATTTTGGTGTTTTACGTATACGTATAAGTATTATAGTAAATCGTATTTTTTTTTACGATTTGGGGTTTAGCATTTAGAGGTCTCGGGTAAGGTGTTTAGTCATGTGAGTATTTTTCAGGATGGTTTTAAGTCATTTAGGACTTAGTTATAAATTTTATTTCAAAATTTAAGATTGTTTTAAAACTGTATATTTTACGGGTTTTTTTGGTATACGCGTAAAATTGACTAGTTTTACGCTTTTAAGGTTTCCGAAGCTTTAGGAGCTGAAATAAATTAAGGTAAATTAAGGTATTATTAATAACATAATAATAAGTAATAAAAAGAAAAAAAATAAAAAAATATATGTTAAAGTCGGTTTAGGCCGATTAAAAAGAAAGAAAAGGAAAAAGAAGGAAAAAAGGGAACCGGGCTTTTGTAATGGGCGAAGGACTTGTTAGGAAATTATAAAAAGACTTTTTATTAACTAAAAACACATCATAATCACCTGGAGATCAATCTTAAGACGAAATCAATGGAGTCTATTTAGGGTTCTTCATTAATTTTTCTTCTTTCAAAAATTCTAAGGTAAAATCTTCAATACACTTTTTAATTAAATTGTTTTTAATTCTCTTACAATCAATACATGATGGTCTACGGTTAAGTTAATTATGAATTCTGTATTATAATGGTATAAACATGATTAGATTAATTAGAGATAATAATTATACATGGTTATGGTAATTAATTAAGCTAATTGTGTTAAATTCGTTTTTAAAAACTGGGCAAAATTTTATGTCACTTGTTTTGATCATATCTATAGTTCTACAACCCCTTATTTTGTGATCCAAGCATCCCTGAATAGGTATTTGAAGTGGCTTTCAAATTCAAGAAACGAGAACTAAATTGGAGGTCGGGAGGTGGGTCAAATATAGGTTAAACAGTCAGAGGTCAAAACAGTTTTGAAATCAGTTGGGTTTAATTTAATGTTTTAAGGTGATTGGGGTACTTAGGAGTATACTTGAGCCCTCTAATGAGCATGGTAGTTGGTTTATATATTAAATAAGAGACCTGAAGGGTGGCTAAGCAAATGGGTTAGGGTAAGACCCCCTAATCATAACAAACTTTTTGTATGTTCAAAATCGGTAATAGGCGGATAGGCAGAAGTATATATATATATATATATATATATATATATATATATATATATATATATATATATATATATATATATATATATATATATATATATATATATATATATATATATATATATATATATATATATATATATATATATATATATATATATATATATATATATATATATATATATATATATATATATATATATATATATATATATATATATATATATATATATATATATATATATATACATATATATATATCGGGGCCTTAACAGTAGCTTTAAGGTTGGGGCAAAATGGGAGGAGTTAGCTGACATACGTAAGGGCATAGGGTTTCCTTTACAGAGATCATGGGTATGGTTAGGTGGGCGTTTGGCTTATAGTTTGGAGACCTAAAAACCGGGATTGTTTTGGGTAAAATGTTAACGAGACGGGTTATGAAGTAAACTAAGTTAAGGGCTTTATAGAGGGGTGTAATGAGATGCTTAGAGCATATAAATGAGTTATATATATGGGAGAAGGTTAGATGTCCATCATGGGTCAATGAGCCATCTTAGTGTTTGGTTCATGTTTTGATTGTGTGCTTTTGTTTGTTAGCTTTTTGCTAGTGCATGGATTTTTTGAGAAGCTCAATCAGGTGAGTTTCATAGTCCCATATCTTTTAATGATTTTCACTTCCAGATGGGATGGAAGAGACACTGTATGGTTTTGTAACTAATGCTGTGAATGTTTTTATGGTTTGTGATGGACTTGTGTGTGCACTTATGTGATTAACTGCTATGTGATTCTTGATTGTGTTTATGATTTGGATCGGGGGACACGTACCGTCTCAGTTATTGTGGTTTGACTTGGTACCAAGGGGATGTTGACAAGGAGGGGCCTTGGGGAGGTACATAGATGTGTGAGCATCTATGGGACCAATGGAAAATGACAAGGCGGGGCCTTGGGATTGGTACATAGTAAGGCTGGGAGCCTTGGATTTGGTTTGGAATGATTGATCTTGAATGTTAGTTGTTAATGCATACTTGTAGCACATTGTTCATATGTTTAGTGGTTTATGGTGTTCACGGCTTATTATAATCTATTTCGGTTGGAGTCTAAACCTATGACTCTCACCAACATTATGTTGACGTGTTTTAGTGTCTCTTTCAGGTGATAAAGTGGTTAAGCGTGAGAACATATGTGGCTAGGATTGGAGTCGCGTAGGAATTCATTTAGAAGGAGATCCCCGTTCCTTCTTAGTTTATTTTTCTGTTTGTTTCAATAAGTGATACTATGAACCTATATGTTGATTTGTTTGTGTTATTTGTTTGTCTTGGGGTAAGAGGTAGGACTGTTACCTACTTACCTAGACTCCTGCATTGATGAGATATTGTCATGACATTTGTGTCACCTTTTATGACATTTCTAATTCATATAGTTATCTCTATGGAAACGCTATTGTTGTGATGATATCCATGCGTCGCGTCCCATATTCCGCCATGGTGGGGTGTGACACATAAGTACAACAAAATTATGAACGTAAAGTACAGCTGTGATTTCTTCAATAATCGTCATTCTTTATTTTCTCTTCAGCTTCAACAACATCATTTCTGGTATCTAATTCAGCTTGCAATGCTTTGGCAAAGACTTTGTAATACTCAGAGTTAATTTTCAGCACATTCTTGAAGAGTAGAAGCTGAACAGTGGAAGCTAGACCCAACTTACTTTCCCTTTGAAAGACATATTGGCACCCCTTGTTCATAAAGGCCATTCCTTTTTCAGGCTCAATGTATGTTTGTCCATCAATGGGTCCTACAGTTCTATTCGGTAGGATGAGATCCCTAAACATTCCATCAACTTGAACATCAGCTGTCACAAAGGTTTCTTCAAGAATTGGATTCAACCTCTTTCTTTTCTTTTCACCTTTTGGGGGTTCTTGTTCAAACAGTTGTGGAGGGGGATCAATTTTGAGCTTGGCCGTTGTTTCTTTCACCCACTTGAATTTAGCTTTCAGAGTCTTTAGAAGTAGGAAATTGGCATGTCCAGACTTCTTCTCAGCTAACTTCTCCAGTTCAAACCATTCAGATAAACCAAGTGTTTTCAATTTGAAGTTATCAAATATATTCATGTTAGCCTGTTGGTTATCTCTCCATATTACCATCTGTGGAGTGTGAGTTGAATTTTGAATGGTGTATTTGAACTTGGTGACTTTTCTTGGTGCAAATCTTGAGTTAACGCAGGCATCATAGTCAGCTTTAACTTTCTTGAGAGCCTCTTTGCGTTTTGACTCCATTTTCCTTAACGTTTGTCTTTGCTCCTCTCTTTGTTGAGGAGTCATTCTGCTTAACTTAGCCTCATTAAGCTCTTTGGCTTTCTTGATTTCATTCAACAATTTTAAATTCATTTGCCTGTTTCTCAATCTCCTCACCTGCTAGAGGTTTCTCACCAACGGTTTCAAAGGTGGAGAATTGAGAGACTTTGACTGTTGATCCTCCTGTCTCTAGCATCGCAGCTATTTTATTTAGTTTGGCGTCTGAGTCTACCATAACTATTTCCTTTCCTTTCTTTGAGACAGAGGATAACACAATTGATTTTCTAAGTTCGCCTGCATATTTTGTGAATGCAAGATGAGCTTGGTTTTACACAACCTTTGGTAGGGAGATAACAACAAACTTAAGTTTCTTGGTTGCTGGTTCATCATCGTCCACAGTCTCCTTGGTGTTAGCTAGAGTTAGGGCCTTTGATAGATCAGCTTGTTCATTTGGATGTTTCTCCCCCTTAACTTCATCATCATCAGGTATGACAGTTAGTGTGATGACTTGGAGAGGGGTAGGTGTAGAGATGGTGGTATCAGATGTTTCATCGGTTGTGCTTTCATTTGAGTTGGCAGGTTCAAGCTTAAGAAGATTAACTTTCTCTCCCTCTCGTTTAGCATGTTTCCCCAAACGTTTGGCTGAACGTGATTGGATGTACCTGGCAACCTCTTCGACAGACATAGCCATTTGTTTTTGTGTCTGTCTTGATTGAAGAGAAATTCTTAGCAGCCTATTGCAATTCGTGTTAACAGAGCGGTTAACATGATTAGCCAAGTAGTTGGTATGATTGACTTATCGTCGATACAAAGCCTCAAGTTCTTTGTGCACGACTAATTTATGAGCTGAGAACATGTTAGGGACTTCAGTAGTAATAACATCCTTCATTCGAGTTGATAGATGACTGAGTCCCCGAGCAACTCCTTTTCGAGTGCCTTCTTTGATAGGATCTGTCAAAGCATCCTTGACAGTCTAAGTAATAATCTTGGGAAGAGGTAAATGACTTAACCTCAGATCCTCTTCGATCCAATTTTCTTTGGAGTCTTTTCATGTCTGAAGGGTGATGATAAGGCTGTAAATTATGAACATTGTTGCTTTGATGCTCAAAGTCATCTTCCCTTTGCATAAGATCATTGTTCAGTTGTTGGGGGGGTGATAAAGTGTAAGAATTCAAGGGAACATAGATCTAGGGTATTACTTCATAGAACACAAGTCATAATAATAGAAAACAACTCAAAAGAGTGATGAAATCAACTTTATCTATATTTCATTGAAAAATCAGAGTTTTACAATATGAGGTTCCCAAAATCTAAGATAATAATTTCAGTCTTGTACCTCTTCATGCAATCCTTATGCTGCTCCATGCTATCAGTCACCATTTATCTGAAATATATGCTTAAAGTCAACACAAAGGTTGAGTGAATTCATAAGTTTGTAATAACAGTTTTGAATACAAGTATGTCCTCCGGGCTACGTTGTTATACGCCCACATAAAATAGTTATCATACTGCACTATGCTCATGACCCCGCTGCTAGACAAGATCATAACCAACAAACTGCCCTTACAAGAAGGAAGCCTGCCAGACTATCCTTAGTTTAGCAAAATAAAATGTATCTGTTAGCCAAGGTAGGAACCTTCAGCTGCTGGCAAGCGCGACTTGCCCAGATAGAGGATGTCAAACCCCAATAGTACTATTCATGATATTAGCGTTCATTTTCAAGAAATGATTAGCGGTTCACGATTAAAAAGGGACTTAATGGCAGTAGTAAACATAGTGTCAATAATCATACCATACAATTTTAAAAGCACTTGTATACAAGTTTTAGCATATATCCCCCTCACGGGTTTTTAAATCATTTATAAAGCATTTAAAAGTGAGTCTATGAACTCACCTTATGTCCATAGAATCAGATATATTTCATTCACAGATGAACAGCTTGATCATACAAACCACAACTTGGTCTCATAAACAACATCTTGATATCACACAAACCTGGATTAATACATTGTGTATAGTATCAAGTCTTTAATATTTTGTTTAATATTGTTAAATGTTTGGTTATATATTCTTTCATTAATATTTGGTTGTAATTCTAGCACCATTGTTCGGGCCATCATATTTAGAAGTCGTTCTATAAACGTTTGAGGAGTGAGAGCACATTAAATCGTAAATCCAACCACTCAGTCAGAACGTAATATCGAGATGTAAAATATTTGTAAAAATCTTCCTACTAACATGATACTTTCATTACTTCCTCATATTAATCTTTTTTTAGTTTCAAAATAGGCAAAAATAGAGCTTTTGGTTACACTTTGGTATAGTTACATTTTTAACCGCTTAAGTATATAGTTTTAGTATTTGCATTTTAAACCCTCAATATTTAACCGTAGGACCACAAACTTTCAAACATTTATTCTTATAGCTTATACTTTCATAAAATGACACTTTTTCGCCCAAAATGTTAAATAGTTTCAAAATGACAGTTTTAGTCCCTATACTTATAAAAATCACATAACAGCCTCAAAAATGAACTAAATGATCTAGGATCTTAAAAAAAGTTTCAAAACATATTTATAATCATAATAAAAATATTTCTTCAGAATTATAGGTTTTGCAATAGGTTTTTTCTTATTATTTCATGTAAATTACAAAACTAGGGTTTTAAGACATTTTTAGCTTATAACTTCCATTTAAAATGATGAAATGACTTAGTTTCTTTTAGATTATCTTTCTAACATCTTATTAACAGTATAAAAACTCTAAGAAAGTATTATAACAAGATCAAATTATAGCTAACAAAGTGATTACCTAGGATGCTCCAAAATGGCTCCTAATGAGGTATGTGGACTATATCTTCCTCATAACTCTTCAAGAATTCCTAGAACTTCTTCCAAAGCTTTCTACTGATCTTAGGGACTTCTTAGAGCTTCAATAGTGGTATGGGAACAGAATGTATAGGTGTATAATATTGAAAGTGAGGGATGATTCTAAAATGAAGCTAAAGACCCTTATTTATACTATTTCTAACCCTTAAGCTCCAAGTTTTGGATATGGACCTGTATAATGGATAACTTAGTGACTAAGGGATGCTAGGGAATATCTATGCAAGTTCATAGAGTCTTGGATGGAAATTATCTTGGTCTTATGGCTAAGAATAACTCATGGCATATATATGATGGGGATGATGATGTGTAGCTTCAAGTAGGTGATGCACCTACTTTAAATCACATGTAAAATATCTTACAACATATAAAATATCTGATTTTCAAACTTAGAATGGGAGGGAATGGTTTGAAATAGGTTTTTGGAGGGAAAACATAAAACCGGGTCTAAATTAGGGCTAGTAACTTTATACTTTGTGATTTTGATGATTAAGGGATTAGTAATGTGATTAGTGATGGATTAGGGTTTAATTAGGGTATATAAATTGTAATTAAGAAGTTTGGGTCTTTGGTTTTAAGTTTAACAAAGGTTTGATGTGAAAATGAGAAGAAAACTTAGGCGGGTTAGGGTTTCTTAATGATTTAGGGTTTAATCTTATTAAATATGATTATCATTCACCTATATACTAATTTAAACTCATTTTATACATCTTACATTTTCCTCAATGTGTTCATGAAGTCCCTACATTGGTTTTATTAAGTTATTCTAAGTAAACATGTCTAAAAGGTGAAAATACCCATTTTGACCTAATTTACAAGCCATGCATTGAAATCTTGTACCTTGTGCATTAGGGTACTTGTACATTATCTTAATATAATCTTATAACCTTAATGAAGTGCTATAAATATTAATAGACTTTTCCAAAAAGAACTAGGTAATGATTCCATGTAGATTTCTTAATATAAGGGTTTTTAGGCCATTAATCCTAATGACTTTCTATCTTGGGTAATTAGTGTTTGTACCTTTATAAACACTTATTCTAGGTCTTATATAGTATATTTATGACTTCTAGGGTTTCTACATTCTTAGTTTATGGGTTTTTATAGGTTGATCATATTCAAGGGATAATTATGGGAGCTTAAGATCCTATGCTTTGATAACTTGTACTTTATGCTTTACCAACTTGTAACTTGACTTGAAATAAATGTATCGTCTTAATATTATATATAGTTGATTTTTATAATTTATAGAAAAAGATTAGACTCTAATTCAATGTATAATGGATTTTATATGCTAATCTTAGTTACTAGGTCTTAACTTGTAATTAGTCTTGGATTAGTGAATATTAGCATTTTGTGATTAATTAACTTTCCTTTATATGATAGATTATAATTAGTATATTGTTTTTTATACTTATACATGGATATTAGGTAATTATATTGCTTGAAATATTGTTTACCAAGGGTTTCTAGGTGGTGATCTAGACTATTATGTACAATTATTTGTACTTAGCTTTGTATTGTTTGTTATCGTCATTCTTAGGTATTATTAGGTCTTCAAAGTATAGTGTACAACTTTTTTATAATCCTTAATGACTTATTCATATGTGTTTTCCATTCATAGCTTACCATTCTTGAGTTTACAACTCATTTATAGGGATTTTAAGGTTTCTAAGAGAATTTAGGGCATCATAGTTACATTTGAGATGTTCTTATCAATATTGAACTTATTAGATTACTTTTAGATCTTAGAATTGATATATACATTGTGTTGACAACATATAGGAATATGTTGTAATGGCAGTGAGAAGTAGTTCATCTTACCAAGTAAGGTATGAAAAGAAAAAATTTCTAGTCAAATTTTCATATTGAGACAATCATAGCTTATAGCATAGATGTGAAATTTGAGGATTGTCACAGTCTCTCCCACTTAAAGAAATCTAGTCCCGAGATTATAAAGGTAACATAGCTTCTCAAGGGCAAACATAGCTCTTAGGTGTTCAAATTTTTTCTTATAATTTTATTCATATATCAAGAATACAGCTTTACGATTGGTATTTAGTTTCAAATTGATCATTTTCATCAAAATGGTTATACATGAAATATCACTCATGTCTTAGTGATCAAAATCATTTTATTAACTCATAAGAAATTAGTTTAATACCAAATGGAGTATTTAAAACATACTAGTTAATCACATAAATCGTCCTTAGATTCCAAAATACGAAAAGGATTGTGATTATTACTGAGTTCTTTGGGAAACTCTTGTTAATATGTCACTGCTTAATTCAAAATCTTGAATTGAGTATCGCATTTTTCAAAATCAATTTGGGTAATTGATAGAGAAAACATCCTTCTCAAATCGTTTCATGAACTACTTTCGGTTTCGTAGGTTGAAAATCTCTAACTTTAGTCCAACAGATATGCAAATGGCACTTCTCTCCATAGAGTGCTTTGAATACTACTGCTTTAAGTATAGCAGGATAACTATTGTCATACGAGAAATTTTACTAATGTTAAGTGTCCTTCCAAACTTTATAATACATACAGGGAGTATGTAGTTTAGTATCTAGATAGTTCTTTCACTTAGTACATTAGTATACTTAACTTAAGTATAACACACAAATTTTGAGTATACTTTTAGGATCAAGATATGAAATACTCGTCACGATCTTAGATGATAGATATTGATTCTCTATGTCAACAGAGTATTTCACATATAATATTGTCAGAGTTTTCATATTATCAATTTCCTAGATAGGAATAAATCCTACAGCTCTAATAATGTAATTGAAAATGATCTAGATGGCGTCATGTCTACCTGAAGTAAACAAAATCCTCATTGATCTTTCTTATTTCCATGGGGGAAACTCAGATTGAACTAGTAAGTCAAATGACTTAATATTCTGCTTTTAAGAGCATAATATATTCAAAATTTCTTCAAGTTGAATGGAATACTTCAACTTACAAATTCCAAATCTAAGACGAATATTCATATATTCTCACTTAATGCTCTAATGTTTTATTAAGTCCACACTTGTTTTATATCGAATCTCTTTAAGTCCATTTATAAATTCTCACTAACATAAAGATGCGTCCAACTTTATGCAAGAAAGAAATTATAAATTTGGTGATTTAAATTTATTTATTTGACTAAAGAAGCGTCCTAATTCAATCAAATAAACAGAATGTAAATCATTGACTTAGAAATTTCTGACATAACACGAATATTAACAAATATCCTACCCTTAAATTTCCTTTTTACGTTGGTGTGTGTAAGACTTCTTGTATATAATATCTAGGAATACGATTTTCAGAGACGAACGACGTTAAAATAGAAGATGGTATTTTATTCCCTATAAAATATGATTTATACGGTCACTTGTCCTTACAAATCCTAGTCCAATGATCTACTATGTTAAAATCCGACACCAGTTGGTGTAAAGTCCCGTGTGATGCAGAGTGCATTTTCTTCATAGAAGAAGATTTCCATTATATTCAATGTAGATTGAATTCTAGTTTACTTGAATTTTATAGACGTTCTTTCACTGCCGAGTTTACACTTAGGATTTTTCCGTTTTTTGCACATGATTGTGCTTAATTACCTTGTTCATCAACTTTTGGGATATGTTAATGACTTCTTCCAATAAAATTGGGATTTTTGGAAGTGGTAATCTTTCTTCAAGATCTTCGATAAATTTCCTTAATAAACTTTTCTAACAAAATCTTCTGATGGAGTCTTCTTAATAGAATTTCAAATAAAATTCCATGACATAATTCCATGATAAAATCTTTTGATGAAGGCTTTTCTCATTTTACAGAATAGGATTTAACTCTACTAACTCTTGAAATTTCCTCGTGTATGTCTCGAGGTTAATTCCTTCTGTCATTAGATAGCGGAGTTCTTCTTTTATCTTCTCGGTCATATTTCTAAGAAATATTTGAAATTTAATCAAGCGATCTTATGTATTTCTTTTATCTCAATGGGTTGAGTATAAATAACTTACCAAGATAAGTGATGAAGTGTTATCTTCTTATAACAAGCTTCACTTTAAATTTCAAATACGATTAATATGATAGGAAACTGAATTGGCTCTTTAATCCAACGGGTGATACTAATAGCATATTTCTTCCTTGGATATCAAAAACTAACTATTCATCGAGTCTTCTTCCAGATAATACTTCTTATTGACAATTTGTAATTGCAGGATTGCATCCACGTTATTGTCAATTCTTTGTTAAATACTTTTTAGGGTTTAGAATGAAGGGAAAGAATAGAAATAATTCAGAATCCAAGGTATACTAATATTAGAAAACATATGTCACATATGTATATGGATACATATAAATGCTTAGTGAATACAAGGTATATCTTTTGGGTCTTATAGGAAACTTACTACGTTGATTATCATTCATATCTAAGGATAATAAATCCAACTATGAAATAAAATTTCAAAGTTTACAACGGATTTATAAAGATATGACTCATACATAATCGTAACATAATTTTTCCACGATAAGGAACCGCGGGCTACAATAAAGAACCGCGGACAGATATAGCCGTTGGAGCCTTGTCTTATAAATAGTGGACCATTCTCATATTTTCTCTTCACCTCTTTTGCACGTATAATTCCAGATTCTTTCATACTTCTAAAATCACTCAAATCCTTGTTCATTTGGTTGATTACTACTTGTTTAGAAGTGAATCTTTCTTCTCCCATCTCTTCCTCTCCAAGTGCAAAGAGAAGAACACTTTCATCCTTGAAGTGTTGTGTCTACCTCAAAGATCGATTGAAGAT
The DNA here is from genome assembly GCA_025667525.1 of Glebionis coronaria. Classification (NCBI taxonomy): domain Eukaryota; kingdom Viridiplantae; phylum Streptophyta; class Magnoliopsida; order Asterales; family Asteraceae; genus Glebionis; species Glebionis coronaria. The sequence continues at coordinate 209,078,359 of CM046877.1, read as the reverse complement.
CAAATCTTATTTAGTAATTGTTGTGTCATTGTTGTGAAGATCCAAGTAGTTGTGTCTATTTGGAAGTTGTGTATGTATAAGGTTTATACTTGGTCCTTAAAGTATACTAGTGTAGATTGGTCCTAGCCAAGATTAGGGCTCGACTTTTAGCTTAGAGTCGGAAATTGGATAAGCAACGTTGCGTACGGTTTCTACACCTCAAGGAGCTTGTTGATTATTGAACTCTCGAGTAAGGAGTACTCGAGGAGTGAGATTCGTTGCCGAACCACTATAAATCCTTGGTGTTTGGTTTGATCTTTCCTTCCCTTATCTCTTTACATTCATTATTCTTTATATTTGTGATTATTAGTTTATTTGCACTATACCTTGTTCATATTGTGTATAAGAAGGTTTCACATAATCACTCAAGTCTAAGTTTTTGAAAAGGATTTATAAAAACCATCTTTTGACAAGTAAATTTTAAGAAACTATTCAACCCCCTTCTAGTTTCTACATCGTCCTTTAGTAAGGACATCTTTCTTCCTATATTAGGATTTCCCGTTTGCAGCCATCTACTTTCCCAATAGTTTAAGTGTCTTAAACACATCAGTATATGTATGATTATTTTAGATTGCTTGAGCTATATACATGCATGCCAGTTTCACCTAGTTATGAGGGTTCCATAACCATAGCACTAGAGGCACCAGTGTTATGATTCTTCTGCGGGAGAGTGATTGCTCGCAGCGTCCCTTACAGTATTTTGGCCTATGTTATTATTATCATGTTAGGCGAATGGGTGCATCCTAGGACAAGTAGTATGATTTCATGGTAACTGCGGTGTGTGCCTTGCATCCGTTACAGGAGCTGATCCCTCCACTCATTTTAAATATTAATTAGAGGTAGCCCCTCTAATTTCATGATGAGGTCACCCCTCCAAGTGTTGATGCACGTTGTTATAACATGACCTATATGGGCTTTGGGCATATTTAGAATACCGTTTTCAGTATAAACTAAACATAAGTCTTTTCAGAAATATAAACTAGTCTTATGAACTTAAACTAGGTTTTCCAGGACATACATTATTCCGATGCACTATCATTTCATACTTCCAGTTCACTTTACTTATGTTTATGCTATTCATTTCATTGTCATATATCCGTTCACTGAGCGTATTTCTTAGCCGTATATTTTCCTTTCCATGTCCCCAAATGGCAGGTACCCAAGGACAGGCTTGAGCATTTGGAGCATGTGCATAGGATGAAAGCTGCCTTAGACTTCTTCTCCTTTTGCCTTCATATACTTATGCTTATTTGGACACCTGTTTTGTCCTTCTCAATTCATTTACTTTATTTATGTTTTGGGCTTATGTTTGGGAACCGATGTTTGATTCTGGTTTTCCCTTTTGGTCATGTATGTTTGTACATATTACCTTGCATGCTTTGCCTGACACGCCATAATTATCCTGTGATATTGCATTTATCAAAATGGGGTGTTACACGGGTACTAATGGAAAACTCAACTGAACCTTGCTACGGTCACATATGACTCTATGACGTCTTAGAAGACACACAAAAAGGACCCGGAGAAGTTAGTCATCGCGTAGCTAATTAAGCACCTTCTCTTTGGAAACGCATGGCGATCTGCCTATTCCTTTCTAGTGTAGTCTAACTAACACATTATAAAAATAAAATAGAAGCTTGTTTTTTATATGTTTTTATAGTAATAAGATATTAGGCTAAAAGACTTAAGATTTACTTACTTAGTTAATCCATATTAATTCTTGAAAAAGATTTTGCGTATATTTAAGATAAACTATTTAGAGCAAATAAATCAAACATATAAACAAGAATATAGCAAGGCAATAATATCACATATTAATCATAAATAGCTAAGATATTTACCACATAAATAAGTTATTTTATGAACTAATTTAGAAAATCTTCTGAATCCAATTTAAGAGTATATTCTCATTATGTTATGCAATGCAAACATCGAAAGGAAGACGATTTTTTCAGCTTTCAACTAAAACTAAAAAAGTTGTGCATAATTGAGTTTTTAGTGTGCAATACGGAATCGGAGTCAGAAGGTATACAAATTATTTTATAAATCATATTTTCTGTTTGGGTGTCACAATTCGCAACCTTGAAACAATTTTATAAAAAATCCTTTTAAGCATGCATACACCAATGCAATTAGCGTTTTTTAATCCCAGGTATGTTAAAAAACTAAATCATGCATCATAACAATTAGTAACCATGGTTTATAGATTTAAACGATTTAAACATGCATAACATACCATAAAACACGTAAATTGCACACATAATTGTAATTAATGTTTTGCTAATACCTAAAAACCACGCAAACTTATTTTTTTCCTGAAAACTATGGATCTAATAAAGCCTTTTTAGACTATTTAAATATCTTCAATTAAATCATAATTAACTATTAAAGAAAAATTGTTTTTGCACTGGGCTTAGGCGTTTTTTTTGTAATTACATGGTATAGATTTGTCTCGTGATGCCACTGTTGAAATCTCACAACCTAATGTATCTAATATATATGCATCAGGAGTAAACTCAACGAACATGATCGATTATCTATGCACAAAATGTAATCAACATAAAGATAAAGAAAGCATAAATTTTCTCCAAGAACGATGATCAAGAACACCAAATCATCAAAACCAAACGAAACCCTAATTCGTTTATACCCACATCCGATTCACAACAAACCTAACGATCAAGTTAGATATTCTCTAATATAGTCCACATGAAACTTCAATCAATCACCTTTGATTGCTAGATCTTGATTAAGTTATACTTAATAAAAATCAAACCCAAATATCCTTTTGGGATACCCTAAGTCGTTGACCACCATGAACAAGGAGGGAGAGAAATTTTGCTTTAAAGTAATGAAACAATGAATCACATTCATGTGTTTATATACTTTAAGTATTAAGTGTTATTAATTAATCCTTGTTAAACCTTTTAACTTATTAATTAATTACTGATAAGTATACACTTTTATCAAACTAAGTTTATAAATATAGCCATATTATATTGTATAATTTAATAAAAGATGATCACGATGTCTAAGTGTGTGACCCCATAGGCCCAAATATTCTTGACCATATAAAATACTATATATGACTTACGCACATCCCAACACCGCTGACCCATTTTGGGGTGTTACAATAAATGTTTAAGTTGGTGGGGTATATGTGTTCCTTCAAACCTATCAATAATGGATTTAGGCTAGAGGAATGAGTATATAAACCCACTCGTGAGTCCAACATGGTAAACAAAACACCACAAGCCTCATTAATAACCTACGTGTGGGTTGGCATAAAAAAACCACTATCGGTGAGTTTTCTACTACTCGGTAATTGTGCTAATTTTTTTTATTTTAATATATTTTAATAAGTTCGTGAGTGGGTTGGGGTATTTAGTAGGGTATATTTTATATAAATTAGAGGTGGGTTTTTTTGTTACCACTTCCATGGTATGGTGAGTTTTTGTGAGTTGTGAAAAAGCTTATGTGGCGGTGGATTTTTTTTGTACCACTCCCCCAGTCTTAGTGTTAGAATCTCTCAAAAAAGTTTCAACGAATATAAAAAACAATCTTCAATGGTGTCGTCTACATTGTTTATGGCATATATGGGCTTGGTGAAATAAGGTGGCACATTCTATGATCAAAGAAAAGCAAGAAGAATTAAATGTCGATATTTTTTCCACGGGTTCAATCTTTGTCTCTCTTATGGTTTTTCAACAGATGGTATAAGGAAAAGAAAGTCTTAAACTTTCCTGTTTGTCTGTCAAATCCTTTCGTATCAGTTAAGACGAGATCGCCTCTCATAGTTGTTAGCTGATTTGAGGTGTATGCCAGACTTCAATTTTCATTTTAGTCCGTTTTTTACTTTGATCTTAATATTTTTGTTTTGTTCTTTTGTTTTATGCTTTGGATTCTCTCTATTGAGAGCTTTAATTTATTTATTTGTTTTTAAAAAATGTGACTGCATATCAAACTAAAACTCGTTTTATTAGGCTAAGCACAATGATAATTTAGTCTGTTTTGTATTTTTCCTGCCACCTTAGCTTTATCTTTCCAACGACTATGTACGATTTGTTTTCACATCAATACGATCTAGTTTTCTCTAATATAAAATCAAAACTTATTTATAAAATATAAAAACGTTACATAATAATTAAAAATATCATAAAGAAGCCATATTATATTGTATAACTTAATAAAAGATAATCTCGATTTCTAAGTGTGTGACCCCTTAAGCCCACATACTCCCGACCGTATGAAATACTATTTATAACTTACGCACATCCCAACACCGTTGACCCATTATGGGGTGTTACAGTAAATGTTTAAGTTGGTCGGGTATATGTGTTCCTTCAAACCTATCAATAACGGAGTTAGGTTGAGGGAATGAGTATATAAGCCCACTCGTGAGTCCAACATGGCAAACAAAACACCATATGCCTCACTATAATTTACGCGTGGGTTGGCATAAAAAAACACTATCGGTGAGTTTCCCACTACTCGGTAACTGTGCAAACTTTTTATTTTATTTTAATACTTTTAATATATTTTAGTAAATTCGTGAGTGGGGTGGGGTATTTAGTAGGGTATATTTTATATAAAATGAAGGTGAGTTTTTTTGTTACCACCCCCATGATATGGTGAGTTTTTGTGAATTGTGAAAAAGTCGATGTGACGCTGAGATGACGGTGGATTTTTTTGGTACCACTCCCCCAACCTTAGCATTAGAATCTCTCGAAAATAGTTTCAATGGCTATGAAAAACAATCTTCAATGGTGTCTTCTAAATTGTTTTATGGCATATATGGGCTTGGAGAAATAAGGTTGGCCATTCTATGATCGAAGAAGGCAAGAAGAATTAAAGGTCGATATTTTCCGCTGGTCCAATCTTTGTGTCTCTTATGATTTTTCAACATATGGTATAAGGAAAAGAAAGTCATAAACTTGCCTGTTTGTCTGTCAAATCCTTTCGTATCAGTTAAGAAGAGATCGTCTCTCATAGTTGTTAGTTGATTTGAGGTGTATATCAGACTTCAGTTTTTTTTAGTCCGTTTTTTCACTTTGATCTTAATATTTTTGTTTTGTTATTTGGGATTCTCTCTATTGAGAGCTTTAATTTATTTATTTGTTTAAAAAAATGTAACTGCATATCAAACTAAAACCCGTTTTATTAGGCTAAGCACAATGATAATTTAGTCTGATTTGTATTTTTCGTGTCACCTCAGTTTTATCGCTCCAACGACTACGTACGATTTGTTTTCACATCAGAACGATCTGGTTCTCTCTAATATAAAATTAAAATTTATTTATAAAATACAAAAAGATTACATAATAATTAAAAACATTACATAGAACGACATATCTGTAATCGCTTTCTGACGAATGACATATTCATGAATTAGTTTTTTTAACTAAAGTTGTGATTTCGTTAGTAGTATGTCAATAGTATCTGACAGTAAACAAATCATATTTTTTATATCAAAAATAACTTTTTGATAAAAAATAATAATTAAGTGAGTTAGATATTTATAGAGTTAAAAGGTTAAAATTTTAACATTATTTTTTAAATAAAAAAATTAGATATTTTTTAGAGTTAAGTGGGTTTTCGAATTTAGCTCGACGACTGATTCGACTCAGTTACTGCATAACGATCGACTGAGTATTAAATCGATCACCCGAGTCTATTCAACCACCGCTGTGTGTAGCCTCAATCATACTTAAATATGAAACTTCTCGTCCGTTTCTTAAATCATTATACTCGGCAGAGAAATTGAAAGTGAAATACATATTATTACAAGCACGGTGGATTTTAGTAGGAACTGAGGAAGGTTACGTCTCTCTCTCAAAAGTGAAATACATATGTTTTATTTAAAAATTATTATATTTTTTATTTTAATATATAAAAAATTACCCAATCATTTAAAATAAATGTTCAAGATCGCCACCTATTAGAGATTCTGAAATTTATTACTCCAAAGTCCAAACCTTAAAAAAAAAAAAAAGACAATAGACCGAGATATATCTCTTCATTTATGAACCCCACCAACAAAACGTTTACCATTCATTTAAGAATATATTTCCGCCTTTCTAAAGGCACAACTTGATAAAAATTCGATCGAACATACTAATACTTTAGTGTTGAAAATGTTTACTCGCAAAACATAAACAAAGATTAATCCCTGAAAGCATATTTCACGCGTTTGTCAAAAGCTTGTACATGGCATATCTATTTCGTATCTTTGATCATTCAATGCACACACAATTCATCTTTATACTATATTCTATAGCCATGTAAGTTGAGGTAGTTGCCTAGACCCATTTTTAAGTGGAGTTTGATTTAATAATACGTTTGACAAGTATACATATACATCTATAGTCAAAAGAAGAAAAAGAAACCATTATTTCAATTTATTGAATAACAACCTAAAAAGGGCATGCCATTTATAAAAGAAAAAGACTTCAGTCTTTTTAAAGATAAGCCCTAAGAGGGAAAGGTATCACAAAGAGGTGTTTACCTCTTCACTGCGTCACATCAGCGCCACGTCATACCAACTAATCTCTCTCATCTTCTCCAAAAACATCCCTTTTATCACAACTAGTCTCTCTCCTCTTCACTTGGGTCCCACCACTCACCATTTTATTTAATTTTTCAATTTTCACACAAAATAAAAATTCATTTCATAAAATTAAAAATTACAAAATACTAAAAAATAAAATACAAATACGAGAAATAAAATTACGCTACGAATATAAAAATGCGGAAAAAAAAGACAATACGAAAAAAAAACAATACAAAAAAAAAACATCCTAGAGTTGATATTTTACCGCGATTTGTAGTTGTTTCCTCATGATAACCGACTTTTGAGGTTATGGCAAATCGTTGGTCCGAATGGAGAGAAACTCCAGCTCTTTAAACTCCATATCGGCATCCACTTTAGCCTTCTCGGCATCGGCTTTAGCTTTCCTCGACTCGTACAGCTCTTTACCCGCGTTTAATTTGCGGAGTAAAGCCTCGTTTATGTCTTCCTTCGAAGTGGTCGATCCACTACCCGTGCTGCTCTCAGTTGTTTCTGATCGTGTCTTCTTGGCGGGTCTCTGTTTGCCGGGTGGTCGACGCTTAGCATCTGGAGCGAATACGTTGCTATGATCAATTTGGTCAAGACCCTCGGGTGCGTTCCATTTTGAGAAGTATCTAAGCACCCTCCACATATGTTCAAGCGTAAATTTTCGGCGTTCGTTACAAGCCGCGAATTCACGTCGTGCAGCTTCAAGTACGTCGTCTTCGTTTTCACCGCTAGCCTTTTTAAGGCTTTTGAAGATAGCGTGAAACTTTTGAACATCGGGGTGCGAATGACTCCATTTCCCGGTCAGCATATTCTTCGTACGCTTGGTTGCGTTACGCCGGTTGAAATCTTCCAAAATCGTGTTCCAAAAATACTCTTCAGTTTGATCATTCCCGCGTTCTTTGTCTTCGGAAGCGGCGACCCAAACCTCGGCCAGTATTTTTTCCTCATCAGGTGACCACCGTAGGGGTGCCGAAAATTCAACTTCCTCTACATCATTGATGTCGTCCTCGTCTGCGGACAAATCAACCGCAACATTTTTTTTGCCGGTCGTTTCCCTCTGCCACGACCGGTATTTTTTTGCTTTCGTTGTGGCGGTTGAGATTGTGGTACTTTGAATTGAGTTTCGGGGATATTTTGAGATGGTGGATATTGAGATGGTGGATATGGATATTGAGATGGTGGATATGGATATTGAGGTGGTGAATATTGATTTTGGTGAAACGCTAGTTGTTGTTGATAAATTTGGTGGGGTGTTAATGGTGGAAAGTATTGTTGCGAATAGTTTTGACCGGAACCTTGGCCGGATCCTTGGCCGGATTGCGTCGCGGGAGAAGAAGACGACGATTGATTCGGATCCGTGCCGTGGTTGAGGATGTTAACGTAGTTGAGGTAATCGTTTGGGAGGTTTGACATTTTTTTTGTGATTTTTGGAGTGTTTTTTTGATTGTAGAATGTATTTTGTGTGTTTAAAAATGTATAAGGTAATGAGTTTATATAGGGTTTAAAAATAATAAATTTTTTTTTTAAAAATCTAGCCGTTGTAACGGTTATAAAAAAATTTGGGCCCCACCTTCTTTTCCAACGAGCAATGTCACAAAGTGACATTTGAGAACCGGCGAGTGGGGGGGTCGGTGTAGCGGCGAAGGGCGGCGAGCGGCGGCGAGCCTGCCACCTAGGCACGGCGAGCCAAGCTCGCTGCCATACCGTTCCCTCTAAAGGATCATAAAACTCTGTAAACTTTACTAAGAGTCTTGAATTCTGTTTAGAAGCCAAATATAAAACGAAACGCAATATAGTAAACTTGTTACATTACTTTTTTTTGAACGGCAATTATTATTAAAAACTAGCAAGACGCTAGATCAAATTACAATGAGATTGAGATTTTTTAGCCAATCATTCCAAGAGAATGAAGCTTTACATCTGAACCTACACCAACTATACGAGCTAGAAACAATATCGTCAAATAGTGTCATCTTTAAAGGACTTTTGGAGTCAAATAGAGTCTTGTTTCGGAACGACCATATGCACCACCACATAACATAAAACACGCCTTCCAGCATAACCTTGATCTTAGACGAAGTACGAACAGAAATAAGCCACAGAATCCATTCTTCGTAGGAGTTAATAATAACACAAGGAATGTTCCACCAGTGCAACAATTTGGCTGTAAGTTCACGGGCCAAACTGCATTTGAAGAATAGATGACATGTAGTCTCGACACCCTGATCACAGGAAGGACGCTGCAGAGTATTGATTTCAATACCACGAACAGATAAGTTGAACAGAGTGGGTAATGCATTCATCTTTACTTTCCACGCAAACACATTAACTTTGATAGGCACACAAGTTACCCAACGCGTCATAGTAGAAAAAGACGGATTCCTCTTATTATCAATCATTTTTCGCATTGATGTCACAGAATATGAACCTGAGTTATCAAGAGACCAGACATACCTATCTTGTTGCGTAGAAAGGGTGACGTTACCAATCTTTTCAGATAGAGAATGGTACTGAGTTGATTCCACACCGCCCCTTGTAGGTCGCCGAAAAGAAAAGTCAAGGCTTGGATCTGAAAGTTTATCTTTGACAGTGATAGTCTTGCACGTTTCTAGCGCATACAAACGAGGAAACTCTTCCTTGAGATTACGACCTTCATTCCAACAGTCCTCCCAGAACAGAAAGGTAGAACCATCACCTGTATTCAGCTTTACATATTCAAAAAAACCAGTACCATTCTCCTTAAGATTCTGAGCTACTTTGAGGATGTTCCCCCAACAGGATCGAGCACCCAAGTTACAAGCTTTACCAATTCCCCCGTCGTTACCATGAATGGCTTTAACAACATTCACCCAGAGAGAGTTTTTTTTGCGTGAAGAATCTCCAAATCCATTTTAACATGAGACTTCTATTTAAAGCAAACAAGCTTGCCACCCCGAGTCCTCCTTTATCCTTAGGTGTCAAAACAGAAGACCATCTAACCCACGAGGCCTTCATAGTATTACTATCTGAACCTTTGAAAAAGTTTCTGCGAATGGACTCAAGTTCATGCAGGACACCTTTAGGAACACGGTATACCGACATATAGTAAATGGGGATCGATCCGAGAACGGACTTGATCAATGTGAGTCTACCACCAATAGATAAAGATTTCATCTTCCATTTGGATAAACGAGACTTGACTTTATGAATTACCTCTTTCCAAGCGTCAAGACGCGACATCATTCCACCAACATTCAGACCTAAATATTTGAAAGGAGCCTGGAGGGTAAGACATCCAAGTTTGGAAGCAGCATGCTTAACTTTAGAGTCATCTACGTGAATACCCATAAGCTTACTTTTACACATATTGATTTTCAGCCCCGAAGCACGGTGGAAACAATCCAGAACATTAACTAAAGTATCAATGTTAGCATCGCTCCATCTACCAACAAAAACAACATCGTCCGCGAAAAACATATGCGACAATGTAACCATATTATTTAATTTAATGCCTTCAAATAAGCCCGAATCAACAACTCTTTGAAAAGATATGTGAAGACTCTCCATGATAAGAATAAACAAAAACGGAGATAGGGGATCACCTTGTTTTAGTCCTTTGAAGAATAGGAATTCCTCCGTAGGGCTACCGTTAATAAGGATTGAACCTTTCGAAGACCTAAGACAAGTTTGGATCCATTCCCTGCATTTGCTGCCAAAACCAAAATTAGATAAGACATCATCTAAGAAATCCCATCGGACGGAGCCGAAGGCTTTCTCAAAATCGACTTTGAAAACAACCGCCTGTTTTCGTTTCGAGGAACACCATTGTAAAATCTTGTTAATAATGAACGGACCATCAAGAATTTGTCTATCCGCAAAAAATGCCGATTGCACTTCATTTACAATATCTCCAAGCACAGGAACAAGGCGATTAGCTAGAATTTTGGCAATAATCTTGTAAATACTACCAATTAAACTAATAGGTCTGAAATCTTTAACCATATTTGCATCCGGGATTTTTGGAATCAAGGCAATAAATGAAGAGTTACAGCCATTAGGTAAGTCCCCATATGTAAAGAAATGCTTCACAGAACCAAACACATCGTCCTCAATAGTTTTCCAAAAATGACGGTAAAAACCGAATGTGAACCCATCCGGACCCGGCGACTTATCAACCCCACAGTCCCAAACCGCTCTTTTAACTTCCTCTTTAGTAACATCACATTCCAAACACTCTGACTGAACAACATATATAGTGTTGTCAAAGTTAATATCTAAGAGAGCCCGATGAACAGTAGGTTTATCAAAACGATTTCTAAAGTGTTGAAAGAATTCACTTTTAACAAGAATAGGTTCTACAACCCAAACACCATTTATCAACACACCTCGGACATTAGATTGACTCCTCTTTTTGTTCAAAATTCCATGAAAAAATTTAGAGTTCTCATCGCCTTCAACCGACCATTTAATTTTGGCCTTTTGAGCAAGTTCCAAAGTAATAATTTTATTTGAATAAAAAATAGAGTTGACAATACCTGCACGTTTAGATAAAATATCTTCCGAGGTCATACCAGAATCAATGGCGTCGTCAATCTCCTTAAGATCTGTCCTCAGCCGGAAAAGATCAGATTTTAAAGGAGACGTGTATCTAGACTTCCATGATTTGATCCTAGATTTCAGAAATTTGAGCTTCTTCATAAGATTACTTATACCATTAGAATCGTCCCCAGGAGCCAAACGCCAAGAGTCTATAACCAGTTTGTTGAATTCTTCGATCTCCAGCCAATAGTGGAAAAAACGAAACGGAATTGGACCGCAATCATGCTTTGATTCGCGAAGAAGAATTGGCCGATGGTCGGATAGATAACGATCTAAAGTAGTAGCACTGAGACTTGGAAAGTCTACAAGAATATTGATAGAGATAAAAAACGATCCAATTTTCTCATCTTCGAAGCTGATTTATGACACCATGTAAACGCACTGCCACCAAGAGCAACTTCTTCCACCCCCGCATTATCAATGGAGGAGTTGAATAAATCTGCCCCCCCCCCCCCCCCCCCCCCCCGAGCATTTAAGACCGAACCAAATCTATCACTCTTATATCTAACCTCATTAAAGTCTCCCATCATAATAATGCCTCCCTCCCAAGATTTAAGAACAGTAGCCAAGTAATCCCATAGAATTTTTTTGTCACGCATATCATGGGGAGCATAAACAGTGACCAAGAGCATACTCATACCAGTTTTCAACCATGTACCTCTAACAATAACAAAATAGTCTGATATTGTGTGATTTAGTTTCCGAAAGGAATTAGGATCCCATACACATAAGATTCCACCTGAGTTTCCCACAGAATCACTATGAACATACTCAAACGCATAATTGCCCCAACAAGATGTAACACAAAACAAATCCATTTGATTCATCTTAGTTTCTTGAATCCCCAACACATTAACTTTATTAGAAATACATAAGTCCTTTACCCAATCTTTTTTTGCCTTTTGGGCGAGGCCTTGAACATTTAAGGACAAGATATTCATCTATGAGCCACGGACGCTCCTTGTGATTCAATAATTTCTGTGATGTTATTTATGCAACCATCCATATTATACCCCATGGTTTGACCCACTTTAACGACTTCATCCATTAAGTTGAGAATAGAACCACCTGAACGTGGAATCTCTGAGACTTTAAATCTACCAGAATTACCAGAATTAATAGTGATACTCGTAAACTTGTTACATTACTTACATATATTTTTGGAAGTGAATTATAATTTTGGGAAAGCTGAATATGATATAAAGGACTATAAATTTGAGAGGGGGGAGTAGTTCCAAAAAATACACAGTTTAATAAAAATATTATTTTCTCAGATTTATTTCTTTTACCTTTTTACATAAAGACAATTTTACCTTTAAACAATTAACTTACAACTTTTTATTTTTCCTAATAATACATTTAAATGAAAATGATTTTGGTAAATATATTCAACATTCTTTATTTATTTTTGGACCTAGACTACTAAATTGAGACGTTCGAAAATAATAACTTGCGCTATATATAAGACGGAGAGAGTATCGTTTAACATTCAATCCACACTCAATTAAGTACGGTATAATATAAACCATGTGCCTGTTTGTTTAGTTTTTTTTATTATTCGTAAAATTAAAGTCTCTGTTAAAATTATGTTGTTTGTTTGTAGACGAATATATAAGTATTCGTTTTATGTGCGGAATATAATTTTTGAATTAGAGAAATTTACTATTATGTCTTTTTAAAATAAATAAATGAATAAGTTAAATGGTAAATATGTAAAATGATTATAAATCATGATTTAATATAGAATGCCTCCTCCTCGTTTTTCTAGAAAATCATTAATTATTTTTAAGCACAAAACAAATAAATTATATATACTTGTTTTTTAATTAAAACTCTATAAATATTTATCAAACACTATCTATGACTTTGTTAACTTGATTTTTTGACTTAATAACATTTTAAGACTAGTATCTTTATAAATTGTTAGTCAAAGTCAAATAGAAGAAAAAGAAACGATACACGATAGATAGAAAAAGAGTAGAACTACAAATAATGATATCAATATGAAGATGAATTTGGTAAAAATTATTTTCTCTTTTATGTACCTTTTTTTTTTCTAGCGTAGATATCGTTTCTTTTTCTTCTATTTGACTTTGACTAACAAGTTATAAAAGTGTTTTATTAAGTCAAAAACCAGGTTAAGAAAGTCATAGTCCATATTATAATTAATTGTTTGTGCATTAAACGTTACGACCCACGATTACTTGCAACGTTGAATGATTATGCATGCAGACTTATAATTAGGGTGTCATCAGTAATGTAACATTAACCTGTTCAATTTATTTATTTATTTGCACACTTAAATTGTATGTAGTTTTGATATTTACACTTTTATATATTTTAGTAGTGTGTGCATATACTAGGTATATAATAATCATGACATATATATTTAGAATTTACCAATTAATTTTAAAAGTGTGCAAATTATTATTTATTTGTTATACTCTCTTTGTAATATTATGTAAACGATATATTACGTAATGGTACACAAATGTAAATTTATTCTGTTCACATTGATTTAAATTACATTAAATTATATAAATGGTATTATGTGTTTGGCTAAAAATTATATAAATGGTATTACGTATTGTGTAATTGATGTAGTACTAAATATGGATAAGATTACCAGAATCATTTGTTTTATCTTTCCCTTTATACTTTATTTGTCCAATAATTATGATTTATGTTTACTTTTATGTTATTTCAAATTAATTGTCTAATTTTATAAATTGATACTAAAGTTAGATTAAGTTTACTAGAGTATATAACTTTTAGTTAAGGTGATAATACAAATTATAAAAAAAATAGAAATTAACTATTATATAAAAAATAAAAGAAAAAAGTTATAATGATATTTTTATTAAACTGTGTAATTTTTATCGATTACAAAAAAATTCCATTTATGAATAGAGATTAAATAAATTACATTCGACTAAACACAAACTAAAATACAAAACATATATGTGTGCATATTAACGGTAAATTCATTTAATTAACTTCATTAGCGTATGATGTACAAGAAAATATAAAAACATGTAATGTGATTTAATCTCATTGATTAATTTTAAATCAATGGCTGAAAATCCTTCTTATCCTTCTAAAAAAAAGTCTTTTTATTTGATCTCTCCTATATATATATATATATATATATATATATATATATATATATATATATATATATATATATATATATATATATATATATATATATATATATATATATATATATATATATATATATATATATATATATATATATATATATATATATATATATATATATATATATATATATATATATATATATATATATATATATATATATACGAGTATAATTAGTTTTTGATTTTTAAATATTATAACTTTTTTTATTTTCTTTTATAACTTATATATAACATATCTTGTGATTTTTTAAGATAAAATAAGATATATAAAGGAGTAAAGTGCAAAAATCATCCCTGTGGTTTGTCAAAAGTTTGAATTACATCTCTCGTTAATACTTCGCGCAACATACATCATTGTGGTTGTAAAATAGTACACCATACATCCCTGAGGACGGATGGTGCAAATATTTTTCCGTTAAGGGTTAAAAGTGTTTGTTATCTTAGGGGTATTTTAGTCCTTTTACAACCTAGGGATGATTTTTGCACCTAACTTTTCCAAAAAAAAAAATTCCAAAAAAAATTTCAAAAAAATTTCAAATTTTTTTTAAAAAAGTTTCGAAAAATGTTTTCTTTTTTCGAAAAATGTTTTTTTTTAAAAGTTTTTTTTAAAAAAAGTTTTTAAAAAAAAGCTTTTTTTAAAAAAAGTTTTTTAAAAAAAGCTTTTTTTAAAAAAAGCTTTTTTTAAAAAAAGTTTTTTTTTCGAAAAACATTTTAAAAAATAACTTTTATAAAAAAAACTTTTGAATTTTTTTTTTTCGAAGATTAAAAAAAAATTTGAATTTTTTTGAAAAAAAGTTTTTTAGAAAAGCTTTTTTTTTAAAAAAAATTTTTTTCGAAAAACATTTAAAAAAAACTTTTGAAAAAAAAACTTTTTTCGAAAATTTAAAAAAAGAATTTGAATTTTTTCGAAAAAAAAAAATTTCAAATTTTTTTTGAAACTTATTTTAAAAAATAAAACATTTAAAAAATAAAACATTTTTCGAAACATTAAAAAAAACATTTTTCAAAACTTTTTAAAAAAAAATTGAATTTTTTTTGAAAAAAACTTTTTTCAAATATATTTTCGAAACTTAAAAAAAAACATTTAAAAAAACATTTTTCGAAAAAAGAAAACATTTTTCGAAACTTTTTTAAAAAAAATTTGAAATTTTTTTGAAATTTTTTTTGGAATTTTTTTTTTTTGAAAAGTTAGGTGCAAAAATCCTCCCTAGGTTGTAAAAGGACTAAAATACCCCTAAGATAACAAACACTTTTAACCCTTAACGGAAAAATATTTGCACCATCCGTCCTCAGGGATGTATGGTGTACTATTTTACAACCATAATGATGTATGTTGCGCGAAGTATTAACGAGGGATATAATTCAAACTTTTGACAAACCACAGGGATGATTTTTGCACTTTACTCTATACAAAGATTTCATAGTATTATTTAAATAATAAAAGATAATATTGATAAAAATAAGTTAAATGACTAATTTTTAAGCTTTTTTAAATTAAAATATCTTTTTATTTATTTAGTTTTTATAAAATCTAATCTAAATATATTATATTTTTCATAAAATTTATGCTTTTTTAATTATACATTTTTTTTAATATTTTAGTAATGCTTACTTTTGTTCATTATCTATAATATAAATACTTTCTAAAATCTATGAATCCATTGACACGCTTATCCCATATTTAATGCAAAACCAATCCAAAAATAATATGAAAAGAATATCTTAATCCAAATAAACCAACTATAAAACCAACCCAATATCCACATTCCATTTCCTCCTCCATTTCCTCAAAACCATCTTTATTTTTATAAACACCAAAAAATTTATATAAAAAACAATGGGATCTGCTGCATCATCATGCATACTACCACCACCCGATGATGATGATCATCATACTAACAAGTCACCTTTGGGTGAGTTGCCTGAAAGTGTTGTGGCCTCCATTTTGACCCATTTGAACCCTCAAGATATTTGTCGTTTTGCGGTCGTGAATAAGGCTTTTTATGCTGCTAGCTCTGCTGATTCTATTTGGGATATGAAGCTGCCTCAAGATTATAAAAAAACATCTAATGATGATGATGATGTTTTGTGTAAGAAGGATGTTTATGCTGAGTTATGTGGCCTTAATTCGAATACTAAGGTATGTTTTCTGTTTTATCGTTGTTTGCGAGATATTTAATTATTAAAAAAAAATGTGTGAACCGTGTTTTTTTAATGAAAAAAAAAAATGAGTGATTGTGTGATTTGATTTAAATGGCTTATTTGGTTTTGGGTTTATGTTTCATAAGCTTACTTTTTTTGGCTTATTTTTAAACTTTTATAAATTCATTATGACATAATGAACTAATCTAAGCCGAAAATTTCAGAATAAGCCAAAAAAAGTTAGCTTATGAAACATAACTCTAAAACCAAATAAGTCAAAAGTCAGTTATAGTTTGTTAAGCTGAAACAAACACCCCTATTAAGCTAAAAAAAAGTGTCAAACTTTTCTATGGTTTATGTGATGTTTTGGCTTAAAAAGGGGATAATGTTGTGTTTTATATAAAAGGTGTTAATTTGATTAGGGGTTTTGGTAATTGATTGTGTGATTTGGGGTTAACATTAAATGTAGATTTTTTTTGAAGGATTTGGGAAAAAATAGAATAAAAGTGTGTTTTTTTATGTGAAAGTTGCTAACTTTATTAAGGAGTGTCATTAATGTGTTGTTATATGATTAGGGGTTTCATAATTTGTGTGTTAGTTGAAGATTGCATGACTTTGTGAATCGAGTTAATTGTTCTATATTAATGTGTTGCTATTTGATTAGGGGTTTCATGAGTTATGTGTTTTAGTTAATAAAGATTGTTGTTAAATTTATATGAAAGCCAACTTGATTAGAATTATCTGGAGCTGATTGTGATCAAGGTGTTTTGATGTAAAGGTGTTATTTTCATGTTATTACTTGATGTGAGATCAAATCTTAGTTTTGGATAATTAGTTTGGGGAGTAACTTATCCAATCTGAGAATGGGTATTAACATAATCCCAAACACCCCAAATATTAGATGCGGTTTTGTGAATTCTGCTACTTTATTTTTTTTATGACCATCTTTTGCTTAATAAAAGATTTTAGCTTGTTTAACGGCCGTTTGCTGTTTATGGGATAAAAAAGGGGATAGCTGGATAAATTGTGTGACTTTGGTAGTTGTATTACATCTTTAATATGATAGCCTGACAGGTGATGTAATGTTGCATTTGGAATCAGTTGATGGTAATGGGGTTTATTGATTTAAATATGTATTTGAATTTTTGCAGAAAGTTTCGTTCGATACGAGTACAGGAAAGCCTTCTGTGTTGATATCTTACAATGGTTTAAAGATAACTAATTTTGAAGATCGCAGATACTGGAGCCGTATTAGTACTGATGAATCAAGGTAAGCAGTTGGAGCTCCAAAACATATTCTCTATCAACCTGTTTTGTTATTAGTTATGACTTATGACTTGTGACAACGGATTGTAGATAAGCTTGTTGGTGGTAATTTTGCTTTTCGTTAGGAGGACCTTATGATACCTAAAGAATTTGAGATTTATTGTTTTTTTATTTTCTTGGATGTAGATTTCGCTCCATTTCCTATCTGCAACATACTTGGTGGCTAGAAGTAGCCGGAGAGGTTGAGTTCCCGTTCCCAGTAGGAACCTACAACCTGTACTATCGCCTACAACTTGGACGGTTAGGCAAGCGGTTTGGGAGGCGGGTCTGCAACCAAGACAATATCCATGGGTGGAATGTAAAGCCAGTTAAATTCCAGCTTTCGACCTCAGATGGTCAGGAAGCAATGTCTCAATGCTACTTGACCACACCAGGGGAGTGGGTTCTTTATCATGCTGGCAGTTTTGTTGTCAAGGACTCAAAGGCACCAATGAAGGTTAAATTCTCGATGATGCAGATTGATTGTACGCACACTAAAGGTGGACTCTGTGTGGATTCTGTGCTGATACGTCCACAATGAGACGAGTTGTTGTATAGTACTTGGTATTGATCTGGGGGTTAGAAGCAGTTTTTTTGTGCAAATAACCTTTGTGTGGATCAAGTGATGGTATGCTGAGAAGTTGATAGGTTAGGGGTGTGATATGGTCTTTTTTTTTATGGATCACACACATTGGTTATAGTTGAAGTCTTCAGGCTATTAGGATAGTACTAATTAATATCGTATTACAAAATAGTTAAGTTTGTATTTCAGACTTTTTATAGAGATTTATTTAAAGTTTATTAATTGCATTTTGACCAATAGGTATGAGAATTTCCTCCTGTTTACTTTATCTTGAAATAGTTTTTACTACACGATGCTTATTGTGCTATTAGTGTTGAAAAGTATTTGTCAATCTTTTTATTTTGACTCGTTGAGAGGTAAGTTATTTTTCTCTACATTTGGGGTGTGTTTGTTGAAATGAGCATTAGCTGTGAGCCGTAGCTGTGAGCAACAAGCAGTAGCTGTGGGCTCCGCTTATTTATTCACCGTTCATTTGTCATCGCTTTTTAAAGAAAATATTGAAAAACTAACATCCTTAAAAAGTAGCACCGCTCACCGCTCCTTTATCAAACGACTAAAAAAATCACAACGCTCACCGCTCCTTTTGCCAAACAAGCATTTAAAATCAAAATCCTCTTCTTCATTGCTCATCGCTTTAAAATGCTTCACCACTGCTCTTTGTCAAACACAGCCTTAGTCTCATGTAAAAAAAAACAATATCCCTTATAAAAAAAAAATATCATTTGATTCATGTTGGACGAAAGGTAGTTGTAGAGGAGCGGCTGTGAAAAAAGGGCTATTCCCCCCTTTCCATTGAAGTAGGGAGGGCATGTGTAGTTTAGATACGGAGGTATTTGCATTTACGTTTTCACCATTTCTGGTCATAGATTTAATTTGAGAAATATATACAACTTTTTATCAAAACAAGTAATTATTAGAGCATCTACAATAATAATTTAATGAAAAAGAAATTAAATTTACTTTTTGGGTTCACAATGAATGCACACTTTATTTTATAACAATAACTTGTTGATTTTCTAATTAAAAACTTGTAGTTTACAAGTTATTTTAAAAAAACTTTCTTAAAAGTATTTCTTTAAATGCATCAAATGACAATAATAGCTTTTTTTTATAATAATAAAAAGCCTTCATAAAAAACTTGCATTGTAAAGGCTATTTAGTTGTAGCATTTTGTAAGTACTTAATAATATTCAAGGTTACAACTTTCTTAGACCGAGGAGAATGGTCGGCTGTTAAGCGGTCGGAAAAATGGTTGGCTTATCACACCGGATTTGGTACCAAGATAACCAGTCACGCCAAAGTTATTTTTTTGATTTTTTATTTAATTTTTGTTTTTCTAAAAATAAAATATAGTATACGTGAATTCAATGTATCATTCTTTTATCTTTTGGCACCGCTTTTTCTTTAGCTGTACAATCTTAACCCTTAAACTTTGAAGTGGTATGCATTATGACTACAAATATTATTAGAAAATGTAAATTGGCCCTCCCAAGCTAAATACATTATAATCTCACCCTCCTCTAATAATACTTGTCAAGTTTCGTCCTTAGTGCCAAAGAAATTCTCGTGCCGATTCTAAGTGACACTCACTTTTTCTTTGACACGAGCCTTTGAGCCCAACCGCTCCCGAAGCTATTATTATTTAACATGGCCACACTTATATACTGTAACAAAGTCCATTATGTTTCTAATTAAACATGTGATGCCCTTTCATAAGCCTGTAATCTGTTTGCAGAACCAAAACGGCAAACCCCTTTTTAAGTCTATCTTAGTAATAACAATAGTGGTTCAGATTACCTGTTTGGAAAGGTAACAACATTGTTATGCAACTCTTCATTCACAATTAACTGCTTTTTAGAGCAAGCTTTACGTGTTCATTTACTTCAATTACTTGCATCTTCACATCTGTTGATCCAGCCAGTGTGGTAGCTAAGCTAATACAGCTTCTATGCAAAATCTTATATGATAATTAAAAATACAGATCAAAGATTTATAAAATCTGCCTTGTATCCAAAAACAAACATTGTATTTCAATAATCTAGCTTCAGTTTTAACAAATACTTAGAAATTAAAGTCATATATCATTGTTGCAAGTGAATTTTGAAGCCTCAAATGTATTACTAGCATACATTTTGAGGCCTCTAAAACTTTGAGGTTGTGCAATTGGACACTTCACACACTCTCACATACGGCTTCTTCGTTTTGGATGCCCTTTTTTGAAAACCATTACATGGTTTATTTCTTGTGGTGCAGCCGTGTTTGCTGTTTAGCTTGTGAAAAATATACTATATGGTACTGATTTTACTTCGAGTTTGGTAAAAAAAAATCTATCCGTCCCAAACTCCCAATATTATGTTTAGACGTTCAGTATGCCAGTTTGTGGCACATGTTTATTAGACTTTGGTTATAAAATCTCGTCTATTTGTTTAAAGTTCGTCATTGCTGGTGTTAAACTCTATGGTCAACTTCTAGATATTAAAATGTGATACTACTTTGTTAGCTTGGGAATACACCAAACAACAGTTATTAACTAAGTAATCTTTTTCAATCCACACTTAATATGCATGTAACGCGGTGCAGGTTTAGGAATGGATACAAATATACCGTTTATTGTAAACAGAACTCTCTACTCTTCAAGTTCACGTTTTGTATCTCATTTTCCTAGCGACAATTCTATATCACCATCCGGCAGGACCCATTACCTCATTTCACTCAACCTATCTAGCTCTGAGTTTTCTGTAGTTCACGCTTCTTTGTCTGGGGAATTTGTAGATGAGTTATTTGCACAAAACTATCAACGTACTTTTACATTTGTCCGGCCTTTAGTAGTCATCGTACTATTTTTTGTTCATCTAAATCAATAAAAGATGGTTTTGTATCAGGTGCGGGTCATTTTGAAATGAGCAATGTTAACTTTCGTAAGTATTTAACTTTATATATGAATACAACAACCTTGCTTTCATCAATGTAACATTGTATAATAGAATTATCATTTCCTAATCTCGTTTTAAATATTTTGGTTCCAAAATGTGCCGGATGCACATTTATCTTTTAACTATTCAGGTTTACCAAATGAAATGCGATGAAAAAACAGGAGAAATGAAGTATAGCTCCGCACTTGACTATTACTTAAAGTTAAGTGGACAAAAGATGGTATACCGATTTGAAGACGGGGAAAAATCAAATTACTAAATCACTCCTTGGATTGTTTATGTAAAGGCTTGTTTGTAATTATGATTACTGATGGCTTTCATTTGTGAAGGAGGGTCTAGTTGAAAGATCAAACACGAATGATCTCATCAGCCAAACATGGGATGGAATATGTGCTTGTTATGATATTGGGTCTTTTGCCTATTAAGGATGCAGTGGTGACAAGCTGTCTTTCTAAAAGATGGAGGTTTTATGGTGTAATCTAACCCTGTTGAACTTTGATGGTTGCAAAGCTTTTGATTATATGGTGGACATCAAATATTATAAGAAAAATGACGTGTCTTTTCTAGAGTTGTTTATCAGCAGGTGATTGATGTCAATTAAAGCTACAAGCTTACAACTGCCCTCTTTGCGATGGTTCAATACTTTTCGGCATGTTTGGATAATAGTTCTAGTTCTAGGGCTCCACTTTGCGTTTAACAAGAATGTTGAGTTTCTTGAACCGGATTTGAAGGTGCACTGGCTGAAAGGTAAAATTTCTATCATACGGAGTAGAATAGCTATAATTCCCCCATTGACTGGATTTAAAGTTTGCGGTTAACATTCTTTGATACAAACCTTTTAGAAGGCCGTTCTAGAATGCTAAATCTGTGGAGCTAGCGTCACTATAAAAAGTAGTCTTGAGAAACATAAACGTGAGGGATCAGATTGTTAATGAATTTTTAACAAGATCTCACAATCTTAAGGGCTGTTTCTTTTAGCTTATATATTAGGCTTATAAGTTTATTAGCTTATATAAACTTATAAGCCGAAACCAAGTATTTGGTTAAGCTTATATAAATGGGCTTATAAGCTTATATGTGTGTGTTTTGGTAAACCATAAAAGTGTGGCTTTTATAACAAAATGTGGGCTTATATAAAAATAGTATATAAAAAAACTTTTATACCTCAAATTTAATAACTACACCATTTAATACTAATGAACTTTTTTGTCATTTACCCTTTTAATTTTAATAAACTAAACCAAACACTAAATACGGGCTTATAAACTTATTATATATATGTCATAAATGACTTATATAATACTGTAAAATACTGAAATGGTTGTATTGATTGAATGGTTATTACATAACATATATATTTATACTAAATACATATCTTTAACACTAAGTAACCTAACCCTAATAGACCCAAGCCCATAATCGGGTTGGGCCTTAATTTAACCGTCTAACAAATATAAACCTAACTCCACTCATAAGCTTAATCAAACTCCACTCATAAGCTTAATCAAACACCAGACAACATCGATCCATGACTCACCAGAATTGAAGCATATTTGTGCTGGTGGACGGGCCTCTTAACTTAAAGCACTTTGAAACAGTGGGATGTCGTGATGTTAACTCCATCTATTTAATCTGATTTTGGCCTTGTATTGGTCATCTATAAAGGCTAGGCCTTTTTGCTTAAAAAAAAATAAAAAAAAGGCTAGGCCTAGATTTGTGTCTTGATAATCTTCCTACACTTAAAGAAGTTGATACGTGTCACGGACATGAGGGGTTGATTCATAACAATAGAGTTAACATGTTTGGCCAAATATCCCTGACGTGTTAAAAATCATTACCGGTTATTCGCTAAAATTATACATGTGACATTCTTATCTAACTCAACAAGAAAGTTGTATGCTTAATTTGTTCCCATTTAGAGGTGTAAACGATTCGAGATTCTACGGAACTACTCGAGCTCGAGCTCGAGCCTATATACCTTCAAGCTTGAGCCTACATACCTTCAAGCTTGAGTCGAGCTCGAACGAAGAAAAATGCTCATTGAGTTAAACGCGCCGAGCTTTTAAAAGACAATATTCGGCTCGGATCGTTCGAAAGTTTGTCTAGTTACTCGAGGCAATCGAGCTTAACGAGTCGAACGAGCTAATCGAGCCAAACATTTAAATTTACATGAAAATTTATATATTTTAAATTTTAGTAAGTATTGATAATTTAATTTTAATTAAAAACAATAATTATGAAAAAAATAAACTTTATTAAGCAAAAAACACTATGAAATCATCTAAAGCATGGACCAACATGCTAAAACAGTTCTTAAACTTTTTCATGCTTTCGCCTCATTATTTGTAGAACACTTTGACTTCGTCATTTCTTACAACTATCGATGTGACATGAGATATTCAGCCAAATATCTTCAAGACATGTATTACAAAATAAATTTGGATACAATATTAAATAAGATTTGAACCGTTATTCATTAATGAAATAGTCAAATTGAATGAGCAAAAGATGGTTAAATAAGTTAACAACAACATTTGATAACATTACACTTTTATTATCATTACATGTTATTCGAATGTAGATCCAACTTTAAAGTAAGTGCATAAATTGGTAGAATATGATCTTTTAACTAGTATAAGAAAGACACGACTAGTAAAATTATCCCACATTGCTTGAAATAGAAAACTTGCATGAGAAAAAACTCTATATAAGCAAAGCTCTCAAGCTAGTTTTGAACGTATTTAAGCTTTAGATGTAACCACTCAAGGGTGGCCTAGTGGCAAAAAGATTTGTGGCTATCACTCCGAAGTGTGTGAGGTCTCAAGTTCAATTCCCACTAGGTGCAAACAACCTTGAAAAGGGAGGGATTTAACTGGTTTGAGTCTATGTGGTGGTGGGCTCAAACCCTGTGGATTAGTCCGCCAACGAGTCAGAAATCACGGTTACAAAAAAAAAACATTAATTTTGTATTCATAAACAAGCGTTTTTTAGATTATAAGTTACATAAATTTTAGTTTGAAAAATATAAAAAAATTTAAGTTTTGTAAACGAGCTTTCGAGTTCGAGCTTGAGTTAACAAACGAGCCTATGAAGTTCGACCTGAAAGTTAGTTTATTGTAGGAGTACAAAAAATATGAAAATTATTAAACGATCCACGAGCTCGAGCTCGAACAACAACAAAAAGTTCGATTTCGATTTCGAGACTATTTGTAAAAGTCAGTTCGAGCTTGAGCCGAGCTCGTGCCGGGCCGTTACTTAGCAAATACTTACTTATAATTTGAGATTTCTTTTCTTCCTCTCTCTCAAGTTACTTAGTAGGTAGTGACTATAGTATATACATTGGTGTTTCTTTTCTTTCTACTAACCTTTGAATGTAGCTTGTCACCATAGCTCGATCACTTGGTGCCCTAAGCTAGGGGGAGTAAGCACCAAGGGGAGCTACTAGCAAAGTCGATTCTTCTCTCCTTCAAATACTTGTGCTAACCTTTTTGCTTCGACAAAAGGGAGAAATAATAGTGATAAACTCGTTAATAATTCGAAAACTTTTGTTTTTACATAAATGAATTTATAGTTTGTCGTAATCAAAAAGGGTGAGATTGTTAATGTAAGCAATGCTTAAAAACATTATTAGTGTTAACTAATCTTTCTTAGCTTTGACCACGACAAAGTATAAAGACATTTATCGTCAAAGACAATCGAAAGACGAATTCTTCAACAAACACTATCATCAAGGTAATAATCACTTAAGTCTCAAACAAACATATCTTAATCATGTTTAGTGATCATAGAAAGTGATTAGCCTTAAAACTCACATTTTGACAAATGTGACATAGATTTTAATAAACTTTATTTTTAAGAAAATGTTTTATTAAAATGGAAATTGAAAATTTGAATATGGCATATTCCAAATGCCATGGGAATATCCTTTGAAGGTAAAATCTACCTCATATAACATTTTCCCACTAAAAGACAAAAAGGATTGTAGTCTACTCTGGGCGGTTCCTTAAATAGCTATGCGGTTCTTTATTGATATTGAATCGTAGGCTAAATAATGAGTCACGCCCATAGAGCTGTTATTTTGTGTTTCCTATAAATAGTGGATCAACTCTTCAGTTTCCAAGAACTTTTTTGGACGTTCTTTCTGCCCCTTTTCTTCTTTCTATATCATAATCATTAGTAAATGATCACTTAATATGTTAAGTATGTTTACTTATGATTATCCTATTGATCCCCTTCTTTACTTGTCCAAAGAGAAGATCACTCACACATTTGTGGTGTGATTAAAGATGAAGCCTTGATGAAGATCATCTATTCTTAGATCTAGTCATGTTCATCATTTTATATTTGAGTCTTGTGTAGATTCAATGTATTTGTGTATACTTGGATTAATGTTGGGTTGATCCAATGTACTAGTGAATACTTGGATTAGTCTTGTGTAAATCCATTGTATATGTGTGATATGACTGAAATCTCATATCAATTATAAGCTATAAAACCCTTATAAACACAAGGAAATTACCAAGTTTAATGTGATAAAATGGAATTATGTGGTATTCCTTGTCGTTTGTGATTGTGTAGGTAAAATGATACAATTTGGTGCAAACACGGATTTCAAGGCATGATTATGAAGAAAAAGACAAAAGAAGGACCTATTTTGACAAGTCTCCAAAGATCAAGGGCCTAATTGGTTGATTTCAGAAATTTAAGGACTTTACAAGAATATTCATAAAGATAAAGGACTATATATGACAATTCAAGAAAGTCAAGGAGTCAAAGATGATTGGTCAACAAAGTCAAGGGTTCATTTTGGCAAGTCAACAAAGTCAGAGGGCTTAATATGTTGATTCTACAAAGTTATTATGCTTAAACAAGAAACTACCAAAGATTGAAGACTAATTCTGCCATTTTGGGAAAGATATTTGATGTTGGATCTGAGTGAAACGCTTTGAGTCAATCATAGAAGCTAAAAATGATCACACAGATCATTGACTTTGGCCAATGTATTAATTAGCTGCCAAAATAATAAATGAGAGGATCTACACAGTATAACCCACTCAACATTATCCAACCAATCACAACACGCCATCCCAATTTCACTGTTTATTCAGATAATGATCCGAGTGAAGATTATTGGACCACTCCTGGCACGCCACGTGGCATGACTCACAAAGCCCAAATTTTGAAGACGATTTAGAGCATTTCATGAGAAAATTTCAACATAGAAAATGATCACTACAATGAGACGAACTCAACCCAATCATCTAATTACAATGAAATCAACCAATTCAGTTTCCCCCAAATTCAGCCAAGAACACTTGAAGAACAATTAACAGATTTTGGACACGTGGAAGTTTTCTAGTGGAGCAGACACGTCACAGACCTCAACTGCATCTTACTTCTAGTCTAAAAATACTTGTATCTGGCCTCATTTGTTGTAAGTATAAAAAGTGTAGATTACACATAGTTAGCTTAAAACTCTCTCAAGTTTTCCTTTCATAGCTTAGCAACTTTAGAGTGTCTGACAAGCACTCTAAAGTTTGTTATTAGTCAGTTGTAACCGTGCAACTACCTCTCTTCCATTAAGAAAAATACAAGTTCACCATTCACTCTTACTTCTCGTATTCATTTACTGTCCTACTGTTCATATCAAGTATCCATGGATTCTGTTATTCATAACTGAATAACAGATCATTGTTGATGTTTGGGGAAGATTATGTGATTAAATTTTGTAGCTGATAGCTCATTCATCCAGTTTCTTGCCTTTTACCAAGTTAGACAGTAGAAAGCAGTTATGGTGATGATCATGGTGGTCCTTGATGTTCATAGGTGATTGTTAGTGTTGATTTGTTGCTGATTAAGAGACTTCAGCACTCTCTTCTCCATCAATGGTGTCTTCTAGCTAAAAAGTACTCATTCGTGTTTTAAATTCCACTCAAAACAGCTTAACATGCTTAATTCAGTTCCTTAATGTAATATTGCCTGATTTTTCCTGCTATATGTCATATTTGACTTGTTTAACCAACTTTTGTAGTTTGTAACTTTGTTTCATTAGAATAACTTTTAATTCCTTTGTAAAATTTCTTTTTGTGGTTTTAAGTTCTGTTTGGATTAATCTGGTTTTGGTAATTCGGTAACTGAATTGGTGATAATCTTGTTTGCATTCAATTGGTAATAGATATAGAACAAGTCTGCAAGTTTTCAAGTCAAAACTTTAAGTCAATCAGGAAAATGACCATCAAAATGTTTGGGTTAGACTAGTATTTTCAAAACAGCCAAATTTAAATCCATAGAACTTCTTCATTTTTGTGAGTTAGAACTTGTTCTTTAGTGTTCTGGATAGCCTATTATATGAAATTTTAGGATTTATAAATTTCAAGTCTTGTAGTGAACTGTAGAATAAGCTAGATAAGCCCAAATTTCTCTGTGAAGATTAAGCTTTTCTGTTTGGCCAGATTTCTAATTCCAAGAGATCTTCTTCATAAAACTTGTGATTTTCTTTCACAAATCTGTTAGAAAAGTGCTTAAAATCAGTTTTGAAATTGGTCAACTTTTGGTCAATGAAAGTCAACAAAAGTCAACATAAGCTCAGTTTTGGCTTATTTCGGATTCTGGCTTATTCTGTTGATGGATTTTGAAATTTCTTGGACAGTTCTTATTATTTTGAGCTTTTAGATGTTTTTTGTGAGTTTCATAAAAAGTACTTAAGTAGAACTGCTTATTTCAACAAAAGTGCTTATTGAAAAACGCTTATTTGAGTCTAGACTTTTTTAGCGTATTTCTTTCATCTTATCTAGCTTATTTTCAATTCTGAGTCTTTTGAAATTGGTTTCAGCTTATTTGGTCTAGTAAAACAGCTTATCTAGCTTATTTTTGTGTGTAACCCGTTTTTGGTTTAAACTTTCCTAATAATTGCACTTAAGTCCCTTGATTTGTTAATTTTTTTTGATTTGTTGTTAATTAGTTATAGTTTGTTATAATTTGCAATTGACTCCTTTTGGTTGTTAGGGTTGCTAATCTTGTTACAAGTTTTGTTAGTTGGTTATTTTTGGCATTTAGTTTCATAATTTTACATTTTCAGTCCTTGTAGTTTACTGGTTTACATAATTAGCACTTGTACTTTCTAGACTTTACATTTTGGCATTTTATGCATTGTTGTGCTTAGTTTACTTGTACATTGTGCTTACGTGTTTGTATGTACAATGTGTTCTTAGATAAATACGTAAACTTTACATAGATAATATTTTTACCTTTCTTTGTGATTGATTAAATACAAATAGATTACCAAAAACCTATTATTTCAATCAAAAACAATTACGCGGCTTTATTGATATCGATTAATCAATTCGTAAAGACACCGAGAGAAAAACGAACTTAAAAAAACGATTTATTAATGTGTATACTTGGATTTGTCTTGTGTGGATCCAAGTTACATGTGTATACTTGGATATGTCTTATTGAGTTGTAATAAGTCTTGTGTGTTAGTTCTCACTAATCTACAAAGTGATGTGTGTATGTGTCTTGTGAGTTCTCACAAAACTTGAAAATAAAAAGTTGTGAAGATTGGTTCTAGCTTTCGATTAGAACTCGACATCTAGCCTTGTGTCGGAAAAGAAGATGTGCGACGAAGATTGGTTCTAGCTTTCGATTAGAACTCGACATCTAGCCTTGTTTCGGAAAATGGTGAAGTAGGCGACGTGTGTAGATTGGTCCTAGCTAAGATTAGGTCTCAACATTTAGCTTAGTGTCGTAAAATAATGTAAGCGACGTTGTAAGGTTTCTCCACCAAGAAGGGAGCTTGTGGATATAGTACAAATCTCGAGTAAGGTGTACTCGAGGAGTGGAGTAAGAACAAAGAGAGAGCTTCGTTGCTGAACCACTATAAATCTTGGTGTCGTACCTTAGGTTGTTTCTTTCCTTACTCTTTACTTATGCTTTCATTCTTACATTGCATTTATTTTAACTAGATATTGTTAATGCATTAGAATTAAACCTAACAACTATGAAACTAGTTTTCAAGTAAAAGGTAATTTTAGGATAAACCTAATTGAAATGATATTTTTAATTAGGACCTTAAACAAGAGAAACTATTCAACCCCCTTCTAGTTTCTACAATTGGTATCAGAGCGATGGTCACGATCAAGATCTTTGAAGTATATTGTGTTTTAATGCTTGGATCGATCTATCGTATTAATTGGTAATAAAACATCATATCTTGATTAGTAGCTTATATGCATTTTAGATTTACTCTTGATATGTATCTACTAGTTTGTATCTTTTTTTGTGTAGGTACTCATG
The DNA here is from genome assembly GCA_025667525.1 of Glebionis coronaria. NCBI lineage: Eukaryota > Viridiplantae > Streptophyta > Magnoliopsida > Asterales > Asteraceae > Glebionis > Glebionis coronaria. The sequence continues at coordinate 209,048,764 of CM046877.1, read as the reverse complement.
AAGACTAATCATTAACTTGATTGTGGATTGAGCTACTTGCACTTGTATAAGACTCATCTCCTTTTGATCTTCTACATCTAAGGATGATGATATCAAGATTGGTGTAAGTGATACTAGTCCTTGAAGACTTAGTATGCACTTTGGTCAATTTTGGGTGTTGCATTAATCTATAGAATACTTGGGATGCACTTTGCGGCTAAGGTACGTTTTCGTCCTTCCACACGCCCTATTGATCATTCTATTGATTATTATTTGACTATGTGATTGTTCTTGGCATCCTTACCTTGACATTTGTTTGTGGTATGTGATTATACTCTTTCACCCTCTCAAACCTTCATGATCTTGGATACTTGACTGTAGAAGTATAATAATCTTTGATATATCAAGAGGGTTGTTGTTTTCTAGTGAGAGAAAGTAGAGAGAGAGAGAAGTGAGAGAAAAACTATGTTTATTACTTGTAAAAATAAAACAACCAACACCCCTTTCCATGGTGGAAAGGGGTTTATATACCCAAGTCCCTTAGTGGACTTGGGCCTCCGACCCATGCACATGCTCATGGGTCGGGCTAATGTAAACTTTAATTAAACTTATACTACGAGCCTATAACTATATTGTTGGAGTGACCGAGACTTTCTAAATACGAAAAACGTATTTACAACAATCTCCCCCAAAGGGAGGTCACTCCAAATTACAAAGTCCTAATCTAGCATGCTAGATCTTCATTCTTTAGCTCGTAGTCCACTTTCTCTTTTCTTCTTTAATCTTTTCTTCTTTTTGTGAATATGTGTTGAATATCATCAGGCTTTTACTTGGAGCATATTCTTTTGGCCCTTCACGTGCAATCTTTGTCTTCTTGTGATGTTCGCCTCTTCGTGACTTCATGTCCCACATACCTATCCTTTGTTGAATTCTTGAAAGTTTCAGAGTCGATACAGCGGAAGACTTTTAGGTCAGACTTTCTTGAATTTGCTGAAATATTTGATGCAGAAGGAATAAGTATGTGAGGATGACTTCAACTGGTACACCGCAACGCCACCGTATTCAAATGCAGCAACATAATAAGACACGAATAAAATGGCTTTGACATTTTATTCTAATTCGGTAACATTTTACCACCGGTCGGTGAAGACCGTTGGACGATAATAAATATCATACTTGTGACAGGTAGCTCTAATTAAAGATCTCCTTGACAAGATTTCGCGGGTAAACCCGTTCTCATTATTCGACCGTCCAAAGCTGACTGCGAACATAAAGAGTGAATCATTTGGATTATAAAATCCGTATGATTGAAGCCGTCAATTCATGAATCCTGGAACAAGTGAATTTCAATTAAGATTTTCACCATCGTTGCTTTCTAGTTGTCACGAGCTTGATTCAGATAGAATCTTGCTTGTCACCTACCGCAATGCTGTTTGATGTTGACACTGGAAGGATTTCCACTCTTCACTGTGAACACTAAAGAGTGTCACTCTGAGTGTTCTGGCAAGATCACTTGGATAATGCGTAGAGGCCCTGGAACAAGTTTTGTGAGAACCCGTATTTTCCCAGCATTATTTTATTCTTTTTATTCTTGCTTCTTGAATTTTCCAACGTATTACGTTTTCTTGTATTGCTATATATAAATCCTGAGATTTTTAAATTATACTTTTTAAGTATTTTTCTGATCATCGATAAATACTTTGTATGGAATTATAAAATTCTTATTTTATTTTCCCATATTTAATTTAAATCAATGTTTTTGATTTAAAATCACCCACGTGCGTTTTACAACGAGTTATTCAAATCAATGTACAACGAAAATTCTTGGTGATCGCGATACCGACGGATGCCCAAAATTTTACGTTTATTTATCGATCGTTTAGATAATTAATACTTTCGACGATTTCGTTTTAATTACGTATTAAGTCGTGTCGGGAAATCATATAATCATTTTTATGATGCATTGAAACTTTTGAAAAGTATTTTTACGAAACCTGAGCCCCGTAAATATTTTCAAGATTTACCAATAACCATTTTCTACCCTTAAAAACTATTAGTTGTTTTTACGTCCACAAGTTTGCAAATTGGCAACTTAGGCCCTCCACTTAAACCACCATATAAAAGGCTTCTTTTCTTCCACTTTCTCACACACATACAACTTAATAAAAAAAACACACCACCCCCCTCTCTTTTTTTCCGTCACACCACCACCACACAAACACCACCAAATCACCATCATCCATTTTGATTCATCAAAAACTAAAACAAGACCACTTCCTAGATTTTTAAGGTGATTCTAATGATCCAAAAATCTCCTACATGCATCAAAATTTCATGATTTTATGAATTCATGGTGGGATTATGTTTAAATCATCTTGTATGTGATGATCTTGGTAAGATCATCACTTTTTAATCTTTAAAAGTTGTATTTTGATCTTGGGTTTTTGTTAAATTTTACATGCATATGTTTAGGAGTGTGTTTGGTTGTTAGGAATGATAGTATAGTGATCCTATGGGTATGGGAATGATTGGTTTTGAGTGAAAAATGAATTTGACATGTTTTCTAAAAGGTTATTTTGTGACAGCAGGTATTAAACAGATTTTTCGTGGGTTTAAGGTCTGTGAAAGACTGAGATTATTTGAAATTGTTATAGAGTTTTCCGAGACGGTCGTTTTGGTATAAGATAGAGCTTCTAAGTCATTACGAGTCAAAAGTTATGCTAGTTTTAGTTTTCGTGTACCGGGAGACGCAAGTCGGCACAATCCGAAATTGTGGCTGATTTTGGGTCGACTCTCGGGGACTTTAGGCTTGGTTAGATAGTTGATACTACTGATTTTCAAAGTTTACAAACTGAGTTTGATGATTCTAGTAGTGGTTTCAAAAGACGGATTGTCGAGTTAGTACTTTTAAAGTGGTCCAAACGGTTTTACAAAACAAGTGCACAAATCTGTCCCAAATTTGAAGTCGAGTAAAGTGTCGAGCTGATGGGTTTTAAAGTGTGAACTTTGGCTCAAATTTTGGTGAGGTCTTATACAGGTTATAAGTGACCTTGACACCAATTTTCATCTAAAACGGGCAAGTCTAGATAGGGTAGATCGGTGTGTACATTCGGGGTGTACTTGCTGATTTTTATTTTGGACACTTAGTTCAATGCTTGTGTTGCGTGAGTTTGAGTGTTCACCATCGAACATGGTGACTTACTCAAGTGCTTAGTAATTATATAAATGACTTAGCTACTGGTCCAAATAAGGGTAAAGGATAGTTTGACTTGCGTTGACTTGGCGTCGTATGACGGGTCATTTTCTAGTGTTGAAGTGTTTTAACGTGTAGTGTTGGAATAAATGGTTAGTATGAAAACATTTGGTTCGTGTCAATGGTTTTGAAACATGAATACTTTGAAAACATTTGAGTCATATTATATTTGGTACATATTGATATTCGAGTTCGAGTCTTAACGCGCGCCTTATTTTGATAGGTTGCGGTTTTCGTATTTTCCCGGGCATCTATATTGTCGGTGATCGTCTACCACTACCGTTTCTACTCAGTTGTTGAGTACCGTGATTGACTTACCTCATGGCTAAGGTGAGTTCATAGCCCCTTTTTACTTGTACATGGTTTCTAAACACGTGGTGAGATTTTACATGGTGGAACACAACCATTTAAAAACTGTATGCTATCCAGAACTTGTATGCTATCCAGAACATGTATGATTTTCAGGTTTTCAATGTTATTATTGCTTTTTAGTCTAGCCTTGAGTTTCCTCTCCCGATCATGAACCGTTAATTTCGAGTACTAAGCGCGAATGTTGTGGGTGGATCTATTGGGATTGACTATCCCCGTCTCAAGTACCTTGACACACTGATATTTGTTTTATACTTGAGTATTTAGGCTGAATACTCCCTAGAGGAACTTACATTGAGTTAAGCTTCGGTTCATGAACTGAACAACAATAATAATGGTTTAAGAATATGGTTAATGATCATAACCATACTCCCTATTTACTTGTTTTACAAACGAATGCTTGTGTTCCACATCCTTATTGCTAAACCTATGAATATCACTCAAATTTATGTTGACGATTTTACATGTTTAATCTCAGGTATTATTACTTAGCTTTGCTTGGATGGGAGCCCGTAGGATATTATCGCATCTTGGAGATTTCTGTGATGCTTTTGAAAGATTGGTTTTATATAAACTGTCAGGAGTTTATTTTATCTTTTGGGCAACTTTATGTTATAAATAGAGACGAAATAATATAATTTTCCGCTTCTAAAACTCTGGGACCTATGTTTAAAAACTCTGACCTTTTTATGATGTAATGTACATGTTTTTATTTCGTCAGCTTTGTATGAACTGTAATTCATTGTTTCTTGTACTATGACGTGTTACCCCCTCGTTGCCTAGTTGTTCCATGTCAGATTTTGGGGGTCTCACAGAGTGGTATCAGAGCGATGGTTATTGGGAACTGAGTCGTTTTTCAACAACTTTGTCTATAACCGAAAGTTTAAATATTTTATTGTTTCTAAGTGTCAAACACAGAATCTGCCATTGTTGTTCGATATCTTCACGGGTAACTCTCTAATCCTTATTATTTACTTTTAATTATCGTTGTAGTATTTCATCTCTTGATTTCATTTTGAAATATTACTTTACGCTAATGACGATAATTACTATGTCATTTCAAAGCCTATGTGCTTCATGAATTATCATTGAATGTTACTGTGATTACATCTGCCTATACTGTATTTCTTGAATTCTTGTTCTTGTGAATTGATCTTATTACAATGATTTTATATCGTTATGACGTTGCATACTTGTATTCAGAGCGCGTATGCTGCCGACTTTTCATTCTCATTTTTCTGAGTACTATTGCTATTTCAATTATGTGTGATACGACTGACTTCATATGCTCGTTCGTTTTGAACCGTTTGTTTTTCTCGACTCACCGTTACATGTTGGGGCATACTCTTGCGATACCATTGTTCAGAGTTGAATAAGTGTTGCTTTCGATGAACTTCTGATTTTCATTCTACTACCGTACGTGTTGCTCTCATTGTTTATTTCCTTTAAAATATCTATTTAGATACGTAGATTTTCTTTCCGACCATCCATAATTGAATGTCTAGTCTATAGACCATTGTGTAGCTCAATGTGTCTCCGGAAAAGACTAAAAGACATCGTGTGAGTCACACATCTCGAAGCATTTGTTGAATCAGTACCTGAATAATATCGTGAGTTTTCATAATTGATAGGTGTGAAAACACCCATCCTTTTTACCACTTAATTACAATAATAACCGAACCAAAAAGTGTATTTTATGTCATTTATATCGGAATTATGCGTGGTTTGTGTTTTTGTTGTGATTTAGGACGAAAAGGTGAAAAGTGGAGAAAACACGGCATTCACGGGCTTTTATTGAAGAAAAAGACGAAAGATGAAGTCGAAAGATCAAGAGTGGAAAAAGAACGGAAGTCCAAGACCAATTCTAAAGATTTATCGAAGAAAAAGTCAAATGACGGAAGTTTACTAAAAGCTGAAGAACTCGAGTCTTATTTATAAAGAAAATACAAGACAAGTTTGAAGAAATCCCTCGACAAAGTCCAAGTATTAAGAAGATTAACAAAAGATTAAGAAGATCAAGGACCTAAGTGTGCAATTAAGAGAAAGAAGAAAGAGGGAGGAAGCTTCCTAAGCTCCTCCCTAATCTCCCTATATATAGCAACCAACCTCATTTATTTAGAGTTGTTGGTGGCTTGACAAACCACTCTTCCACCATTTTTATTTCTTGTCATTTTAATTCTTGCACTTTAATCATTTGCTATACACTTTTAATCCATTTTAATTTTCAAGTAAGTTTTCAATTATTGTGCTTTAATCTTTACTTTTCTTGTCTTAATCTCTCATCTTCCCTTCTTAATTCTTGTTTGCTTTTGGTACGATTTACATATGATCCGTGTTGTTCATTCATGTTTTCGTGCTTAAAAGTTCATCTTTTTATGTAATGATTTTAAAAGTTTGTTTATTTAAAGTTTTGACAAGTTATTATTCATGCATATTAAGTTCATCTCACTTTAGATTCGTTCTAGTTTTGGTTTTAGCTTAATCTAATAGCTTATAACTTGCTTATTTCGAATCCCTATTTAATCGGAAAAGGGAAACCCTTTTTCCGATTTGTGCTTTCCGATCAGCAACCCTTATTCCGATCTGTTGATCGGAAAAGGGTTTTGCTTTTTCCGATTAGTGCCTCATTATTCCGATTTGGAGGTTTTACAAGTATTCCGATTGTTTGTATTTAGTGACATTCCGATTGGGTTCAGTTTATAAACATTCCGATTAGTATGTTTGTTATCATTCCGATTGTAGCTTATTTCTTAGTATTCCGATTGCTACTAATCTTCCCACATTCCGATCATGTTCTTTTTAAGATATTCCGATCATGCCCTTTTTAAGACATTCCGATCTAACGATCGGAATATATTCCGATCAGGAGTTTTCCGATGGAATGTTTTGTTTTATTTTAGTGTTAAGCTTGTTTGTTTTTTCGCCACTTCACTTGTTTTATTTTTAGTTCATTTTAATTCCGTTTTGTGTTTTTATTTAATTGTTGATTTACTTTTCGCTAAGTTTTAGTTTTACGTCATTTAAGTTCTCGTCATTTACTTTCCTAGTGTTAAATATTGCACCGTTTACGTTTCAATTAGTTTTAGCTTTAATTACTCGTCATTTATTTTTAAGTCTTGCACATTTATTTTACCAAAACCAAAAATATTATTTTCACCAAGAACAACTGAGTCATACAATTAAACAGAGATCAATTCGAGAAGATACCAAGAATAACGAACTTTCAACTAGCAAAATCTCTTACTTTAAAATGGCGCCGCTGCCGGCTCTTTTCGTGAGGATTAAAGGTTTTTTTGTGAGAGACGCGTTGGCTTTTGGGACCCGTTCACTTGTGAACGTTATTTTTCGTGTCCAAATATTTTCAAAAATCCAAAAACATTTGAAAAATCATAAAAAGCATTTCTTTTTCCAAGTTTTGCACCAAAAATATTCTTCTTGCTTATCTATCTTTCTTTATGGATTTTTATATCCATTGCGTCCGGTGTGGGAAACAATTATCTGGGAACAACTCTTGTCAATGGTGTACATGTGAGCGGTGTGGAAACAATCTCGACAATACACAATTCCTATTCGGATTTTGTCCTTTGTGCAACTCAACTAATTCACTCTTTTTGAACCCACCTCCTCCTGTTCCCCCATGCATCTATTGTGGAAGCGATTCTCATTGGCATGTTTCATGCCCGGTTCAATACCCGTATGGTCACGAGCAAGAACCGGGGTACAATTATGACAATGGTAATAGCTATCCACAAGAGGCACCCAGTTTTTCTCCATACCCATGGTGCTATATTTGTGGGGGCCCACACGATGCTTCTTTTTGTGATCCGTCGCAAATCTTTGAGAAAGTACCGTGCTATCATCCTAGTGTCTATAACCGTGAGCCCCCACATCACACCCTCAATCATCAATCCTCTCAGCAAACTAGTCTTGATCAACAACTCACTTCTTTGAATGACATTCTAGAAAGTATAGCTCAACTTCGAGCTGACTTGCATCAGGAAAGGCAACTGTTGCTTGATATGGACGAAACCTTGAAAACCACCGACACCTTTTTGAGCCAATTTAGTCGTTTTCCCTTCTTTTCTACACCAAAATGTTTAATTACAGCGTGGGATAGAATTGGTGAAATTGAACATACTCGGGGCGATGAACAACAAAAGTTGCTGCATGAGCTTCTTAAAGATGTGGAGGTTATCAAGGAAGAGTTAGCCGACTACGTCACTCCTAACTGGACTCTCCCCATCTATTATGATGATGACGACGACGATGATGTCTACACTTTCAACCAATCTTCTGAAGTTGCTGCTCCTACTGTCGATGCTCCTACTGCATCTAAGGATCTAGATTCGTTAAATGAGCTTAGTGATGTTGGTCTCGACAAAGTATTGGATGATGAGGTTTGTGACTTACCTGCTCTGGAGCCTGAGGACGACGTTGCTCTTACGGAAGTGGTCGATCCTCGCGATGACGATTCTTCTCTCTGCTATGAGACTTTCACTTTTGAAATTTCTCAATCTCCACCGGGAGATGCAGACGATGACGATTTATTCTCTCCGGTTTACGAGAAGTTCACCGATGAACATGATCTTGTGGATAAGGTGGAAGACGTGCTTCTTCGCGATAGATTACGGAAAGTTCATCTTCTTATTGCTCAAATCGAAGAGTTGACTTCTCCTTCTCTTTCCAAGTCTTTACCTCCATCTATTCCTCCCGTTGAAGATAATGACCCATTGCTGGAAGAAATCGATATCCACTCCATCCCTCCAGGTATTGACGATTCTGACACGGAGGGGGACATTATTTTTGATAATTTGCTGCAGGAAAGTATTGACCCAAGTCCCCCTCCCGAGCACCTTTCATCTTCCCCTTTAGCCACTATCACGGAGGATGAATGCTTTGACCCGGGAGGTGACATTGATTATGCTATGATTGATAACTATACGGCTTTGCCGCTTGCTCAGCATCTATTATCTTTGGGGGAGGACAATGTGCTTACTTTACCCACCCCACCTCCCGTGGATCTTGAGTTCACATACTTTTCGTATGTTGAAAGGGTTTTTCTCCCATTCAAGACTTATCCCCCGCCTCTCCTTTGTTGATGTCAACCGGGAACGAGGACAAGGTCTTTGATCCCGGTATCACATTCGAGGCTTCCACATGGACCATTTAATTCGGGGATGAGTCAGGCTCGTGACTCGGTTAATATAAACAAGCGCTTTTTGGGAGGCAACCCAATTATCTATCTATTTTCACCATAAGTGTAGGGGGAGCCCCGTGGTGTTTCTTGCTTTCTTTCTTATCATGTGCAGGGATTAGCGCTTCAAAGACACACTCTTGATGACTTTTGAAGAACCGTGATACCGTGTTCCCTTCTTCCCGGTTCTATCCTAAACTCTTTTCGATTCACTATTTTATATTTCTCAATATTAAAATAGGAATCTCTTTAGTTGTCTCTTCCTTAGCGAGATTTAAACAAAGTGCACAATGTCCTAAGTGTAGGGGAGTTTACTCCCACATGCTTAAACATTGAGGACAATGTTTATATTAAGTGTAGGGGGACTTCTATCGAAGTTAAGTGGTCTTTTCTTTGTATTTGTCCTCATTTTAACCAGAAAATCAATTTTTCGACATTTTTCAAAATTCTTGATCTATTTTGGCCTATTAGTTTTTCCTTTTGTATAGTTGTTCTTATTAGAATATATGTTTAATAAAGTAGTTTTAATTTTCAAACGTTGTGAATCTTTTGACTCAACCCGAGTTTACTTATCTTAGTTTACTCTAGCTAGTATCCTTAACGTGTTTAAGTCAAGTTTTGCTAGGCTTTTATATAGGGAGCTATAAAACGCGAAAGTCTTAACTTTCACGGGTTAAGAACAAGAACTTTTCACAAGTTCCTATAATTGATCCTAGAGAGTCGTTTATCAAGGGAACTTTAAAATGCGATTTCTAAACTTGAAAAAGTCTAAGAATTTGCAAGATCCTATAGGCGACTCGAAAACCCAAAACTTTGGTTTAATAGACTAAGTATCCACGAGTCTCATTCCTTGAGATTTTAAACTGTGGAGAACGAGAGATGATAGAGTCAATTATAAGTTTGGTATTCTTTCGTGAATTTATGTGAGTTAATTATAAGCCTATTCTCCCATCACTTGCTAATAATTTATCTACAATAAATAAGGTTGTACGATTTGAAAAGTTACTTAGCTTCTAGCCCAAGATCGTTTAAAAGTTGCTCGGCATGGATTAGAGTTCATAGCCAAGGCATAACTTAATGAAGCGGGATGCGAAGATTGGCGAGTCCGAAAAGGCCCTAACAAGGCATGAGGGCTACATTTTGTTGCTAAAGATCCTAAAGTGATGTGAAGAATCATTTATCGAAATTCAATATGAAGGATCGAGACACACGACGAAATGCAAATACTCCCCAAAAGTCATGGAGAAGTGCATCCGAAAAGACCCTAGCAAGGTATGAGGATAAATAGATCCAAGTCATAAAAGGAGGCGGATCGTTGTATATCAAAGTCCAAAATAAAGATTGGAGAAAAATGAAGAAGTCGTGGTCCAAGTATGAATCTCTCAAAACTTCAAGAGAAGAAATCCTATTATGAAGAGAAGGCCATTATTTCATGAACGTCTCTCAAAGATTAGAAGTATGAAGTCGCTGCCAAATATCGGTCCGAGAAAGGTCTCAAATCGCGAAGCGAGTTATGCCAAGATATGAACTTTATGAGGTCCCGAGAAGCAGTTTTAAAAGATTTTGTCCTTTAGCTAACTATTGATTAAATCGTTCACTTTATTTTCGGACTAAATAACTATCGAAATAAGTCAAAAATGCATCCTCGTGATCATCCAAGACAACAATAAAATATAAGAGATACCCCTAGGAATAAGGGAGTCTAAGTGAATAATTGGCCCACATGAGTTCGTGTTAGTTTACTAACTTATAATAACAATGATCTCGTTTCTAAGCTTGGTTTGGAGAAAGTGAAAACTTGAGGATGATGATCATTCACGACATGTTCAAAACCCAAGGTATGTTTTTGATTTCTTTACTTTGTATGTTTATAATTTTCTATCTCTTTAATAAAGGCCAACGTGGATTGATTTTGATGAAAAATGTAAACATGCTTTGTAACTAATGCATTGCATGAGGACATTGCAATGGTTAAGTGTAGGGGATTTGATAGGTGTGAAAACACCCATCCTTTTTACCACTTAATTACAATAATAACCGAGCCAAAACGTGTATTTTATGTCATTTATGTCGGAATTATGCGTGGTTTGTGTTTTTGTTGTGATTTAGGACGAAAAGGTGAAAAGTGGAGAAAACACGGCATTCACGGGCTTTTATTGAAGAAAAAGACGAAAGATGAAGTCGAAAGATCAAGAGTGGAAAACGAACGGAAGTCCAAGACCAATTCTAAAGATTTATCGAAGAAAAAGTCAAAAGACGGAAGTTTACTAAAAGCTGAAGAACTCGAGTCTTATTTATAAAGAAAATACATGACAAGTTTGAAGAAATCCCTAGACAAAGTCCAAGTATTAAGAAGATTAACAAAAGATTAAGAAGATCAAGGACCTAAGTGTGCAATTAAGAGAAAGAAGAAAGAGGGAGGAAGCTTCCTAAGCTCCTCCCTAATCTCCCTATATATAGCAACCAACCTCATTTGTTTAGAGTTGTTGGTGGCTTGACAAACCACTCTTCCACCATTTTTATTTCTTGTCATTTTAATTCTTGCACTTTAATCATTTGCTATACACTTTTAATCCATTTTAATTTTCAAGTAAGTTTTCAATTATTGTGCTTTAATCTTTACTTTTCTTGTCTTAATCTCTCATCTTCCCTTCTTAATTCGTGTTTGCTTTTGGTACGATTTACATATGATCCGTGTTGTTCACTCATGTTTTCGTGCTTAAAAGTTCATCTTTTTATGTTTTGATTTTAAAATTTTGTTTATTTAAAGTTTTGACAAGTTATTATTCATGCTTATTGAGTTCATCTCACTTTAGATTCGTTCTAGTTTTGGTTTTAGCTTAATCTAATAGCTTATAACTTGCTTATTTCGAATCCCTATTTAATCGGAAAAGGGAAACCCTTTTTCCGATTTGTGCTTTCCGATCAGCAACCCTTATTCTGATCTGTTGATCGGAAAAGGGTTTTGCTTTTTCCGATTAGTGCCTCATTATTCCGATTTGGAGGTTTTACAAGTATTCCGATTGTTTGTATTTAGTGACATTCCGATTGGGTTCAGTTTATAAACATTCCGATTATTATGTTTGTTATCATTCCGATTGTAGCTTATTTCTTAGTATCCCGATTGCTGCTAATCTTCCCACATTCCGATCATGTTCTTTTTAAGATATTCCGATCATGCCCTTTTTAAGACATTCCGATCTAACGATCGGAATATATTCCGATCAGGAGTTTTCCGATGGAATGTTTTGTTTTATTTTAGTGTTAAGCTTGTTTGTTTTTTCGCCACTTCACTTGTTTTATTTTTAGTTCATTTTAATTCCGTTTTGTGTTTTTATTTAATTGTTGATTTACTTTTCGCTAAGTTTTAGTTTTACGTCATTTAAGTTCTCGTCATTTACTTTCCTAGTGTTAAATATTGCACCGTTTACGTTTCAATTAGTTTTAGCTTTAATTACTCGTCATTTATTTTTAAGTCTTGCACATTTATTTTACCAAAACCAAAAATATTATTTTCACCAAGAACAACTGAGTCATACACTTAACCAGAGATCAATTCGAGAAGATACCGAGAATAACGAACTTTCAACTAGCAAAATCTCTTACATTAGTAATCTTGATCGACCTTTACGTCACCGTTTTACACGACACTTGTACATGGATTACATCTTATTTTATTGACCATTCTACGGTTCGACTTCGATTTACAACATCCGTTGTACCTTGAGTACATGATCGTCATTTATTATGTGACGATTGTTTGGAATAGGATCCTACTTGTATCCTCCCTTTTTCATTAAACCTCCTCGCCTCAGGAGTGTGACTTGTTAATATTTTGTTTCTTTCTAGGTATGTCTTGTGATTTTGGAAAATCACGCCGCAAGGAGACTTTCCTGTATTGCATCTTGCAATCGAAGACACGGATGTCATGCGTCGTTTTTGATTTCTTAGATTATCGTTGGCATTCTTGAACCATTTCCATACTGTGTTTTCTTTACATGACTAATTATACAGTTTATCTTCCTTTGTCTTTATGGAATCCACAAGTCTTGTGTGTACACTAATTCTAAGTTATTATGAAATTTAGATTTAATTTCAAGCTGTGTCGAGAAAATATTTTTATAAGTTTAGACATAAAAATATATATTTCTACTTGTTGAGACGTCCGTTTAGGACATAAAATTTGGCCAATAAACATTAAAATCGAGCAGGTTACGCTCATTTGAGATTGTGAAATTTAAGAACTTATCTTTGCGTAGTTGTAAAATATCGTTTTGCTGACAGATTTAATGCAAGGGCATTTTCGTCCATTTTTATTCCGTCTCAAGTCTCGGGTAAAACTAGAAAGTTGTTCAAAACATTGTTTTACATCGAAATGCATTAGACTTTGAGTCTTAGAATATCGTTTAGTGAATCAGTTGGTCTAGTCAAACCCCAAAAGTCAAAACTGATAGACTTTAAAAATATGATTTCAAGCGTTTTTGAGTTTGTATGAGCTCGTAAAACTTTAACTAATGATATTTTGCAAACTAAAAACAATGATTGCGTTTGAACAAGTATAAAATAGTAACTTTGAGTTCGGTCATACTTATACATAGATCTTGAACTTTTGAAATTTGGTAACTTCCTAATATAGAAACTTTTCGGTATGATTGTACTATTTGTTAACTCATACCCTACTTTCTTAAAAGTATATTATTGTCAAATTAATCACGATGTGCACACATACGGATTCCTTATTCCTTTCTTTTATTTATGACTTATTTGTCATTCCATTGCCTTTCTTTGCTTCTATCGTACCACTGATTTGGACCGGGGTTGAAGTTCTTGCTTTCGTATTGTTCGTTACCATCTTGACACGTGTCTCTTGACGATTCCTGCTAAACCTCTTGAAACCTTAGCACCTTGTAACCATTTCGTTGACTGTGTTGAACTACTCCTTATTTCCCTCTTGTAACCCACTCGCTACTTTATAAATTATTGTCATGTTACCATATAAACTCAAACTGGTCTTGTTTGCGAATCATTTTACCAAAGGTTTCATTTTGGCTTTCTTAAATAATTGAATGCTATCTTATAAAATTAATTTATATTAATTTTACAATGTATTCTCACAAATTGTTCTACCTTGGGTCTTGTAAAGAATCTTGTAACATTACTGTTGTTGAATTAAATATCTAGCCAGTAACTTATTGGCGAATAGTTTCATAAACTATTTTGATTTCTATTTTTACAAATGGCATTATATACATATTTCAAATCATATGATATGTAATATTGGTTTGACGAAGATGAGCATCGCATTGCTAGTCCTAAATTATGCATGGCCTGATCACCTATGCTTAATTTAGAAGGAGCCATGCAAGGCCAAATAGTAGTCGTCTTAAATATTTGACCAACAATCAACTTTTTAATTATGTTCCTTAAAAAGTTTAGAAAACTTTTACTTCTTATGCGAGTATCAACAGTTCGCAACATACACATATGAACCCTTATCTTTTCTTGAACAAAGTACATGCCTCAAGCACATATTTCCATACTCAGCCATCTTTGCTTTACTTGTTACCTCATCATCCTCATGATATAAGTTTCGTTACCATGTGCCTAAATTCTTACCACTGATACCAGACTTGAAAGTTTCAACGTTGTTATGCTTCTATGATCGACCATCTCTATCTATATTGGTATAACTACGAAACGTCTTTGGACGCGATTAATGATTTTTGACTGGACGTGAACGATGATTTAGTGTAATTGTCATGATGTGTGTTTGACTTTATCGTCTTGAAATTTCGTTCGTGTGAACCATGTGTTGATTTCGCCTCTCTTTGCGAATGTTTTTCATTTTACTAGAATTACTCTCAAGTAACTTCTTAATAATTTTCTTTGATTCGAAAATTCGCTGTGCGGCTTTTCTCTTTCGATCGTATGTCGACCACCGAGAACTTAATAAGCCGTTGTGGTGATGTCAACCACACTCGTGAATTTATCATTGCTATAATCCTTTGTTTCTCCTTATTTTTATTATCATCGATGCATCTATTCTATCATGTTCGTTAAGAGTTGATACGACTTCCGTTTTATTCCCTCGTGCTATTACTTGTATACTAATTGTTGATCGATATTCGTTTCATAATCGTTTGCTATTTTGTCACTTTTGAAAACCAGAAACTGTTACGTGTTTATCGTTTGAAATCTTAAACACTTTCTTGAATTTCTAAAAATTATTATTAATTTTTTTGAACGTTTTATACATTTTACCAAATGTTTAAATTGTCAAAATACCCATTGCAAGTTTAATATCGAATCTGTACATCCTCTTGGGTAAATTTATAACTTATGTTTAAACAGTGTCAAGTTGTATCTTTTAAAGTAACTTATTTTATCATACTTTACTGTCAACCTAATGAAATTATTAAATTAATTTATAATTTCTAAACAATGCTTCTAAATAACTTGAAATCTGATTTTCTCTAATGGTAACGATAAACTTGAGTTTTTAATGAAAATTTCATGTAGTCACCCAAAACTTGTTAAGCCGATCAGGATAACTATTTTGAACTGTTCTACTTTTGCTTTGAAAATCCTGATCAAGAAAAAGATTTGACAACTGTCTACCCACTCATTTTATATAGAGTTTGATTTGTAATCACTACACCTGGTAAATTTTCTTTTAATAAAGAAAATATTTAAAACTAAGTTTTAAAGTAATACCAAAATACTAGACAACTGATTTTGACAGCCTATATTTTGAATGATCATATGTTATTCATTTTTTTCCCTTCTATTTTGCTTGAGACTAGATTCTTACATTTTAAGATTTTCACGTTTTACAGTTGCGTGACTTGCGACCCCTTGTTGATTTACAATCTTGGTTCATTTAGTGCACTTTGTCCGTTTAAGCGATTCATGTGTCATTCTTGTTAGTTTATCATACGTATTTCCAACAATTCTATCTCTTGAAATTTTCTCCGTAATGAAATGTCATTACTCTAATCCGAGTTCGAAAAGTTATTCGTATAGGAGTTAAGAAAACTGAATCATAGTGAATTCTAACCGTTAAGATTCGTCGTGGTACGAAAATTACCTGGGAAGCAATGAATTTTGTTCTACACTTTGTACCTCCTCTCGTTTGCATCTTCTACTGTTTTTAGGAGAACTCTGGGGACCAGAGTTCCTTTAGGGAGGAAGACTGTGAGAACCCGTATTTTCCCAGCATTATTTTATTCTTTTTATTCTTGCTTCTTGAATTTTCCAACGTAATACGTTTTCTTGTATTGCTATATGTAAATCCTGAGATTTTTAAATTATACTTTTTAAGTATTTTTCTGATCATCGATAAATACTTTGTATGGAATTATAAAACTCTTATTTTATTATCCCATATTTAATTTAAATCAATGTTTTTGATTTAAAATCACCCGCGTGCGTTTTACAACGAGTTATTCAAATCAATGTACAACGAAAATTCCTAGTGATCGCGATACCGACGGATGCCCAAAATTTTACGTTTATTTATCGATCGTTTCGATAATTAATACTTTCGACGATTTCGTTTTAATTACGTATTAAGTCGTGTCGGGAAATCATATAATCATTTTTATGATGCATTGAAACTTTTGAAAAGTAATTTTACGAAAACCGAGCCCCGTAAATATTTTCAAGATTTACCAATAACCATTTTCTACCCTTAAAAACTATTAATTGTTTTTAAGTCCACAAGTTTGCAAATTGGCAACTTAGGTCCCTCCACTTAAACCACCATATAAAAGGCTTCTTTTCTTCCACTTTCTCACACACATACAACTTAATAAAAAAAACACACCACCCTCCCCCTCTCTTTCTTTTCCGTCACACCACCATCACACAAACACCACCAAATCACCATCATCCATTTTGATTCATCAAAAACTAAAACAAGACCACTTCCTAGATTTTTAAGGTGATTCTAATGATCCAAAAATCTCCTACATGCATCAAAATTTCATGATTTTATGAATTCATGGTGGGATTATGTTTAAATCATCTTGCATGTGATGATCTTGGTAAGATCATCACTTTTTAATCTTTAAAAGTTGTATTTTGATCTTGGGTTTTTGTTAAATTTTACATGCATGTATTTAGGAGTGTGTTTGGTTGTTAGGAATGATAGTATAGTGATCCTAGGGGTATGGGAATGATTGGTTTTGAGTGAAAAATGAATTTGACATGTTTTCTAAAAGGCTATTTTGGGACAACAGGTATTAAACAGATTTTTCGTGGGTTTAAGGTCTGTGAAAGACTAAGATTATTTGAAATTGTTGTAGAGTTTTCCGAGACGGACGTTTTGGTATAAGATAGAGCTTCTAAGTCATTACGAGTCAAAAGTTATGAAAGTTTTAGTTTTCGTGCACCGGGAGACGCAAGTCGGCACAATCCGAAATTGTGGCTGATTTTGGGTCGACTCTCGGGGACTTTAGGCTTGGTTAGATAGTTGATACTACTGATTTTCAAAGTTTACAAACTGAGTTTGATGAGTCTAGTAGTGGTTTCAAAAGACGGATTGTCGAGTTAGTACTTTTAAAGTGGTCCAAACGGTTTTACAAAACAAGTGCACAAATCTGTCCCAAATTTGAAGTCGAGTAAAGTGTCGAGCTGATGGGTTTTAAAGTGTGAACTTTGGCTCAAATTTTGGTGAGGTCTTATACAGGTTATAAGTGACCTTGACACCAATTTTCATCTAAAACGGACAAGTCTAGATAGGGAAGATCGGTGTGTACATTTGGGGCGTACTTGCTGATTTTTATTTTGGACACTTAGTTCAATGCTTGTGTTGCGTGAGTTTGAGTGTTCACCATCGGACATGGTGACTTACTCAAGTGCTTAGTCATTATATAAATGACTTAGCTACTGGTCCAAATAAGGGTAAATGATAGTTTGACTTGCGTTGACTTGGCGTCGCATGACGGGTCATTTTCTAGTGTTCAAGTGTTTTAACATGTAGTGTTGGAATAAATGGTTAGTATGAATTCATTTGGTTCGTGTCAATGGTTTTGAAACATGAATACTTTGAAAACATTTGAGTCATATTATATTTGGTACATATCTATATTCGAGTTCGAGTCTTAACGCGCACCTTATTTTGATAGGTTGCGGTTTTCGTATTTTCCCGGGCATCCATATCGTCGGTGATCGTCTACCACTACCGTTTCTACTCAGTTGCTGAGTACCGTGATTGACTTACCTCATGGCTAAGGTGAGTTCATAGCCCCTTTTTACTTGTACATGGTTTCTAAACACGGGGTGAGATTTTACATGGTGGAACACAACCATTTAAAAGCTGTATGCTATCCAGAACTTGTATGCTATCCAGAACATGTATGATTTTCAGGTTTTCAATGTTATTATTGCTTTTTAGTCTAGCCTTGAGTTTCCTCTCCCGATCATGAACCGTTAATTTCGAGTACTAAGCGCGAATGTTATGGGTGGATCCATTGGGATTGACTATCCCCGTCTCAAGTACCTTGACGCACTGATATTTATTTTATACTTGAGTATTTAGGTTGAATACTCCCTAGAGGAACTTACATTGAGTTAAGCTTCGGTTCATGAACTGAACAACAATAATAATGGTTTCGGAATATGGTTAATGATCATAACCATACTCCCTATTTACTTGTTTTACAAACGAATGCTTGTGTTCCACATCCTTATTGCTAAACCTATGAATATTACTCAACTTTATGTTGACGATTTTACATGTTTAATCTCAGGTATTATTACTTAGCTTTGCTTGGATGGGAGCCCGCAGGATATTATCGCATCTTGGAGATTTCTGTGATGCTTTTGAAAGATTGGTTTTATATAAAATGTCAGGAGTTTATTTTATCTTTTGGGCAACTTTATGTTATAAATAGAGACGAAATAATATAATTTTCCGCTTCTAAAACTCTGGGACCTATGTTAAAAAACTCTGACCTTTTTATGATGTAATGTACATATTTTTATTTCGTCAGCTTTGTATGAACTGTAATTCATTGTTTCTTGTACTATGACGTGTTATCCCCTCGTTGCCTAGTTGTTCCATGTCAGATTTTGGGGGTCTCACAAGTTTAATCTCAATTAAGAGTTAAACCATCGTTTCTTTCCAGTTATCACAAGATTAGTTCTTAAAGAACCGCACGTGTCACCTACCATGAGCTTGTTTGATGTTGGCTCAAGCAGGATTTCCATCTTCATTGTAATACTTTCGTATCACTCAGATGTTCTGGCAATATTGCAAGAATATTGCGTAGGACTCATAAAAAATCTTTATTGTTTTTAAAATTGTGTCCTAATGAGACTTTTGATGATCTCGTGGCTCTAGACTCAATAGTGCATTTTGTTTTAGTGAGCGGAGGCTGGAGAGGATTGCCACCTTTTCAATATCAGTTTATTCAGAGTGAATAAACCGATAGATAACGTGTTGAACTCCGTGACATTAAAACAAATATCTCTTGAGAGATATTTAAGTTGGCTGGGAAGGGTTGTGCATCGCATCACTGGGTCCATGATACTTTTGTCTTCAAGACGAGTTGACCCGGTTTCTGCCTAAGTTGTAAGGAGGGATTCTTTCTTTACACCCTTTATATTTACAATTCTTTTTCATTCTTCAACCCCTTCAATGCTTACCAATACATCATCACTAGCACCTTGTTGTGATTGTTCCAGTGCTAGCATCAGTACTTGGTCGGCATTCAGCTACGTTCATAATCCATTCCTCATCTTTCCTAAGGACTTCTATTTTCTAACTATGGAATTGTCCTTGGGAAGATTCCCCCGGTTCTGGAAGAATCATTGGACTAATACCTAATCTTACCACTCTTTTGTCACCACATTTGTCGTGAGTTAAGTGTGTTTTGGGTAAGTATTCGTCTTCATGAAAAATTCCTTAAAATCACTGAGGTACTTGTGATATAAATATCAAAAGTTTTTGTACCTTCAGTGTTTTTATCAACAAAATGCTCCCCCTTAACATATGTGTAGCATATATCAAGTTAGATTTTCTATTAAGCCCTTTTTCATTTTAGCCACATATGTTTTACAAGTCACCTTAATCCCATTTTCTTCCCTTATCCAAAATGTTAACCATTAATGTTTTGGATATTAATGTGTTAACCGGTCTTTGGGTAAAAAATAAAATTGGTTAAAAGCCGTAGAACATATTAATGCTCCCTCTCAAATTAATGAGGGTTAGTTGTAGTGCTCGAGTACGATATGTTTGAAAGATTTAGAATCTCGAGAGAAATTCTTGAAAAAATATCATACTTTCATACTACAACATGCCACAAAAGCAGATTATACATATATTGACATATTCACAGTAATAGACATATGGAGTTGACCTGATAGAAGACGATCCATAATTAAATAGATCGTTCCGTGAACCTGTGGTGAGCTCCATATGGTCTTGCACCTACGAATCGTTCCAAAATTCTTAGCAACCGACGCTCCCTTAACTTTTCCTCGATCTTTTTAATCGCGTACTTAGCTCCTCTTTTGCATTGGTCCGTCCAGTTATAGCTGGAAGCGATTGACCGGCATTGAGAACAGTCAGATCATCACGAACGTTTTTAAGCGTACCATCACTGAATTTATGCAGTTCGGAGAATCGCATGAACTGCATGACGCCAGTCTCGTTCAGATAAAATATCCCTGCTTCCGGTGTCGTAGTCCCCATGTAAGGCTTTTTGTCCTTGTGGTAATTACTGAGCGGAGTTGTGTGGGGACGTTGCAAGTTTAGCTGCTTTTGAAAACTCTCCACTCCAAGTTGAAAATCTTCCACCCGGTGTTTGATGACGATCTTTCGAGCATATTGGCGAAGGTTTGAACTCAACGCAAGGACTATCTCAGGTGGTAAATGGTCGACCTTTTCTTGAGCCAATAACAACAGAAGATCTTCAATGTCTTCAAGGCGAAGGTACTGGAGATCACTTTCGTCAATTCTGTATTCTTTTTCATCGGTACGTTTGAACATGATTACAGTCAAGTATTCATAACCGAATACAGTCTGAGTAGTTGCTCCTTGTATGCTTTTAATTCTACGATCTGCGACAATAGAAGAACCTCTTTTTGGACGATGAAAGTGATTGTAAGCTAACCTTTTTTTTGCATTCCAGTGAGACATGCCAAGTGATGCATAGGTATCATAAAACTTGAGCAACTTCCTTCTCCATAACACATCAGGTACTTTGTCTTCAATCAAAGGTACATTCTCCAAATTTATAGCCTTGACCATAGTAAGTGATGTAGCATATTTCTTCGCGCCTTTTTCAAGATACTCGAGATCATGCAGACAAAATATTCTATTCGAATCGTTGTAGAACCGGCGATGAATGTGGGTGTAAGAGGCCGTAACACTGGAGTCTGAATTCCCGTAGTCGTCGCTCTCATGGCCTTTGTAAGTTCATTTATGGGATATTCAGCCTCATTATGGCTGATCTTCAAAGTATCAAAGAAATCCACATCTACGACTGCCATTTTGAGAAGATCCGAATTCATTGTTGGTTTCCCATGATGATACCTTAGAAAGGCCAAGAAATCGATTGGATTGTTTAGGTATTGAGTGAGCTCCATTTCTGTTGTTGTGGCGAAAGGATGTTGTGGTGCTGCATTTGTAAGCCAGAGTTGCTCCTGTACAGTGTCGTCTATGAAAAGAGATTCAACAAAAGTCGGTTCTGGTACATTTAAGTCTTCGACTTCCATATCGGAATTATGCTGATCTTCAGAAGGTGTGGAAGGTTGTTCTTCTGACACTGGTATGTCATCTTCAGGCATAGAGACTGGAATTTCGTCTTCTGGCATAGACACTGTGGGTTCATCTTCATGCGTAGACATTGGAATTTCGTCTTCTTGCATAGGTTCTATACTTTCGTTGTGAGAAGCAGTAGTAGAAATCGGTTCAGTAGACATACCTGTGTCAGTATGCTGAGATTCTGGCACCGTAGCATCCACAGTCTTTTCTGCAGTTCCAACAACTCTTTCTTCAGCTTCCTCAATACCTTTCTCAGTTTCCTTATCACCTTCACCCTTATTTGACTCGTTGCCACTAGTACCAGTTTTGTCAATCTTATCACCCTTTCTGGTTCCATTCCCGTCATTATCATTATCATCATCATCATCATCCTCATCCCCATCTATATCCTCATCCTCGTCTTCTCTGTTATCCTCATCCTCTTCTCCTTGTTCATCCTTATCTTTATCCTCTTCTTCCTCATCCTCTTCTTCCTCATCCTCTTCCTCATTTTGATCATCATCACCATCATCCTCATCACCGTTACCCTCGTTGTCTGCCTCCTCTAGCTCGTCTTCATTTTCAGACTCAGAGTCTTCAGTATCTTCTGGTGTATCTTCACTTATAACTTTGTTGAGATATTGCAGAACTTTGCGTTTATTATTCGTTTTACGAGGCCCCATATCTTTCAGTCGTGTTTGCAACAATTGCATCAGTTGAAGAGTAGATAAACATGTGTTGAAAAGAGTTGGTAGCTCCTGATCAACATATGACTTCACTTCACGTCGAATGATGTTGGTCATAGTATCATTAATTGACCCAAGAAAGGCAGCATTCTCTTTGTCACGATATTTCTTCTCTCCAAGAAATGTTTTATGTTATCTTTTAAGTTTAGAGACACTGTCGGATATTTTCTTAAGTGTAGGCTCGTCAGGTTGCGGTTCCTTGAGGGTTTGTGTGTCAGGATTGGTGATTCTTTCATTTAGTGCTTCAATTTGTTTAACTTGAGCCTCCAGTTGTTGTTGAAGATTCTAAATCAGTGGATCACTGACTGTGAGGAATGGGTTGGAGGTGGATGATACTTGTTGTACTGATGGTGGAGGTGTAACCAGAGTGTTATAGAGGTTGTGGACGATACAAGTTGTTCAAGGATTGGTTACGGTGTTGGTTCAGTCATTGGGACGGTAGTTGATACAGGTTGTTCAAGGATTAGTGACGGTGTCGATTCAGTCATTGGGGCGGTATTTGGTACATGTTGTTCAACAAGTTCGGGTGTGAGAGTTTGTGTGATGACATTAGTGATGACCGGGGGGGGGGGGGGTTAGTGGTGGAATGGTAGTTGTTGTAACAGAAGTTATAGGAACGTCCACCATATTCTCATTTGTCGATGGATCAGTGTTTGTGACTTCGACGCCCTCCCCTTCAAAATTAAGATATTTCATAACATCATCAGAGCCAGAAGTAGACTTACTTTGGAGTTGAGTTTCTGGAATGAGAGTTGCATGAGCATCGTCGTTAATCACTGTACAAGTTGGTTCCGGTAATGATGTGGTGATATTGGCATCATGATATAGTAAATTTATTTCTGTGTTGTCACTGCCAGCACCCTCTTCACTATGCTCACGACTTTCAAAATTGAAGTTATCAACATCTTCATCATTAGGATCTTCATAAAAGAGAATATCGTCATCCGGGTTACCAAATTCGTCTAAGTCATCTAACAGTGTTGAGCCTGATCCCTTGGATGTTGCAAAAGCCTCCTCTCTGCTCTGCTGAAGAGTGATACGTAGTTGTTTGGCTTCAGAAATGGTTTGTTGAACTGGTTCATCTGTAGCAACAAGTGCTTCTTTACCTTTGGTTTACTTTGCTCTCTTTGTCCTTTTTAGGGATACTTCTTCCTGTTCAACATCAGTCTGGATCATCTCATCCTCTTCTTCATCTTCATCGACTATTTGCTGTTTCCTTGTGCCTTTATCTTTGGAAGAAGAAGTCCTTTGACGCTTGGCCATATTTTTCTTCCTTTTACCTGTTTGTTTCTCTGTTTCTTTCTCAGAGGGATCTGCATTTTCTCTTTTAAACTGTTCTTTAGTGTCTTGGAGCATCTCTTGGTAGTGGTCACTCTCCTTGATCTCTTCATTGATCATGATGTCTGGCACAAGAGCTGGTCATAGTGAGTACTTTGTGAATTGATTATCAGCAGTCATAGTGTCCAACACATCGTCTCTATCTTGAGTATGATAGAAGAAATTCCCATGAGGATCAATAGATGGGTCACTCTTCATGAAGAAATTGATGATGAGTTTTGTGAACCTTGGAAATGGGAGATGCACCACTTTCCTCTTGGAACTTGTGAATTGATGACAGAATTCCTCCCAAAGTTGTAGTGCATAGTCCACCTTAGATCTAGTGTAGAGACCCCAAAAGATATTAGACTGAGAGGGTCTCATTGTGTATGCTCCACGAATCTTGGAAGTAAGGCATTTTACTAAGATAGTGACAATTGCTTTCCAAGGTTGCCCAATATGTGACGTGTTAAAGTGAGATAGAAAACCAATTTCACCCTCATAATTCAATTCTCGAATTACTCGAAGCAGTTCATCTGTATCTGGGTCAGGCACAAAGTGTTCTCCTTTTGCTAACTTAGGAAACTTTTAGTTGCCTAATTGACGTAATTCAAGTGTCAAGTCCTTCTTGTTGAGCGTGAAAGAGATAATCTTCTTTGACAATTATTTTCCCTGTGTAATTGTGGCTGTTGCCCAAAACTCGTGCATGTATACTTCAGAACTGATGTTGTGACACGTAATGCGTCCTTTATCGGTGAAAATTCTAGGATGTCCGTTGAAATTTTGAATTCCGGAAAAGTAGGATCAAAATCGTCTTTCAGACGAAAATTGTTTGGTGCATATTGCATTCTGGCACTAAGTGGAACAAGGACAATATCTAGTTGTTTTTGTTGTTCTTCGTTTATCGACATTTTCCTGCTTTAGATAAACACATATACACTTGATATATACGCACATATATATATATATATATATATATATATATATATATATATATATATATATATATATATATATATATATATATATATATATATATCTCATAAACTATGTAAATCCTAAGCATAGGGAATAAATCACAACACGTCACCACATTGCATAACATCACACTAAGACAAAACTACTCTTAGAAATTTGTCATCTTTTTAACAACATAATCTAGTAGAGTTTATTTTAGTATCACAAGTCACAATGGGTATAGTCTATGAAACACAAGCATGTCCTAAATTTCTATCGCAATAGCCAAGTCCATCGTAAAGCTAAACACATCTAATTGTCCTTGCAAATGTTGGTCCATCGTAGCGAGATTGCACCATCGCAACGGACCCATCGCAACGGACCCATCGCAACAGACCCATCGCAACAGACCCATCGCAACAAATCCATCGCAACGAATCCATCGCAACGAATCCATCGCAACGTGTCCATCGCAACGAATCCATTGCAACGAATCCATCGCAACGGACCCATCGCAACGGACCCATCGCAACGGACCCATCGCAACAAATCCATCACAACGACCCCATCGCAATGGACCATCAGAGCGATCCATCACATTATATCCATCGCAATCAATGCGATCGTTGCCATCGCAATTTGGGCGATACAAACAATGAAAACCTGGTGATCGCGATTATTGGTCTTAGAGAGCGTTTAATACAAAATCGTTCAAGACCAATGGTTAGCTATCTTAGATTAACAAAACCCACCACTCAATTATCACTTTGATGGTACTTGAGTTTTGAAACCCTAAATTAATTTGATCATGATGTACTGGTTTGAATGACTATGATACAAAGAACAAGATGAACAAAGAGGAAACACGTTTATGATTATAATACCTAGATGATCTTGCAGTTTTAGCACTCAAAGAAGAAGGTGGAATCTTGTTTAACAATGGTGGATGGAGTAAAACTTATGTGTGTGTGACGATAAAGAAGTAACAGGGAGGGGGGATATATTGTTTTGACTTTGGTCAAAGCAATTGCACTAAATTGCATCTTGGTCTCCCTGGTTGCAAGTGTTGCAATTTTGGCCCCCCAGTAGAAAAGTTGTTAATACAATAACCCGTAACTTCTTATCTTGACATACTAACAAGATCACATACACCATTCACTCAACTAACACGATCACAAGGTACACATAGCATATGACGAAGAAGATAACCGTTTTACATTTTTTCTGATAACCTGTTTTTAAGACTTGTCAAAACAAAAATGATTTGATATTTGCTCCCCCTTAAACGCATACCCGTTTTCTATTTAAAGAGATGTAGTCTTTGTTTTTAACGAGACAAATATCCATGAAGACCTTTTCCGTTAAATGATTTTTTAAACGATTCTGGTGGCGATAAGATTTCTCTTATATTAACAAAATAAGTGCACTGAAGCGTGCACTGATTTGTGTTAGACCAAGTTATAAAGTAAACTTGATCCCTTACAAGGTTTTGAAGTAAACCTTGCCCGAGAAAATTAATTCCCGTTGTGAGCCAATGATTTCAAAATAAATACATGACTATAATGCGAAAAGCGGGTTGCAGTCAGAAATAACTAGAAGCCATATGGGCATGTTTTAAAATATTTACAACTTTCATACAGACTCTATTTATGGCGCCGTGTCAATGTTAATCAACATTTCTAAGGCCGTAAATATAACCGTACTAAAAGACATGTCCGATTTAAAATGAAAAATATTTTTGGATTTTCTTGATTTTATAATTTTTATGGTTTTTGTAAGTTTTATATTTTTGTATTTTTCTTTTGATAATATACAAGATCACGATAAAAGGATACTCTAGAATAGTTTACCACCACTATTCTGCAGATTCTTCTGCCAACTCCTTAAGTGCCGCTGGTGAGAATGATTTCATGCCTAGCTTTTTTATCAAAAACTCGATACGTCCTCGATCTAAGGCCTTTGTGAATATATCCGCCAGCTGATACTCAGTGTTGACAAAATACAGCTCGATTACTCCATTTTCCACTTACTCTTTGATGAAGTGGTAGCGTATGTCAATGTGCTTCGCCCGGGAGTGTTGAACATAGTTGCAGCAAAGGGCAATGGCGCTTTTGTTGTCACAGTACATCGGGATTTTGTTGAATCCACGACCGTAGTCAGTTAATTGTTATCTCATCCAAAGAACTTGAGCACAACAACCGGACATAGCAATGTATTCAGCCTCCGTACTTGATATCGCAGCGCTTTTCTGCCTTTTGGATGCCCAACTAATCAGTCTATCTCCAAGAAGTTGCACACTGCCAGAAGTGCTACGTCGAGTATCTTGACACCCAGCATAATCCGCATTTGCATATGATATTAGTGTAATAGAGGAATCGTTCGGATACCACAGACCACGATTAAGTGTTCCTTTAAGATATCGAAAGATCCTTTTCACAACATGTAAGTGCTTTTCGGTAGGCCGAGCCTGATACCGGGCACACATGCATATAGCAAATTGTAAATCAGGCCTACTAGCAGTCAGATAAAGAAGGGTGCCGTTCATTCCACGGTAAAGTTTAGAATCGACAGCAATCCCATCCCTATCCTCATCTAACTTGGATCTCTACACAATCGGAGTATCCACTGGGTCACAGTTTTTAAAATGATATTTTTTCATTGATTAAAGAGCATATTTGGATTGATTAATGAAAATGCCTCTGGGATTTTGAGAAATTTTCAACCCTAAGTTAAATGAAATTTTTCCCATCATTGACATCTTAAAACGTGTGGACATGATTTTCTCAAAATGGTCAGACAATCTTTGAGTAGTGGCAGCAAATATTATATCGTCAACATAAATTTGTACCAGTATCATGTCGTTGTCCTCCTTTAGAATAAATAATGTTGGGTCCACTTTGCATTTGGAGAAGCCTTCCGAGATCAGATAAGACGATAGGAGATCGTACCACGCGCGTGGAGCTTGTTTTAACCCATAAAGAGCCTTCTTGAGCTTATACACGTGATTAGGATACTTCGAGTTGACGAATCCATTCGGCTGGCTTACGTAGACATCTTCCCTTAATTCACCATTAAATGCCATCTTGACATCCATTTGATAGACGATCATATTCATGTGAGCAGCATAAGCAAGGTGTTGATACAAAAGTTGGATGATCCTTGCTAGACCCGAATTAGGCTTAATTCGGGTTGGCTGGGCTCTGGCTCTTGCACCAAGTGAATAGTCTTGCTGAGATCCTGCACACTAAAGCAACACGCGTTAGGCTTACCGTGGGAATGTATCCCATGATTAGACTCCGCCGTGAGAGTAAGTAATCGGTTAGGGTTAAGAATCGGATGTGAGGTTTAGAGTATGGAGAATGTAATACCTTTGTGGAACCCTTGGGGGTTCCATATATAGGCAGTGAAACCCTAATGGGCTCACTATTTTGCTTCGGCCCCGAGTATAGGATAACCACCATAATTAGCTTGATTGTTATCTTCTATTTATGGCTAGTGTATATCTCATACTTTAGGGTGAATCCCAACCCTAATAAGATTGTGATTCTGTCTAACCCTGTCCCGGCTGTACCGGGCCGTGGGCCGCACACACTTTATGCGGCCACTGTTCATTCAAGCCCATAAGCTTAACTGACTAACCCAACCCATTCGTTATGGGTCAGATACGGGTAGCACCCATGGGCCGGGTTCACGACCCGGTTGGGGACTATACGTCATCATGTCCCCCCATTCTAGTTGTTACAGCCATAGGCGTAACCTCTAGACTAATGAATGTCCCGTAGATATTGCTGTCACAAACATACCCGTACTCAAAAAAGTCAGCCGGGACAACATTAATGAATGCATTTGGCAGTCATTAGTCGGCCGATTTGTCTACAAAAGTGCACCAAACAGGCCCACCCTTGAGCCACGTAAAAACTGGGTAAGAGATGGCCCGTGGACCCCTCCTGACGTTTCAGAACTGTCAGACATCCCCACCGTTAGATAGACGTAGTGGTTTACACGTGTCAAACATACATGGTACCTCGTAACTCGAGGCAACCCTATAAAAGAGTTGGTGTGTGCCACTGTGTAAACACACAGTTTACATCTCTAATCCACCATTGTTATATACTTGTTCAATCCTTCATTCCTTTTTCCACGGAATTCCACCACACCAGGTTAGACCACTGCGCCTTTCTAATCCTTTTCATAAACCATGGTGAAAGATAATCCCATTATCACGGACGTCCTTAATGTGATGAAGCCGAAGAAATATATAGACTTCCTGTCTGAATATTATATCCCGGAGAGCGTCTACCCCACCTATCCAGGTGATGGTGAAGCTATCACAGACGCTCCTAGGGAAAAAATAGGCGTGTATACACGCCTATTTGACTCGGCTAACTACCGCATCCCTCTTTCTAAATTCCTCGTAGACGTGCTGTTGTATTATGACTTCCACATAACGCAGTTTCACTACATAGGGGCGTGCAAGATTAACCAATTCGAGGTGACTTGCCACGCCTGCGTAGTAACCCCCACAGTTAACCTATTTAGGGTTTTTTACTCCCCCCAATTGGTAAATGGGTGGCTGTCTTTTAAGAAACGATCCGCCAGAGCCCCTATGTCGTATAGGAAACCCCTAGATTCCCTCAAGAAGTGGTACGACCACTACTTCTTTGTAGACGCCAAGGTATTCCCCACCCCGTTTGCTATTAAGTACAGAGTACAGTTCGACCCCTTACCCTCGTCCAATGATTATAGTAGCAAGGACGTGAAAATGCTAGATACCCACAATACTGATTTCCCTAGGGGCCTGCCAGAGCACTTCCTATGCTTAATAGGGATCAGCCGCAACTATTTTGGGAGGGAGGATAGATATCCATGTTTTCTGACCGAGCATAGACAGGGTAGGTATTCCACATATGAATATGAATGACAGCGCATCCAAAGTATTTGTAAGCTTACTAATACATATGTATTTCTTATGTCCGCAGAGATGAAGTTGTTTGGTCTTATACGCCAAGGTGATCCTAGCAAGGTGCCGTAGGGTTTCCGACCCCTAAAAGAGGGCGAGCCTCCCCTACTAGATGCCACTATTAACATGACTATCCCTTTGGAAGAAACGACCGAGGAGCGGTCGGATGAGCAGGAACCCGTGATCCAAAAATCACCCCTGGATTTCCACAATGAAGACGGTGGTGAGCTGCTGCTGGAGAACGCCGCGTCCCACCAAGATGAAGAAGAACATCTCACAGACCCGTCCATCAATCGTGACGGAGGAGAAGACGCAATGACACAGGATGTCGGATCCTCCCAACCATCAAAGCCCATATCCAGGAAGCACAAAACCACCAGGAAAGTGGTGAAGAATGTAGAGGCTGAGGCGGGGGTACACAATGCTCCTGCCAAGAAACTGAGGCAGGACCACCCGCAATTCCAAGAGGGAAGCATCACTACCATGCCCCAAGGCAACCCCTCGCCGCATGTAGATGATCAAGTCTGGAATGCAACTCTTGTGAATGCCGTGGCTCCTTCTATCACGGAACCCTTGATTGACACAACGTAAGTACCGTCAATACTTCATAATACATAATCCACTAACAAAAACTCATAAGTGTGTTTCAATAACAGGGTGGATCCGTCGATAGTAGCACAGGAGAAGGAGGCGGAGAGGGAACCCTCACCCGTGATATCTATGAGGCCTCCATTCCCCCTTTAACTCATGAAGAGGAGCCACGTTCTGAGGGACCTGATACCAACCTCCGCCCAGCCTGGAACTTGTCCAACTTAACAAGAATAGAGACGGAGTCTGAGTGCAAAGAATTCATAGACCACATAACCCCTCCAGCGCTGGCACAATATTTAGACGAACTCGAGCACGAGACGCTGCTGGAGCAGTATGATGTGGCCACGGCGTACCAGGTAACAGTTGGTGCGGCCCTTCGGCACCGTCTGGAAGGAGCCTTAGCCAACGTGAGCCGTACCGAGAGGAGGATCGCTAATAACTAGGATTTTCCAAGTATAAAAATTTTATCGTCTCGTCTCAATTCGAATTGACTATTGGTTTAAAGTGTGACTCAGTTAAAAATTGGTGGGAAAAAGATAGATTTGTCGTTGTAGTAAAGTAAAATGTGCAAGACTTTAAAGTAAATGACGGTTAATTAAAGCTAAAACTGATTAAAACGTAAATGGTGCAATATTAAAACTTTTAAAAGTAAATTAATTAAATGACAAAAATTAAAGCTTGACGAAAAATTAATTTGACAATGTAATAAAAATGCAAACTTGAAATTTAAAATAAAGAAAGACAAATAAAATAACATTAAAGAAAAATGCGGGAAAAATAATTCTTGAAAATAAAAACAGGGAACAAACAAACCTAAGTCGGAACCCGAGATACTGTCACTACCCGGAATACCAAACTTACTGCTTAATAAGGCTGTCACCCTTATCCGCAATCTGAACCTGCCCCTTATCCAGAATAACTTGATTTGATCTTTATCCGGAATTACCAACTGCTGCTTATCCGGAATAAGCGAATGACAGCTTATCCGGAATAAACATCCAAACCTTTATCCGCAATTCAAGACCTTGCTGATATCCAGAATAACCAAAACCTCCTTATCCGGAATAACTTCCCAAACAGCTTATCCAGAATTCTACTGGATCTGCTTATCAAGAATCCAAACAGCAGCTTATCCGGAATACCTAAATAAGGTCCTTATCCGGAATCCCTGTTGAGTGCTTTATCCGGAATGTTGAATATACCACTATCCGGAATCAGTCTCAAGTTCCTTATCCGGAATTCGCAGCACAAGCTTATCCAGAATATCAAACAGTCACCATTTTCGGAATACACACTTACCTTGCTTATCCGGGATGAGGGA
The DNA here is from genome assembly GCA_025667525.1 of Glebionis coronaria. Taxonomy (NCBI): domain Eukaryota; kingdom Viridiplantae; phylum Streptophyta; class Magnoliopsida; order Asterales; family Asteraceae; genus Glebionis; species Glebionis coronaria. Next base: position 209,017,326 of record CM046877.1, on the reverse strand, counting down.
AAATACTAACTATCCGGGATAATGAAATACCAACTATACGGAATGTTAGGGTTATGAGAATCCGGATAACAAGAAGAAGCAAATAAGTTTAGATCTAATAATAAGCTAAAAACAAACAAGCACTTAACCAAATTGATTTTAAGAAAAACTAAATAAGCCAAAATTTAAAAACTTTTAAAAACACTAAATAATAAAAATATTTAAAAACAACTTTTTATAAAAATTAACTAAAAAGCACTTAAATAAAATAAGAAAAGCACAATAAGCTATAAAATTAATAAGCTAACACAATCATAAACATAAAAACATAACAAATAATCAAACAAGCATAACAAACATAAAGATTAAGCAAAGACAAGAAAGGTGGAATGAGAGATTAATTAAGAATTTGATTAAAATTAAGATTCAACAACTAAAGTAAAAACAAGAATTAAAAGCTTACAAATTCAAGGTGCAAGACAAGAAATTAAAGGTGCAATTAAGTAAATGACATTAAGAAAGTGCAAGTAATTAAAATGGAAGAACTATTTTGTCAAGATAGTCAACAGCTCCTAATGTGTCATTAGGAGGGTATTTATAGTGATTAGGGAGGTTAAGCATGTGTTGCTTCCTTCTTTCTTTCTTTCTCGTCATCTAAATTCTTCGACTTTTACGACTTTGTCTTGGGATTATTTAAACTCGTCTTGTAAGTTCTTCATTAATTAGACTTGAGTTCTTTGGCTTTATTAAACTTCCGTCTTTAGACTTTTCTTCGATAAATCTTCGGAATAGGCCTTGGACTTCCGTTCTTTTTGCACTCTTGATATTTTGACTTCGTCTTTTGACTTTTTCTTCGATAAAAGCCCGTGAAAGCCCATGTTTTCTTCCCTTTTCACATTTTGATCCTAAATCACAACAAAAACACAAACCACGCATAATTCCGACATTTACAACATAAAATACACGTTTTGGCTTGGTTATTATTATAATTAAGTGGTAAAAGGATAAGTGTTTTCACACTTATTAAATCCCCTACACTTGACCATTGCAATGTCCTCATGCAATGCATTAATTACAAAGCAAGTTTTACATTTTTCATCATAATCAATCCACATTGGCCTTTAATAAAGAGACAAAATATTTAAAAGAAGAAAACAAGTAAAAAGATCAAAAACTTACCTTAGGGTTTTGGAATGTCATGAATGATTATCATCCTCAAGTTTCACGTTCCCCATACCAAGCTTAAAAACGAGATCATTGTTATTATAAGTTAGCAAACTATCACAAACTCATGTGGGCCAATTATTCACTTAGACTCCCTTATTCCTAGGTTATCTCTTATATTTTATTGTTGTCTTGAATGATCACGAGGATGCATTGTTGACTTATTTCGATAGTTATTAGGCTGAAACTAAAGTAGGACGATTTAATCAATAGTTAGCTAACAGACAAAATCTTTTAAAACTGCTTCTCGGGACCTCATAAAGTTCATATCTTGGCATAACTCGCTTCACGATTTGAGGCCTTTCTCGGACCGATATTTGGCAGTTACTTCATACTTCAAATCTTGAGAGACGTTCATGAAATAATGGTCTTCTCTTCATAATAGGAATTTCTTCACTTGAACTTTTCGAGAGATTCTTCATACTTGGACCACGACTTCTTCATTTTTCTCCAATATTTATTTGTGATTTTGATATACAACGATCCGCCTCATTTTAGGACTTGGATCTATTTATCCTCATACCTTGTTAGGGCCTTTTTGGATAGACTTCTCCATGATGTTTACGGGAGTATTTTCTTTTCGTCGTGTGTCTCGATCCTTCATATTGATTTTTGATAAATGATTCTTCACATCACTTGGGATCTTTAGCAACAAATGTAGCCCTCATGCATTGTTTGGGCCTTTTCGGACTCGCCAATCTTCGCATCCCACTTCAATAAGTTATGCCTTGGCTATGAACTCTAATTAATACCAAGCAACTTTTAAACGATCTTGGGCTAGAAGCTAAGTAACTTTTCAAATCGTACAACCTTATTTATTGCAAATATATTTATTAACAAGCGATGGGAGAAAAAGCTCATAATCAACTCACATAAACTCATGAAAGAATACCAAACTTATAATTGACTCTATCATCTCTCGTTCTCCAAAATTTAAAATGTTAAGGAATGAGACTCGTGGATGCTTAGCCTATTAAATCAAAGTTTTGGGTTTAAGTCATCTATAGGATCTTGCAAATTCTTAGACTTTTTCAAGTTTAGAATTCGCATTTTAAAGTTCCTTTGATAAACGACTTTCTAGGATCAATTATAGGAACTTGCGAAAAGTTCTTGTTCTTAACCCGTAAAAGTTAAGACTTTTGCGTTTTAAAGTTTCCTATATAAAAGCCTAGCAAAACTTGACTTAAATACGTTAAGGATACTAGCTAGAGTAAACTTAGATAAGTAAACTCTGGTTGAGTCAAAAGATTCACAACGTTTGAAAATTAAAACCACTTTATTAAAATTTATTCTAGCAAAGAAAGAAAATAACAATAACAAAGGTAAAACTACTAGGCCAAAATAGATCAAAATTTTTGAAAAATGTCAAAAAATCAAATTTTCCGGTTAAAATAAGGACAAATACAAGGTAAATCCCACTTAACTTCGATAGAAGTCCCCCTACACTTAATATAAACATTGTCCTTAATGTTTAAGCATGTGGAAGTAACCTCCCCTACACTTAGGACATTGTGCACTTTGTTTAAATCTTGCTAAGGAAAGGACAACTAAAGTGATTCCTATTTTAATATTGAAGAATATAAAATAGTGAATCAAAAGAGTTTAGGATAGAACCGCGAAGACGGGTACACGGAATCACG